>CM053622.1:333408484-333444379 GCA_028646595.1 Phalanger gymnotis
CTCCGCTCCCCTCGGCTGGGGGCTGGGAGGTCCGTGTGGGACAGACCTTACCCAGAGATCATCCAGGGTGTCCTGGGCTGGGGCCCTGCTTCCCTCTACCACTTTGTGGGTTCTGCAGCTCTAGAATTGGTTCAGAGCCATTGTTTTATAGGTTTTTGGAGGGATTTGGTGGGGAGCTCACGCCAGTCACTGCTTCCCAGCCGCCATCTTGGCCTCTTGCCACTTTTATGTGAGATAATTTACCCTATTCTATCTCTCTCTTTCTCCCTCTCTCATTATATTCCTCTCTCTTTTGTTAATTTAATTTTATTTTTTTAGATATCATCCCTTCATATTGAACTCACTCTGTACCCTCTATATATATGTGTATGTGTGTGTGTGTGTGTGTGTGTGTGTATGTATGTATGTATATTCCCTTCAACTACCCTAATACTGAGAAAAGTCTGGTGAATTACACACATCATCTTTCCATGTAGGAATGTAAACAAAACAGTTCCACTTTAGTAAGTTCCTTATGAGAGATACAGTTCTGAAGAGTTACAGGTATCATCTTCTCATATGGCAGTGGGGATGTAAACAGTTTAAACTTATTGTTACAGGGATGTAAATGGTTTAACTTTACTGAATAATTTTTTTTCTTTCCTGTTTACCGTTTTTATGCCTCTCTTGAGTTTTATATTTGAAAATTGGATTTTCTGTTTAGCTCTGGTCTTTTCATTAGGAATGCTTGAAAGTGCCCTGTTTCATTGAATGTCCATTCCCCCTCCCTCTGAAAGATTATGCTCAATTTTGCTGGGTAGTTGATTCTAGGTTGTAATCCATGCAACTTTGCCTTTTGGAATATAATATTCTAAGCCCTCCAGTCCTTCAGTGTAGAAGCTGGTAAGTCCTGTGTAATCATGACTGTGGTTCTTTGATATTTGAATTGTTTCTTTCTGGCTGCTTGCAGTATTTTCTCCTTAACCTGAGAGTTTTGGAATTTGGCTATAATATTCCTTGGAGTTTTCATTTTGAGATCTTTCAGGAGGTGATCAGTGGGTTCATTCAATTACTATTTTACCCTCTAGTTCTAAGATATCAGGGAAATTTTCCTTGATAATTTCTTGACTGATAGTGTCCAGGTTCTTCTTTTTCCTTGTGGCTTTCAGGTAGTCGAATAATTCTTAAATTATCTCTCTTGGATCTATTTTCCAAGTCAGTTTTTTTTCCAATGAGGTATTTTACATTTTCTTCCTTTTTTTACTCTTTTGATTTTGTTTAATTGATTCTTGATGTCTGAGTCATTAACTGTTATTTATCCAATTCCAAATTTTAAGGAATTATTTTCTTCAGGTAACTTTTGGACCTTCTTTTCCATTTGACCAATTTTACTTTTTAAAGAGTTGTTTCTTTGTCCAAGCTGTTGATTCTTTTTCATGTTTCTCTTGATTCACTCTAATTTTTTCCCATTTTTCTTCTATTTACTTAATTTGATTTTTAAAATCCATTTTGAGATCTTCCAAGAAGAATTTTTGTCTTGAGGACAATTCATATTCCTCTTTGAGCATGTGGGTGTTTTGACATTGTTGTCCTCTTCTGAGTTTGTATTTTGATCTTCACTGTTGCCATAATAGCTTTCTATGACCAGGGCTCTTTAAAATTTTTTTTGCTCATTTCCTAGCATATTTTGTGACTTTTAAAGTTGAGCTCTGCTCCTGGCATACAGGGCCATTGCCCCAAGCTTCTTGCACTGGGGGCCAGGGGTCTGGTCAATAACTTTTGCTCCAGGGCCTCCAGGGCTGGTGGCTTGCCTATTGTGCTGGGGTAGCCTGGCCTAGTCAAGCCTGTTGTGCCCAGGATTTCAGGGCTGGAACTTTACCTGCTGCACTGGGGCTGAGGCCTCACAGCTGGTACTGGCCTGATGAACTAGGATCTTGGGGCCTCATTTGCTAATCTGTGCTGTGACTAAGAGCCTCCCACTGGCTTGACTGGATACCACTTGCTGTGGGCTATGCTCTGTTTTTATCCAAGTGAGAAGGACCCTTCTTAAGTTGTTTTTGGCTGGAAAATGGTTTTACTCTGTCTTTTTGTGGGTTCTGTCATTCTGGAATGCATTTGAAGGCTTCATTTAATATTGTTTCTAGGCAAACTGGGGAGAGCTCAGGTAACTTCCTGGCTTTGCCATCTCGGCTCTACCTCTGGTTGATTTCTAAAGTCCTCTTTTTTCTGCCCATAGATTCTTAATAATTGCTACTTTTTCAAAAATTGTTTCCATGTCTCACCTATAGGACATCAGTGATAACATGTTATGAGACTAATTACACTTGTGTATATTTCATTGACCTTTCTATTATTTGAAATTTTAATTCTTTTAAAATTATATTTTCCTACAATTCATAATCATGTAACATTTCGGGAAAATATTAGTGTTAGCAAAATGCCATGGGCACATTTGACTGCACGTTTTCTCAGCAAGAAGTCAATTTACCTCTTGGGATTTTAGTTCCTTCAGGACCCAAAAGATGAAATTGAAGTAGTTGACCTCCAGAGTCTATTTCACCTCTGAAATACTATGTTCTTAAAACTCTGGATGATGGTGAGCAATTTGGAATCATTAAAAATACTGGGGAATTCCCCAAATTTGGCCCAGCTTGATCACTTCCTTCTCCTTGTTCCTAAATACAGCTCTCTGGAAATATTTCAAATATTTTAAGGAAAATATTAATCCTTTAAATTTACTAGAAAGTTATTCAGTAAGTTATCACTAAGCCTCTCATATTTCTTTCAGTACAGTATTGGAATGGCAAAGCTGTGCATCAGGGGAGTACTGGAGCCAGTTAGAACCATCTACCAACAGCTTATCATTAAATTTTCAGTGAAAACATTTACACCCAAGGAATTAGCAAAAACTACAATTAGGGATTGATTGATTATTTTGTTGATTCTTCTAGACTTAATAAAAAGTGTTGGATACAATTTTGGCAATGCAGATTAAACTTAAAAACTGTGTCCTACTTTGGGGACAGCTAGTTGTTAAACATTTATTAGCACATTCTGAATGTCGTATACATTTTTCATCTGCTGCTCTGTTTCGTTTCCGCTCCAGGAACATTAGACCTCCTCAAGGATAAGATCCCCCCTTGAAATATCATCATGATGGAGAATGATCCAGCTTTGATCCTCAACCCTTTCCTGGTGCTCTCAGCTGCCTCTCCCTTCTAATTCGAAAGCTGGAGGGAGAAGTAATGAACTCTTCCCAAAGCCTCCCTTTATGGAAGGCTCAGCATTTTCTAGCTAAACTCTTAATTTTCCATCTGCTGATCTGCTTGGTTTCAATGCCACAGACATAATCTCCCCAAGTCAGATATGCTCTGACAAGACCTACCACCCACTTTCCAGTTTTCTTTTCTGAATTGTCTTTTGTCCATTAGATTGTCAACTCTATCTTCTTTTTTTTTCTAATTTGTATCCCCAGTGATTAATTACTGTGGTGCCTGGCGCATAGAAGGCATTTAATAAATGTTTATTGACTAGATAGAGAAGAGCTGGCCTAGAAGTCAAGAAGATTTGGATTCATATCCTGATTTCTGTACATTAATGGCTGTGTGTCTCATGACATATCACTTACTAGAAGTGGTGCAAGGTTAGAATGCTGAACCTGGAGTTAGGAAGATGAGTTTAAATCCAGTCTCAGACATGCAACCTTCAGTTATTCATGTAACCTTTGTTAAATGATTGTCTGTCTCAGGTTTCTCATTCTCTTTACTAAGATAATTACAGCACTTCCCTTCCAGGATTGTGGCGAGAATAAAAATAGATAATATTTGTAAAGCACTTTTCAAATCTTAAACAAAAAATACTTGATATTCTTATGGAAGAAATGCTTTCTCTTTGAGTTCATGTGGTAGATAACTGCTTCCAAAATATATTTACCACAATGCAGAACTTACAGAGGTAAAAACTAAAGTTTTATCATTATGCTTAATCATAGGTTCAGGCCTCAGAGAAAACCTAAACAATCATTATTACTCTAAAGAGACTTGTTATTGGCAAAATTATTTCAGCATGACAGAGAAATTATCCTTTTACATATCACAGTTTTGTACATTCCTCTTAGGGCATTAAAGTTGAATAAAAGATAATAATATACTTCTTTCAATGTCATAAAAGTTAAACAGAGTCATAATCTCATGGTCCCTTAAGGAAACACATTTCATCAAACTCTATAAGCAAACTGTGTCACATTATAGATTAAACTTCATTTAAAAGGTAAACAAATAGGTTAATTGAGGTGGGAAATCTATATGTTGCCAAGGAATCAGAGACAACAGAGATTCTTCCTCTTCTCTTAGGAATATTTAAGACCCTAAGTAATTTTTCACATCCCGTGAGACAAGGTGGGGTTTTTTTGCCCTTAATAGTATTTTATTTTTTCCTACATGTAAAGATAGTTTTCAACATTCATTTTTCATAAGATTTTGAGTTCCACGTACAATCATGTTAAACATATTTCAACATTAGTGATATTGTGAAAGAAGAATCAGAACAAAATGGAAAAAACAAGAGATAGAAAAAAGAAACAAAAAAGTGAAAACAGGGTATGCTTCAATCTGCATTCAAACTCTATAGTTCTTTCTCCAGATATGCTTAGCATTTTCCATCATGAGTCCTTTGGAATTCTATTGTTATGCTGAGAAGGGTTAAGTCTATCATAGTTGATCATCACACAATATTGCCAGTACTATGCGCAATGTTCCCATGAGAAAAATTTTGGTCAACTCAACAATTTTTCAACCAGGAGATCTTATCCGTGAGTCAGATTTTGGTCAGGTGAGGTTAATATTAGCAGAAGACAAACTTTTAGTTTCCCCAAAATTCCAAAATGAGTGTCCCTAAGTCCCAAATAATATAAGGAAATAAATAAATAAATAGACGAAATTCTCTTTTCTTTCTCCTCCTTTTACTACTACCTCTAAATGTTGTCAGGCATCTAAGACTATAAATTGTAGAGCAATTACTGGGAGCAGCATTGATAGAGGAGTCTCTTTTCCAGGAAACTTCCTATATCAATGGAATTACAGGTCTGGACAAAAATTACTGTAGGCATAAGAGAAAATCTAAGGCAGATGTATGTGCCTTGCAAAGACAAATCTTCAAGTGGTGTTAAGGTTGATACTATAATATTTAACTGGGTACTAATCTCATCAATTTCATTAGATATCTAATTTTGTATTAGAGGTTACTTCAGTGTTGACTGTCTTCTTCAATAAATTCTCTATAAAGGATTTGCCCAGTATTCTATAGGACTTTTTTAGGACTTTCAACACTCTACAGGCCCTCAGTTGTCCTTCTGTTATTCCTTGCTACAAGTACTTTTAGAGTTATTGACTATTTATGATCATACATTGATATTCTTGGTCATATTTTTATGCTACTTCTTGTATACAAGTCATTATTGACAAATATTGAAGCCAGATTGGGTCTACCATATACCTCTCCATTGTCCTTTGGATCTCCTACAGTTGTGATTCTTTGCAGGTTATGAAACATTGTGATTCCTAGCCAAGTTGTATCACCAAAAGAATATGATTGATATGAAGATGGAGTTTCGTGTCATGGAACAGCTTGGTATCATGAAAAGAAATGCTTATTTTCACAAATGTAATCCAGAAAATTTTCTTCCATCACTTCCATTCTGGATCTACTGTTGATCTGCCTTGTCTGTTCTAGCATACGATATATGCTGATGGAATAATTCAATGGCGTTTTCACTCAATTGCATATAATAGTCGAGAATATAGGCATTTTTCATCCATTTCATTTTTTTTCTGCATAGATTGTTATGCCAATCTTTTTTTGAGCAGTCAGAGATCTCTGCCTCCACTCATGCAGCTGTATTTTCCCATTAGTGAGTCCTTCCTAGGACCTTCCTTGTGAGTACTGGTCTAGGCCAGCTAGGTGGAACAGTGGACAGAGTGGGAGGACTGGAGTCAAGAGGACTCACCTTCCTGAGTTCAAATCAGGCCTCACATACTTTCTAGCTGTGTGACCCTGGGTAAGTCATTTAACCATGTTTACCTCAGGTTTCTCATCTATAAAATAATTTAAGGAAGGAAATGGGAAACCACTACAGTATTTTTGCCAAGAAAACACCAAATAGGGTCATGAAGAGTTGGACACAACTGAAAAGACTGCACAAGCAAGTCAGCTATTTTTTATTTTCCAGATTTTTATCACCATGCACATTTATGGGTTACACTCCCCCCCCCCATCTTTCAACTTTCTTTTATGTATTGTTCTCCCTCATTAGAGTGCAGGAATGTTTTTTTCTTCTATTTGTTATCCCTTGACCTTATCATAGTGCCTGGGATAGCTTAAGTGCTTAATAAATGCTTATTGACTTTACCTAATTAAGAAATCCGGCTAATATCCTGGAGTTTGATGCAATTCTCACAATGTTATGACCATTATATTATGATAATGTCATACAATGAAATATATACAGTACTAAGTACATTAAACTGTGCTTATCTTAATCTTTAATGATTCCAAAGATATTTCAATATTTTACAATTGCCTCAGTGACATCCATAGCAAACTTTGGAAATGTGTATATCATGGTTAATAAAGATTTCTAATCACTAGATGAAGCAACTTATAGTAAAATTAACGATGTCATCATTGGTATGTGTATCGCATTTGAAGTCAGCAATTTGAAAGTTATACGAACTATTTGGAGAAGGTGAAGGAAAATAATTGAAGGATTAGAAAATGGCACCTTAGAAAAAAAGAGAAGATTGTTTGAAATCTTTTTCTGCCATATAGCTTCTCTGGAATTTATTTTCTTTATTTGTAAAATTAGAAGTTTGCATGGGCTGATCTTTAAAGCCCCTTCCAGCTCACAGTCCTATGATCTTGTAATCTAGCATCATTACCCTATAGAAGAGAAAATTGTGGGATTAAAATTGATGCTTAAAACTGTACTAAGACTTTTGAGATATTCTGAATATGTATTTATACAGATGACAATGACTGGCTATTCTAAATTTCCTTCCAATGTATTTCAAGGGAAATAAGAAGAATTCATGTCATTTATTAGGAATAACTTAGCACTATGTATATGAGGTAGCTCCAGGGCCTAAGTGTAGGAACTCCCTTTTCTGAATTTTTGAAAAAATATATTGTATCCTCCTCTAGATGGTTAACATAAAATCATACTTGTCAGCAGCCTTTGAAACATAAATTAATTACTTTTAAATCAAGAAATTATGCAGAATATGCTAGTTTCCAAAAAGAGTGTGGTTATTCATTCAGTTTGATGCATTATCTAAGTAACAAAATTAAGTAATTAATTTCCTCATTTTTCAGAATATACCTTTTTCTAGTGGAAAACTAAATTACACTAAAAATGCTTTTATTTTTCAATCCTCATTATCTAAAACTGATGTGTATAAACAATCCTTCCGAAAATGCTTTATCAAGGATTATGTAGAGCTGTCATAAAACCACCTTTAAAAGATTAATGTGTAAATTGCTTGATCACTGACCACTTCATTAGATAAAAAAGATTAACTGCATAATGAGGTCCTGCTCTATCATCTTTGATGTCCCTTGCATAACCTTGAAACCATTCTCCTGCTCTAAGAGGAATTAAGGATTAGAGTCCATACAATGTCTGCTTAGATGGTAGAAAACGGAAAATGAGGCTGTTAATAGTATTATATTCAGTCAAGTAATTGCTCATTGAATAGGCTGTATAGGTAGTACTTTAGGAACTTTCACTGGCTAAAATAAAAATAAATAATTCAACAACAGATACTCTTTATTAAATGCCTATTGTATGTAATACATAATGCTGAGTGCTCATAGAGTAAAAAAGAAAATTTAAATAAAATAGAACCACAGACTTCTTTAAGTTTATATTATTATAGAGTCATGGGAAACACATACAAATAACTATCATACAAAATAATATTTGATAAATAAGTAAGAGATATTCTATATCAGAAGGTGAAGGTCATTACCTGCCGGGGGAGGGAGAAGCCAGAGAAGATACATAGAAAATTTAAAAGCCAGAGAAGCAGAGAAAGGAACGTGAAGGTGGGAAAACACATGAGATATGTATGTGGAAAGCAGTAAGTAATTTAGTCTTTTTGGAGTGTAAAGTTTATGTAAGGGTAAATGATGAGACTAGGATAGTGAGAGCAGATGAAGATCTGTTTAACTGGTCAGTTCCAGTCCCAGCAACAATTCGTGAAGCGTGTATTCTGAGGTTTAACTGACCAAAAGACTAGGTAGTGTCTCCTATCCTTCCACTTTCTTGCTATGGCACAGTTAGAACTAAGCTTCATATTTCCTTGCCCCTCATTCTTCATTTCTTATTAAGTAATTCACAGAATACCCTCACATTCCAGTGGCCCATGCCATTTATTGCCCAATGATGATAGGACAGTCTTCTATTAGCACCAAATCAATTCTTTGCCAAGAGGCTTTATGTAAACTTGAGCCTCAATTTGCTTTGGGCCTTTGACCACAGTGTGCATCTCAGTAGACATCCAAACCATGTGGCATCCATGGGACCGTGGGTCAATGTGGGTTAATGTGGATGCACACCTATACTACTCTTTGTTGACATTTATTTTCCTCATTTCTCTGTATCAAAAAGACTTTCTTAAGCACTATTTCCATGTAGCATTGTAGTTCTTCACCTGAAACACTCCCTGTCCTTTTGCCTTAAGGATAGAAAGGTGACATGATACCCACTTCCAGGATCTTGAAATCCAACTAAAGAGATTGGACTTTGATTTTTTTCAAAATTAGATTCAAGAGGGAATCATTGAAGAACTTCGGAAGGAAAATAAAATGGAAATGGAATGGAATCAAAAAATATTAATTATTTACTATATGCTAAGCACTATGCTCTATGCCATAGCTGGGGATACAAAGAAAAAAGCAAGATGACCCCTCCTACCATGGGCATAATATTCTAATTAGGAGAGAAAACAAATATAAGAAGATTTTATCTTCAGGTGGATAGAATGGTCAAGTACACTTAGGATGCAGCAGCAGGTCAGACGGTGATGCCCAGAGATTCAGAGGACAAATGGTGAGTCCCAGTGGACCTTAAGAAACAAAGCGAGAGTAAATAGCCTTTGACAATGACTCCTGAGAAAGGACTAGTGGACATTAAGGGTAGAGGGAGAACAGGGCTCTAGGGTACCACAGGCAAGGGTGAGGCTAGAGGAGTATCCAGTGCAAAGGGGGCTCAGAACCTGATAAGTACTAGGCAATGGAGATTGGGTTCACAGAGGGGAAAGACTCCCTTCAGAGCTATTTCCATGGGAATGTTATGTGCCCCATCTGGGGACATTTGGACATCTGGGAGGGTGGGAGGACTAGGATGGAGCAGGGTAAGCTCCCAAGCAAACTTTATTTGACACAACCATATACCTGTGTAAGAAAGATATGTCTGGAATAGTGGTAAGGAATGATAGGGTGGAGGGAGAGCAAGAAGGGGAGAAGGGAAAGGGAAACTGAGGAGATTCATTAGGAAAATTTTTGCAAGTCTTGGAAAATAGTGATGAGGGTTTATATTAAAGTAGGGGCAACAGGAAGAGAGGAGAGAATAGACTGGAGAAATATACCAAAGGGAGAATGAACAGGATTTCATAACTGACTGAAAATGGGAAATAGGGAGAGTTAAAATTCAAAGACAACACCAGGATTTTAAATATCAGGGAGTAGGCAATGGTACCAATGTCATTAACAAAGATAATGAAGTCCAGAAGAGTAGGTCTTGGAGAACCAAGAAGCAAATTTTAGACATTTTAAGTTTGAAGAACCAGTGATATATACTAACAGCGATATCTTATAGTCAGTGGCACATGTGGTTCTAGAACTCGGGAAAGTGGTTTAGGTTAGATAGATGGATTGGGATATCATTGTATAGAGATAATAATCAAAGCTATAGAAGTAAGACTGGCAAGGAAGGAATACATACATAAATACTATATATATATACATATATGTGTGTGTGTGTGTGTGTATGTGTGTGTTTATGTATATGTCCACATATCTATACTATATTGACATGTCATATATACATATAAAGATGCCTATATATATATATATATACTTATATGTGTATGTATGTATGTGTGTATGTATGTTTATTGGTCTTTTCAAAAGCTTCAATGTGCTTTTTGCATTATCTTTCCTTTCCCCTACTTTCCCCTTCCCTCAACTTTGACCCTAGGCACTACGTTATTAATCAGTGTCTGCCCTAACTATCCCAGTCCTCTAGTCTATGGACTCTGCCATGTTTGCTTTCCTGTATTTCTATAGCCTCTCCTTATGTATCATCTCAGGTTTTAAGCCTTTTGGATATGCATTTTGTCATTTTTGTTATTGTCCAGTTGTTTTTCAGTCTTGTATAATTCTCTGTGACCCATTTGAGGTTTTCTGGGCAAAGATACTGAAGTGCTTTGGCATTTCCTTCTCCAGCTCATTTTACAGTTGTAGGAATGGGTCGAACAGCTAGTAAATGTCTGAGGACAGTTTTGAATTCAAGTCCTACTGATTCCAGGCCCAGTTCTCTATCCGCTGCACCAACTAGATGCCCTAGGAGCTTAATGAATGTTTACTGAATTGAAAGGAATCTAGTTGGCTACTTCATGGGGCTAATTGTCATGGTATGCCTTCTTTTTGCTGTTTCTCTTCATGACAGGGCTCAGTAGTTGGAGTCAACATTATCCATAGAAGGATTTCTTGCATTTTCTTGGTGAAGGGTGCCATTTTTCTCCTCAAAAGCATGAAGTTGATTAACTGCGTTTGATTCGTAATTAGCAGAGCTCTGTTGTTGTTCAGTTGTGCCTGACTCTTCATGACCCCATTTGGAGTTTTCTTGGTAAAGATACTGGATTGGCTTGCCATTTCCTTTTCCTGCTCATTTTATAGATGAGGATAACAAGGCAAGCAGCATTAAGCAATTTGCCCAGGGTCACACAACTAGTAAATGTCTGAGGCCAGATTTAAATTTAAAAAGGTAAGTCTTCCTAACTCCAGGCCTGGTATTCAGTCTACTGTGCCACCTAGCTGCCCAACCTGATTTCTGCTAAAGCCCAAATACAAATAAAAGTTGGTCTCAGTTGTTTTCGTTACAATCTGAAGTTGAAAGCTAAATTCTAAGTATGCTTTACTCTTAATCTTTACTCTCAGCAATGTGTGCACATAAAATATATACCTTTACACCAGAAGCTTTATCTTTTTGAATTAAAAAAAGGGTAGAATGAAACAATTAATTGAATATGGCACCTAGATAATGACAGCCCTATGTAAACATAGGCTTAGAGTAAGCAAACTAACATATTCATTATATGCCCAGTTGCTTTTAAACGACTTCACCATCACACTTGATGTAGTGGGGTATAACTGGTGATTGTTTCAATAGGAAACTAGAAGTGTAATGACATTCTGTATGCTTAGTCTGGAGGCTTCATGCTTGAAGTACAATTCAAGACGTTAACTTGCATCGTCAGTCTCAGTTGCTAGTGAAGATTTCTTTTCTAACCCATTTTAAAGCATTTTATGATCTTCCCTTTTTCTTCATAGAAAGTTTGCCATGCTGGAATGCATTAAAAATTTTCATCATAAAAGGATAATTTCTTTTAGTCAATAAAATGCCAAGACCAGCAAAGTTAAGGGATAATTTATGTGAATAGTATATGAATTTTTATGATCTTTCACCTTACCTGAACAAATTGTACTTCATGTTCCTGGATTTGCAAGCTAGTTGCTATTCAGTAAAAGGCTTCTTTCCCCGCCTTCAGTTGAGGCAGCAAGATAAAAGGTTTTTATAAATGAGATTTTTGCAAATGAACATAAGATCACCCTGCAGTCATCTTATGATCTTATGTTCAATTTTGGAATCATGCTGCCATATCTAAAACTATTCCCTTATATGTGGCTTTATAACTCTCATTTAATGTCCTGAACTTTTGCAAGACCTTGCATTTTAACTTCCAGGCCTTAGAATAATTTCAATTATCCCTCCTGCTCTTTGAATTCATGGAACACCCATAGGATGAATAATGCCTTGTGTTTGAGTCTTGGAGGCACAGTGAAGTCAGATGTCCTGCTTCCTTAGAGTAGGTCAGGATATTTTCAAAATATCAAATCATTAATCATCTTCCAAAGACCAGCTTTATAAAGGGGAAATTTGTCTGTGGGCATTGCTTCAATTATCCAGTACTCTAAATTTTAGATAGCCCTTGGTTCTGGGGTGTGTACTAGCATCTCAAAGCACTCTACAATGCTTCCTTGACAAATGCCTGAAGATGTGAGAGGGTGTTTATCTTTGATGATTCCAGGGAGACAAATTTTTGGAAAGGGTTAGAGCAAAAGAGATGGCTCTTTTGATTAGTTTGGGAGCTTAATGTTCTTTAAGCCAATCAAGGAGGGCTTCACCTAAAATGCTGACTTAAGATTTGATTTAACCAAGTCATGTGAAACACAGCTTGAAAGGCTGGCTAAAACCAGATAGTGTGCAGAGTTTTAAAAGAGGAATCAATTGATCTTCTCTGGTTCAGGGCAGAGTGGGAACTTTTCTCATAGCATTTCCCATTTAAAGTCCCCTGCTCTCCAACAAAATAAACAAAACTGTGCTTGGCATATTTCTGTTAGAATTTTGAAGAAACTTTTTGAACATAGGCTCACCAACTGGATGGGAATTTAGGGGTCATCAAGTCCTATACCCTCTTTTCTAGATGAAAACTGAGATCCAGGGAGGGTCATTAACTTGCCCAAGGTAACATAGGCAGAAAGTGGCAGAGATGAGAGATTCAAAAGCAGTTGGGTCTTCTGAAAACCCCATGTCCTTTTCACTGTACTGCACCTAAAGTTGAGAGAAATGAAACCTTTCTCCAAGGGAGATCATAGTATTAGAATCTTTGCAGACTTATTTAAAAAGTGGTGATCGGTCATATTTTTTTCTGGCTTGCTTTGGATGCAATCTTGTTTGGAAGCACAAAGATGAATAAGGTGGTCCATTTACATAACAATTAGAGTTTACATTTATTTAGCATATTAATTTGTAAATTGGATTTCTCATTGCAACCCTGCGAGGTAGGACATACAAGTATTATAACTTCTAGTTGGTACAGAGAGGTTTTACTGACTTGTCAATAGCCACACAACAAATGGGAGAATTGTAGTTCTCATTCAGATCTTGAAGTCCAAAGTACTTCACCACCCCACCCTGCTGATTAACAGGAGTGTATATTCCAATCACCAAGAAATCTGAATATCCATTCACCTTTAATCTTGAGATCTTGGTCTGGAAGACACCCTGAGGATAAGGACCTTGTGCCATATCCTACTCTTAAAATTTTTTTGAACTCATTATTCTCCCCAGTTCTAGAACTCCAAATTTCTCAATGTTATCCTCCATTATCTTCCCATTTTTATGATGTGAGAGGAAGAAGTATCCTGTCCCATTAACAGCACCAACCACTCTACTTGTGCTTTTAAGTCTGTTCCATTCAGTCTCTTCTGAAAGTTCTATTCTTCAAATATCCCCTTTCTCTCCCTAATTTTTAATCTCTTCTTATTCTTTAGCTCCTTCTCTGTTTTTTAAACATGACTAGATTTTCTCCTTCATTGAAAAACAAAAAGCCTTCTCTCAACCCTACAATATTCTCAAACTATTAATATTGCCTTCCCATTACCTTTCCCATAGAATGTAAATTCCTTAAGGGCATTGGCTGTTTTTTTTTTTTAATTTATATCTGCAGCACCCATCACCATGACGAAGCATAATAGTTGTTTAATAAATACTTATTGCCTTAAATTGAAGTAAAACAGTCTTGAAAAGGAGAAAAGCCTGGTACTTTTGAGTATTCCCATTTTTCCACTTTTCTCCTATGAGGCTGACTCACTCTGATTCATTATAATATTCACTCTTTTTATGAGCAGAGAATTTTTATAATCCCTTTTGGTACTTTACACTTTCATTTTCTAACAAGAGTATTGGGGGATTGGTTTGCTTAAGACCATTATGTGGGAGTATAATTAAAGAGCAAGGTCAGAACTGGGGCACACCTTTGTGCCTTGTTACCAAATACTGAAGACTTTCCTCATGTCACAGAGTAAAAAAAACAAAAACAAAAACAAAAACATGGCATTGTTGCGTGCTTGTTAGAAGCACATATGGAGTACAATCTTATCTGAAATTGTGATCCTTGTTAAAATGAGATTTTGTATAAAGAACCTTCTTACTTCTTTGTTGCACGTGGCATTGTATGCCTTTCATTCGATATAAAGAAAAATTTTTAAAAGAAACAACTATTTTTAATTTGCATCTTGGTATCCCACAGATTTTCTGATTCTCCCATTGGCAATTTATAAATCCCAAGCAGCTGGAAGTGGGAAGACCAATCAGAAACAATTTTCCCCTTCCTCTCCTCACAACCCCCCTGCAAAAAACCCTGCACATTTCCATTGGCGACTTTGCTCGTGCTTTTCCCTATGACTTGAATGACTTCCATTCATATTTACTGCAATTTATCTATCCATTCTTCAAGACCCTAATCAAAATATTACCTCCCTCAAGATAATATTTTGTGTGCCTTCTCTGTAGAACTCTGTATTAATTGACAGCAGCTTCTCTAGTAATTTATCTAGCACCTTCAGGCATCTTCCTCATGCTCTTCTATCTTTAAATTCAATGACATCATCCAAATGCACCAATACACCACTTTCCCTGTGAGATTCTCCAAAGTAGTGGTCCCTCCAGAAATCCCTGGGGCTTGTACTCAGATCAGTAGAGTGAAACTTCACAAATGAAGGCCTTTTTCCCTTGTCTTTCTCCAGCATTGATTACCACTAGACTTTTTCTGTGCACTAAGGCTTTCCTAGCTGCCACTATATTCTCTACTTCCATAATACTTCCTTCTTCACCAAGGTACCAAGAGGCCCAGTCTTTCTGCCAATGCCTTGGACACCCAGTACAAGATGATATGGTGAGGGATTGAAGAGGGAAGAAAATGCTTTGGACTTAGGAGTCTGAGACTAAGCTCCTTTTCCCAGGAAATGCTAGAATTTCCACTATGGGACCTGTGTTGTTCTAACTGATCAATGCCTTATTTAGTCCACTATATCAAGTCACCCCATCCATGCTTCACTTTCTATTCATACTATTTTCTTTCTATCTACTTGCTTCTGCACTAGAACAGATCCCAATCAATACCAAAACCCCAGAGGTTTGGGCTAGGTTTGAACCTATTGAGTTAGGGTATTCACCAATACTTATAACTTCTCTAGGGAACTCCAAACTCACCATGATATGACATGAATATCCATAGCCCTCACACAGTTCACAGAAGCCAATCTACTCCATTGACTATAGAGACATATTCAATGCAGTTTTGCGATACACTCTACATCTGAAGTACCATCACTGTTACAAGGGAAAGGGGAAGGAAAAAAGAAGAGAATAAGCGTTTATATGGCACCAACTATGTGCTATATTGTGCTAAGCACTTTACGAATATTATTTGATTTGATCCTCACAACAACTCTATGAGGTAAATGTTGTAATTATCTCCATTTTACAGCTAAGGAAACTGAGGCAAACATAATTTAAATGACTTTCCCAGGGTCACATAGTTAGTATCTGAGACCAGTTGGAACCCAGATCTACCTGACTCCTTACCTAGCTGTCCATCCCCTGTGCCACCAATTTGTCATATTTGTACAGATGTCTTGACTCAGGAGAGGTAAGTATTGCAAGAATTAATTTCTCTGGTGAGGACTTGCTTTCCCTCAACAAATTAGAAACTGGAAATGGATGACATTAACCAAAGTGTAGATGTTCTATTGTTCATCAGGCTGGAACACTAGAGCAAAGAGTAATAACGAAACAATAAAAATATTTGATCTGTATAGACATGAATAGTAGCTAACGACAAAAAATAAATCTCACCCACATTTTCTGAATGAGTGTGATCTCATCCCTCTTCCTTCATAGTATTTTGTAAAATGGGTTTCTTATTCAGAAGACTTAACAGTCTAACAGAGAAGCCATGACTAATTTTTAGCAACCTGATTTTCTCACATTGGTTTGTTCAGTGAAAGGCCAAGCTCATGTTTGACCCATTGTATGCTTCCTGATCCAGTGCAGCTCATGGTTTGGCTTGTCTCGGGTACTACTCACAGCGTCTGCTCAATCTGTAGTGGCCAGATCCTCTCTCTGCCCCACCTCTCCCCTATCTACCCTAATAGCCATCTCTTAGCTGAGCAGCCGTTATGATCTCCAGTCTATTTGTTGAAAATAAGTGAAATGTGTGATAAAATTTGAAGTGATGCATTCATTACCTTGTACAAATAAGTGCTCATTCCCTAGCTCTCCCTAAAGCTGCCTACAAAGATACTGTACTTTTCTGTATTCATGTGAAAAATTCATCCCTATTCAGTTTTAACTGTATAACCCAGTGATCCTGAAGTAACCTACTATAGCATCAGTGGACCTTACCTGAGTGGTAGCTTCTTGTAGCCACCCTCCCCTCCCCAACCCTAGGGGAAGAGCACATTGCTAAATTGCTATAGAATTAATGTCAACTTAGAATTTAATTCATATCTGTATTATGAAGTCTCTAGCCTCTTTCTGGGGGCAGTGAGGTAGTATAGTGGATAGAATGTCTGGCCTGGAATCAGGAAGATTCATCTTCATGAGTTTGAATTTGGGCTCAGACACTTACTAGTTGTATGACTCTGGGCAAGTCTCTCAATCCTGTTTGCCTCAGTTTCCTCATTTATAAAATGAGCTGGAGAAGGAAATGGTAAACTACTCCAGTATTTTTGCCAAGAAAACCCCAAATGGGGTCATGGAGAATTGGACACAAGTGAAACCACTGAACCACAATAACAAAGTCTCTTTCTAAATACTTTCCTGGGTGGAGATCATTTGATACTCCTCTCTTCTCAAGGATTCTACTATCTGCAGCAAAATTGTTTAATTTTGCCAATTTTCCCACAGCAAAGATGTTTCATCTGTTTATTTCACGGGACTCCCAGGATGTTCCTGTAATACTTTGTTTCCTAGATGATACCATTGTCCCAACGTGATAACAAACTGACCCCTATTATTCCTCCATTTTTGTGAGTCTTCCTTCAAACCTTATGATTTAATCAGTTTGTGTAATGGGAATATATGGTCACACAAATTGGAGACCTTGTCCTACTCTTAACCTTTGTAGTTTGGGCCCAGGCATCTTGGGAAATACAGTTCTTCTCTCACCTTGGCCATATGTACTGTACCTAACTTTCCTGAAGTCTTTTTTTCTTCAAGTCTTTCTTAATGCTTACATGGAACTGATATGCCTAAAGCACAGGTCTGATCATGTAACTACCCTCCTTAAGAAACTTCAGTGGCTCCTCATTACCCTCTAGGATAAAATATAAAATCCTCTTATTGTCATTTAAAGTCCTTCATAGTTTGTATTTAATTGATCTTTTTGGGCTAATTTCACATGACTACCCCCCCCCCCACTCATTCTATGATCCAAACAGGGCCAACTGGTTTATTTGAAATACCCTACAGATGACATTCTAACTATTTCCTCTGTGTATAGAAATCCCCTGTACCTGGATTGCTGTCTTTCTCGCTTCCAATTCTTCAAATTCTACCTCCCTTCAAGGATCAGTCAAGTGTCACCCCCTGTATGAGGTGATTCCTGATGCTCTCAGTATTCTCCTCTTCCTCCAAAATTACTTTGTATTTGCATTTTTACTTAACTTATCTGTGTACCATGTATCTGTGATGTTCCCTCTAGTAGAATATGAACATCTTGAGGGCAGGAATTATTTAAATTTTTTCTTTCTGTGCTCAGTGCCTAAAAGTCCCTGAGCTATACTTGACTCTTTATGAATTCTTATTGAATTGGATTTAACTGAAATTATCCACAGCTGTCACTGTTTGTACCATTTTTGGTGTGCATTTTGTGTTTTTTAAATTGAAACTCTCCAAAAGACTTGAACAATTTCTTGGGTAGTTTCTTGGCTGCTTTTACCCTTTCATTGAGACATAAATGAAAGGAACTAACTCCAGATCTATTCTGAGCCAAGAGAAGATCGATTTGCATCACTAGATACTGACTTGTTCTATTCTGAGTTCTCCACTTGGGGCCTATTCTGGTCCACTGAAAATCCTGGATTAGATTATGCAGCTATTACTGTCTTCTATCAAAGAGCTCAAGCTATTGCTAAAGCTGCCAGGATTGGGAAGAGTCCAAAACACTTCTCATTTTTTGTTATCCCCTAAGACAGAACAAAGCACCAATTGCACATTTGGGGGCCTAGAATTCCCCACTGGTTTTTCTCATTTAAACTCCTTTACCATACTTATGGAATTAAGATTGCCTGACTACCTTCAGTTGACCAGATGTCCTTCCAATTGATAGGAAGATTAGTCAGGAATGAAGAGCCAAGCTGTCTAGTAGAGAAGATCTTGGAGTATAATTAAGAAATGTGTGTTTTAGTAGCTAGGCATTCACATAATGGTATTGCTAACTATTCATGTCTCCCTCAGGGCAAGTAGACTTACTGGGAGTGGTTCTCACACACAGAGTCAGATAATAAAGCCAACCAGTTGGCCTCTCCTCTGTGGAGAGATTCTTGTCCACATGAATGTAAAACCCTCTGCAGTCAGGGGGCACTGGGTGAATAGAAAAGGACAGAATGGGGCCCTGCAGGGGCTTTGAATTTGAATTGGAAACTAAAATATCTTTAAAATGACTAAAACACTGAGTGGCTGCCACAAAATCCAGCTCCCACGCAGCATCAACATGACAATAATGGTTTATTATTGGATAATTCATATTAATTATCATTTCTGTCTATTACAGCCATCCCCTGCGTAGTACAATACGATAGAAAAAACAAAAGGCAGAAAAAATTCTTCAGCACAACACCTTGGTTTTTTTTTTTTAAATAGGCCCCAGGCCTTAGCTAAAAAGAAAAGTGTGGGCTTTCAACAGGGCTCACTATGAGATTTTTAAGAAAGTCTATTTACTCCTTCCCAGATTCCACAGCTTGGTGAAGATAAAGCCCTCTCTATCTTGTTTGGCTTAGTCAAATCATTCATTGATAAACAAGTATGTGCCATTTTCCTTATATGGGATTTTTATTTTTGCTTCCCTAAGTCAGTAAATTGATGCTGGGAGGAAGCTATTGATTTACTGCTGTAATCATATTTAATTTTAAATTTCTTTCTATCCTGCATATGCTATATTCTGTAGAAATAGTTACAAAGAAATCCAAATTAGTTATAGAACCAGAGGGGCTAGCAAGAGAGTGAAATGATGTTTGAACACTGTAAATTTCTCACTTGCATTTGGTAAGTGATCCTGAAGGCACCTGTTCTAGACATGGTTGAACCAAAAGTAATGATTAACCTTTTATGTAGCAATTATGCTACATAGTGGGGGCAGGGGCAGTAGACATTGTCTCAGGAGTGAAGGAATGAGGGATATCTGGCTTTAGAGACTGGTGAGTGCCTTGGATTGAGTATGGTATTTCCCCTCTTTGCCCCAGTCCCAACCATTATGAGCCCGTTCTTCATATGCTGACCCAAATTCAAAAATTCTCATGCTATGGAATCAATCAATAAAGAAATATTTGTTTATTAAGCTCCTACTCTGTGCCAAGATAAAAAGGCACAATGAAAAAAAATCCCTTCAAAAACCTTAAACTCTAATGGAGAAGAAAATACTCGTATATCCAGTATAGAGGTGTATCTATACATATTTTGAAAGCTAGGTTTCTCTCTGTGTCTCTGTCTCTCTCTCTAGTTCTCCCTCTACAATTCTCTCTGTCTCTATCTCTCTCTGTCTCTCTGTCTCTCTCTCTCTGTCTCTCTCTCTCTCTCTCTCTCTCTCTCTCTCTCTGTCTCTCTCTCTCTCTCTCTCTCTCTCCATTTCTATATGTAACATAGAGGGGCAGCAGGTGAGCATTCTCAGCATGTCCATTTGAATCATTCCCTGCATCTAAGAGGCTGGGGAGCCTGCTTCCAGAAAGATATAATGATACATAATGGAAAAACCCTGCTTCTCAATTTGGAACATATGTAGGCATTCTGTAACTTGTTCCAGTCTGTTAAACATATACTGAAGAGACAGACTTGTTGACTGGCTGCTGATTCAAAAGGCACTCACTGGCCAGAGTGAGGCCTCTTCCTCTTTTTCAACTGTCTGTAGTAAAAAATGAGGCAGCAAGGACTGCTGTAATGGAGATAAGCCTAGAGCCTTTATTTCCTCATTGGAATTTCCACCATATGGCCTGTGAGGGCACAGGAATGATATTGTTTTTGTCTCTATCGTGTTTATTCTTCTTTCATTTAGCATTGGAGCATTGAAGATGGCTACAATCTTGTGAACTTTGAAATGTGAGAATAGTGAGTGTCTATCACCAAGATTTCTGGAAGACTAAACACAGACAAGGCAGTTAGGGCTTCAGAGATGCACTGGCTTGACCCAGTCTAGGAGTAGCAAAGATATAGACTCATCTATTCAAGTGTCATGCTTCATTTGGAAGTGAATTTTGAGGGGGAAAATGTTCATAACATCTGTGTTGATTTTGAACCTACTCTTCCTAGAGACCAAGTTGTTATGGGAGAGAATGTTCTTACCAGTGTTTGGAAGTGAATTTTTGTACTAAAGTCTTTGTTATATCTTCACAATAAATATCCCTTAGTAAAAACTAATTCTTGTTAAGTATTTAAATGACATTGGGACAGTAAATCACTGGAGGTCAAAAATGGAGAGATTGAATTGGAATGTGGTCTCAAGTTAAAGAATTAAAGAAAGCACTGCCCCAAACCCTCAAGGTTACTCATAGTGTCCCATACTCTATTTGGCTTCATGGCTTGAATTAAAATAGATAACTTGGTTCAAGAATTTCTAGAAAATTAGTTGTTAGGAAGAAGATACAATCATGAGCTTTATTATTATGTGACACAAGAAGCAGAAAAAATAACGTATATGCATATATACTATGATATTATGAACAGATAGGTTTGTCCTTAGGTGTAGGAAACAGCCTGGATCAAGGAAGAGTAAGATATGTCAGAGAGAAAAAATGCTCAAAGTTTGGGTTTAGGTGGCAAAGTTATATGCCATAAAAATGAACTTGGTTGGGAACAAGTGCCAGATGGAGGGGGCATTCCTAGTCATAGATGGGGTGCAAAACATTCTTAGGGTCCCTTATTGATACTGCTATTGGGTAGGGAGAGTTTCTTCATTGGACCACAAACTGGTGGGAAGGTCTAACATTAATTATCTGAGGCAGCAGATGTTTGACTCAAGGCCCCTGCATTAGATCAAGAGTTCATCCAACCAAAAAGGTTTCAAGCCTTATTTGCCTGACACAGTTAACAGTTGAAAAGTATAAATTCGGTTTTCACAATGTTTTCATGGCTATTAGGACCATTTAGCCTAAGTGACTTCATAGTGGAGCCAGAACATCAACAATATAAAGTTTTCAATTATCATACCCCAAGAAGTATTCAGAGCCTTGTTCTGGAGGGCCCAACTCATTTGTTTGACGTAGGCTGAGGACCTTTGGTATTTACCTGAGCTACATAACAACTTGACTATTATAGTTCAGATCAGGTTGGCTTTCATCATCCTGTACTCCCACTGCATTTTGGCATTTTGAGATTGCCTGTGGAACATCTGAAACCTGTTTTTGATCTGTCAGTTATTTTACTTGCTAGAGACAGAACTCCTATATGAAACCCTTTTGTTGTGTACCTGTCAAAGTCCCAAAATCGCAACGTTATTTTATTACTAGCCATTTGAAAAAACAATAAGTTTTTCGGACTTCTCATCATCTAATTGTTCTTGGCAAATATATATGTATACACACATACATATATGTATATGTGCACATACACGTGTGTGTGTTGAATGCATAACATAGGACTGAGCTTTCTAATTCTTATTGAGTTCAATGGAATTTTCTGGGCAATCAGATGCTCAGAATCACAGGATCTGGAAAATACCTTAGAAATCATCTGATCCAGCCCCCTTGTTTTACAGATGAAAGAACTAAGGCCTAGAGAAGTTTAGTGATTTGCCCAAGGTCAAATGGCTAAAATATGGCAAAGCCAGGATTGGGAACTCAAGTCCTTTAACTTTGTTCTTTCTTTTTATCTTTTGGAGGGGAAGAAGGCAGGGCAATTGTGGTTAAGTGACTTGCCCAAGGTCACACAGCTAGTGTGTCAAGTGTCTGGGGACAGATTTGAACTCAGGTCCTCCTGACTCTAGTGCCAGTGCTCTACTCACTGTGCCACCTAGCTGCCCCTTTCTTTCTTTCTTTTTTTCAAGACTTGCCCACTGTATCATGCTGTCTCCTTGACCTTTTGATTAGAAATTTTAATAGTGCTAGAGAATGAATGGAATTTACAAAGGGTTACTTTGATTAAAAATTCTTGTTCTAGATCCGACTTATATGAATTATTATCCAGTGCCTGCTATTCAGTTGTGACAGGTAGATGGGTATGTCTTGGACATGGCTTGCCAAAATCTCCATTGCTCCCATCCTCCTGATTGCCAGAGAATCGAGTTAACTTCATCATGAGCTGAAGTTCATTTTGATGATGTACTGTTTTTGCAAGTCTTTGACTATTGTCTTGGGCTATTTTTTTTAGACTGGACAGGCACTCCATCTTTTAAATACTTGGTACATAGTGGCTCTCTACTACTTTTTCTCCAATAGTGTATTTTCCCAGGCCACCACGATATTGTTGCAAGATTCTATTCCCTGTCTGGAGTGCCTAATAGTGAACTCACGCCTTATGTTTATTCCTCTATAAGAACTCCCAAGACAGCAGGCCTTCTCCTTTCAATTGGTCTCTCATCTGAGAGAGGTACTGGTTGTGAATCTCTACTTTCCTCTCATTTTTGAAAATCTAGAAGAAAGGTCAATGAGATATAAAAAATGTTCCATATAGTTGTGCCCCAAAGTGTGGCTAGCCCGGGCTGCTGAGCCATTCTTGGCAGATCCTGAAGGCAGAATACATCTTAAACTTCCTTTCCAATCTTCCCTGTTGGGAATTTCCTCCACTTTAGGTCAATCCAGTAACTGTTTCTATTTATTCCTCATGCATATTGAGCTCAGCATCTTGGACCATTGACTCCACATCGAGACTTCATTACTGGTGCTCCTGTCAGCGGGGCTGGGAGGTGATATTGATGAATCTATTTTAAAGAAGGATGTCATCTCTCCAATGTGGTTAATTCACACAGCCATTTAGTGGGATGGAAAGTCCTTATTGATTTATAGCCTTTCTTTTGGTCTGAAGAACAATGGCTCAAGTGCTGCTCTATATATTTGGATAATGCTTTTCTCATTCAGCAGGATTTGGTGACAAATTTCAGTTCTCTCTCTCCAATTAAAATCTCAGATTTCATTTAGTTTATTTTGTGTTGCAGGTTGGTACATGATTTTAGTCTTATACAGTCTGTGCCAGTTCTGTGAAAGGCCTATATGGGGTGTGTGCATCAGTAGCCCAGGTCTACAGCCATTCAAGGATAACAACTTTCTTTGTCATTTTTATTGACATTTATTGCTTATAGAGTTGGAAAGGTTTCCCAGACATCCAAAAACATGCTCTAACAACAGCTTTTGTTGTCATATCCTCAACCATGGCTTAGAAAAAGAGAAAATTCAATCCATTAGATAGCCATATTTTGCTGATCTATTAATATAGAATAGATGGGGACATACATGTACTTTTGTTTCAACAATCCAGCTAACAGCTGTTGTGGGGGGTGAAAGACCAGCACAAACCCAACAACAAGAAGGCTACCAGCACACTGCAAAAGCACAGGTTCTTTTGATCTGCTTAACTAAGGAAAGCTATGTGAAGGGGTTGACAAGCTTATTTTAATTCAGCATACAAATATCATTCACTTAGTTCAGGGGAAAAAGCCAGCACCCTGAACTTCAGAACAAATACAAACAAATGCCAAACATCAACAGACAGACCTTGTCTGATTCAAATCCCAATACATAGTTACCAGAGTTCAACAAAGTCTCAGCATCTGCGTTACAAGCTGGAGGGCCCTTAGCTACAGCTGCCTGGAATCTCTTCATCAACACCACCTCGAGTGAGAGCCCTGCGCAAATGGCTCTGTTCTCTCTTCTTATAGGGCTTCAGATGTCATCAAACATCATCTGAATGACCAGAACTTAGGCTGCTATGATTGGCTCTTGAGTAAGCCCCTCCCCTTAGGACCCTGGGAGGTTCACATCCACATAGGTTAGGTTAACACCTAATAGGGGTTAGAACCTGGGGCTTAGCACTTAGTAAGACTCAATGAAATACGCTGAATTACTCAAAGCAAACAAAAGCCAAACTCTTCAAGGGCACTTGTTGAATTAAGTGCTAAGGAGCCCATTTTGTTTACCAAC
This sequence comes from Phalanger gymnotis, assembly GCA_028646595.1. Lineage (NCBI taxonomy): Eukaryota > Metazoa > Chordata > Mammalia > Diprotodontia > Phalangeridae > Phalanger > Phalanger gymnotis. The sequence continues at coordinate 333,432,932 of CM053622.1, forward strand.
ACAATTTTCTAGTCTGAATTGAATATCCACACACTCAAGAAGTAGCCCAGGATATCAGTGAACTCCTTTGACTCAAATCGAACTTGCTGAGTAGTTGACTGAACCTGGGTCTAATGTGTTTGAGTGAAGGAAGGATGGATTTTAACAATATTTCAATGAGTAGGCAACATGGTATGCAGAGTGGAAGGAATGCCAGATTTGGAGTCAGAGGTTCCAGGTTTCCATCACAGTTCTCTTATTTATGACACATAAGACCTTTATCAAATCACTTTGACTCTCTGGGCCTTAGTTTCCTCATCTGTAAAACGAAGGTGATAGATCATGTGTTTTTGAGTTTCTTCAGACTTTAACATCCTATTATCTTATTTCTGTGATCTGTAGTTATGGTGTTCAATCAATTAATTAATAAACATTTATTAAGGGATTGCTATGTGCCAGTACTATGCTAGGCTCTGGGAATGCAAAGAAGATAAATGAAGCAAACCCTATTTCAAGGGACTTCTTTGTTGAGGAAGGGAGACTGGAAGGAGAGAAAGGTATTACACGTGTAATTCCACTACACAGGAGACTCTCCTGTGAGGAAAATCCCTCTATTGATGCAAGTTGACAGTTCTCTGCCTCTATAACTTAAAGTCTTAGATAGCTGCTTAGGATACTGACAGAATTAAAGGTCCTGGGCCACAAAGCAGTATACATAAGAGGCAAGTCTTGAACTTGGTCTTCCTGGCTCTAAGGTCAGCTCTCTCCACTATACCATAATGCCACACTGTTTGGGAAAATGTGTATGTTAAAAACTACACAGAATAAATACAAAATTTTTTAAAAGGTGGATAAATACAACATGGTTTGGGAGTGAGGATGGTGTAAGTTGGAGGGACAAGGGTGTACTAATAAATTATTAATGATTAGCTCTCCACAAAAAAATTGTCCACGTTACACAATTTTAAATTTAATCTGTACTATTAAGTTTTTTCCCATCCCTTTCTTGAGTATAGACAGCAATGCATTTTGTGTTGTTGTTGTTGTTGTTCAGTCATTTCAATTGTGTCTGACCGTTTGTGACCCCATTTGGGGCAAAGATACTGGAGTAGTTTGCCATTTCCTTCTCCAGCTGATTTTACAGATGACAGAACTGAGGCCAGACAGGGTTGAATGAGTTGACCAGGGTGACACAACTAGTAAGTTTCTGAAGCCAAATTTGAATTCAGGATGATGAGTCTTCCTGACTTTAGGACCATCACTCTATCCGCTGCACCACCTAGCCACCCCTACACTTTGTATCATCTACTGATTCACAAGGTGTGATTACTCACACTGAAATTTAGCAATCAGCTCTCCAAAACCATTTTCAGTGGGGTATACTAAGAAAGGTCTCTTGAAGAAGATGATCATGGAAGAGCAACTTGAAGGAAATGAGAGATTTCATGAAGTGGAGGTGAGGAAGAAGTCTATTCCAAGCATGAGAGAACGGCCAGTGCAAAGTCAGACTTGAAATATCAATTGTCAAATAGAGAAAGGCCAATTTGGATTTGTAGAAGGAGAGTAACATTAAATGGGAGGCACCTGGGTGACAGTGAATAGAGTGCTGATTTTGGAGTCAGGAAGACTCATCTTCCAGAGTTCAAATCCTGCCTCAGATACCTACTAGCTGTGTGACCCTGGGCAAGTCACTTAATGTTGTTTGCCTCAGTTCCTAATCTGTAAAGTGATCTGGAGAAGCAAAGGGCAAACCACTCTAGTATCTTTGCCAAGAAAATCCCAAATAGGGTCACAAAGAGTTGGAAACTACTGAACAAGAACAGATGTTTAATAAAGCTAAGAAGATAGGTGGGGCCAGTTATGGAAGGCTTTAAAAGCTAAACAATGTTGTTCATATTCTATCCTTGGGGCGAAAGGAAGGCACTGAACTTTACTTAATAAGAGTGTGACAGTTTTGATTGTGTGCAATCTGGTGGGTTTTGTGTTCAGATCAGTCATTTCAGTGATGTAGGGAAGTCTCCAAACTGATGCAGATCGTTAGCTGTCTTGGGAAGCTGTCCAGCTGCTTGAGAGATTGAGTGACTGGTCCGTAGTCACATTTTGTATGTCTCAGAGGTATGACTTGAACCTAGATCTTCTTTGATTCAAGGCTTGCCTTGTATACTTTATGCCATCATACCTTTTAACTAGTAGCAAATCTAAATAATTTCTGCGGTAGCCAGAATTTTTAAAAAATTAAATAATTTATTTTTAGTTTTCAACATTCAGTTACACAAGCTTCTGAGTTTTAAATTTTCTGCCCCTCTCCTCCCTCCCCAAGACAGCATTCAATCTGATATAAGCTCTACTTATACATTCATATTAAACCTATTTTCACATTAGTCATATTATAAAGAAGAATTATAACAAATGGAATGAACCATGAGAAAGAACAGGCAAAACAAAGAGAAAGAGCAAATAGTATGCTTCAATCTGCATTCAGACTCTACAAATCTTTCTCTGGATGAGGATAGCATTTTCCATCATGAGCCTTTTGGAGTTGTCTTAAAACCTTGCATTGCTGAGAAGAGCCAAATCTATCAAAGTTACTCATAGCACAATGTGGCTGTAGTTGTGTACAATGTTCTCCTGGTTCTGCTCCCCTCGCTCAGCATCAGTTCATATGAGTCGTTCCATGTTTTTTCTGAAGTCTGCCTGCTCATCATTTCTTATAGCACAATAGTATTCCATTATTTTCATATACCACAACTTGTTCTGCCATTTCCCAATTGATGGGCATCCCCTCAATTTCCAGTTCTTGGCCATCACAGAAAGTGCTGCTATAAATATTTTTGCACATGTGGGTCCTTTTCCCACTTTTATGATCTCTTTGGGATACAGGCCTAGAAGTAGTTTTACTGGGTCAAGAGGTATGCACATTTTATAGCCCTTTGGCCAGAGTTCCAAATTGCTCTCCAAAATGGCTGGATCATTTCACAACTCCACCAACAATGCATTACTGTTCCAATTTTCCCACATCTTCTCCAGCATTTATAATTTTCCTGTTTTGTCATGTTAGCCAATCTGACAGGTGTGATATGGTACCTAAGAGTTATTTTGATTTGCCTTTATCTAATCAATAGTGATTTAGGGCATTTCTTTGTATGGCTGTAGATAGCTTTAATTTCTGGTAGCCAGAATTCTCAAGGCTGCCCTCCAATTCATCTTTCAAAGACAACTACTCCCCTCCCCCAAGTAATTGTTTCCATCCTCTAAACCATAACTAATGATCCCTACCTGTATATCAATATTTAATATTCACACATAAGACAAGTATTTAAATCAAAAGGCATGCAATGAAATGGGATAGTTTTCAAAAATTAATAACATATTTTCCCTAATACTAGAATACGTTTGCTATAAATACACACGGAATTAGTGGAAAGAATGGATATATGTGGAAAACTATTTCCATGTGGTTAATACATGTGGTCAATTCATGCACAAAGGTAATATACGTGGCTAAGGCACTATTGTGGAGAGACAAGGACAAAAGGGATATATAAAGATGTGATAAGAGCATGTGTATAGAAAGGTAACTTATGACTGATGCTTCAGAGTTGCCAAAATGTTCTAGTGATATCATTTACACTGCTCCTGCTCTTCCCACTGGGCTCCTCCTTGCTGCTATAATAGTCTTTGTTGGATACCTTCTCTCCCTGGCTTCATAGTTTCCATGGGATAGGTCTTGTGGTCTCTGCCATACTTGTGTAATGAACCCAACTGGGCTAGATATTGCTCCACTGGGCTTGAAGTTTCTCCAGTTCTTGCTCCTCCTGGTCTTACTGCTTCTATCTTCTGACTCAGCTATGCCTATCACAATGAAAGGGTAGATGCTATTATGCTCTCAGCTTAAAGTCTTAAAACCCAACTTTTTTTTTGAAAAGGAAGAAAACCCTTTCCCTACAACCAGTCAAAAAGCTTCCTCCTGTATTGATCCTGCAGTCTTATCTACTGAGTCACCTCCTCTCTCCAAGAGTAGAGTATCAGTCCCAGGTACCGAGTTCTTCATAACAAAGAACAAGCTTCTTCTGGTGCAGTGGATAGAGCCCCTAGCTTAGAATTAGGAAGAACTGAGTCCAAATCTATCCTTAGTTACTTACTGTGTGACCCTGACAAAGTCATATAGTCTCTGTTTGCCTCAGTTTCCTCATCTACCACCTACACCTCAAGGTTGTTGTGAAGAGTAAATGTAATAAAAATTGTAGGGTGCTTAGCGTAGTGCGTGTCACATGGCAAGTGCTATATAAACCTTAGCAATTATTATTATCACTCGGTATTGTTGTTATTCAGTTGTTTCAGTCATGTCTGGCTCTTTATGATCCCACTTTTTTTTGACAAAAACACTGGGGCAATTTGCCATTTCATTCTCTAGTTCATTTTACAGATGAAGAACTGAGGCAAACAGAGTTAAGTGACTTTCCCAGGGTCACAGAGCTAATGAGCATCCGAGGCTGTATTTGAATTCATAAAGATGAGTTTTCTGATTCCAAGCCCAGTGCTCTATCCACGGTGCCACCTACTTCTATCTTTCAGGTTCAGAGCTTGAAAAGGTTCCTAATCACAAGAAGACTGGCTACCAGGTTATGGTAAGAAAAAATTACTACCCAGAGTTCCCACCATACAGGCTAGAATAGTTTCCCTCCTTCCCCCTGCCCCAACAAAAATCTAAGAAAGCTATCCTGACACTTAATTGGTCCAGGAGACTAAGACTTGAGTTTCTGATTTGGTTTCCTAGTTACCTAAGCCTATAAAAGTTAGTATTTCTCAGATTTGGAAATATCCTACTATCAAGAGAATTACCATATCCTGCATATTTTTACGGAGGTAAAGGCCATCATGTTTACCTGAACCAAGTTCTGTGTCTCTGCTGAGTGCTCTTTTTTGTAACTAAATAAACTTGCTTTTGTTACCTTAGATAATGGGATTTTAGGTATTATTATTAGGTAATGTGTTTTTAACCTGTCTGTATATGTCATATACATGCTGGCAGACTGGAAAAGGCTATGAATCCTTTCTTAGAACAATATTTTCAAATACATAAAATAAAATATGTACTCTATTCTCCAGCCAAAAGACATTTTGCAAAGCAGCTTTAGTCAATCTCTATACCTTTGCTCATATCATTTCCTAAAGCTGTAGTGTCCTCACTATGTTAGGGTCTATATTCTAATCAGAACAATTACCTAACGGCTCATTTCAAAGATGTAAAATACTCCAATATATGAGGTAGAAAACCAGAGACCCTGAGTAAATGCTAACCTTTTCGTTGTATCTAGAGCCTACTTGAGACCACTGATTCTTAACATTTTTTTTGTGTCATGGACCCTGTGAACAATTTGATAAAGTTGTTGCATCACTTTTCAAAATATTTTTAAAATCACAAAATAAAATACATAATACTACAATGGAAACAAAACACATACATACACATAAGATCACTAACTTCAAGTTTAGAACCATTATTTACATGATGTTTGCACATCCCGTTTTCTTCTAATTCTGAACCTAATGCACTAGAATAGCCTGAATCAAGATTAGTCTACAACATGGGTCATTATTTATTTTTGGCCACAGAAATTCATAAGAACCATCAGAGATGAGGGGGGAAGACTCATAATTCTCCATCCATGCTAGCGGTACCCACGCCAATAAAATCGTGGATCTATCCAGACCTCCTGTCCTTTGGGAATGGTGTGCCCCTTTGGAAGCCCAACTACTTTTTAATGAGGTTCTCAAATTACATACAAGAGTCTTGAGTTGAAGCTCAGCAATGGTTTTTATGGGTATCAGATGTGTAAGAGAAAATTTTCACTCTGTTCTTAGACATGTTGTCTCTTCAATTTTCTCACTAAAAATAAAGTTTGTGATAGAAAAACCCTTCTAAGTTTGTGGTAGAAAAAAAATGGCGATCCTGGACCAAAAGACATGGAAACCCTTGTTTTAAACATGTGGCTTAATGAACTGGCATATTTGTACTCGAGCTTCTCAAAGTGCTTTGCAAACACTGTTGAATAAATCTCCATAACTTTTATAATGAAAAGACTGGCATAAATTATCATTGCCTTTTTTATGTGCGAGGGGAAAGGCATCTAATTGCCTGAGTGCCTCAGTTAAAATGAGACACAAATTATGGAGGGAAAATGGATGCTTTCTGCTAAGTTGCATATGAGGTTGTTTATTATTAAGACACAAGGTAAATGCATATATGTTTGATGGAAGTTGAGGTCTCAGTTTATCTTCCAAAAATAACACAGTCACACTTAGCTTGCAGTTTAGTCTAAATTTTGCAATAACATTTCTTCCAACCCAGAAAGGCTGTGATTGAGGTTAAATCAGAGACGCTGATGTATTTTGGAACACTATGCAAACATTAGGATGCAAACAATTTGCCCCCCTGCAAGGAGCATATTCACTGATTGCTCATTAGTCAGTCTCCTGAATTTTAATTTTACAGTGTTCCTTTCCCCTGAATATTTCTCAAACCACACAAATTCAAATGTCCTATTTGCATTGATGATATAGCTGCTTCCCACAATGTTACAGTGCTTGGTTGTACTTGAGTCAGAGCACTGGTTGGGGAAGAAATGAAGTAGTTGGTGTGTTTGCATTTTTCCTCATTGTAATGGAGTCAGTCACTTCGCCCATGCTTTCATCCATCTCCAAGATGCCGTGCACCTGCATTAGAGCCTCCACCTGCAACCAGGAACTTGAGCTCCTGCCATGGGACTTCAAATTCATGAACATACACCATAAGTAGCCTGGCCTCTGACATTTTACTCCACTCTTGGTCAATATTATTCCCTCCTCCCTTCCTATCCCATATCTAAATCAACAACACTTTCTAGAAAATGTGTGCTCATCAAATGGCCTATGACTCCAATCACCATCTATGTGGCTTCTCTGTCCAAAACAGTCCTCCTTGGTCACCATTTACCTATACATGGTCTTCCTCTATGAAAATGTAAGCTCCTTCAGAGTAGGGACTATCTTGCTTGCACAATACCTTGCCCATAGTAAGTACACATGTTAAATATGATTTCGAGTCAGCTAAGTTGCACAGTAGATAGTGTGCTGGGACTAGAGTCAGGAGACTCATCTTTATGAGCTCAAATCTGGACTTAGATACTTACTATCTGTGGAAGCCACTTAACCTTGTTTGCCTCAGTTTCATCTATAAAATGAGCTGGAAAAGGAAATGGCAAACTACTCCAATATATTTGCCAAGAAAATCTCAGATAGGAAGAGTCAGGCATGACTAAGGCACAACAACAGATTTTTTTTTCATTCACTTTTTCATTCATCTGTCCGTTCATCAATGTCAATGTTATTGCCATTTTCTCTGGAAGGAAGAAAATAAGATAGAATATATTTTGCTCCATTGGGCCTTCATGGATTTTGCCAAGGTTTAGATTTATTAAAGTCAGCTTAGACTGTATCAAGATATGTTGTTTTTAATTGCCAATTCAATACATATGCCCATATTGAAATCAGATGAAAAATCACTCACATATCTCACATTTCCTTTTTTGTTTTGTTTTGTATTCATTTAGTATTTGATTTTCCCCAGTTACATGTAAAAGCAATTTCTAACACTTGTTTTTAAAACTTTGAGTTCCAAATTCTCTCCCTTCCTCCCTCCCCAAAACCTTCAGCGAGAAGGCAAGCAATTCCATATAGGTTCTATATGTTTAGTAATGCAAAACATTTCATAATAGTCATATTGTGAAAGAAAACAGACAAAAATACCCTCAAAAATAGAATAAAATAGTTGCTTCAATCTGTACTCAGATACCATTGGTTCTTTCTCTGGGGATGGATAGCATTTTTCATCCTAGGTCCATCAGAGTTGTCATGGATTGTTGTATGGCTGAGAATAGCTAAGTAATTCATAGCTGACCATCTTACAATCTTGCTGTTATTTATACCCAGTACATTTCACTTTGCATTAAGCCATGTAAGTCTGTCTATGTTTTTCTGAGAGTATCTTGCTCATCATTTCTTATAGTAAAAGAATATTCCATCAACATTACATACCACAACTTGTTCAGCCATTCCCCAATTGATGGGCATCCCTCAATTTCTAATTCTTTACCCCCAGAAAAGAGCTGCTATGAATATTTTTGTACATATAGGTCCTTTTTCTTTTTCTTTCTATCTCTTTTGCAATAGAAACCTAGCAGTGGTATTGCTATGTCAAAGGATATACACGGTTTTTATTGCCATTTGGGCATAGTTCCAAATTACTCTATAGAATGGTGTAATAGATTCACAACTCCGACAATAGTAGATTCATGTCTTATTTTCCCCACATTCCCTCCAACATTTGTCATTTACCTTTTCTGTCCTATTATTTAATCTAATAGGTATGAGGCAGTACCTCAGAATTATTTTAACTTGCATTTCTCCAAATAATAGTGAATTAGAATATTTTTCATATGGCTATAGATAGCTTTAATTACTTCATCTGATAACTGATTTTATCTTTTGATCATTTATTGATTGAGGAATGGCTCTATATGCTCTCTATATTTTAGAGTTCTCTCTATGTTAGAGAAACAAGTTCTTTATCAGAGAAACTTGCTTTAATTTTTTTCACAGTTTGAATTGCTAACTGTATTTCTCTCCATCCTATTCCCCCTACCCCTGTTTATTCTTTCTCTCCTTTCACCCTTTACTTCCTCAAAAGTGTTTTGCTTGAGGGGTCAGAGCCAAAATGGTGGCTAGAAAACAGGGACTCATTTAAGCTCTCCCCCAAATCCTATAAATCCTCCCTCCAAACACCTGTAAAAATTATTCTGAACAAATTTTAGATACAGAACCAACAAAATAACAGAGGACAACAAGTCTCCAGCGCAAGAGAGCCTGGACGATTGCTGGGAAGGGTCTATCGCACCAGGCTGGGAGTGGAGTGTAGCTCAACATGGGCTGCACCAGGACCAACCAGACTGGGAGTCAGGTGGAGCAGGCCTCAGGGGCATGAATCACTGAGCTGTATCAGTTACCAAAATTCTCAACCCGCAACTGCCAAAAACAACGGAGCAGGTTAATGGGAAAACTGCTGGATCTGGGTGAGAGAAGTGTGTGGTCTGGCCTCAGCCCCAGGGGCAGTGGAGATGGCTCAGTGGCAGCAGCAGAAAGCTCCAGTGATTGCTTCCAGAGCTCCAGCAGTGGCTGCTTCCAGCCCCAGGCCCACTCAATGGGAGGAATTAAGCTGTGGATCAGAGCAGGAGTGCAGGGATTGCTTTGCTAGCACAGAGGCAGGGGTCTCTTGCTTTGCCCTGCTTGGATCTGGGTTGCAGTCCTGGTTGGGGTTCTTGGGGGAGGAGGACTGCTGGTGTGGCAGATGTGGAGTAGAAGTAGCTCTGAAAACAGCAGTGCAATGCCCCTGAAGCTTGAGACAAAGCACTCTCCATTCTAAAAGCAGTCATACCCTGTCAAAAAGCTCAAGGGTCAAGTAGTTGGTTGGGAACATCATCAGGCAGCATAAAAGGACTCAGACTCAGACTATAGAATCTTTCTTTTTAGTGACAAAGAAGATCAACATATACAGCCAGAAGAAGTCAGCAAAGTCAAAGACCCTACATCAAAAGCCTCCAAGAAAAATATGAATTGGTCTCAGGACATGGAAGAGCTCAAAAGGATTTGGAAAAGCAAGTAAGAGAAATAGACGAAAAATTGGGAAAAGAAATGAGAAAGATGCAAGAAAATCATGAAAAACAAGTCAACAACTTACTAAAAGAGAACTAAAAAAATACTGAAGAAAATAGCACCTTAAAAAAATAGACTAACCCAAATGGCAAAAGAGCTCCAAAAAGCCAATGAGGAGAAGAATGCTATAAAAGGCAAAATTAGCCAAATGGAAAAGGAGGTCCAAAAGACCACTGAAGAAAATACTTGCTTAAAAATTAGAATGGAGCAAGTGGAAGCTAGTATCCTTATGAGAAATCAAGAAAGTATAAAACAGAAACAAAAGAATGAAAAAATGGAAGACAATGTGAAATATTTCATTGGAAAAACCACTTGCCTGGAGAATAGATCCAGGAGAGATAACTTAAAAATTATTGGACTACCTGAAAGCCATGATCAAAAAAAGAGCATAGACATAATCTTTCAAGAAATTATCGAGGAAAATTGCCCTGATATTCTAGAGCCAGAGGGTAAAATAGAAATTGAAAGAATCCATCAATTGCCTCTTGAAAAAAGATCCCAAAAAGAAAACTCCTAGGAATATTGTAGCCAAATTCCCAAGTTCCTAGATCATGTAGAGGGTATTGCAGGCAGCCAGAGGGAAACAATTTGTTTGTTGTGGAAGCACAATTGGGTTAACACAGGATCTAGCAGTTTCTACCTTGAGGGATTGAAAGGCTTGGAATATGATATTCCTGAGGTCAATGGAGCTAGGATTAAAACCAAGAATCACCTACCCAGCAAAACTGAGTATCATGCTCCAAGGCAAAATATAGATTTTCAATAAAATAGAGGACTTTCAAGCTTTCTCAATGAAAAGACCAGAGCTGAATAGAAAGTTTGACTTTCAAATACAAGAATCAAGAGAAGTATGGAAGGGTAAATGAGATAGAGAAATCATATGGGGCTTACTAAGGTTGAAGCATTTTGTTTACATTTCTACATATAAAGATGAAATTTATAACTCATGAGACCTTTCTCAGTATTAGAGTAGTTGAAGGGAACATACATATATATAGACAGAGGGCACAGGGTGAGTTGAATATGAAGGGATGATATCTAAAAAAATAAAATAAAGGTGTGAGAGAGGAATATATTGGGAGAAGGAGAAAGGGAGAGATAGAATGGGGTAAATTATTAAGTGACAAGAAAAGCCAGTTATAATGGAAAGGAAGAGGGAGCTGGTAAAAGGGAATGAGTGAATCTTGTTCTCATCAGATTTGACTCAAGGAGGGAATAACATACACACTCGATTGGCTATCTTACCCTACAGGAAAGTAGGAGTGAAGAGGATAAGAAAGGGGGAATGATGGAAGGGAGGGCAAATCAGAGGAGGAGCAAACACTTTTGAAAAGGGACAAGTTCAAGGGAGAAAACTGAATAAAGGGGGACAGGATAATATGGAGAGAAATATAGTCTTTCACAACATGACTATGATGGAAGTGTTTTGCATAATGATACATGTGTGGCCTATGTTGAATTGCTTGCCTTCTCAAGAAGGGTGGGTGGGAAGGAAAGAAGAGAGAGAATTTGGAACTCACAGTTCTAAAAACAAATGCTCAAAAAAAGTTGTTTTTACATGCAACTGAGAAATAAGATATACAGGCAATGAGGTATGGAAATCCATCTTGCCCTACAAGAAAGTAAGGGGAAAAGGGATAAGGCAGCGGAATGAAGTGACAGAAAGGAGGGCAGACTGGGCAAAAGGTAATCAGAATATATGCCATCTTGGAGTGGGGG
>CM053622.1:333444879-333461747 GCA_028646595.1 Phalanger gymnotis
TGGAAAATAGATCCAGGAGAGAGAATTTAACAATTATTGGACTACCTGAAAGCCATGATCAAAAAAAGAGCCTAGATATCATCTTTCAAGAAATTATCAAGGAGAACTGCCCTGATATTCTAGAGCCACAGGGCAAAATAGAAATTGAAAGAATCCACCGATTGCCTCCTCAAATAGATCTCAAAAAGAAATCTCCTGGGAATGTTGTCGCCAAATTCCAGAATTTCCAGGTCAAGGAGAAAATACTGCAAGCAGCCAGAAAGAAACAATTTGAGTATTGTGGAAACACAATCAGAATAACCCAAGATCTAGCAGCTTCTACATTAAGAGATTGAAGGACTTGGAATATGATATTCCTTCCATCTTGTTCCATTTGATTGATTGAAGGTTAATAAATCAGGAGGTAAGACTGGAAGAGGATAAGCTTAATTAGTATCAGCTGGTGGGCAGCTGCCAGATGGATAACATCTCAAATAAAGGGAGATATACACATATATAAGGTTTACCAAAGCCTTAGGAAAACTTCTCGGCCACTCTCCTTATTTGGGAGGTAAGGAATACAACACAGGTTGTAAGGTGAGTTTGGAAAAACTGTTAATCTTAGAGTCTCAGGAGGTGTCAAAGATCATTTTTTTTTCTTTTTCCCAGAGAATAATGGATTTCTCTGAGGGTTAATCATATCAGAATATTGTGGTGGGAGAGGGAATATTTAAGATAGAAGAGATGACCTTCAAAGTAGGATCAATAAAATTCCTCCAAAATATTACATAGCTAGTAAGTGTCTAAAGCCTGATTTGAACCCAGGAAGATGAGTCTTCTTGACCCTAGACCAGGCACTCTATCCACTGTGCTACCTAGCTGCCCCAAGGAACACTAGAGAGCCAACCAATGTTCTCTTCTTCTTTCCTGGGTAGATACTAACATCTCCCTCCCATACATACTCATTCTCATACCTTTGGAAGGGAACTCATATTCCTTCTATTCAAACACTTGTGTTTTGAATTCCATTAGGCTCCTTTCTTGCGGCAAAGATCCTGGTGCTGATTCTATTCCATCTGAGATTTACAAGGTGTGGGGGATCCATTGCTCATACAAAAGCTGACTTAAATTTTCCAGGTTATATGGCAAGAGGAAGTTACTCCCCCAGGAGTTCAAAGACAGCTCCATTATCAATTTCTATAAAGGTAAAGGGAATAGATTGTTCTATGACAATCATTTGGGGGTCTCTCTCTTAGTCATTGCTGGCAAGATTCTTGTCGGAGTCTTCCTTAATAGACTGATCCTTCACTTGGAAGATGGTCATCTACCTGAATGCCAGCGTGGCTTCAGAAAGGGCTGAGGAGCAGTCGATATAGTTTTTGCTGTCCAAAAACTCTGGGACAGATGTGAGCAGCAGAACAGCGGTCTGTATACAACATTTGTAGATCTGACCAAAGCTATTGATACTGTCAGTTGTGAGGTCTTATGAAAGACTATGTCAAACTTTGGTTGCTTGTAGAAGTATATCAGTACGGTACATCAGTTCCATGATGGCATACTTTCCCAGGTTCTAGATTATTGGTGATGCTCTTGTACCTTTCCAGTCACCAATGGAGCAAAATAAGCCTGTGTGCTTGCTCCTATGCTTTTTAGCATGATTTTTTTCAGCCATATTGTCAAATGCCTTCAATAAGAACAAACACAACATCAAGGTCAGCTACCTCACTGATGGTAAATTCTTCAACTTAAAAAGGCTACAAGCCAAGACTAAAATGGAGGGACTGCTGGTGTATGATGATTTTTTTTTTTGCAGATGATTGTGCATTCAGTGCAAACTCTGAAGCTGAGATGCAACAAACTATGGATCAATTCTCTGTTGCTTGTGCTAATTTTGGCCTACCAGTCTACCAGTGCCATGCTAAGAAATTGAATTACTTCTATGTGAATTCTTTTAGGAAGATTCTGAAGATCACCTGGCAGGATAAGATACTAGACAAAGAGGTCCTTTCTCAAACTAAACTGCCAACTTTCAAACACTGCTGCAGAGAGTGTAACTCTGATTGGCTGGCTTTGTTTGTTGAATGCCAAATGTATGCTTGCTAAAAAGATTATTGTACGGAGAACTCACACACGGCAGGCACTCACATAGTGGTCAGAAAAAGTAATACAAGAATGCTTGAGGTCTCTTTTAAGAACTTTGATTGTGTAACATGGGAGACATTGGCACAGGACCATTCAATATGGCATGCCCTCATCAGAAAAGGTGCTGTGCTCTATGCGCAAAGGAGAATTGAAGTAGCTCAAAAGAAATGTGAGATGCAGAAATTTAGAGAATCCATCCCAAATGTTCACAAGGACTATTTGTTCTTGACCCATGGTAGAGCATTCTGAGCTTGTTTTAGTCTGATCTGTCACAGTTGAACACACTATAACTTGACTTCGATATAGTGATATCATTTTGGTCCTCTTCAAGAATGAAGGGCAATAATCAACCAACAGGCTGTGTGACCTTGGGAAAATCACTTAATCCTGTGTGACTCAGTTTCCTCAACTGTAAAATGAGCTGGAGAAGGAAACTGCAAATCACTCTAGTATTCCTTCAAAAAAAAATCCAGATGGGGTCATGAAGAGTTGCATATGACTGAAAAGGCCTAAACTACAAAAATTAGTGCTCCTATTGGTTATGGGCAACCTTGGACAGGCTAAAGAAGAGGAGAAAAAGCAGGTTCTCTTGCCATAAGACAGAAGGAAGGATGGGAGTTAGGTGACAGTCAAAATGACTATATTCCTGACCAATCACTGAAGGCCATATGGACACTGACATCAACTTGACATACACACACACACACTCACATATACATCTATATACACATGTGTAAAGATGTAGGCATGTATTGTATATATACACATATATGCACATGTATATACATATATGCATATATATATTCATGCATATACATGTGTGTATGTGTGTGTGTGTGTGTGTGTATTCAAAAGTAGGTACTTAAGACAAAGAATTAATGTGAACGATGATGCTTCTCTCAGCTACACCAATGGATTTTTGGCGTTTCTCCATTTCATTTGAATGAAGAACTAAAATAATATTGAAATTGAGAAAATTGAGGCACTTTGGATTCAAGTAGTGTTTTTTGAATAAGCATCTTCTGGAATGATTCTGAAGGGATGTAGTCTGGCAGTCAGAAATTAAACTCTGTATAATTAGGAGAATTAGTAATTAGGAGAGTTTTCAAACCCTAAGTCAGATAGAGGTTTGGACCAAAGATATTGTTCATGATAGACAGAAGAACATAAAGTTCAAAGATGGATTGAATAGATGTCTATAGGCCCTTTTCTGCTGGTGATCTGTTTTTCAAGATATGTTGTTCCCAGAGATTCTGTTTCTAGAGAGAAAAGTCAGAATTAATATGCAAGTCTCTGGGAATTGACAGATTTCTTTTTCTTTTCTTTTTTACTAATCTATTTTAAACTTAAATTAAAAATAAGAAAAGAAAAAAAGAGTATTGGCATGTGCACAGCAGAACATAAGAGAGGATTCAAAGTATACAACGATAAATTTCCATTTCAAGAAAATCTGTTTAATAAATACTATACACTGTTTTCAGAGTTGTCTATCTTTGCTTCCTTGTTAAATTTTCTTTTGTTCTCTACTGCACAATTTTTACTTTGTTCTTTTTTCCCCCTTCCTCCCCCTGTCCCCCAAGAAGGCTACAATTAATCATGGAGATACATACACACAAACATATATACATACATATGCACACATATACATACATATACATATGTATACTTATGTAAGACGGTGCTATATTTCTTTATCCTCTTCTTTCATAAGTCCACATCTTTCCATAGTTTTCTAAGTTTACCAACTCATCATTTCCTATACCACATCAATATTCCAACCTTATACTGAGTAATTATTTTAAATACTCTAAAACTATATTGCTTAATATGGCTGACATATGGTGTAGTTTTCCTATTTTTCTCTTTTTATTAAAACTATTTTAGTTTCAACTTTGCCTGAGATCATGATTACTGCTCTTACTTTTTTATCCCTAAAAATTCTACCCCTGATCTCTATTTTATGTTTGTACATAACTCTTATTTCCTATCCCTCCTGATTCCTCTACTTCACTTCTACCTGTTACCTTTGCCTCCTATAACTTAATCTACCCCCTCCAAACATCCCTCCCTTATCCTCTTCCCCTCACTCTCTTGTTTGTATCTGAATTTAGAAAACTTTTAGAGCCTTCCAAATACATATATATATATATATATATATATATATATTCATATATGTGTATATATATATATTCCCTCATTATCCCATTCTCATTAATCTAGATACTCTTCTATAACCACTTATCCTATTCCCTCACGCTTATTTCTTTGTAAGTTTAGAAGACTTTTATTCCCTTATAAATGTATACATTGTTCTCTCTTTAACCTGGATCTGATGTAAGTATCATTCTTTCTAAAAACCCCTCCCTTATGCTCTCCCCACTTCCAATCCCCTTAGCCTTTATTTTCTTTCTGAATTTAGAAGACTTTTATTAGCCTTCTAGATACATGTGCATTGTTCCTTCTTTAACCCATTCTGGATTAGAGTCGGGTCTCGAAACTACCAGCCCCCCTCCCCATCTAAAAATGTCAGTTTTTCCTCTTGTAACTTATTTGTATAATTATTCTTTATACCTTTTTCTAAACAGTTTTACTTTTTAGAATCACATCATACTTAGGTCTACCCCAATCTTTCTTCCAAACTACACTATTACTAATAGCTATCTTAGACATATGTTCTACATTTCCTCATATAAAATGTGAATAGCCTGTCCTTATGGAGTCCCTTATAATTAGTCTTTGATATGTACCTTGTATTTCTCTTGGATGTTGTATGTCAAATTTTCTATTAAGTTCAGTCTTTTTTGCAAGAAAATCTTGAAAGTCTGGCAATTCATTGAATATCCATTTTTTTCATTCGGGGTTATGCTTAACTTTGCTATGTATATTTTCTGCCACAACTCCAGTTCTTTTACTCTTCAATGCATAGTATTCCAAGACCTGCAGTCTTTTAGTTCACTGCTGACAGGTCTTGTGATTCTAATTGTAGCTCTGCCATAGTTGAATTTTTTTTCTTGTTGAATATAATATTTTCTCCTTGAACTGGGGGTTTCAGAATTTATGATACTCTTGTAAGTTTAACTCATAGGATGCCTTTCAGTCAGTGATCAGTGGAATTTTTCTGTTTCTATTTCTTCCTTCTTTCTTCTTTGACTTACCTTCTTTGTGCTTCCTGGTTCCTTCTTCCTTCTTCCTATGTCCTTTTTCCTACTTCTTCTTCCTTCTTCTTTCTTCCTTTTCCTGCTTTCTTCTTACCTTCTTTCATCGTCCTTCTTCCTGCTTTCTTCTTGCTTCTCCCTGCATCCTGCTTTCTTCTTCCTAATTTTCCTTCCTTCTTATTAATTCCTTCTTTGGTCTTCCTTCTTCCTGCTACCTGGTTCCTTCTTCCTTTTTCCTGCTTTCTTCTTCCTTCTTTCTAATTCCTAGTTCCTTCTTCCTCCTCTTCTTTCTTCATTTTTCCTTCTTCCTACTTCCTTCTTACTTCTTCCTTCCTTTTGCTTTCTTCTTCCTTCTTCCTGCATCTTACTTCCTTCTTTTGTCTTCCTGGTTCCTTCTTCCTTCTTCCTGCATCTTACTTCCTTCTTCCATCCTCCTTTCTTTCTTCTTCCTGCATCCTGCTTCCTTCTTCATTTTTCCTTCTTCCTGTTTTCTTCTTCCTTCCTTTTACTTTCTTCTTTCTAATTCCTTCTTCCTTATTTCTTCTTTCTACTCCCTGTGTCCTACTTCCTTCTTCCTGCTTTCTTCTTCCTTCTTCCTTATTCTTCCTTTTTTTCTGCTTCCTGCTTTCTTCTTCCTTCTTCCTGCATCCTTCTTTCTTCTTCCATCTTCTTTCTTGCTTCTTTCTTCCTCCTTTTTTCTTCCTTCTCCCTGCTTTCTCCTTCCTTATTTCTTCTTTCTAATTCTTTCTTCCTCTCTCTTCTTCCTGCATCCTGCTTCCTCCTTTCTTCTTCCTACTTCCTTCTTCCTCTTTCCTGCTTTCTTCTTCCTATTTTCTTCCTCCTAATTCCTTTTTCCTTCTTTTACCTTCCATCTTCCTTCTTCCTGCTGTCTTCCTCCTTTCTTCTCCCTTCTTCATTCTTCTTTCTTCCTGCTTCCTGGTTCCTTCTTCCTTTTTCCTGATTTCTTCTTCCTTCTTCCTAATTCCTTCTTTCTGCATCTTTCTTCCTACTTATTTCTTTCTCCTTCCTTCCTTTTGCTCTCTTCTTCCTTCTTCATTATTTGTTTTTCCTTCTTCCTGTGTCCTGGTTCCTTCTTCCTACTTCCTTTTTTCTTCTTCCTTCCTTTTGCTTTCTTCTTTCTTCCTGCATCCTGCTTCCTTCTTCATTTTTCCTTCTTTCTACTTCCTTCTTTTTTCTTCTTTCTTCTTTCTTCTCACTTCTTCCTGCATCCCCCTTTCTTCTTCTTTCTTCTTCTTTCTTGCTACTTTTTCTTCCTTCTTTCTTCTTCTTTCTTCCTGCCTCCTGCTTTCTTCTTCTTCTTTCTTCCTTCTTCCTGCTTCTCTCTTTCTATTTCCTTCTTCCTTGTTCCAGCTTTCTTCTTCCATCTTCCTGCATACTGCTTTCTTTTTCCTTCTTTCTTCTTACTTATTCCTGCTTTCTTCTTCCTTCTTCCTCCTTTCTTCTTCCTTACTTCTTCCTTCTCTCTGCTTTCTTCCTCCTTCTTCCTACTTCCTTCTTCCTTTTTCCTGCTTCTTGCTTTTCTCTTCCTTCTTCCTACTTCCTGCTTTCTTCTTCCTTGTACCTTCTTTTTTTCTTCCATCTTCCTGCATCCTGCTTCCTTCTTCTTTCTCTGCTTCCTGCTTTCTTTGTCCTTCTTTATTCTTCTTTCTTCATTATTCTTTATTGATTCTTCCTTCTTCCTACTTTACTTTCTTCTTTCTTCTTCCTTCTTCCTGCTTTTTTTCTTCCTTCTTTCTTGTTCCTTTTTCTTTCCTTCTTTCTTCTCCTTCTTCCTGCTTTCTTCCTCCTTTCTTCTTCCTTTTTCCTGCTTCCTTCTTCTTTCTTTCTTGTTCCTTGTTCCTTCTTTCTTCTTTTTTAACAGTTTTTTAAAATTTTATTTTACCAGAACACAAATACAAAATAGAGAAAAGAAACAAAAACATATCATAAACTGAAATATTGAAACTTAAATGTAAGCTAAGAAAGAAAAAAAAAGCATTTCATGCACATAGCAGAACATAGGAGAGGATTCAAAATATGTAACAATTTTCATTTCAAGAAAGCCTGTATGATAAATAATACACCTTGTGTTGAGAATTGTCCATCTTTTCTTTGCTTCCCCTTTTTTTCCCTTTTATTTTGTTCTCTGCTGTGCACTTTTTAACTCTATTCTTTATTTTCCCCTCCCCCACCCCAAGAAGGCTACAATATAATTTAGATATTTCTTGATATATACATATACATACAGATATATACACAGACTTATACATATATACATGTATATAAAGATATATACTTTCCCAAACATAATCTATTCCTGATCTTTGTTTTTTATGTTTGTACATATCTTCTGTTTCCTATCCTTCCTGCCTCCTCTACTTCTATCCACTACATTACCTTTCTATTACTTGCCTACCCCCCTCCTCCACCAACCACCCTGCCCTCCTATTACTTGCTTTCCTCCCTCTAAGGATCCCTCCCTATCCCCCCGTTCCCATTAATCTAAACTCCCTTTACCTATTCCCTCATTCTCCCCTCTAAAAATCCCTTCCTTGTCCTCTTCCCCCTCACTATACCCCTACCATTTTATTTCTTTTAAATTTAGAAGACTTTCATACTCTTCTAAATATATATGTATTGTTCCCTCTTAAAACCCATTCCCAATGAAAGTAGTTTACCAGAAGTACCAGCCCTCCTGCCTCATCTAAATCCTCTGTATCCTTTCTTCTTCTCCCACCTCTTTTGTATTAAATAGTTACTGTTTTAGTTGTTTCTAAATGGTTTTACTTTTTAAATTCATGTCATAGGTTTATCCTCCTCTTTCTTATGAGCTTGACACCTATTAATAAGAATGTTAGACATACATTTTACATTTTATGTTATATAAAAGGTAAGCAGTATATTCTTATGAATCCCTTATAGTCAGTCTTTGGTATGTACCTTATGTTTCTCTTGGTTCTTGTATGTTGAATCCTCTATTAAGTTGAGGATTTTTTTTTAACAAAGTAGGGTTTGTCAAACATCCATTTTTTTTTCATTCAAGATAATACTGAAATTCGAAGGGTATGATATTTTCGACCAGAGCCCCAGGTCTTTTGCTCTTTGACATATTGTGTTCCAAGACCCGTGGTCCTTTAATGTCTCTGCTGCTAGGTCTTCTGTAATTCTAATTGTGGTGCCATCATATTTAAATTGTTTTTATCTTGGTGCTTTTAATATTTTACCCTTGAGCAGGGGGTTCCAGAATTTGACTAAGATATTCCTTTGAGTTTTCCTGATAGGATCTCTTTTAAGTGGTGTGTGATGGATTTTCTCTGTTTCTACTTCTGCCTTGTTCTCATGCTTCAGGACAATTTTCTTTAATTATTTCTTGTATTATTGTAACAAGATTCTCTTTTTGATCATGACTTTCAGTAACTCCAATTATTTTTATATTTTCTCTTCTCAATCTATTCTCCAAATCTGTTGTTTTTCTTATAAGATGTTTCATTTTCTCTTCTATTTTCTCATTATTCATGTTTTCTTTATTTCTTGATCTCTCATAATTTCACTGGCTTCACTTTGCCCAATTCTAATTTTCAAGATGTCATTTTCCTCCTTGAGATTCTGGATCTCCTTTTCTAATTGGTTAATTTTCCTTTCATAACCTTCTTGCTTTTCTTGGTTTATTTATTTTTTAGTTTTTCCTCCGTCTCTGTCATTTGATTTTTAAAGTCTTTTTAAAGATCTTCTATAAATTCTTTTGGGGCAAGTGACCATTGACATTGCTTTTTGGGGCTTTCTTTACTTCAATATCCTCCTCTGAAGATGAACCCATGTCATCTCTATTCCTGTAATAGGTTTCTATGGTTGGATTCTTTCTCCTTTGCCTGTGCATTTTTTTTGGAGTAATAACTTTATTATTGTAATCACCTCTAACCTGGGGGTATGGGAACTGATGCCTCTTGCCCCAGATCTTTAGTTGTCTCCTCTAGCCTGGAACCAAAGCCAAACCTCCAACCTTCTGTAAGTGCCCACAGTCAGAGGCTTTCTACCCCATTGCTTCTGCACTCACCAGGCATATGCTGATTCCTTCTTGCCCCCACCACCCCTTGCAACACAGCTGAGTCTGGTGTTCCTCCTCAGCAGAGGTTCCTGCAATCTTCCTGGGCTCAAACGTACAACTCCCCTCACTACCCCGGGGTGAAAAGTTCCAGTGGCTGGGGCCCAAGGCAGCCTCTCAGAACAACTAACCCCAGGGCTTGCCACTAGTTGTTTAAGCAGCTTCCCAGCTTGTTGTTAAAATGGAACCTAGCCTGCAAGTGTTTACTCCTTGCCGGAACCAAACCTGGTCAAGCTGTCCAAGGAAAACCCCAGTTGTGCTCCTATTTTTCTTTGTCTCCACCCACACTTTATTTGCCCTAAGGTGCTATCCTGACTCTTTTGTGGGGGAAAATCTTGAGAGCTTGTAATTTTCTGACCTACTCTGCCATTTTCCCAGAATCCTCTTCTTCTTTCTTCTTCCTTTCTTGTTCCTTGTCCTTTCTTCCTTCTTCTTGCTTTCTTCTTTCTTCTTCCTTCTTCCTGCATCCTGCTTCCTTTTCCTTCTTCCTTCTTCTTTCTTCTTCCCTCTTCCTTCTTGCTGCTTTCTTCTTCCTTCTTTCTTTCTTCTTCTTTCTTCCTGCATCCTGCTTCCTTTTTCCTTCTTTCTTCTCACTTCTTCCTTTTTCCTGCTTTCTTCTTCCTTCTTCGATCTTTCTTCTTCCATCAACTCATTTTATAGAGGAAGAAATTAAGGCAAACTGAGTTAAGTGACTTGACACAGTCACACAGCTAGCAAATATCAGAGGCCAAATGTGAATTTAGGCCTTCCTGACTCCAGCGCTCCATCCATTGTACAACCTAACTGGCTACACAGTTATAATACTCAGTAAAGAATAGTGCAATGACAATATTGGAAGAAGTAGTCAAGCATGACTTGTTCCTCCACACATTCCAGCTACATGTTTATCTTCATGTGTCTTAATCCACTCATATGCCTGAGCCACATATATTCTTTTTGTGTGTGTGCCTCCATACATAATCTTTCTATCTGTCTACAATTCTCACTGACAGATAGTTTGTTAAATAGTGGGATAGTATGCCTTAGGTATTCTACTGCTGTACTTATGCTATTACGTTAAAAGCCTTTGTTTAGAACTAGTGTCCCCTGGCTTAATAGTAAAAGTAACCTGATTGGTCGTGAGCTATGACAACATTTCTGGGGGGTCCACATGAAAAATGAGGTTCTCAGGTAGTACATTAATGTTACACAATGACTTTTCCTAGTTTTCAGATTTGTTTGATCAGCCATATATGTAGAGCGATGCCCCAGTGACTACAGCAAGATAATCAGCCCCAGTTTTTAAAAGTATAATCCTCTTATTAGTTACATAAGAGAAGCATTTTAACTTCTTGTCCTCAAAGTTGGCACATTACATCCTAGAATTACCAGCAAATCATGCATTTTTCAAGTTATTTCCTTGACTACAAGGGATTTGAGAAAATGATTTCTGTTCTGAGAACAGCTGTCAATATAAACCCATCTGTGCTTGGTTTATATATGTTTTTCTTCTACATCAAATTATGATTATCACGGCATATGATTTTAAGTAGTATCCAGTATGTATTCTCAATGACTTTAAATTGTTCTACCCAAAATCATTAAAAAGGATTAAAAAAACTAAATGAAATATACTTGTTATAAATCTTTTTTTTAAAATCTAAGGTTTAAAAAAATGCATGTTGTGTTCTATCAATTAATATAGAATGTGAAGCAACTTGGAATGAACCAGACTTCCCAGGTTTCACTGGGCTGTGTTTACAGTAATTCACTATGAACATATCTTTTTCTTAGTCTGACTATTACTAATTATACTTTTTTCCCCTGCTCACCATATCAAAATGATGTCTGACATTTAAAGTTATTTCTATTTTTCCAGTCTTCTTACTCATTACTTCTCTTCATACTCTGTACTTACTGTTCCTCATACACAACATCCCATATTCTGTCTCCATGTAGAAGCATTGTCTGTCTCGTATCTGAAATGTTCACCTGCCCCACTTCTGCCTCACCAAATCCCTGACTTCCTGCAAGACTCAGTTCAACCAATAACTTCTACAGGTTGACTTTCCTTGTCTATTTCTTTCCTGCAGCTACTAGTGCCTTCTCCAGTAAAAAGTTACCTTCTTGTATGTGTCTTTTGTATACCTATTTTTTTAACATTTTGTTTTCCCCATTATAATGGGACAGGAACTCTTATATGTTTTTGGTTGCATCCCCATTATTTTTTACACTTTTATTTTCTGATTAATATCTATTTTCTCTCCTTTCCACCGTTGCTCCCCCACTAAGATGAAGAAAACCCTTCTAAAAAATGTTCATAGCCTAATAAAACAAAATTTTCATTAATTACATTCAAAAATACATTTATCATTCTGCATCATTAATCTATCACTGCTCTATCTGGCGGATGCTAGTGTTTCCTCACTGGTCCTCTGGAATTGTGGTTTTTCATTGAATTGATGTTTAAATTTTTCATAGTTGTTTGTCTTTACATATTTGTTTTTGTATACCAAGAATTTACCATTAGGCCTGGCGTGTATTAGTTGTTTAATATAGCTTATGGGTTGATATCATTGTTCTATTTGCTTATGATATACATTATGCTGTGCAAAAATAGAGGTAGCTTCTGCCTAGAGGTTAAAACAAACATGATTAAATCAATAAGAATCTATTCAACACACGCATACACACACACACGCACACACACAGATACTGTGGGAGATACTAAGAAATATAAAGACAGAGCACCTGTCTTTAAGGGTATTTTATTTTAAACTATTTGAGGAAACAAAGTTTACATATATGGGGAAAACCTGATCTCCTAGGAGCAGAGCCAAGTGAAGTAGACAAAGCACTCATCTGAGGTCCCCTAACATTCCTCTTCAGACAACTTTAAAATAATGCCTCAAGTCAAATTCTGGACTGACAGAGCCAATAAAAGATCAGGGTGAGATTCTTCCAGGCCAAAACAATTTAGGAGGTTAAAAAGAGAGATCTGTGAAATGGAAGTTGAGGCTGGTCTGTAGCACATGTGGATGAAACACCAGGTGGGACTAGGTGGTGGCAACAGAAGAACTAGGGTGGGAACTAGGTGGTGGCAACAGTCAGAAAACTGAATGGGAATACAAAGGACTATATTTTTTTTCCTCAGCTGTACGTGGCACCTTCACAAAAATTCACTATGTATTAGGGCATTAAAAACCTCATAACCAAATGCAGTAAAGCAGAAATGAATATTAAATGAACCCTTTTATAGACCATAGTGCAATAAAAATTATAGTCAATAAAAGGCCATGGAAGGATAGATTAAAATTAATTTGAAGCTAAATAATCTAATCCTGAAGAATAAGTGCATCAGAGAAGAAATCATAGAAACAACCAGAAATTTCATTAAAGAGAATGAAAATGAGACAAGATTCTGCAATGTTTAGAATACAGTCAAAGCTTTACTTCAGGGAAAATTTATATGTGTAAATGCTCACATCAATAAAAGACAGAAAGAGAAAATCAATGAATTGTTCATGCATCTTAAAAAAAACTAGAAAAAGAGCAAATTTAAAACCCGCAATTAAAAAACAAAATGGAAATCATGAAAATCAAAGGAGAGATTAATAAAATTGAAAGTAAGAAAGACATTGCGCAATTAAAGTAGGAGCTGATTTTTATGAAAACACCAATAAAATAGATACACCATTGTTTAATTTGATTAAAAAAAGAAAACCAAATTACCAGTATCAAAAATAAAAAGAGTGAATACACCAGCAATGAAGAGGAAAACAAAATAATTATTAGGAGTCAATTTGCCAAAGTATATACTGATAAAATTGACTAACTGAAATGGATGAATATTTACAAAAAATAAACTGCCCTTATTAACAGAAAAGGAAATTGAATATTTAACCCTATCTTAGAAAAAGAAATTGAACAAACCATAACTGAGCTTCCTAAGAAAAGATTCCCAAAACCAGATGGATTTACAAGTGAATTCTATGAAACATTCAGAAACAATTAATCACTTTACTTTATAAACTATTTTTTAAAATAGGTAAAGAAAGGATCCAACCAAATTCCTTTTATGACACAAATATGGTGTTGATACCTAAACCAAGAAGAACAAAAGCAGTGAAAGAAAACTTTAGAAAAAACTCCCCAATGGATACTGATGCAAAAGTTTTCAATAAAATACTAACAAGGAAACTGTAATGTATAATCTTTATGATGTTATTGTAACCAGGTGGGATTTATACCAGGCATACAGAGCTGGTTCAATATTAGGAAAACTATTAATCATTTCAGTAACAAAGCCAACAAAAACCATGTAATTATATCAATAGAGGCAGAAAAATCCTTTGCAGGAAAAAACAATAGCCATTTGTACTAAAAACACTAGAAAAATAGTAATCACTGGAGCCTTTCTTAAAATGATAACTAATATCTATTTAAGAACAAGGACAGGGATAATCTGTAATGGGGATAAACTTGAAACTTTCCCAGTAAGATAAAGGGTGAAGTAAGGGGGTCCATTATTATTACTATTATTCAATATTGTGCTAGAAATGTTTGATATAGCAGTGACAAAAAAGGAATTGAAGGAATAAAAATATTGGCAATGAGGAAACAACTATCACTCTTTGCAGATAGTATGATACTATCTGTATTGAGAGAACCAACTAAAGCTAATTGAAACAATTAGCAACTTCAGCAAAGTTTCAGGATACAAAATAAACCCACATAAATCATTATCATTTCTATATACTACCAACAAATTCCAGCAGGAGGAGATAGAGAAATTCTACTTTGAATAAAACAACATAGAATACTTAAGAATCTACCTGCCAAGACAAACCCAGGGAACACAGTTACAAAACGCTTTTTATTCAAATAAAGAAGATCTAAAGAATTGGAGAAATATTAATTTCTGAAAGGTAGGATGAGCCAATATAATTAAAAGGACAATTCCTCCTAAGTTAATTTACTTATTCAATGATATATTAATCAAGCTGCCAAAACATTATTTTAAAGACTAGAAAAAAAATTCTCCTAGAAGACAAAGGGTTAAGAATATCAAAGGAATTAAGGGAAAATATGTTAAGGAGGGCCTCCGAGTAGTATCAGTTATTAAAATATACTGTTGTTGTTGTTCAGTCATTTCAGTTGTATCTGATTCTTTGTGACCCAATTTGGGGTCTTTTAGCAAAGATGCTGAAATATTCTGCCATTGATTTCTCCAGCTTATTTTACAGATGGGGAACTGAGGCAAACGCTGTTGAATTACTTGCCCAGGGTCACACAGTAAGTGTCTGAGGCCAGATTAGAGCTCAGAAATATGAATCTTCCTGATCTAACACTCTCTCCACAGTGCCACCAATGCCCCTCAAACTATATTACAGAGTGGTAATAATCAAAACATTGTGAGACTGGCTAAGAAATAGAGTGGTGCATCAGTGGCTAAGATTAGCTACACCACACACAGTAGTAAATAACCATAGTAATCTAAAATTTGACAAATCCCAAAATTCAATCTTTTGGTGTAAGAACTCATTATTTGACAAAAATTTTGAGAAAACTGGAAAGCAGTTCTGCAGAAATTAGACATAGACCAATACCTCACACCATATACGAAGATAAGGTCAAAATTGATGAATGATTTAAACATAAAGGGTGTTATCAGAAATAAATTAGGGGAGCACAGAAAAATGTACCTATTAGATAGAGGGATAAGGAACAAGTCTTTGACAAAACAAGAGATAGTACCATGGAAAGTAAAATGAATAATTTTGATTGCATTAAACTTAAAAAAGCTTTTGAACTAATAAAAACAATTGCAGCCAAAATTAGAGAGAAAACAGGAAAGTGGGACAAAAATGTTTATAGCAAGTTTCTCTGATAAAGGCCTCGTTTCTCTCATATATAGACACAGATACCTATAAATCTATATAGATATAGATATATAGGGAACTAAGCCAAATTTATAAAAATAAGAACTATTCCTCAGTTGATAAATGATCAAAGGAAAAGGGCAAGCAGTTTTCAGGAGAGGAAATCAAAGCTATCAATAGTCACGAAAACATGCCATAAATAATCACTGATCAAAGATATGCAAATTAAAGCAACTCTGAGGTACCCATCTCTCAAACATCAGATGGGCTAACATGACAGAAAATGAAAATGACAGATGCTGGAGGGGATATGGAAAAATTGGGAAGTGAATGCATTGTTGGTTGAATTGTGAACTAGTCTAACCATTCTGGAGAACAATTTGGAACTATGGCTAGAGGGCTATAAAACTGTGCATACTCATTTTCCATTTCCTTCTCCAGCTCATTTTACAGATGAAGAAACTGAGGCAAGTGGGTTGAAGTGACTTACACAGGATTATGCAGCTGGTGAGGGTCTGAAGGCAGATTTGAAGTTTGGTCTCACTGACTCCAGGCCTGGTGCTCTGTCCACTGCACCACCTAATTGCCCTAGGCTGTCATACTTGCCCGCTAGTTTCTCTGCTCCAATCTTTTATCCATCCTTCACATTGCTGCTCAAATTATCTTCCTAACATATTTCTCTGATCATCACCTAAAAAGACCTTCAGTGGCTCCCCTTTACTTACCAAGTACATTATAAATTCTTTGTTCTTACATTTTGTGCTTAACGAATATTTTCATTCATTTGTTCATTTAATAAACAGTTTCAAAATTTTTTATTCAAAACTTAAACTCAAATAAAATAGAGATTCCCATATATACAGAGGAACAGAAAAATGAGTAATGTCATAAAACTGTGAATCTATAATATATATAACTTGCTTTTATTTTACTATATATTATGTTCTAATCTAAATAATACTATTATAAATGATAATAAATTCAACTGTGTAACTTTAAAAAAACCCAACTGTGCATATTCTTTGACACAAAAATATCATTACTAGCTCTTTAGTCCAAACAGATCAAAGAAAAGTGAAAAAGACCCATTTGTACAAAATAGCATTTCTTTTTGTGGTGGCAAAGGATTGTAAATTGAGAAGGTCCATTAATTGGTGAATGGCTGTGGTTATGGTAAAAGTTGTAGTATATCATTATGAGGGAATACTATTGTGCTAGAAGAAATGATGGTCTGGATGCGTTCAGAGAAACCTCAGAAGATTTATATGAATTGAGGAAAGGTTAAATGAGCAAAACAAAGAGAATTTTGTACACCATAAATATAGAGGCTATAAAACTGTGCATGTCTTTCAATGCAGCAATGCTACTGCTAGGTTCGTATTCCAGAGATATTTAAAAAAAAGGAGGGAAAGGGCCCATTTGTACAAAAGTACTTATAGCAGCTCTTTTTTTTTTGTGGTGTGTGTTGTTAAGCAAAATTGTCTCATTTTTGTTTCTTTTGAGTGGAAGTACTTTCAGCTGTTAAGTGCTAAGCCCCAGGCCCAGGACCCTGTCAGGTGTGAAACCTGTGTGGGTGTGGATTGGTGACTTAGGAGGGGCCAGCTCGGGAACCAATGGTCTCTGGTCATT
>CM053622.1:333462247-333495808 GCA_028646595.1 Phalanger gymnotis
TTGCTGCGGTGGGGCCTAAATAAATTTCTTGTTGTTTTCTCCTTAGAGAATCTCTCATACCTTGCGATTTCGGACCATTCAAACATATACATGATTATATTTGAGATCATAAATTCGGCCTTCCTACTACATGGTGGCAAAAACTTGGAGATTGAGGAGATGCTCATCAATTGGGGAATGAATAAATAAGTTGTGGTGTATGATTGTGGTGGAATACATTGTGCTATATGAAATGATGGGCAGGATGGTTTTGGAAAAAACAAACCTGGGAAAACTTATGTGAACTCATGCAAAGTGTAGTAAACAGAACCAGGAGAATGTTTTACCAATTAAGAGCAATATTGTAAAGATGCTCAGCTGAAAGACTTAGTTACTCTAATAAATGCAATGATACAAGACAATTCCAAAGGTCTCATGGTGAAAAATGCTATTTAGCTCTAGAGTGAGAATTGATGAATTCAATTCAGATTGAAGTATACTTTTTTAAACTTATCTTCTTTTTTATTTTCCTATGTTTTATTTTGAAACATGGATAACATGGAAATATGTTTTGTATGACTTCGCATATATAATTATTATTCACTTGGTTGCCTTCTCAAGAAGAATGAAGGGGTGGAGGGAGAGAGAGAATTTGGAACTCAAAATGTTAAAAAAAATGTTAAATTTTTATCAATATAATTAGGAAACATTTAACAAAAGAAAATATTTTTTAAAAAGAAAAATAAGATAAATGGGTAAAACTCAAATCATAATTGGGACTAGACATTTTATCCATTTGAAGTCCCAAGAAATATGTGCCCTACTTTATTCTCCATGATCCCATGGGTCCTTTTTGCCTGGTGCTCCCTTCATACCACTTTTGCCACCCATTCTACCATCTGAGTTACTCTCTAATTAGATTCCTCCACCTCTCCGGAAAGAAACATAAATATTCAATCTCTTACTCTGCCTCCTTTAAAATAAGCATATTACTGTTTTGGAGTTTTTATTTTATAAGAAAAATTTCCATTATTATATTTCATTTACACATCTACCAATAAATATTCAGATTAATGAACAATAACAAAATAAGAAGAAACAAAAAACACAATGAAGAAATATGAAAATGTGAACATATACAATTACATGTGTAATTATGTGCTTGCATTATTTTATAATAAATACATGTGGTAAAATATAAAATATTCTCTTCTAGTTGCCCCCAATCTGTCATACTGGAGGAGTTGTATTTCAATATCTGTTCTTTGGGACTGTCTTCGGTTTTTCAAATTTTTCAGACTTTGGTTTCCTTTCGGTTATCTTTTTATTTACATTATTATAGTCATATAGCTTACCTTAAGCTGCATCAGTTCATAAAATCTTCCCATGTTATTCTGAATAATTCCTAGTCATAATTTCTTATTATGTGGTAATATTCTATTACATTAATATGCCTTAACTATTTTATCCGTTTTCTACCATATGGGTATTCACTTTGTTTCCGATTACTTTGATATGTATTGGATATTTTTTCTTTCTTTGATTTCCTTGAGATACATATCCAGTGGTGGAATTGTTAGATCAGAAAGTATAGATGGTTTAGTCACTTATGTTGCATAATTCCAAACAGAAATATACTAAAAAAAACTGGACCACTTCACAGCTCTACCAACATTGTATTAGCATGTTTATTTTCATAATCCCTCTGACATTAATTATTGCTATCTTTTTCCCCCATTAGATAATTTCTATTTGTGAGGTGAAACCTCGATGTTGCTTCAATTTAAAATTTTCCTATTATTAGTAATTTAGAAAAATCTCCTATATTCTTGTTTTTATTTTATTATTATTCAATTGATAGATGTTTGTTCATGTCCTTTGACCAATCAGTTATTTGAACATAGTTCTGAGTTGTTTATGTCAATCCATATATACCCTAGATACCAAACCTTTTTTCAGAGACATTAAATCCAAATATTTTTCTCAACCAAATGCTTCTCTTCTAATAATACCTGCGTCAAATTTTGTGCAAAATTTTTGTTTCTTGTTTTTGAAATTGTTATATTTAAACTTTTATCATCTCTATCCCTTTGCTTAATTGAGAATCCTTACCCCACTCTCAAGGCCAAGGCTCTAAAATTCTTCAATTTTCTTCCAATATTTTAATGATGATACCTTTAATTTAGATTATATATCCATTTAAAATTTGTGGTATGTGAGGTAAAATGCTCATCTATATTTATTCTTTGCTATCCTTTTCCCTCCAGTTTTCCTAGCATTCTTGTTGAAGAAACAATCCTTCCATCAAAAGTTTGGCTTCTTGTGTTTACTGAAATATTAAATGTAATTATTTTTGATTCTTGCTTGTATATTCTGTTCCACTGATCTACTTTTCTCTTTAAAAAATCATTACTAAATAACTTTACTAGTCCTTGTAATACATTTCAAAGTCTAGAGATCCTTTTCCCTCTCTGTGCCAACATTTTTTCATTCGTTCCTTTGAGATTCTAGAACTTTTGTTCCTCCAAATGAATTTTGTTATTTTATCTAGCTCAATAAAATTAACTTTTGGCAGTTTGATTGGTATATTATATTTATAAATTAGTTTGAGAAATAGGATGGTAATTTTAATCATATCGTCATGACCCCACATAAGACAATGAATAACTTAACGATTATTTAAATATTCTTTTACTTTTGTATTTGTGTTTTGATCTTCCCTGTCACCAAGATACTTCTCTATGGTCATTATTTTTCTTTGTTGCTTTTTGCTCATGTTGTTTGCCTTTTTTCTGGCTTTTAAAATTGATCTCTGCTTCTGGGGCACAGGGGGCATTGTCCTAGGCTTATCGTGGTGGGGTCTAGGGGCCTGGTTACTGGTTTTGTGTGCTGGGGTCTCAGGTGCTGGCTGCTGAAGGCTGTTAGCTTACCTGGTGCTGAGCTGGAGCTGGTGGTGGAGGCTGGTGTATGCCTGGTATTGGTGTTTGCCTGTTCCACTACCATGTTGCTCAGTATCTCTTGCTGGTTTGCTGAGGTGGCCCTTGCTGCTGGCTTGGTGGGGCATCTCCAGTCCTGTACTGGTCTCCTTTAGCTAGAGCAAGAGGGACCTTTCCCTTAACCCCTCTAGCCTCCTGAGCTAAAAGACTGCTGTACCTTGTCTTTCTGCTGGCTCCACTATTTCAGGATTTTTCCTGGGTCAATGTTCCTTGGGTGTTTCAAGGTCAATAAGGGAGGGTGAGAGTGACTTACTGCTTACTCCACCATCTTGGCTCCTGAAAGTCAAAACAGGCAACTTTCACACATTCCATCTGTGGGCTGATAGCTCCAGGAGCAGCCACCACTCTTGCTGACAATTTAATCACTCTTAAGGCCTGCTCCTGGTTTGCTGGGGCCAGGGCTGCACTGGTACTCCCTGTGCTGGACTGTGCTTCTCTCTCACCCAATTCCGACAAACTCCTTCCACTGAGCTTCCAAGTTGTCTCTGGCATCTGTGGGCTTAAAAATCTGGAAACCACCACTGCTGCCAGTGATTCAGTCCCTCGCTGGAGCTGGGTCTGCACTTGTGAAACCTGTGCTAGACTGCCCTCCTCTTTCGTTTTGGTGCAACAGACCCTTCCTGTTGACCTTCCAGGTTGTCTTAGGCTGGAAATGTGCTTCACTCTGTCTCTTTGTGTGTTCAGCCACTCTCGAATTTGTTTAGAGTCATTTTTTAAAGGTATTCAAAAGGGTTTGGGGAAAGCAAAGATGAATCCCTGCTTTTACTCCACCATCTTGGCTCTGACCCTCTTTTTTTCTCTGTTACTTTGTAAAGACAGTTTTATGATTTTATTTATATTTTTTGACCATGTTTGTAGTTTGATTCAGATATTTTATGAATTTGATAGTTATTTTAAATTCATATAATTAAAATAATAAATGGTGTTTATATAGTTATTGGTAACATACTATAGTTTCTTTGTGCCAACCTCATGCCCTTTTTTGTTGCCTTTAATTTTAGCTATTTTGAAATCATTGTATTCCATGATTCCCAGTCATATGGCGGCATTAGAATAGGCTTCTATGTTAGCAAACAATTTGGAATGATCAAAAGTAACAACATTCTCAAGAGGCAATCCTGTCTGATCTCTTCCTCTTACAAGCTTATGGTACCAGTTTATTATTTGTGGATTGAAGTAATTAATAGACATAAACCAGATTTTGTCCTAAGCACTGAGGATACAAATGAAAAGCACATTCCTTGCCCTTTGAAAGCTTACATTCCAATGAGAGAGGGCAACACATCCATAATATTGATAGCCAGTGATGGTGTTTTTTGTCTGAAAAGTCAGAATGGAGCCATGGGGAAATAAATTACTATGACCTTTCTAGATGCAGTAGTAGTATAGATTAAATTCTAGTACTAATGTTAAGAAGGAGAAAGTTGAAGGTGGTAAGAAAGGGAACATGAATGTTGGAAAGTCAGAGAATGGCTAGGGTGAACAGAGTGAAAAGAAACAACATGATATGGTTTGTTGCCAGCTCGATAGTTGGAGGTCTCATTAATCCATGTAATATCTAAGATGAAGGCATGGTCAAGAACTTAATAAATGTGATATATTTGATGCTCTCATCACATTCTGGGCAATGAGCATTTTCTCATTATGAGTGATTATAAAGTATTCTCGTTTATACTTTGATCTGCATATCTATGTATTTCACTGTCTAAGCATTATAAAGTTTAATAATTTTTTAGCATTGTAAATTTTACAAAGCACTTTATATACATTATCTCACATGAACCTTACAACAACTTTATGAGGTAGGAATAGATATTATCATGCCTGTTTCATAGATAAAGAAACCGATGATTGGCTAGATTGTGACTTACCCATGGTCACTCAGCTGATAAGTGCCAGAGGCAGAATTTAAACCCAGGTCTATTTGATTCTAAGTACTGTATTCCACTGATCATGGCAACATGGGAAGAGAATTTAGAGAATCTTATTATCAATAGGAAAACTTTATTTCCTTTGTAACTTGTTTATTTTTCTTGTAGCTATTCATTTATAGTCCATTTAGCAATTTGCTTTGAAGCTTTGCTTTTGGCTGTTTTCACTTTGTCTTCTTCTAAGTTTATATCTTGATCTTCCTTGCCACCATAGTAGCTTTTTATGCTCAAGTTCTTTGTTTTGGTTGTTGTTTGCTCATTTTCCCATCCTTTCTCTTCACTTTGAAAAAATGTTAAATGTTAAAGTTGGGCTCTGCTCACCTACTAGGTAGCACAGTATATAAAGTGCCAGGCCTGGAGTCAGAAAGACTCCTGAGTTCAAATTTGGTCACATACACTTACTAGCTTTGTAACCCTGGGCAAGTCAATTAACCCAGTTTTCCTCAGTTTCCTCATTCCTTTCTCAGCTAGAGAAGGTAACGGCAAACCACTCTATTATCTTTTCCAAGGAAACTCCAAATGGAGTCATGAAGAGTTGGACACTACTGAAACAACTGAACAACAACAACAAAATAACAACAGCTTCTCATTCATGTTTGGGAAGGCACCGTACCAAGCTTTAGGCTTTTTGATGTTTTCAGAGCTAGTTCTGGGAATCTGAAAGTTCTAGGTGCTTTCAAGGTGGTGTTATTCTATGAGAGGTGTTCTCTTGGTTTGGGCTCTGATCTTTACTCAAGAAGGGCCCCTCCTCCCCTGTAGCTTGAAGAATTAGTGTTCTTCTTGGTTCTGTAACTGTAACCAGCCCCCCTGCCTTCCTGTAGCCACAAATGCTAGTGATCCTCTCTGCTCTAGAACTGCAATCCAGAACTGCTTATGGACAGTCGAGTTGCCAATCAACCCCTGTTGTCCCAGTTTTAGCAAAGAGTCTCCTGCAATCTTTTTACCCTTTTTTGACCTTTGCTTTTCTGGCCCCTTTACTATCTCAGCTAGTATTGCTTATGTCCACCTCCAAGGCCAAGTACTGGTGCTCCTGCTATGCTCTGGGCTTGTGCCAACCCCAATGTTACAGACTTTTCCTGCCAACCTGCTTAGTTGCCTTAAGCTGGATAAATATCTTTCTGACCTTTTGTTGGTTCTGCCACTCCAAATTTTGATTTGAGGCATTATTTTCAAGTCATTTGGAAGAGACTTTTGGGGAGCTCAACTGGCACTCAGCCTGTACTTTGCCATCATGGCTCCACCCTTCCCTTATTTCTTTTGGACTATTTCACCCCCAGACTTCATAACATTGGCAACATATTTGGTAAATATTTGCCTTCCATTTCACCTTTATACCACTTGTAAAAAGTATAAAGATATTCCATTTACTTTTCATTGATGGCAAGAACTCACATCAAAGAGTGCTCCAGTATTTGCAAAAATACAAATTAAGTCTAAATCTTTCTTTGCTATTTTTACTGGCCAACTCATGCTCATCATTTTAATACCTTGTACTTGAAGCATTGCTATATGGCTGTAAGAATCCTAAGACTTGAAAGGGCAAGGGAGGTGGGCATGAACAAACTGCAAAACACTACAAAATGGAAATTTCAAAGAAGTTGTATAGAAAAGGTCATCAAAGAAATGTATAAGCCAAATTTAAGGTGAGCTAATCATGTCAAAAGGACAAGGGATAACCAAAGAAAAGTCTTTATATTCTGTTGCCATACTCACAATATCAAGAAAAAAAGACAAGTAAGGCATTCAATGAATTTGGTGAATGTCAGGGGGAAAGCCTATAGGTCAACATGGACAAGAGTGGCATGAATGGGTTAACTACATCTTCAAAGAGAATACTTACAATGAAAAGATTATAGATCTAGTTGAATTTTTGAGATTCAAAGTTATTCAATAAGGAAGTGTTAAGGTAAGTTCTTAAAATTGCAACAGAGAAATACTAGTTCAATTCTACAGCAGTATCATAGAAATAAAAGGCACTATGAACATTGGAATGTTGTCTATTTATCCCATGGCCCAAAAGATCACCTCTGACAAGTGGTTTTGGCTCAGGATTTATTCCAAGACCTAGATTCATCCCTGAGGGGCTTGCGCCCAGCAAGGTGTTATGGTAATTCAGGTGGGACTTTTTTATTGTTTTCTCTTTTGGAATGCTGAGGTAATAAAGTACCTTTGATGAGCCTTTCAAACCTAATGGCAAGCAAAGTGAAATTTTTGTTGTCTTTGTTTTGGAGTGCTTCTCAGCACAAAAGAATCTTTGATTGAATTGGGAGTATTCAATGACCTGCTTATGTCAAGGGAAGACCTAGTTCACATGAGTTTGAGTCACATGGTTGTGATGCCCTTTGACCTTGAGACATGTATATAAGATCTGAGGTTGGTATTTTGCCTTTAGGGGCACACTCATAGGAAGAGTGTTGGTGATTTAGCCTGTGGGTAGCTGTTGGAGGCCCCCCCCACACCCCAGCTTTGAAACCAGGTGTTGGTACCTCTTTCTCTGGTAACTATGTAATTCCCTGGTCAGACAGATAGAGGCTTGTCTATTGATTCCTGTGTGCATTTGCTCTGTTTATATGTATGCTTGTAATTTCTATTTGTATTTGCTCTGAAG
Source organism: Phalanger gymnotis (assembly GCA_028646595.1). Lineage (NCBI taxonomy): Eukaryota > Metazoa > Chordata > Mammalia > Diprotodontia > Phalangeridae > Phalanger > Phalanger gymnotis. The sequence continues at coordinate 333,469,762 of CM053622.1, forward strand.
TTCCAGGGGCTGGCCTTTTCCCCTGAATTAAGTGAATGACATATGTATGTTTAATTAAAATGAGATTGTAAACCTCATAAAGTTGCTTTTCTTAGAAAAGCAAGTCAAAGAATCTGTGCAAGCAGCCTTTCTATGTGCTGTTGTTGGTCTTTCACCCCCACAAAAGCTGCTAGCAACATTATTGTTACACAAGGCGAAGTGATCTGTCTATCTGTCTCTTTCTCTGTCTCTCTGTTTGTCTCCGTCTCTCTGTTTGTCTCTGTCTCTCTCTCATTATGCCCTGACCCTAAAGTAACTAGGCAAATCTCTAAAAGTTGAGACATGATTGAAATCTAAGAAAAGAATTCCCTTAAATATGGATAAAAGGTCCCTTCTAGAAAAAATACAATGTAGATATTGGGTATATGACAGCAGTTGATTTCCTTCATCACAGAAAATGCTTACAAAGCAATAGACTTACAGGTGTGTTATTATACAAATTCAGAAAACATAAAACATCTTTTTTTTTTCCTTTTTTTTTTTTTTTACTTTTGAACATCTGTTTTACTAAAACCTTGAGTTCCGAATTCTCTCCCCTCTTCCCTTCCCCTCCACCCTCCCTAGGAAGTCAAGCAATTCAACATAAGCCACAAAACATAAAACATCTTAAATGTCCATTTCATTCCTTATAAACCATAGAGAAAGTAAAGGACTTTTGTAGGACATCCACTGTAAAAGCAATTCATAAGGTCAAAAATTTGTGACCAGTCAGAGGACAACTTTGTTTCTTTAGCTTCAGGATTATGTAAATGTGGTCATCTTCTCCTCTACATTCTCTTCCTTCCGGTTAACTGATGCCTCGATCTGAAATTTTGTGACTCTTGACCCGCAAGTATATCATTAAAGCTGAAAAAATCAATTTCTCAATATCATTATTCACTGATACGTTCTTAAGGAGGGTAACAGAAAGCTAAAAGCAGTCAGAGACTCAGACTGGCATAGGTTTTCTTTCATTCAGGTGCTTATAGCCTCTATTGTTGTTACCAGGGGCAAGATAGAAAAATAATTTCTCTTAGATTTTTTGGATGTACAGGGGAAAGAAGCACTGGCAAAGAGTTCTAGAAAAGGAGTCTAAAAAAGACATAGGCAGAGACAATTCCAGACTTTGGCACAATTCTTCAGTTGAAGAGATCCGTCAGGAGTTAAGTTGTCCCAGCAAAGTAGACTATGGTTCATGTACCTAAGCAAGAGGTCAGAGTACACAATAGTCCAGCTCCATGAGAGGAACTATTTTCTAACACGATCCATGTACTATAATCTTGAGTGGATCAAGAAGGACTTCATTGATCAGGGAATTCCCTTGATCACCTTCCTCATTACAACTGTACCATTGATTTGTCAAATAATTGTATTAGTTAAGAGGAGAGCAAGTTCAATATGGGCTGGTAAAATTTTATAGAAAAGGATTTGAGCTGGTCCCAAATGTTTAAGTATAAATAAAAGGACAGGAGATTTGATGAGAAAGAGGGATTTCATAAGTAAAAATTTAGAGGTGAAAAGCATAAAGCATGTTTGGGAGACCAGTCAAGATATAAAAATAGAAGCATAACTCTCATATCCAAATGAAAATTCTTGTTTACTTTCTGACTCTTTTTTCTCTTCTCTTTCTTAGGCAAAATGAAAGTTTTGTTTTGTTTCTCCCTGTGTTTTTGAAGTGGTGTTATTGCTATCATTAAAGGAAAGAATTTCACACAGATGAGGGATATTAAGTAATTGAGATAAGTAGAACTGTTAGGAAATAGGATTGGGGCGGGGAATAGAGAATCAGGATCATAGATAAATGCATCAATAGAAAAGCCAGACAATAAAAAGAGCTGAACTTTTTTTGAGAATTTAAAATAGAATTATAAAATTACAGAAGCAGCACATCGAACTATCATAGCAATGAGAAATAACCACTCAGTTTGCTTTTCTTCTATTTTCATAGCCATATTTTATATTAGGATACTCAAAATTATATGTCCTCATAGAATGGGTATCCAAAGAGGGATAAATTGAAGCTATTGATAAAGCCATTAATAGAAGTAGAGGAACATTGTTCTAGTTAGCCTGACAACTCAAGGCAAAAAAATTCCTTGCATGGCTTTTAGCTCAACTACTTGGTCACAACCCAAATAGTATCCTCAGTTCTTCCTTTACCTTTGTGTCAAGTTGACAAACACATATCGAACACTTATTATGTGCCCAGCACTGTGCTCAGAGACAGGGATACAAAGAAAGGCTAAAGACAACCCTTGCTCTCCAGAAGCTCACGGTCTACCGGAGGAGGCAACATGTGAACAACCATGTAAAACAAGACATGTATACGATAAACAGGAGGTAGTCTCAGAGCAGCAGCTAGCTTTCAAGACAACTAGAAAAGGCTTCTTGCAAAAGGTGGTATTTTAGATGAGACATGAAGGAAGCCAAGGGAGCCAGGAGACAGAAATGGGGATGGATAGAATTCCAAACATGGGGAACAGCTAGTGAAAATGTTGAGTTAAGAAATAAGAGTTTTAGTATGAGGAACAGCAAGGAGGCCAGCATTGTTGCATCACAGAATATGTATTGGGGTATAAGAAGAATGAAAAAGTAGGAAGGGGCCAGATTATGAAAGGCTTTAAATGCCTAGCAGAGGATTTATGGGTGAGTGTGTGTATTGAGACAGAGAAACAGAGAGCGAGAATGAATTAAATAAGACATAACCTCTCAGTCATTCACAGGACAGAAAACGCACCCTTTGTTTCCAAACGATCAAGTGTACCTACAATATAATTAATGTGGATTTTTCCTCTAATGATACAGATTGTGTCTTTTGTTGATGTTCCCTCCTAAGTTCACCAGGGCACAGTATCCTTAACAAGGGAGTGGGCCTTCCTTACTTTTACCAGATATCATGAGTCTAACAGTGAAAACACTCCCTCTGTCCATCAATTATTACTCTCTCACTGTATAAGTAGACAAATTTCCTTTTAAATTAACGATTTTTGGAAGATATCTTTTATTTTTTTCTTATTAATAGTCATTTGTAATGTGATAAAGCCTGCTAATGCACGCCCCTTTATTACTCTCTGAATGATATTAACTTTTAGTTCTTTGGAGATTTTAGCATTCTCTAACAGCTGTATCCTTTCATCAGTAGCTTTGGGATGGCAATCTGTAATTTCATTGACATGAGAAATCTCAGGTAAGGAAACTCTTTAGTAATGTAGGCAGTTACCTACTTTGTAAGTTATAGTCTTAGAAAGTTTCCTAGATAACAAGGAGGTTAAATGAGTTGCCATGAGTTAAATGAGTCACACAGTTACTATTTGTCAGAGGTAGGACTTGAACCTGGGTCTTTCTTTATCCAGTGTGACATACTGCCTTTTATCAGTAGAACAGAGGCATGAGAAATACGTACCTTTTTATATGATGGCATTTAATAAGAGCCTGAGAATAAAAGAGAAACAAAGGAAAATTTTAAAGGACAAGGCTTTAGGGAGAAAGAAAATAATTGATTTCTATGCCATTTTTCTTAGTCAAGCTCACAGATTTGGGATAAGAATCTGTGATGGACACTGCAGGAGCAAGTGTGATTTGTGGGTGATGTAGTAGGTAGAGTTCTGGGCCTGGATCTGGCTGAAGAAACTTATGAGCTATGTGATTTTGGGCTAGTCACTTAACTCTGTTTGCCTTAGTTTCCTCATCTGCAAAATGAGCTAGAGAAAGAAATAACCAACCATTCCAGTATCTTTGCCAAGAAAACCCTTAAAGGACTTGAACTTCCAGGAGCCAAGATGATGGAGTAAACCATAAGTGCTCTCATACCCCCTTGTTGACCTTGAAAAACCCAAAGAATATTGCCCCAGGAAAAATCCTGGAATAGTGGAGCCAGGAGAAAGGGTATGGCAGTCTTTTAGCTTGGGAGGCTAGGGAGATCAATGGGAAAGCGTAATGGCAAGCAAAATGGGACTTATTGTTTTGCTCTTTTTTTTCTTTTGGAGTTCTAGTGCTTCCTAGCACTAAGGTAATCAAGTGTCTTTGACAGAGCCTTGCCTTTGTTTAAATCAAGAGTCTTTGATTGAATCAAGAGTCTTTGATGACCTACTTAAGTCACAAGAAAGCTTAAGTTACATGAGTTTGAGTCACATGGCTGTGATGCCCTCTGTGGGCTGACCCTGAAGAAGTGTATATATGTTCTGAGGTTAGCATTTTGTTTTGGGGGATCACTCACTGGAAAAGCATATGCAGATGAGACTCTGGGTAGCTGTTAAGGAGCCCCGTACCCCACCCCCAGCTTTGAAAACCCAAATGCTGGTGCTTCTCTCTCTGGTAATTATGAATGTATTGCCATGGACAGACAGAAGCCCTGTCTGCTGATTTGTGTTATTTGCTCTGTTTATACAATTTCTGATTGTAATTTCTGTTCGTGTTTTCTCTGAAGTTCAGGGTGCTGACTTTTTCCCCTGAACTGAGTGAATGATATATGTATGTTTAATTACACTGAGATTATAAACCTCTTAAAATTGATTTCCTTAGAAAAGCAGATCAAAGAACCTATGCTAGAAGCCTTCCTATGTGGTGGTGTTATTGACCTCACACCTCCACAGTTGCTGCAAGCAGCATTGTTGTTACAGAAGGGTCCCTCTTGCTGTGGCTGAAGGGGACCAGGACAGGACAGGAAGATTCCAATAATCCCCACCTCAGTGGACCAGCAAGAGATTGTGAGCCCCAGGGGGTAGAGCCAGTAAGCACCAACACCAGAACCCCAGGGGTGCCTTTGCATGGACAAGTTAATTGGCAGACACCATTGTGGACAGGTGTCCACCAGCAGCTGAGTCTACCTGTGCTCTAGCATAGCCCTAGGGAGGAGAAGACCTCCAGTGGCCAAACCACCCCTCCCTGACACTTCATGCGGTGAGCTTCAGTGTAACCCTGGGGAAACTTAGAAAAACTTCAGCTGGCCTCAACCTTGATACACACCAGCCAGCTCCCACTCAGCATAGCTCCCAGCTGCTAGAACCAGAGGTCACAGCACAAAAAGCCAGTAACCAGGCCCCTAGCTCCCAGCACAAGAATCTTCGGACAGAGCCCCTCTGTGCTGCAGAAGCAGAGATCCACTTTAAATGCCAGGAAAAAGGCAGTCACAATGAACAAGAAGCAAACTAGAAAAGCAAAGACCATAGAATCTTAGTATGAGGAGAGGGAAGATCAAAATAGGAATTCAGAAGAAGACAGCATTGACAGTGTACTCACATCTGAAACCTCAAAAGGGAATATGAACTGGTCTCAAACCCAAAAAGCATTCTTAGAAGAGCTCAAGGAGGATTTTAAAAGCCAAATTAGAGAGGTAGAACAAAAATTGACCAATTCTTTTAAAAATACAATGGACAAAATGAAAAAAAAATCACTGAAGATAACAAATCTTTAAAAAGTAAAATTTGCCAAATGGATAAGGAAGTAAAAAACCTAACTGGAGAAAATGACTCCTTGAAAAGTAAAATTGGCCAAATGGAAAGAGAGGTACAAAAACTAACTGAAAAAAACAATTTGTTAAAAATTAGGATTGGTCAAATAGAAGCTAATGACTCTATGAGGCATCGAGAATCAGTCAAACAAAATCTAAAGAATGAAAAAAAATATAGAAGGAAACATAAAATATCTCACTGGAAAAACAACTAACCTGGAAAATAGATCCAGGATAGATAATCTATGAATATTGGTCTAAAGGAATGCCATTATGAAAAAAAGACCTTGGACAGTACCTTCCAAGAAATCCTCAAGAAAAAACTGCCCCGATGTCCTAGAATCAGAGAGTAAAATAGTCATTGAAAAAAATCCACCTCCTGAAAGAGATACCAAATTGAAAACTCCAAGAAATATTGTTGCCAAATTCCAGAATTATCAGGTCAAGGAGAAAATACTGCAAAGAGCCAGAAAGAAACAATTCAATATCACAGAACTACAGTTAGGATCACAGAGGACCTTGCAGCTTCTACATTAAAAGACTGGAGAGATTGGAATATGATATTCTGTAAGGCAAAGGAGCTTGGACTCCAACCAAAGATCAAGTACCCAGCAAAATTGAGCATAATCTTTCAGTCAAGGAGTTGGACATTCAGTGAAATAAGGGACTTCCAGAACATCCTGATGAAAAGGCCAGAGCTCAGTGGAAAATTTGGTCTCAAGAGAGGCATAAAATATAAGACTCAAGAGGCATAAAAAGGTAAACAGGAAATAAAAAAAAGAAAAAAAAACTTTTTATTCAATAAGGGCAAACTGTTTACTTCCCTATATGGGAGGATAATACTTGTTAATCTTGAGAATGGCATATTTATTATGACATTTAAGAATGATATATGTAGACAGAGGGTGTGGGTATCAATTAACTAATGATATGACAAAAAGACTAATTAAGGGGTGCAAAGAGATTGTAATGTGAGAACAGGAAAGGAGGAGGCAGAAAAGGCACATGAAGAGGCACAAAAACATATTATGGTTGAGGGAAAGAAGGGAGGGAGATGAGCATTGTTTGAGCTTTACTCTCATCAGATTTGGTTCAAAGAAGGAATAGCATACTTGCACTACAGACAGCAGGAGGAGAAAGGGGAAATAAAAGGGGGGTAGTTAGAAGGGAGGGAAGAAGTAGTAAGGAAAAAGAGAAAGAAAACAGAAGTGGGCTGATAGAAGGGAGGGATAATTGAGGGAAGCCCTGGTCAAAAGCAAAACTCTTTTGAGGAAAGGAAGGGAGAAAAAACCATAAACAATGGGGGAAATAGAACTCTCCCATAAAAAGGAGGCAGATAGCGGAATGGATTAAAAACCATAATCCTACGATATGTTATTTACAAGAAACACATTTGAAATAGGGGGATACATGCAAGGTAAAGGTAAAAGCCTGGAGCAGAATATATGATGCTTCACCTGAAGTTATAAAAAAAAAAGCAGGGGTAGCAATCCTAATGTCAGACAAAACAAAAGCAAAAATAGATCTAATCAAAAGAGATAAGGAAGGAAATTATTTCCTGCTAAAAGGCACCACATACAATGAAGTAATGTCATTACTAAACATATAAGCACCAAATTGTATAGTATCCAAATCCTTAGAGGAGAAGTTAAAGGAGTTACAGGAAGAAATAGACAGCAAAACTATACTAGTGGGGGACCTCAACCTCCTACTCTCTGAACTTGATAAATCTAACCTCAAAATAAGAAAGAAGTTAAGGAGGTGCATAGAATTTTAGAAAAGATAGATATGATAGACCTCTGGAGAAACCTGAATGGAGGATGGTAATGAATATACCTTTTTCTCAGGAGTACATGGCACATACACAAAAATTGACCATGTACTGGGGCATAAAAACCTCACAATCCAATACAGAAAGGCAGAAATAATTAATACATCTTTTTTTCAGATCATGATGCAATAAAAATTACATGTAATAAAGGACCATGGAAAGATAGAGTAAAAATTAATTGGAAACTAAATAATCTAATTTAAATTAATGAGTGGGTCAAACAACAAATCATAGAAACAATCAATGACTTCATTCAAGGAAATGATAATAATGAGACGATATACCAAAACTTATGGGATACAGCAAAAGCAGCTCTTAGGGGAAATTTTATATCTCTGAATGCTTACATGAATAAAATAGAGAAAGAAGAGATCAATGAATTGGGCATGCAACTGATAAAGCTAGAAAAAGAACAAATGGAAAATGCCCAATTAAATATCAAATTAAAAAATACTGAAAACTAAAGGAGAGGTTGGTGAAATTGAAATTAAGAAAACTATTGAAGTAGTACATAAAAATAAGGGCTGGTTTTATGAAAAAAAAAACAATGAAATTGATGAATCTTTGGTTAATTTACTTTTTAAAAAAAGAAACTAAAAACCAAATTACCCGTATCAAAAATGAAAAGGGCAAATTCACCTCCAATGAAGAGGAAATTAAAACAATAATTAGAAACTATTTTGCCCAACTATATGCCCATAAATGTGATGACCTTAGTGAAATATACAAATATTTACAAAAATATAAATTGCACAGATTAACAGAAGAGGAAGTTAAATACTTAAATAACCACATCTCAGAAAAAAAAGAAATTGAACACGCTACCCATGAATGCCCCAGGAAAAAATCTCCAGGGTCAGATAGATTTAAAAAGTGAATCCTATCAAAAATTTAAAGAACAATTAATTCCAATGCTATATAGACTATTTGGGAAAATTTGTGAAGAAGTCCTACCAAATTCTTTTTATGACATAAATATGGTACTGATACCTAAACCAGGAAGAGCTTAAACAGAGAAAGAAAATTATAGACAATTTCCTTAATGAATATAGATGCAAAAATTCTAAATAAAACATTAACAAAAAGATTACAGCAACTTACCATGAGAATAATACACTTTCACCAGGTCGGATTTATATCAGAAATGCAAGGCTGGTTCAATATTAGGAAAATTAGGAGCATAATTGATCATATCAACAACAAAGCTAGGAAAACCATGTGATTATCTCAATAGATGCAGAAAACGCTTTTGACAAAATACAACTCCCATTCCTATTGAAAACACTGGAGAGTATTGGAATAAATGGGGCCTTCCTTAAAATGATAAGTAGCATCTAACTAAAACCATCAGTAAGCATTATATGTAATGAGGATAAGCTAGATGCATTCCCAATAAGATCAGGGTGGGGGTTGTGAAACAAGGATGTCCATCACCACTGTTATTCAATATGGTACTAGAAATATTAGCTTTAGCAATAAAAGAAGAAAAAGAAATTGAAGGAATTAGAATAGGCAATGAAGAAACTAAGTCATCACTCTTTGCTGATGATATGATGACATACTTAGAGAATCCTAGAGGATCAAGTGAAAAACTACTTGAAATAATAAACAACTTTAGCAAAGTTGCAAGATATAAAATGAACCCACATAAATCATCTTCATTTCTTTATATTACCAACAAAGCCCAACAGCAAGAGATAGAAAAAAGAAATTCCATTTAAAGTTACTATAGACACTTTAAAATATTTGGTAGTCTACCTGCCAAAACAAACCCAGAGACTATATGAACATAATTACAACATACTTTACACACAAATAAAGTCAGATCTAATAATTGCAAAAACATTAGTTGTTCAAGGGTAGGCTGATCAAATACAATAAAAATGACAATTCTACCTAAATTAATTTACTTATTCAGTGCCATACCATTCAAACTACCAAAAATATTTTATAGAACTTGAAAAAATAATATCAAAAACCATCTGGAAGAACAAAAGGTCCAGAATATCAAGGGGATTAATGAAAAGAAATACACGGAAGGTGGCCTAGCCACACCAGATTTTAAGTTGCATCATAAAGCAGCTGTCATCAACACTGGTTGATACTGGCTAAGAAATAGAGGGGTACATAAGTGGAATAGCTTGAGTACACAAGACACAGTAGTCAATGATTATAGCAATCTACTGTTTGATAAACCCGAAGACCCCAGTTTCTGCAATAAGAACTCACTGTTTGACAAAAACTGCTGGGAAAACTGGAAAATAGTATGGCAGAAACTGGGCATAGACCAACATCTGACAATGTATACCAAAATAAAGTCCAAGTGGGTACATTATCTAGGTAAAAAGGCTGATACAATAAACAAATTAGGGGAGTGAGGAATAGTTTATTTGTCAGATTTATGGAGAATGGAGGAATTTTTGATGCTGCAAGAAATATAGAACATTATAAAATGGCTTATTTTGATTACATTAAATTGAAAAGTTTTTGCACAAACAAAACCAATGCAACCAAGATTAGGAGGGAAGCAGAAAACTGGGAAAGAAATTTTATAACTAGTGTCTCTGTTAAAGGCCTCATTTCTAAATATATATAGAGAACTGACAAAAATTTATAAGAATACAAGTCAGTCCCCAATTGATAAATGGTCAAAGGATATGAACAGGCAGTTTTCAGAGGAAGAAATTAAAGCTATCTATAGTCATATGAAAAAATGCTCTAAATCACCATTGCTGAGAGAGATGCAAATCAAAACAACTCTGAGTTACCCTATTCGATTGGCTAACATGACAAAACAGGAAAATGATAAATATTGGAGATGTGGGAAAGTTGCTGGGATTGTGGGAATTCGTTGTTGGTGGAGCTGTGAGCTAATCCAACCATTCTGGAGAGCAGTTTAGAACTACACCTAAAGGGCTATAAAACTGTGCATACCCTTTAACCCAGCAATATCACTTCTAGGGCAGTATCTCAAAGAGATCATAAAAATGGGAAAAGGCCCATATGTACAAAAATATTTATAGCAGCTCTTTTGGTGGTGTTCAAGAACTGGAAATCGAAAGGATGCCCATCATTTGGGGAATGGCTGAACAAGTTTTGTTATAGGAATGTAATGGAATACTATTGTGCTGTAAGAAATGATGAGCTGGCAGACTTTGGGAAAACCTGGAAAGACTTATAAACTGATACTGAGTGAAGTGAGCAGAACCATGAGAACATTGTACACAGTAACATTCACAGTGTGCAAGGACTGATTTTGAGAGACTTAGCCCTTCTCAGCAATTCAAAGACCTAAAACTTTTCCAAAGGACTCATGATGGTCATGTCTGACAAGTAATTTCTTGTATTCAATGTTTCATAAGTTTGGGCATTTTTAAATTCCCACCTAGCTGTGTCTGGCCTCACCCTCTAGCTTCTTTTGAATATATTCTAGTTGTATAACTCCAGCTATGACAATTTTCATTGTTTTCCATGGTAATGACCTTCTTTAAGGTGGCAGATGAGCTTCCCACAGTTACAAAAGAAATTCAGTAATCAAAAAAATTAAAGAAAAGAATACGTCTAGCCTCTCGATGTGTTTTTGCAATTAACTTTTGAAGAGGTGACATCATATTGGGAGAATGTAACTAATCTGATACAAAATTTTAAGCAGTAAAATTGCAGCCAGATATAGAGGAGAGGGATTGAATGACTAGTTAAATGCCACATGGAAAGACAAAATATAAAACAGACCCAAAGAAGGTATTAAGTGTGTCTCATTATTCCTAGTTTCTTGTGGTTTTGCAGAATAACACAGATTATTTTTGTTAGATATTACCCTATTGAATTAGGATGCCAAAAGACACAACAGCCAATAAAGTATTACTACTTCCTGAATTTGCTTTTAAATGTTGGAATCTTGCAAATACAATGGATGACCCAAGGGATGAGTAATCCAAGGAATAATTCAGATGGTGGGATATCAGAAACTAAAGCAGGCTGGTAGGAGAGAAAACTTTGGGCAAGGAATCCTTTCAGTCCTGCCCCTCATCTCCCATCAAATGCCTCTGTACAAGATCAGAACTGCTAAAAGAGGACAAGCAGTCTTAATGCTAAGATTCTAATTTCTTATTATTGTCTTTTCCTGCATTTAAGGACTTCACTTGAAAAATGTATTGCCTTGCAAACTACTGTTTCATTTTGAATGTGTTATCTAAAATTTTCCTTTTCTCTCATCTCTACAAAGATAATGATTATGTTACTGAATGTTTAATTCTTAGATGGGGATTCTATAGTGATTATCAATGAATAAGACATTCTTTTTTTTTCTTTGTGGTTAACTTAATACTCTTTGAGAATTAAAGGGAAAAAATCATAAGCTCAGATATTTGAGCTGGAAGGGCCCTTAAAAGGCCATTGAGTCCAACCCCCTAATTTTTCAGATGAGGCATTTGAGCCTTAGAGAGGTTAAATGACTTCCCCAGTGTTACAGTTAGTACTTTTCTTACCTCCAAGTCTAGCTTTCATTCACTATGCTAATAGGTAGTGGATTAGCCTTTCTCATCATCATTGGGAAAATAGGATACCAGCATAACCTAGATTTTGAGTTGTGATTTTTTAACATAGGAAGACATAAACTGTGTTCATGAGACAGTGACCGAGATTTTGAGACAGTTGAAGAATGTGCCATAGAAAGAATTGAACAAAACATTAAGGATATTCATTGAGAAGAGAAGGATATATTGAGAAGAGGGGATATAAGAGTTTTCTTTAAGAATTTCAAGGACTGTCACATGGAAGAGAAGAATACCCTGGAGAGAAGAATAGGGAGCAATGCAGGGAAGACGCCAAGAAGCAGATTTTAGTTCAGTATAAGAAAAAACGTTTCCTACCCATGACAGCTACACAAAAGCAGAATGGACTGCTGCAGGAGATAGTGATTTTTCCAATCAGCAGCTCTTTTAAAGCAAAGGTTTTTGGGGGAAATGTAGTAGAAGGCATCCTTAGTTGGTTAGGTACAGGGTGAACTCCATACCCTCTGATTTCTCTTCTATCTCCTAGATCACATGATTCTGTGAAATCCTAAAAGAGTTTCACAGATATCAGAATATGCTCAGGCTTTGCTTAATTAAGAAATTTTCCATTTTACGACTGAAAAATAAAAGAACTAGGTCTACTTATGATGATGGAAAGTTTTTCTTAATTCCAAAGTATATTCTATTCTGCTATACTTCATGAACTTTTTGTCTGTGCCCTGTAATTTATTCTCTTGTTGTTCCTTTGCTTTTTCCTTCAGGGGAAGGCAAGGGGATGTGTGCAGTGACTGTTTATCTAAGACTGATACAATCATCTCCTCTGGAGTCATCAGTTTGTAGATGAATGGCTCAGCATTCTTCTCTACAGACAAAATATCAATTTCATCCTGTGTAGATTGGCCCATGGTTAATTAATTTTCCTTTGGGAGGAACAGAAGCTTTTGAATATGTTAGTATAGGTTTCTGTTGGCATGACCAAGAGCAGTTTTCTGAGAAACAGTTTGGATTTCCTAAGAGTACTAGAAAGACCTACATAATTTCTCTATCTTTAGTGCCTTCCTGGAATTTGGTCTCTGGTTTAAAGTAGCTGTAGTAGCTCTTTACCAGGACAAGTTCTCAGTGGTATTTTCTTTCTTCATCATAGTAGATGATGGGTATCCTCTGAAACGTAACGCATAATGTGAAGTGAGAAATGAATCAGATAAGTTAAAAGAGGAATCCTGTCTGTGGCCCTATAGAATCTTAGAACGCAAGCAGGCCATGTTCACCCTTCTCTGTTTGAGGTGTGAATGTCTTAGAGACCAACTCTTTAAATGGGCGGGGCAGTAAGGATGAGTTAGTTGGTCAGCCAACTAGCATTTATTAAGCGCCTACTATATTCTAGGCACTGTGCTAAGAGTGGATCAACTATACAACCCAATTAACCTTTCAAGGATTTTAAGTAGATTTTTTTTTGCCAGAAGTCCTGTGATTTAGAAAGATCTTTTATCTGACTAAGTCTACTTCAGGTCATATACTTTTGCCCAAATATTTGGCTAAGTAATTATATATTCCAATGGCTCATAGCTATTAGTAAAATGTTGACATATATAATATAATTTCATTACATATCATCAAAATGATAATGATGATGATAGTGAACATTTGTATAGCACCTTAAATTTTACAAAGCACTTTCTAAATAACTCATTTTATCTTCACAATAACCCTGGGAAGTAAGTGTTGTTATTATCTCAATTTTAAGATGAGGAAACTGAGTGGAGGTTAAATGATTTTCACGGGGTCACATAATTATTAAGAGTCTGAGGCCAAATTTGAACTCATCCTTCTGACTCTAGGACCAATGTTTGACTTAGCTGATTTACACACACACACACATACACACATACACTAAATGTATACAAACACATATACACATTTGTGCATGCACATATGTATAGCCATCCCTATCTGTGGAAAGAATGAACAATCAAGAATTTCTGGATGCCCCACTTGCCCTCAAAAATATTCTTCATTAGCTTCCTACAGACTCACTCACCCTCAACCTGGCTTGAAATTTTCACCAGAACTGCTGAGTTAGATAATAAAAGTGGGGCATTATCTCTAGAAGGTCACACTTTCAATACTCATGAGCAAAGACTAGTTTTTTTAGAGTATTTAGCTGACACTTTGTTCCTACCTAAAGGGAAATTTTCAGGTGTAGACCTATGTATATGTGTGTGTGTGGAGGGGGGAGTTGTTTCTTATGTTAAAGACTTTGGAAAGGCCAAAGACTTTGGTGTCAAGAAGCTTCTTTTCTGGATCTTCTGTGACTATGACTGTCAAAGAGGCTGGGCCTATAGCCTCGGCAGAAACAGTTGCCAGGTTCATCTAACTCTACAGTGTTTTCTTTCCTGGAGGATGCCTTAGAGTGTCAGGACCAGTGGTCTGGCAGGGACTGTTTGTTACTCTCATGGCTCTTGGGCTTAGAGGACTGGTCTATCTCCATGATATCAGAGAAAAGGTGGTGAGCAAAGTGGTTCAACCTGGAACATGCTGTCTTCCTTATTTACCTCAGCTAAACTGGCTTGCCTGCCCCACAGAGATGTTGGACAGAATTTGGTGGAGATGATTGGTCTCTTCTCCACAGAGGTTGCTCCACTCAGTGATAGATGCTGGCCAGGTTCAGACTGGAAGCAAGTCTGATGGCCTGCAAGAACACTGCCTTTTATGAGTCCTGGGCTATCTCCATTGGACTTTTGAGGAGAATTGATGATTTAGTTCTTTGTACAAAATAATAGAATGCTTTGTTGTAGCCCATTGGTGTATATGATTTTATACTGAAGTAAACAAATGATGGTTGAAGTCTTAGAAAGCTTTACAAATCTAGAGCCGTTAGAACTGGCAGTGGTCATAAGTAGGCTAGAAAAGAATGCACACAAGGATTTGTAAAATGGTCTCTGGAACTTCACTTATGAATTCATGAAATATTCTAGATACCTCTGTCCACCTGCCCCCTCTCCTCCCTGGGGGGACAAGGGTCAGAGTTTGCTAAGCCTATGTAAATTATTAAAGAGGTGGGAGTGATGGTGGAGAATGATGGAAGGCAAATTTTACTACTTCAAAACTTTTTTTAACTGTTTTTTTTTAAAGTAAATTTTATTTTTGCCAATCAATAAATTCCACTTTCTAGTCCTTCCACCCAATTAAGAAACAAAAATAAAACCCTCATTCCATACTGGCCAAGAAATAGAGTAGTGGATCAATGGAATAGGTTAGGTACACAAGACAGTAATCAGTGACTATAGTAATCTACTGTTTGATAAAGCCAAAGACTCCAGTTTCTGGCATGAGAACTCACTATTTAACAAAAATATCTGAGAACACTGTAAAATAGTATGACACAAACTAGGCATAGACCAATGTCTTACTTTGTATACCAAGATAAAGTTAAAATGGGTATATGATTTAGATCCAAGGGCTGATACTATAAGCAAATTAGGAGAGCAAGGAATAGTTTACTCTCAGATTTATGGAGATTTTATGACCAAACAAAAGATAGAAAACACTATGAAATGAAAATTGGATGAACTTGTTTTACATTAAATTGAAAAGTTTTTGCATAAACAAAGCCAATGCAACCAAAATTAGAAGGGAAGCAGAAAGCTAGGAAACAATTTTTATAGCCAGCATCTCTGATAAAGGCCTCATTTCTAAAATATATAGAGAATTGAGTCAAATTTATGAGAATACAAGTCATTCCCCAATTGATAAATGGTCAAAGGATATGAACAGACAGATGAAGTAATTAAAGGTAATATGAAAAAAATGCTCTAAATCATTGTTGATTAGAGAAATGCAAATCAAAATAACTCTGAGGTACCACGTCACACCTATCAGATTGGTTAACATGACAAAACAGGAAAATGATAAATACTGGAGAAGATGTGGGAAATTTGGAACACTAATGCCTTGTTGAGCTTTGTTGGTGGAGTGTGACCTGATCCACCTATTCTGGAGAGCAATTTGGAACTATGCACAAAGGGCTATGAAACTTTGCATGCCATTTGACCAACAATACAACTTCTGGGTTTGTATCCCAAAGAGATAATACAAATGTGAAAAGAACCCACATGTACAAAAAAAAAATTTAAAGCAGCTATTTTTGTGGTGGCAAAGAATTGGAAATTGAAGAGATGCCCATCAATTGGGAAATGGCTGAACAAGCTTTGGTATGAGAATGTAATGATATACTACTGTTTCATAAGAAATGATGAGCAGGCAGACTTCAGAAAAACCTGGAAAGACTTACATGAACTGATGCTGAATGAAGTGAGCAGAACGAGGAGAACATTGAACACAGTAAAAGAAATCTTGTGAGAGGACTAACTGATAGACTTGGCTTTTCTCAGCAATGCAAGGATCTAAGACAACTCCAAGAAACTCATGATGGAAAATGCTAACCAATCCAGAAAAAAGAACTATGGAGTCTGAATGCAGATTGAAGCATACTCCCCCCCACCTCTCTCTCCCTCTCTCTCTCCCTCTCTCTCTTTCTTCTTTCTCATGGTTTCCCTCATTGGTTCTAATTCTTCTTTACAACATTACTAATGTGAAAATATATTCACTATGAATGTATATGTATAGTCAATATCAGATTGCATACCATCTTGGGGATGGGGGAGGGGAGGGAAGGCAGAAATTCAGAACTCATAATCTTATAGAAGTGAATGTTGAAAATTAAAGCTAAAATAAATAAATAAAACCTCAGCACAAACATGTATGTTGTTGTGTTTGTCCTTCTTTCTTGAAGAGGACCACAATATCAGGGAAATGATGATATGACTTGCAGTTGACTTTGATTTAGTGAGGGAGGGCTGTGCAAGGTCACTAGTCTCACTTTTTCCTCTAGTGCTATCTGGGTCCAGTGGTCTGATAGTCACCATGTATAGACAAGCAAAAGAGTAGCCTTGGATATTTTCATATATCTTTAAAGTTTGTTTTGCTCAGGACTAATCCCTGTCTTAGACTTTGCTCTTACCACCCCATTTTTCCCTATCCCCCTTTTCTTCTTTAAAAAACTATGAAGATGTGCTGAGTAAATGATGTCATTGAGAAAACATATGATTAAAAAAAGGAAGAGAAGCAATTATTAAGTGCCTACTTTGTGTTGCCTGTTGAGTGAAATATATTTCTGTACCCACCTGTACACATACACACACACACACACACACACATGCACCCACGCACATACGCACATGTGTTTCCTTTGGCTAGTTAAACTGGTTCAAGGCTCTGCCCACTCCTTCCTCCTTGTTTTTGTAGAATTCTACTTATGCAACCTGATTATATCAGATAATTTTCCTCCTTTATATCCCCCTTTCCTCCTAGTTTATTTCTTTTTCCTTTCCATTCTTCTTTTATGATCATCAAAATATAAAAGAACCACTCCAAATCCTCTGTTTAATTAGACGCTTTCTAAGATCCCTGATGATAGGCGTTCTGAGGGATGCCTGTATAATCTCCCCATATCAGAATTCTACCAGTTTATTCCTTTTTAGTCATCTATTATTACTCAATCATATTTATCATTTTATGTTCCTCTTAACTCTTATGTTTGAACTTCAAGAATTTTCTGCTGCTGTAGTCTTTAAATTAGGAAGTGTTCTGTTTTATTATAGGTCCATCCCCTCATCTACTCCACTCAGTTTTACTAGGAAAGTTAGGGTTTGGTTATAAGCCTTTATCTTTTGCTTTCTATAATTTCTTATTCTAAGCTCTCTACATCTTTATAGTGGAGTCTGTTAAATCTCGCATGATTTTGATTATGATTCCTTGGCATTTGAATTCTTTCTTTCTGGCTTTTTGAAATATCTTTTTCTTTGACTTGGAAGCTCTGTATTCTAGCTATAATCTTTCTGAGAGTTTTCATTTTCAGGTTATTTTCAGGAAGTAACCTGTGAATTCTATTAACAATTGGTTCTCTGATTCTAAGAGATTTGGGCAATTTTCTTTTACAATTTCTTAACTGCTAGGCTCTTTGGGGTAGGGAGACATGGCTTTCAGTATTCCAGTGATTCAAATATTATCTCTCTTTGATTTGTTTTCCAAGTCAGTTGTTTTTACTGCCAGACAACTTATACTTTCTTCCATTTTTTTTCATTCTTTTACTTTTGAAAGATGTGTTTTATTGTCTTATGGAATCATTATCTTCTATTTGGTCCATTCTAATTTTCAGAAAGTGTGTGTGTGTGTGTGTGTGTGTGTGTATGTGTGTGTGTGTTTGGTTTTGCATGGGTAAGGTTTTATACTATTTGATCCAAAGTATTTATTATTTTTCCAGTTCTTTCCTCCATAACTCTCATTTCTTCTCTATTTTCTAGTGCTCTTATTTCATTTGCAAAAACCATTTAGCTCTCTCTCTGTCTCTGTCTCTCTCTGTCTCTCTGTCTCTCTCTCTCTGCCTCTCTCTGTCTCTGTCTCTCTCTGTCTCTCTGTCTCTGCCTCTCTCTGTCTCTCTCTTTCTCTCTTTCTCTCTCTGTTTCTGTCTCTCTGTCTCTGTCTCTCTCTCTCCTCTTCATCTTTTCAAGGAATTCTACTTGAATATGCACCCAAGATGTGTTTTTTCTGAGATTTTGCTTGTAGATGTTTGGAAGATATTCTTCTTCTGGTTAGTGTTCTGAGCATCCCTGTCACTGTAATAGCTTTTTAAGATGGGATTCTTTTTTTTTTCTTTTTTGTTTATTTTTCATCTTCTAGCCTGTTTCTTCACTTTAGACTTTGCATGAGGGACAAGCTCTATACACTTTTGCAGTGAATATATGAGCTGGTCCTGCTACTCTTTTCTCGAGTATTGAATGTTGTGTTATTCTAGCATCTCAAGAATAGCTTAAGTGGAAGAACTGCATGCTTTCAGTGCAAATCAGAGAAAAGTGTGATTTTTGGCCTCCTGGTCTGATCTCTTCAAGTTCATAGCCTAGGTTTATACTTGAACAATATGCCTGAAAGATTACCCTTGTTCAGAATTTTAGTAGACTGCTGTTATGCTCAGCCACTGTCAGCCAAATAGAAAGGTCTGCTGGGTCAGTGACAGAACTTTAGGCTGCTCTGTGTTCTGGAGTTCATTCTATAATTATTCTGTTTATAGGTTTCAGATTGGGCCAGAAGCCAGAATGAAGAACTTCCTTGATACCTGAGGTCAGAACCATGTAGTTGCTTCTTGCTTCCGAATTTGCTTTTTGCTCAGCCTACACCCTAAGGCCCATAAATTGTTTTGACTCTGAAATGGGATCCCAAGCACAGTTCCCCTCCCTGGTTAGCCTTGGATCTATAACCAAAATAGGAGAGTAAACAAAAAAAATGCCAATTGCTGATTATCCCTGTGCCCTAAGCACATTTATATACTTTTGTACTGGATTTGGGACCCCTTCTTAACCCTGGTTCCTAGACTCTTTCTTCATTGAAGAGTTCCATATGACTGCTTCTGACTATTCCCTGTCCCCAATGCCTTCTATCTATCTCTTAAAGTTGATTTAAGATGGAAAATAACTCACTGTGATTTTTTTCTTGGATATCAATGTCAGGGTTCAATCTGGTGTGTCTTCCATAATTTCACAGCATTGTGGTAGGGAGCTTGGCTTTTCTTCTTCTTATTTGTCTTTCATCTTGGCTCTACCCAAAACTTTTCCAAGTAATAGCCTTTGCATACAAAACACAAAACTAGATATATGGACTCATGTAAACTATTTTATGAATCCACCTATAATTAATCAGGATTTATTGAGACTTACCTTCTCCTTTAAGGTGCTTTGAAACAATGTATTCATATCACTAATAATTCAATGAAAGATAATGTGTTTTTTAGTGGGAGGAGTCTTTAAAAGGATGATTTCCAGATGTAGCTTAGTTAGATTACTCACAGCTATTTATAACTATAATAGTCCTTCTATTTCAGTTATGTAGCACCAATTTGCAGGGCTGGTTTTACACAAAAGCAGAGAAGGGTGTTGTTGGCATGGCATAGCATAGAATTACCTTTTTCACTTAGTCTCTCCACTAGTGGTCCTTCCATGTGCTTGAAATCTTCATGTTACTTGTGCCTTTTAGGCTAAGACATCAAAAAGATTCTATCAGAATGTCAAAATGATATAGGAGGGTTAATATATTTAAGGTATCATCAATCATTAACACCTTAGCTTGAATCAGTTTATCACCTTAGCTGGGAGAAGAGAACACTATGGAAATTTAATTAGATTTAACTATGAAATTTCAAGGCTACTTTAATGAATACAAATCTCTAACTGAAGCAAAGGTTTATGTTTTCTATACCAATATCCTACCAGTGGTGTTCTATGGTTGTGAATCATGGAACATTACAATCTCCAAAGAATTAAAAAGGAATTTCTCAGAGATGGCTCATAATATAAACATAAGCAATTGTAAAGAAGATGTGCAGAGTAAATGATGTCATGGAGAAAATAAATGATCAAAAATAAGGGAAGGGAGCAAGCATTTATTAAGTGCCTACTCTGTGCTAGGCTCTGTATTAAAATGGGCAGATGACATGCTGAATACAGAGAAAACTTATGGACAACCAAATATTCCTCTGTTGTTTTTGTGATGTCGGAAGAAGTGAAAGCGGCATCCAGAATGTTGGGTGGGTGCCCTTAACAGACATGGATAAAAGTCACACATTTAGCCAAAGGTGGGTTATGACCTATATCATTGGCAAGAACCTCCATATCACTGAAACCATAGAACTATTTTAATTAGTTGAGTATTTTCTTGGTACAGTACCCCTTGGAGTACTACAAAACATATCACATGGTCACTGTCTTTCAAAGACCTACAATGTTGGGAGAAAAATAAAATTTACGTTTTGATACATTTCAAACACCATTAATGGGCTATGGAATTGTATGCATTATATGGTATTGTCTAATGAAAATAGCACTGAATGTAGACTTAGCATATGTGGCTTTGAATTTTGTCAACTAACTGTGATTATGAGAAATCACCTAACTTGACTAAATTTCCATCTCTTCATTTGTCAAACGAAGATTTTAAAATACTTTAAGGAAGCAGGTGGCAAACTGTCAATGTGAACTTCATTATTACAGGCTAAATAACCCTCCATCTATCGCATCCTATAGTAGAAGGGTTGGAAGCAAAAAGACCAGGAGAAATCATAGGCATTGGGACAGAGGTCATTAGAAGGGGTCAAGAGCATGGAAGCCTTCCTGGGAAGATAAACCTGGCTGGCACAAATAGTGTGGGAGTGAAAAGAGGCCACTGTGGACCTGGGGACCTGGGACTAATGAACCAAGTGTTTCACCAACTGTTATGTCAACCAGATTTGTCTCAACTCTGGTAAAAGAGTAAATTTTACTTCCTTAAATTTGAGTCTTCGTTGTACCATGCAATAAAACAGCATTAGTCATAATGAAAAGAGAATATTGGAAATTGAAAATATTTAAAAGGATGCAGGTTCATTTAGCCAGTGATAACAATAGTTCACATTTAAAATTTGCCAAGTGAGTTCTTCAAGTATTTTTATATCTTCAATTGATCAATGAAGAAATAGAAACTCAGGTTAAGTGATTTCTCATAGTCATACAGTTAGATTGAATTCAAAGTCACCTTTTTTGAGTGCACATTCAGTGCTTTTTAAATCAGACAATGCTTCCTACAAAAGTAAGAGTTATTGTGAAACATCTTACTTTTGTAGGTTCAGAAAATTCTGTTTTACTGGTTATTTTTTATACTTAACTAATGCCAGAACCTTTGCTAGTAATGTATGATAGGCAATAATATTTAATGGGCTTTAAAGAGAATTATATAAGTCTACCTTAAAAGCTACTTCTACTTTCATAGATTCTCTCTTACATATCCTTTTCTTTCTACTCTCACAGCCACAACCCTAGTTAAGGCCCTTATCACCTCTTAGTTGAAATATTGCAATAGCCCTCTAACCCTCTCCATGCTCTATTACTATCCTTTCTCCACTCAGACATTGAGGCGACATTTTTCTTTTTATTTTATTCTTTTTCCCCCTTGTGTTATTTTTCTCAAGCGAAGCTCTGACCATGTCAACCCACCTCTCATGGACCTCCAGTCCATCCCTATTACTTCCAAGTCCTATGTTAGATATTGAAGCTCTTCAGAAGCTAGCCCTTTCTTACATTTCCAGTTTTATCACATTTTACTTCCTCCCACACATTCTCCAATCCAGCCACACTGGCCTCCTTGCAGTTCTTAAAACATTTCTTTGCACCTCCTTTCTCCTTTAAATTGGCTGTGTCCATGTCTAGAATAGAAAAATCTTTTTCCTCACCTCTGCCTCCTGGCTTCCTTCAAGACTCGGCTCAATTCTCACCTTTTGCAGGAGGTCTTTCTAGGTTCCCTTCCCTTTCTACTGGCTGCCACACCTATACACCACATACACACACGCACACACGCACACACACACCTTCCTCAACTATTAGTGTCTTCCTCTCTGAGGTTACCTTCCATGTACTCCTGTATATACCTAGTTAATTACATATGCTCATTGAGGTAAGAGAGTGTTTATACCTTTCTTTGCTTTCTGGGCACTTAGTATATACCTGGCATATAGCAAATATGAATAAATTCTTGTTGACTAACCAATTGAAGTTTATAGAAACAGGAAAGCCAGGTCATCAAGTGTTTTTCTTTCAAACTTTATGGTACTGATATCCTAGCCCATTTCTAAAACCTTTATTTAAGATATAAAAATAGCAGAAAGAGTCAAATAGAACTAGAGGAAGAGGGGAAAGGAGACAGAAAGAAAGATGAACAAGCACTAAATACTAATAATCCTGCAGTAAATGTAAGAAAGGTAAAGCCCAATATATATTGTTACTCTAGTTGTTCACACCACATAGAGTATCCCATCTTGCTCATGAAAGTGTTGCTGACTTCATGAAGCAAAACTAAGAATCAAAGAGAATGATATTGCTTAAGAACCCTAGTACATTCCAAGAATATTACATGTTAGTCATACTCTATTGTATTCCATTTCTTCCCCACAGTAACTTTGTGTGATAGTACAAGAGAGGCAGCATTATAATTAAATAACCTTAGTTCAAGTCCTGCCTATGATAATAACTGACCCTGGGAAAAGTCAATAAATGTAATAGTCATTTATAAAGTGCTTTGTGCGAAGTGTTTTGCATGGTCTATCTCACTTGATTGTCACAAAAACTTGTGTGATAAGTACTATTGTTAACTCAGATATTGTGTTTGTCCTTAGTTTTTGAAGAGGATCATGTTATCAAGGAAATGATGACATGACTTGCAGTTGATTTGGATTTGAGTGAGGAAGGGCTATGCAAGGTCACTAGCTTCACTTTCTCCTCCAGAGCCATCTGGATACAGTGACCAGATATTCATCAGGATGACTGGAGATGAGCCAGGATGCAATGACCCTGGCCCTTTTAGGTGAAGGCCTTTTCACATACTCACTTAAGAGCATGGTAAAGCCCATTCAGTGAATAGGCCCCTTTAAGAAGTGAATCAAGGGATGGCCCCTTTAATTAGAAAAAAGAATAGAAATCCTGGTTTCTAGATACCAACTTCAAGAAAGCATACATTGAATTCTAGAATCTCTTCAGAGAAAGGTCCCTGAAAGGAGGCCAAAACTTTGGGAAAAAAATCAACATATAAAGGAGTCAGTATCTCAATCATGCTTTTCCTAGTTTACCTCATTAGAGAATTTACCCTTGAATTAGATGTAGCCTCTCTCTCTTTTTTTTTCTCTCTCCCTCCCTCTCATACACACACGCGCCCACACACATGCACACACACAAACACTTATATACACACAACTTTACACTAAAGATTTCTAATAATGTTCATCTGCCAGATCTGCAGAATGCACTTTTAAATTTAAAAAATATTATTAGCATTTTCTCTATCACTTCCTTAATCCTAGCCAATCAACAAAGTAATAAATCAACTCCTGATTTGGTTCCCAGTTTCTGAGATGTAAATGCTCACACTGAAAATTTAACAACCGGTTCTCAAGAAATTGGGTAGAACTGGCTCCAGAAGGTGGAAGGTAACAGAGAAGTACATTTCAACTCAACATAAAGAATAATGTTTTCATACCAATTGTGTCACTGGAGATCTTCATGCAGAAACTAGATAATAGATCTAAAACTTGGAAAGTTTAGCACCCTTATATCAGGTCAGGTCTTGTTGTAACATCAAAACACCAAACAAAGCTGATGGGAGGAACAGATAGAATCCAGCTGTTTCTCATTGGCTCAACATTGTATGGCTGATGGCAAATTACAGGGAGGTTTATAATATGCCCAACTGTCTATTCTAAGACAAAAATGGTTAGTTTTGTCTGAATTCCCTATCTAAATAGGCTGGATAATGAATTCAGGAATCTCTAAAGCTCAGGAAGACAGCTCATTTCTTTTGATTTAGATTTATATAGTGCAATAATTATGTAGTACAAAATGAACAGGGGCCACTAGAGGCCACCAAGCCTGCCATCACCTTGCCTGACCCTAAGTGGAACTGCCTGTAAGCCACCCAAGAATTATTATGCTCACCCTTGCTCTTAATTAGCTTTAGAGAAACAGATTCTTCCACAAACTTCCTTGGAAACATATAGAGTTTACATTGTTTAGGACATCAAGGCCTTTTCCATGCTTAATGAAAACCCTTACAATTGCAAAATTTTCAGCTAAAATCCCACCTTTTGCAAAAAGCCTTTTACTGATTCCCCTTAATATTACTTTCTTCCTTGTTATATGCAGAACACATTTTGTTTGTAATTAGTCATTTGAATGTTGTCTCTCCCATCAGACTGTGCTCCCTGAAAGCAGAGTCAGTTTTTCCCTTTCTTTGTATCCCTACTGCTTAGCACAGAACCCAGTACATAGCCAATGCTTAATAAATGCTTGTTGACTAATTGCAGTGTTAATTTTGAACTTTTTTTTTTTTGTCTTTTCGGTTCTCCTTCAGGCTGGAAGCAATACTTCCATTCAAGTTCCCCATTATATTAACTCTTCCTTGAGCCATTTCTTCAGTTCTCCAAGGGCTAACTTTTCATGCCTGAATTTTATGCCAACCAGAGCCCCCTCAGAGAAGAGAACTAAGTGGCACAAGTATGGCATTTACTGATTTTTAAACTTTTGGTGTTGTTCTGGTCTTTGTATTTTCTTTTTTCCTTTTTCTTTTTCTTCTTTTTTTTGTTATTTGTTCAAGATATGTGCTCTCTATTCTTCCCCTACCCAAACAGCCAGATATCTATTATAACAGGTTCTCTCTGCATATTTAATTAGCAAAAATTGTTCTTGTCTCTTTCAAAAAAAAGAAAAAAACAAAAACCTAATTTCATTATTTTTTTTTCAGTATAGTCCAAGAAGAATTTATCAAGCGTCTGCTATATGTGTCAGTCACTCTGTCACTCTGCTAGGCACTAGGAATATAAAGAAACGAATGAAAAATAGTCCCTAACCTCAAAGAGCTTCATTCTTATATTTTTATGTCCTCCTGCCTTCCATTGACTTGTTATTTTGGTGCCTCATCCTGGAGGGGAAGGGGTTGTGGGTTCTTGAGCAAGCAGAGATTGTGGGTTCAGAGCAACAGGTCTGGCACACCCTACCCAAAAGGCAGGGTTTTATGTATGGATTCCATAATGGACTTGGTGTCTGTTAGCTGAGATCCAGTCTTGCTAAATTTAAACACAGCCTCCTTCACAAAAACTTGGCCACTAGAATATGGTTCTTCCCCTAGTCAAAGTAACTCATAGAGATGGCTACTAAGTTAGGGAGGACTTACAATTTTCATTAGTTGGGTAGAACTTGGCTCTGGTTAAACAGTCCATTGAAGTCTAAAGAAATATGCACACATATACATACATACATTTGTTTCCTCTCTAAAAATGTGTTACTAGCCATTTTTGAAACTATCGGGAAAAGAAAAATAAAAACAAATCAGAAGTTAGAACTTTCAAAAGTTCTGAAATAATTAACTTAATTACCTTATGTGTCAAGGAAAAAAGAGAAAAATGTGATCTAATAGTTATAAGCATAACTACAAAACCTCTAAGATATAGCTCTTTGTCTTTTCTGGTAATAAGAGATTTTCTAGGTGTCTCCATGCAGCTCTACATGTCTGTACTAGGAAGGCTGAATTTATGATTTCCAAAAGGATCATATAAATATCTGAATGGTTCGAAATCGTTGGGTATACAGAATTCTCCAAGCAGAAGGCATC
>CM053622.1:333496308-333530328 GCA_028646595.1 Phalanger gymnotis
TCAAGTTCCTGCTCGCACTCCTGCATCTACACACGGGTCAGCTCTGCTTCCTGCCTCCTCTATAGTTGTCCTTTGGCTCGCCTTTCCTTGCAGGTGAGCCTCTGGCGTTCTCAAGCCTCAACAACCACAGACCATTGGTTCCCCAGTTGGCCCCTCTTAAGTCATTAATCTACACCCACACAGGTTTCACACCTGATAGGGCTTTGGGCCTGGGGCTTAGCACTTGACAGCTGAAAGTACTTCCACTCAAAAGAAACAAAAGCCATGCTAAGGAGACAATTTTGCTTAACAGCACAGACTGTCATCCTGAGACTGTAGTCAAGTTACTTTTGCACTTTGGAAGGGCTTACCTGAATTGAAGCACAATCTAGGGGAAAAAAACGGCCTCTAGAATACATTTTGCAAGTGAAATCTTATAATGTCAAGCATCATAGTAGCATTAGAACTAAACATCTGTAAGAGACCTTAGAGGTCCTTGAGTCTAACCTTTTCATTTACAGTTAAGGAAACTTATGCCCAAAGTCTTTAAGTGGCTTACTCCAGATCATATAGGCTGCAGAACCAATTTTCCAACTGAAATATTGTGACTCAGTCTATATGCTGTATGACATTAGGGTATTCCCATGTTTCCTCTATTGGACTACAAGCAAGCAAGACTACAGCCTTGCAATTTACCTATAGTCCTTCAGGAGTTCAGGGTGCAAAAATTCCCATGAGACTCTAGGGGATAGACTGCTCCCTTTCAAAACAACTGTGATTGTTAACCTCTCACTGAACTCTTCAATTGTGCTTCCATTTCCACCACTTACCCTTACCACTGAATTTGCCCCAAGCAAGATTCAGGTAGTTACAGCTCTAGGTTTCTAAGTGTCGTAATGATGATCTTAGATTTAGAATGGAAGAGATCTGAGATGTGGTCACCTCCAAAAAGATGATTATCTTTACATAGTAAGACTCTTTTCATTCATGGAACTGATTCTATCTTAGAATCTCAATATTTTCAGATCTTCAGTGAGATAATATATTGCAAATGCCAACAAGGCCATTGTGAAATGGAATGTATGTAAATAATCAACCTCTCAAGGTCTTATTAAATTAGAAGAATGTACTTGTATAAAAAATGAGTAGGGAATTAATCAAAGTGTTGGCATACTGCCAAATAAAACTGTGAATGATAGTCATCAGAATTTGTCCTCTCCATAATATATTGCTAGTAATTAACCCAACCCTGCTAAGCAAAAATAATTAGAAAAAGAGGCATGAGAGATTCTGAAAATAGTGTTATTATTGAGTTATCTGTTCCAGGATTCACATCTTTTAGCCAGAATATTAGGAAGCAGTCAGACATTTCTAAACAGACCAATCTCAATTTTTGTTCTAGAAGCTTTTTCTCCAGATGGATTAGAAAACTATATTTGTGTTTAACTGTAGTATAGGGAGGAGGGACATGCCAGGTGATTGTTCCCTGGTATTATAGTAATGGCTATATGTTGTTTTCTGACACCAAGTCACAATTTGATGTCCACCTTTTACTCCATTATCACCTATGGCTCTAAGACATTTAAGGTCTTTCACAACCCTTTATCAACTTACCTTCCAGAATTATACACACCCAGTTTTCTCCAAAACTAAGCTGAAGCACAACTTTCTATGTGAAGACTTCCCTAATTCCCTTCAGTTGCTGGTGCCCTACTCCCCTTATTTCCTTGAATTTATATTGTGTATGAGCTTATATATAGATACATTTTGTCTCCTTCAGCAGAATGGGGACTATTGCACTTTATCTTCATATCAACCAGCACCTACCACATTCCTAGTACATAGTAGATACTTAATAAGTACTCAGTAATTTATCAATTGGTAAGATCATTTTCCAAGCCAATGTGGTCCATGAACTCTTCATTTTTTGATAAGTTCTGTATTATGATTGATATGAGACATATGATCATTAAACTCTATCAGTGGACAGATAGTCAGTGAGTACCTAACGTTTCAATGCCGTTACTACTGGTGACCCATCTGTATCAACACACAGAGAGGTGGAATCAAAACCAATAGCGTTCAGTCTTATATTTTATAGTTGTTCATTGGATTTCTGCTTAAAATCTCTTCCCTCCAGTTTTAATAAAGTAAATCCTTTTTAGTGATGCACATCTGCTTTACTTCATACTATTCATCAGCAAGTCTTGCCATCCTATCTAATCATATAATAAAATTAGATTCACAGAATGTCAAAGATTTTAAAGAATGTAGTAATATTCCAATCTAATCATTTTGTGTTACAAATGTGGAAAATGAAGTTCATCTATTTACTCATTCAAATCTTCATTGAACAAAATGTATACCATAAAACTCTACCAGGGAGATAGATGAAGATAGAGGAGTGGAGAGAAAGCTTGAATCTGAACCTAAGTCTCTGGTTTTCCATTGCAGGACTTTCCCTAGTGAATAAATTGATAATTAAATAGCATTTGCATTCAAATTTATGCTCTCAATAATGGGAGTACTCCTGAAACAAAATAATGTATTGAACTACACATAAATATAGTCAGGCTTCTGCTTTCCAAGGCAAAAATAATTTATTTCAGCATTGAAAATGTTATAAGCACACAGCCTGGAGTGTGTTTACTCCCTTTCCTCAGGAAAGATTAGGAATGGAGCCATGAATTGTGATTAAGCAAGTTGCCCAAAGCATTGTAATGTTGCATTACCATGAGTGTACTCTCCTTACCCTCAATCCTCAGACCCTTACAATCTAACCTCTAACCTCTCCATTTAATTGAAAGTGTTTTCTCTTATGTTGTAAGGAATCTCTTAGTTGCTAAATATCATGACCTTTTTTCAGACTTCATTGTTTCTGACCTTTCTGTTAGCTTTGACACTGTTGACCATCTCTGCTTCCTGGATACTATCTCTACTCTTGGATTTCACTTCTGGATCTCTTGTTCCTGACTAATGGCTACTTCTCAGTCTCCATAGCTAGAGTCATTATTTATGTCCTACCTCCAATTATACACCCTCCTCTCTTCTCTCTGTCATTGTCCCTTGATGATTTCATGAGTTCAACTATTTCCTTGCAGTAACTTCTAGCTCATTAGCCTTATTCCTTACAAGTAATAGTCTTGCACCATCATCAACAGCTAGTTAGACATCTTCTCTTAATCCCACAAAGCTGCCAACATAATTTTAAGCATGAATCCAGCTACAACACTGACTTACTTGAAAATCTTTGAGGGCTCCTTCTTGCTTCTAGGACAATAAAAGTTCCTTAATTTGTCTTAAAATCCCTAAAAATCTGATTCCAGTTTGCCTTTCCAGGCTTATTTCATATTACTCCTTTTTATATTTTCTAGTTTCTAACAAAACTTACCTAACGGCTTTTCCTTTGCCCATTCACCTGTAATCAGGAAGACCTGAATTCTCATCAGACGTATCTATTAATATGGAGTTTTCCTCAGGAAAAGATAAGTTACTTAAAGAGAGAACTTATTTATATTTTGATTTCAAATTCCTTGCATCTCCCATATTGCCTTGCACCAAACTGGTGCTAAAGAAATACTTGTTGGGTTGAAAGCTACCAGATGATCTGTAGAAATAAGCTCCTCATTATCTTTTATAACATTGGCTTATGATCTGTCTCTCATCTCACTTTCCCATAACTGAGAACAATCATCCTGATTCTTGTTCTAGTCACAAAAAATCCTAATTATGACTTAGTTTTCAAGGCACTGTATGTACTAGGTGGAATGGAAGAAGCCATTCTACCTTCTATCTTCATAAAAGATACAATATTTATGAGAGTGGTGGTGGGATGTATTCCGATAACTAATAAGAGGTAAAATAAGAAGTACGATAAGGAAAAAAATAATCATTGCTGTGGAACTATGGTCTACAGAGAGGTCATTTCCTACTTGAAGTTAATTTGCTGTCAAAGAAACTTCTGGTTTATATAAATTAGTGTTGTTATTTTGGGTAGATCTATAATAATAGCATAATACAATTAAATTAAAACCAGTTATTTATAAATCAATATTTGATCAAATAAATCTGGGTACCAGAGAGCCCATGGGTTTTGAGATAATGATTTTTTTCTAGCTTTTGAAGTGGTAAAATGGGATGGTGTATTTATTTATGGCATCTCACATCATTAGAAGAGCTCCAATACACTTAATGTCCATTTTTGCAATTCTCAGACAGGCTACTTGGAAGGCAAATTTCTTTATAGTCACTGGTGAGACACGAATAGATTTTTTTTTCTTTTTCTTGGTAATGCCATGAAAAGAAGTATGCCAGTCTGGATTTTTTGTTTGTTTGTTTGTTTTCTTCCCAAAGGAAAAGCAAAAACCAAAATATCCAGTGCAAAAAGCATTAGTGAATCTAAACAGAATGGTTGTATTGGTGTGAAGTACAACTATTGACTATGCATTAAAGAGACATATAGGGCAGTATATTGAAAAAGAAGGAAAATAATTTATTTCTGAAGCACAAGGAAGAGCTGGGTCTTTTAAAATCTCATTTTATTTGCATATTGATTTATTTAGCATTATTGGAACATAAAGCATGTCAAAACATGGTACTCCATTAGCATGGCTTCATAGAATACTTTATTGGGAGTTGGAGAGATTTGGATTTGAATCTGTCTTCAAACAATTCCTGGATAAATAACTCTAGGCAAACCATTTCACCTTTTTTCTCCCTCAGTTTCTAAAATGAGAATGATGATATCAGCTATCTTTTAGGATTCTTGTGAAGATCAACTGAGATAATATATGTAAAGTCTTTTGCAAATCTTGAATCATCCTTTAAGTAGAATCATCATCATTGGAAAGACAAATGGTATAAAGGAAAGGTCACTACCTATATACCCCTGCACAAATTACTTTAGGCCTTAGCTCTCCCAGGTGGTTTCTGAGACTTTTTCTAGCTTTAGAATTCCACGAAGCTAATGGAAAAGAAGAGTAAATTCTGAAGAGAGATAGAATTTCTTGTCACCACCCTTATCAACCTTTAGGGATGTAAGATCATAAAATTGAGAGCTTAAAGGGACTTTAAGAGTCTACTAGTCCACCTCCTTCATTTATAGGTATTGATGAATAATTAAACAGAAAAGTAAGCAGAGTTTAAAAGTTGATCAAATAATGCTTGGTGCAAAAATAAAGGTAGAAGACAAATATTTTAAGCAGAGCAAGAAAGATGACACAGAACAGTTGGGGTGGGGTGGGTAGCTAGGCCAGGAGACAAGGGGAAGAAAAGATGAAATCATATCCTTGAAAAAATATTCTACTCTCGGCTGCTCAGGGAAAAGATTCTCTTCCATAGATTTAATGAATTCAACTTCTTCCAGCCTTGGAGAGGCCCTGAACCATGTCACTCCATTACTTACTGAGGTGTTCAGTCATCTTTTTGCGTGAGATTTATGGTTAGAGAAATAGAACAGTTGGAAATAAAGAAGAGTACAGCCCTATCCATCTCTCCAAAAAAAAGCATTTTTAGAAAATAGCAGCCTTGAAATGCTACATAATAAGAATTAATCCACATATAACTCCTGTGACAAAAGGAAAATCTTAAGAATTCCAGCTAAAGAATGAAGAGACTGTTACTTCAATTGTAATCCTACTGGTCTCAACTGATATTTTGTTGTCGTTGTTGTAATGTCTTGGTAGCTACTTTGCAATTGAGTAGATTTACAGATTTTGTTAATTTTTAAAAAATTATTGTTATTATTATTATTATTAGCTCTGGCATCTGGTAAGAATAAACATTTTCCCCAAGGATGTCTTATGGGTAGGTTAGTGTAGAGCTCAGAAAGGATATGCAATTGGATAATTAAAGAGCACAATGATAGAGTAAAATGAACAAAGCAAACTGCGTTAGTGACAAATAAAATGATATCTCAATTCTGCCCACAGGCCATTTCCCTAGTCAATTTATTTTAAATAATGAATTCTTCATTCTTATACTTGGTGCCAAAATGTTTTCCAGCAAAGAACAGTGAAAATTTTCTGTTGCCTTGCTCAAGGCCATCCCTTCCCTAGAGCCAGAGCCATCTCTTCTGGTAGCACATTAGGCTGACTCTCCCCAGATCCCTAATAACTGGAGAAGGAGGAGGAGAAGCAGAAGCCAGCTGCATGTGAGTGGCCAAAATCCACATAGTGTATGTATGTAAAGCCACCCATTTGCCCTCTTGAGGCATATTTTTCCTGAAATCTTCTCTTTGCTAATTTTATTATCTCATATTTATGCCCTGCATTCTGTCAAACTTCAGGGGTCATTTTACAAGTGGTCATTTCATGACAACAACAATAATAATTAACCTTTGCATGCTGCTGCAATGTTTGCAAGTACTTCACATATACTATTGTATCTTATTCTCACAACAATCCTGTGAGGTAGGTGTTGTAATGATCCTCATTTTATATATGAGAAAACTCAGGCTAAGAGAAATTCTGATTTGTCTAGGGACATACAGCTAAAAAATTCTGGGATGGTAGGGAAAGCTTTAAGGAAAGGAAAGTGTAGCATGGTGTGATCTGTCTTTATCTCATACTCTCTTGGGAGATACCTGACTTGACAACTGAACATGTTTCCTACATATGCTCCATATTATAGTTTCTCCTGTGCACCCCTAAGCACTTAATATACATTTCATGAATGTAGTCAACATTGTCATAATTCCTAGGTTTGACTAATTCTTTTACTGTCCTGGTTGTAATATGCTTTTTTTTCAGAGGTACATTTGGGACATTCTTGAATATCAGTGTGGACTTTTTATTGATTTTCCTATTTAAAAAATAGGCATTGTAAAATTGTCTTCTCTGCTTTGGATTTTTTAAGCTAATTTTTCTCTCCCTTTTATTGACGTCTGTTTTGTCATTTTTACAAGAGTGGATGAATCATTTAGACCAATTTGAATGTGTGGTACATAAGATGGGAAGTTTTTGTCTTTCTGTAATAAGTCCTGGATGTGTTGGCCACAAGCTGTTGTTCATCCTTTGTACTCTAAAAGGACCAATGACATCACAATGTTGGAGTCAAAGTACAGTATGTTCAGCTGTGGCTGATCAGTCTAACGCAACCTCAAAAGGCTCTACTACCAGCTGGACACAAATAATCCATTTGAATATGTGATATGGAGATGTCTTTAGATTTGCACATCAAACGTTGGCCACTTAGGCATAGGATGGAGGAACAGAGTCATATCTGGGCTTTCTTAAGGGCAGCCACCGAATCAGAAATAGTCAGCATGGAGGATGCCAAGTTTAAAAGAGAATAAGAACTTTTAAGATGATTCTAGAAGATAGTATAAATGGCATTGGATTGGGTTCTTGTATATAAATCACTGAGTTTCTCATAGATGAATTGGAAATATAAAGCTCCAGAAAAGTAGTCATTTTTTTCTTTACATTCTTCCTCATGTTCCACCCCCTTCTCCCCGACACTGCAGAGAAAGAATCATCATTATTTTCTGCAGTATTTCAAGATAGGATCTATCACTCTCTTCACTTTTTCTCACCTGCTTCCTCACCAGTGAATATTTCATATGGCCAACTTGTGACCCAAATTAGAGAAGAGGCTATATAATCTCTAAGATCTCTGAAAGTCTATGATTACATGATTTTCTTATGAATATTTTAATACTATTTCCATAGCTAATTAGGAAGCTACCCACTTAAATAATAATAAAAAAAAAAATTACTTGGCATTCCTGCCCATTGGAAGAACACACAAAAAAGGACTAAGAACTAAGAAAAAATGTCTGTCACTAGTTAAAATCAGCCCAGATCAGTTGTGAATTTTAAAAAAGAAGGTAAAATATTTCAACTAAAATCCTGCTATTGAGACAGAAACTGTAGACCAGTGGTGTCAAACTCAAATAGAGATGGATTCTTGCTGGCCACATAGTAACTTAGAAAACCACAAATTATCGTTATATATGTTGTATTGTATTTTTATTCATTTTGTCGTACATTTCCCAGTTACATTTTAACTTGGTTATGGTGCACTTGAGAGGCTTGCCAGCTCTGAGCTTGATGCCACTGCTCTAGATTGTAGACTTAGAGATTCAGGGTTGGAAGTAACCTCAGAGGAAATCTAATATATCCTTTTGGTATTGTTTGGATACTAATGGTTCATATAGACAACATGCATGTACATCACGCATATGCATCAGTTATTTCTCACATGTATCATGTGACTGGCCCACTTTCTTTCCTGGCCATACATCTCTCTGATCATGTCCTTTAT
Source organism: Phalanger gymnotis (assembly GCA_028646595.1). Lineage (NCBI taxonomy): Eukaryota > Metazoa > Chordata > Mammalia > Diprotodontia > Phalangeridae > Phalanger > Phalanger gymnotis. Next base: position 333,504,553 of record CM053622.1, read on the forward strand.
GATTCAATTCTCCTAAACATATTCTTCAGCCTCATTGTGACTCAAACACTTTATCCCATAGCATTCTTCAGGCCAACAGATCTCTTCTGGCTAAAGGTCTCTTGTTTCATAATCTTTACACTATAACAAATCAGTTCAAATTCATACCATCTTCTACTTTTGAATATCTTGTCCCTTTGTCCTATTAATCAGGCCTAGATGAGTGCAATAATCTGCTTCTCTTCTCCTGCTCACTTGTGGCTGAATGTTGGTAGAAAGAATTCAAAGAACTTATCACATGATCTGCAAAGTGGTGGAATAATTGTTTTCCATAAATATCTCCAATCTACGAACCATAAGAAAAAGGATTGTGGGTTAGATACAGATTAGCTAAAGCCAAACCTAGAAGATGAGAAGACAAAAACAACATATGAGGTAAAAAACCACATCAAATGTCATGAAAACCTCTGTCATCAGCATCCCTATCACCAATCCATGGGGAAGAAAGAAGACCTCAAAGCCTTTGCTTCATGGTTTGGGTGTGGGAGCAGCTGCCTACTTGTCTTATTTCAATGACTCAATCTGAGCACAACCATCCAACCCACAAGAATTGAAGATATTGATATTTTTTGTGTCCAAGTAAAGGAAAAAAGAAAATAACTAAAAGAAGGGTTAGAAAGTATGGATATAAAAAAGAAGTGCCAGTAGGGAAAGGAATTTCTATATCAAAGGACTAAGTGGTCTTTAAGCTACTTTCATGCTCCAAAACTATAATCTTGTGATTAATACAATTATTAGGAAAATTAATAATATGCTATTTTCCTTTAAGTTTGCAAAGTAACTTTCAAATACCACCTTGTTTTATCCTTACAATGGTTCTGATTGAAAGATGCTATTATTATCTACGTTTTACAGATGGGGAATCTGAAAGAGAGAGAAGTGGTCCAGACATGGTCACATGGCTGGTAAGTGACCAAGACTAGATTTTAACTCAGATTTTCCTGACTGGAGTTCCAGTGTTCTAGCCACTGAACTAACTAGTTATCAAAAATCTAAGGGAGAAAACAAGAATATAAATCTAGATCACAAGCAGATAAGTAACAGAAAGAATTATAAAGACAGAAAGAAAAATAAACAAATATTCAGAGAGAAAAGGACATGATAAGTATGAATTCTCCCATGAAGGGAAAGGAACCAGAAATCCATAGTGAAAAAGACAACTCAGTAGGCTTTACAGAAATCATGAAACAAAAGCAAGTGAAATAATAATGTTCACAAGAAGAGACTAGGAATGAAGTTAGATTAAAAATACAACTCTCAGGGGGCAGGGCCAAGATGGTGGAGTAAAGGCAGGGACATGCTTGAGCTCTCCCCCAAATGCCTCCATATTAGTGTAAAAATGGCTCTAAACAAATTCTAGAGCTATAGAACCTACAAAATTACAGAATGAAACAAGTCTCCAGCCCAAAACAGCCTGTAAGGTAGATGGGAATGTCTCTCTCACAGTGCTAGGAGTGGAGCGTAGCTCAGCATCGGCCATGCTGGCATAGACTGGGCCAAAGCAGACCTGTCAGAGCAGGCCTCAGAGCACTGAATCTCTGATGTTTTCCAGACTTCTCAACCCACAAACACCAAAGACAACTTAGCAGATCACTGAGAAAACTCTGTTGGACCTAGGTGAGAGAAGAGCATGGTCCAGCCCCAGCCCCAGGGTGTCAGAGGTGGCAGCAACAGCAGCAGCAGCAGCAGAGCAGCAGTGGCTGCTTCCAGACCTCCAGGCCAACAGACAGCGGGAGGATCAAATGGCTGATCAGAGCAGGAGTGCAGGGATCACTTTGCTAGTGCTGAGGCAGGATTCTCTTGCTTTGCCCTACTTGGATCTGGGTCACAGTCCTGGGGGGTGCTTCTGGGGTGATGAGGAGTGCTGGTGTGAAAGAGCTTGTGATGACTATGGAGAGGGAATCTTCCTCACAGTCCCAAGGTGGAAAAGAGTGCTTCAGATGACTCACAGACAAGAGCACAGGCCAGAAGAGGAGTAAACACCTCTTCTTGGATCATACCACCACAGAAGAACTGAAAATTTACAGGTGCCTAGAAGTAGCTCTGAAAACAGCAGCACAAAACCCCTGAAGCTTGGGACAGAGCACTCTCCACTCTGGAAGTAGAGTCATACGTTGACAAAGAGATCAAAAGTCAAGTAATTGGCTGGGAAAATGAGCAGACAATATAAAAAACCTCAGACTATAGAATCCTACTTTGGTGACACAGAAGATCAAAACATACAACCAGAAGAAGACAACAAAGTCAAAGATCCTACTTCAAAAGCCTCCAAAAAAACTATGAATTGGTCACAGGCCATGAAAGTAGAGGAAAAATTGGGAAAAGAAATGAGAGGACTGCAAGAAAACCATGAAAAACAAGTCAACATTTTGCTAAAGGAGACCCAAAAAAATACTGAAGAAATAACACTTTAAAAATAGACCAACCCAAATGGCAAAAGAGCTCCAAAAAGCCAATAAGGAGCAGAATGCCTTAAAAAGCAGAATTGGCCAAATGCGAAAGGAGGTCCAAAAGCTCACTGAAGAAAATAATTCCTTAAAATTTAGAATAGAGCAAATGGAAGCTAATGACTTTATGAGAAATCAAGAAATTATAAAATAGAACCAAAAGAATGAAAAAAATAGAAGACAATGTGAAATATCTCACTGCAAAAACCACTGACCTGGAAAATAGATCCAGGAGAGATAATGTAAAAATTATTGGACTACCTGAAAGCCATGATCAAAAAAAGAGTCTAGACATCATCTTTCAAGAAATTATCAAGGAAAACTACCTTGATAATCTAGAACCAGAGGGTAAAGCAGAAATTGAAAGAATCCACCAATTTCCTCTTGAAAAAGATCCCAAAAGAAAACTCCTAGGATTATTGTAGCCAAATTCCAGAGTTTGCAAATCATGGAGAAAATATTGCAAGCAGCCAGAAAGAAACAATTTGAGTAATATGAAACACAATCAGGATAACATGAGATCTAGCAGCAGATCAAAGGGCTTGGAATATTATATTCCACAGGTCAAAGGAGCTAGGATTAAAACCGAGAATCACCTACCCAGCAAAACTGAATATAACACTTCAGGGGAAAAATGGTTTATTCAACGAAATAGATGACTTTCAAGCATTCTTGATGAAAAGACTAGGACTGAATAGAAAATCTGACTTTCAAATACAAGACTCAAGAGAAGCATGAAAAAATTAACAGGAAAGAGAAATCATAAGGGACTTATTAAAGTTGAACTATTTACATTCCTACATGGAAAGATGATATTTGTAACTCATGACACCTTTCTCAGTATTAGGGTAGTTGAAGGGAATACACACACATACATACATACATATATACATATATACATATACATGTATATGCATATATATTATAGTCACAGAGTGAGTTGAATATGAAGGGAGGATATCTAAAAATAAAATTAAGGGGTGAGGGAGGAATATATTGGGAGAAAGAGAAAGGGAGAGATAGAATGGGGTAAATTATCTTACATAAAAGAGGCAAGAAAAAGGTATTATAATGGAACGGATCAGGGGAGGTGAAAGGGAATGAGTGAACCTTACTCTCATTGGATTTAGCTTAAGGAAGAAATAACATACACACTCAGTTGGGTATCTTACCCTACAGGAAAGTAGGTGGAAAGGGGATGGGGGGGGGATGATAAAAGGGAGGGCAGATTGGAGAAGGGGGTAGTCAGAGGCAAACACTTTTGAAAAGGGATAAGGTCAAAGGAGAAAATTGAATAAATGGGAGATGGGATAGGATGGAGGGAAATATAGTTAGTCTTTCACAGCACGACTATTATGGAAGTATTTTGCATAATGATACACATATAAAGTATATTGAATTACTTTGCTTCGCAAGGTGGGTGGGATGGAGGGAAGAAGGAAGAGAATTTGGAACTCAAAGTTCTAAAAACAAATGTTAAATACTGTTTTTGCCTACATTTGGGAAATAAGACATACAGGCAAAGGGGTATAAAAATCTGTCTTGCCCTACAAGAAAGTGAAGGGAAAGTAGATGGGGGAGGGTCATAGAAGGGAAAGCAGATTGCAGAAAGGGCTAATCAGAATGAATGCCATCTTGGGCTGGGGGGGGAGGGGAGAGATGGGGAGAAAATTAGTAACTCAAAATCTTGTGGAAATGAATGTTGAAAACTAAAAGCAAATAAATTCGTCTAAAACAACAACAATAATAGCACTCAATGCTGACTTCAAGAAGGTGAATAACAAGATATCTCCCTACCCAAAAAATATGGAATCTTTCTAAAGTAAAGGCTTTGAAAAAAAGAGAATGATAGATTTGAAGGCATAAATATAGAAGTTAAAGAAAATTTGGTAGAAGAGAAGTGATGACAGTAATTTTAAATGCAAAGGCAAAAGACCCCAAATTTTATGCATCTGAAAACAAATGACCTAGAAGATAGTATGCAAAGATTGACTTTAAGATCAGAGATCTCCTAGGACACTAATCCATATATTCCAAGATTACTTTATAGTAATGAGAGATTGAAGTGAAGAATAGACTAGAATATTCAAAAAAGAGCAAAGGAGGACAGGACAAGCTGCATGTACAAATAAGACCTCCTCTAAAGTAAGCCTAATTTGCAACAAAAATGTTGAATTTTCAAAAGAGACAGGCCTTAAAGACATTGCTACTCAAAACAAAGAGGTGAGCAGAATATTCAACTTATAAACATTCATGAGAGACATAAAAAATACAGATAAGGACAATTGTCCAAAAGAGACAAAGCAATGACAGAAATAGTCCCAAATTTATAGGCTATTATTAAAAAGAGAAAAGAAATGGTTCCAAATTCTCAGACTATTGTTCAAAGAAGAGAAAATAAATTTAAATGAAGAGAAGAAGAAAATGACAGAGGGGCTCTGTGAGGGGGGATACTAAAATGGATAAAAGCTTTAGGGGAACTTAAACAATCAGCAGAAGGTGAGGATGAAGAACTGAAGTATTACACTACATACTAAAGTACATGCTATATTATAAGTGAATCAATGTATTTCATGGGTGGATAGCACAGCAGAAAGTTGCATTGATAGGAAAAGTGAAAAGAATTAATAGTGTTTTTGCAATTACATATAAAGACAATTTTTATCATTCATTTTTTTTAAAGATTTTGAATTCCATATTTCCTGATCCCCCCTCCCCAAAACCGCAAACAATCTGACATAGTTTATACATGTGCAATAATGTAAAACATATTTCCACATTACTCATGTTGTGAAAGAAGAAACAGAACAAAAGGGAAAAAAATGAAAATAGTGTGCTTCAATCTGTGCCAGAGTCCATCAGTTCTTTCTCTGAATGTGGATAGCATTTTCCATCATGAGTGTTTTGGAACTGTCTTACATCACTGTATTGCTAAGAGTTAATTTAATCATAGTTAATCTTCACACAGTGTTACTATTACTATTTGCAATGTTCTCCTGGTTCTGCTCACTTCACTCAGCAACAATTCATGTAAGTCTTTCCAGGTTTTTGTGAAATATGCCTGATTCTCATTTCTTACAGCATAATAATTTTCCATTACATTCTCATACCACAACTTGTTCAATCATTCCCCAATTGATAGACATCTCTTCAATTTCTAGTTCTTGACCACCACAAAAAGAGCTACTATAATTATTTTTGTACATGCAGATTCTTTGCCCTTTTTTATCATCTCTTTGAGATACAGATATGGTAGTGGTACTATTGGATCAAAGGGTATGCACAGCTAGATTGTGCCTGTGGGCATAGTTCCAACTTGCTCTTCAGAATGGTTGGATCGGTTCACAAATGAGTTCAGTTTATGACATTTTGAGTTCTGAGGTGGCAGTAGTGCTACAACCTATTAGTTGTTTGCACTAAGTCCAGCATCCATATGCTAATGAGGGGACACCAGATTGCCTAAGGATGGGGCAAACCATCCAGAGTAGAAACAGAGTAATTCAAAAGTTTTCTGCCAATCGGTGATGGAACAGACCCATCAATCTAGGAGAAACATAGACCCTCAACCTCAAAAAAAAAAAAAAAGGCAGGGGAGGCTAATAAAACTGATAAAGCATCAGGGAACCTGATTTAAAAAAAAAAAAAGAAAACTGAGTCTCCAAAATACAATTTTTAAAAAAACGGGAAAATGACAATCAATAGAACACAGAAAATATGAGGATATTCATCAGAACCTATTATACACAATGACATGTTAGCAAATCCAAGAATTTAATAAAAAAGATGATTACTTATAACAATGTAAAAACCTACTTTAACATAATGTGAAATAGAGATCTTAACCCAATTTCAGAAAATAGAATTGAAAAACTCATAAAGGAAAAGGGAAAATATATATCCAGAAATGAAAGTGATGTAAAAGCAACAGATATGTTTTTGTAAAGCAGAGAGGTGACTATAAATTATTGTGCTATGGTACAATCATAGATCTAGTAGACTTTGAAAGTCATCAAGTTCAATAACATACACCAACTCTATCTTATAAATGAATAAATTATAGCTCAGAGAGATCAAGCGATATGTCCAAGGTCACAGAGCTAATTACTGGAAGAACCTGAACTAGATTTAGCAGCTTAATCTTTCATTTCCCCATGCACCTCTTTAACAATATTAGTTGCAGAATTGGTGCTGACCTACATAAGTATTGGGAGTTTTCTCATTAGGGTGTATGCCTTATATCAATGAAATCAGAGTGCTAGTCATTTGAAAAAGGTTATCTTGAACTAAACTTCAATATAAAATATGATGAAAATGATAAAGACTAAGGGACTGGAAAGAATTTTAAAGATTATGAAATATATTCATGATATAAGTTCACGAGAATTCTAGAGATGAAGTTATGATCAAACAGCTAGGTATTGACAGTGGTCTCTTGACTCCCCTAATCTGGTAAATGTTTCAGTGAAAACAAGATTCAGGTTTTTTAAGGAAGCTGATCTAATTTGTTCTAATGATCATAGATCCATGTTACTATTCCTGCTGCCTTGTTTGGTTCACTACTCAATGTGAATGAAAGAGTTCCATAGTTTCTTTTACAATGCCACCTTATTCCTTGTTTTGTTTTGTTTGGGAAGGAGGGCAAGAAAAAATGAATTTTATACAGAATGAAAGGAGGTTAAAACCCTGGAGTGTGGTAAATCAGGTTCCTCCTTACCCCTCTCCCCAAAAACAAAACAGAACACTAACTTTAGCAGAAAGTAAATTACAAGCCTTTTTAATTGAAGAATACTTTTCCATGTGAAAGCTTGTGTTGATGTGCATGTAGATAATCATTTTATTTCTAAGTTTGACTACTTTCTGCATTCCCTCACATCTTGGACATAATTAGCCACTAGATGTATTGAAAGACATTTTTCATGTCATGTAGATGAAGAAAATAAATGAAAAGGGCAAAATGGAGCCAGAAAATAAAGAGATACTGGTGTATGGAAAAGACTAAAAGTTATAGGTAAGTCAAAGCATTTTTTTTTTTTAATAACCACCTATAGTACCTGAAAATGCCTTAACAGGAAGTAACCCATCTTTTTGTTGTTGTTGTTAGGTTTATTGATGCCTTTTGTTTTCTATTGTTGTTGAGTTGTATCAGTCATAATTAACTCTTTGTGATCCCATTTGGCAATTGCTTGGCAAAGATAACTCGAGTGGTTTTTCATTTTCTTCTCCAGCTCATTTTACAGATGAAGAAACAGAGATTAAATTACTTTCCCAGTGTCACACAGCTAATAAGTGTCTGAGGCCAGATTTGAATTCACAAAGATGAGTCTTTCTGACTTCAGGCCCCACACTCTATCCACTGTGCCATCTAGCTTTTATCTAATACTGATCTCTTCATTGTAACAAAGCAAAACAACAAAGCAAAATTGATTGACAAAAGAAGCGTTTGACAGTGTAAACACATTTAACTGGATCAGGTCTCTTTCCTAAGAGTTGGGGGGAGGGATGTTCATTTTATCTTACCTTCTCTAAGACTAAGATTCATTATTTCTTTTTTTTTTAATCTGAGTTCAACTGCTTTTAGTTTTGAGATGCACACAAACAGTTTTTTTTTCACTGTCCAAATGCCTATATATGTACATATAGATATAAATATTTATAGTAGTTGTATATACTGCTCTCCTTCTACTCTCTTCCCTTTTCATCACTTCATACAAGCCTCAGTTAAAGGGGGCTTCTTTTTAACTAACATAATCATGTTTGCAAAGTAGGTATTACTTTTTTTTAATAACTCATTGTATCTACTGACATCTGTCTAATGATTTCAAATCGACTTCCTAAGGGTTTCAAGTAAATATATAGTTTTGCATATGTGAAAATTTCAGTTTCATTTGACCGGCAAGAGAATACACCAGTCACTTCTAAATAAAACGAAATGGTGATTTTCCCAGAAGAATATTTTCATCGAAGTTTTTTTTTTCACTATCCAAAGTGGAATGACTTATAAGTATCATCTTAGTCAATCTGATGAATTGATGACTTCATTGTAAGTTAACAACAACAACAACAGCAAATCTGTCTTTTTTATGATCTAATGAATACCTGTGCTAGCAAAGCAGGCTTCTTAATGTATCATATTCTTTAACATGGGGGCAGCTAGACTGCTCAGTAGATAGAGTGCTGGGCCTGGAGTCAGGAAGACCTGGGTTCAAATCCAACTCAGACACTTACTAGCCGTGTGACCCTGGGCAAGTCACAACCTCGGTTTGTCTTAATCCACCAGATAAGAAAATGACAAATCCTTCCTGCATCTTTGCCAAGATTCATGGGGTCATGAAGAGTTAGACTTAATTGAGAACAATTCTTTAATACTTCAAACGTGCCTTAGTAAACGATCTTTGTAGGTTGTTTTTAGCAAAAATAAAAAAACAAAAACAAAACTAGTAATCATCTGTTGGTCAGTTTTCTTGTGATGAATTGTACCAACATTATCTAGGCTGATCCATGAAATGCCAAGACATATAATCTATTCTTTGTCCTGGAATCAAAGACTTCTCACCTTAGTAAGGCCTTACAGACTTCACTTCAGTGGATGTACTCTTTGAGAACAGAGTGTCACCTCTAAGCAATGATGATATTATCAGAATAGGACATAATTTAGCAGCCTAATTAAGCAATTGATTGGACCTATTTTCAAAACAATACATGTTTACTTGAAGTCCTCTAATTTTATGGATTTTAAGAGAATGAAGTATTTTTTAAAAATTGTTTTCTCAGTCAGGTGTCTATGTCTGATTGGGCTTTTCCCCATCTAATTAAAAAATGAAATTTTACTTTTATATTTCTTTAAAATATTGAGTCATATTTTATCAGTAAAGCATGAAATGATAGTTGAATGTGTTTTCACTATGATCCAAAAATAATAACTTGGCCAAATGTCATGATATGCTGGTTTTTAAATTTGCAAAAGCCCATGATTCAATAGAGTGGAGGGTCAGAAAATCCTCTTCCATTAGCTTGTAAAAGTGAATCAACATATTCACTTATGTACTTACTCCTTGGGACAAATTGCTACAACTTCTTCATTTCTGTTCCCACAGATCAGCTGAATGATATTCTGTGCTCTGGTAACAAAACAAGTGTTTTCTCTATATTTCCTACACATACAAATTTGTGAGAAGGTTTTAAAGATACCTAAGCTCTCTGACTGCCAATTAGAAAGCTTTTGTTTGGGAACCTAAGAATTATATAGTTGAAGGCAATCAGGATATCTTTCTATGGAAAATTCTTCTCAGGTGTTGAACCAATCATTTTTGTAGTCTTTCAACCTTGTGACAAGAGACTGAATTTAGGATTTAAATGTGGCTTGACTGTTAAAATGCCTGAGGTCAACTGAACTGATGGATTCTTTATAGGTTTAGCCATTCCTTTGTTCTTGTAGAGATTTAGTCCTTCCCCCCACCCCAATTTAGCAAACAAAATATAGCCTGCAAGTGTTAGCTTTGAGAAAATTATGTGATTGTTGACAGAATGTCCATCTAGAGAACAACTTGCATCTTTCAACTAAACTCATTTTCTTGGGCTGTAAAAAGGATGCTTCAAGAAAATAAAAATAAAATAAACTTTCATCATATCTTAGCAGTTGGGATAAAAACCTGCCAGAATTAGGGACATATCTGAACTATAGCACATTTTATTTTTGTCAAATAATATACAAGTGATGTAAAGCATTGCTTGACAGAAATTGTAGATCACATGATTTGATGAATACACAGAAACAATTCACATTTTGCATATCATTTTTTTTTGAAAAAGAAATGGTGCAGTTGAAAAAGCACTGAAAATGGAGCCAGTAAAGACATGGGTTTATTTTTGCCTTTGGCATTTATTAGCATTGTGGCGTGGACAAGTGATTTAACCTTAAGCCTCACTTTCCTCATTTGTAAAATGAGAATAATATACTCACAATACTTACTTCAAATAGTTGTAAGAAATGAATGATATAATACCTCCAAAGTACTTGGTAAGCCTTAATGTATTATACAAGTGAATATCTAAATTACCCACGGTTTTTTTATAAGCATGGGGAATTCTAGGTAACAATCCATCTATGACTTGGGAGGTTGTTGCCTGAAGCACACAGAATTTAAGTGTCTCCAAGAGGGCACATAGCTATTAAATATCAGAGGCAGGATTTGAATCTGGATCTTCCTGATTTGAAGCCTAACATATCTTTTATATCATAGCCCTTTAAACACTTGAATACAGCTCTTGTACCTGCCTCAGGTTTCTCTTGGATAACACCCCAGGAATCTTCAGATGACTTTGTATAGCATTTCAAGGCCTGCCATCATTCTATTCTCCCTCTTCTATATGCTTGTCAACATCCTTGGTTAAGTAGGACAGGCCTTAGGACTGAACACAATATTCTAGGTTTGACCAAGGCTGTGACTCATATTTATCTTGTGATTCTCTAAAACTTGAAGATTTTTCTGACAAAAGTGCTGCATAACTCTGCTTTACCTGTGTTGTAACTGGAGGTTGTGTTTTTTTTTTTAACCCAAGGTCCTTGAGGGCAGGGCATGGTGCTCTACACAGTCCACTTTATGTAGTAGATGCTCAATAAATATTTATTGGATCAAATTGACTTGATCTCCCATAAATCAGTAGGAAAAGCTTTTATTATATAGGCCTGAAACTGTATTAAGCACTGAGAACACTAATACCAGCAAAAAGAAAGACATCCCTTACCTTCAAAGAGCTTATATTCTAATTGAGGCAACGAATTAAGGGGAGCTGAAAAGCAGAGTGGGTGGGGCCAGGGGATATTCCAGGGCATCAGGCTTTGCTGGCTGAGCATGGCTGGTATGGGTACTTCTTCCAATTTAGTTTTATTGAATTTCATCTCATTTGATTTGACCCAAAATTTTAGATGGTGAAGATCTTTTTGTGTCATTAGTCTTCTATCTGTTTTGTTGAGATATCCCTTTTAGCTCTGTGCCATCTGCTTTCTATACTTTGATCCATATCACTTATAAAAATGTTAATTAGCAGAGGACCAAGGACAGATCCCTAAAGCATTCCACTAGAAACCTTCCAATCTGACATTGGACCATTAATCTTATCCGAATGGGTCTGGACATTCAACCAACTCCCCATATAAGTAAGTGTTATCACTTAGCCCACATCTATCCAAATTGTCTACAAAGATGAGATAAGAAACTGTCAAATACTAAATTAAATTCTTGGTAAACCACATCTACACTATTCATCTGATCTAATAATCTTTTAAACTTCTTGAAAAAGGAAATTATACTGCTCCAGAATAACCTGTACTTAAGCAGCCATGCTGACACTTTGGGATCTGTTTCCTTTTATAGATGGTCACTAACCATCTTTTACTAATACTTTCTATAATATTTTCAGCAGTGAAGGTTGTTCCTGTAAACTCACTTTTCATAGTTTCTGCTTTCTTTCTTTTTTGTTGTTGTTTTGAAAATAGAGATATTTGCCCTTCTCCAATACATTCTCTTACCTGTTCTCCTGATCTTTCAAAGAGAACCGAAAGTGGTTCAACAATCATATCTAATAGCTCCTTAAGTACCCCTGGATGTATTTTGTCTGTACCCAGTATGACTTGAGTTCATCAAGAGCTATTTACTTATAATCATCATTCTTTTGTTTTTTTTTTTTGACAGGGGAGTATCAAGGAGGGGTGGTAGGTGGTGGCTTGCAAAGAAAATAGAAGTAATATAAAAATTCTGTTCAGTTCAACAATTCAACATCCAACAAACACTTATTAAGTGCCTACCATGCCCCAGACAGTATGAAGCGCTGAAAAGAAAGCAAGGAATTTGAAATGCATAAGTAGAAGGGGAGTATATCCCAGGCAAGGAGTGGAACTTAGCTTGTATAGTAGAAATAGACCTAGAATCCCGGGTTCAGGGAATAGCCTGTGATCCATTTTGACTGTAACGTAGAATGCATCAAGGACAACGCTATAAAATAACCAACAATGAACAATAATAGAATTCATATAGTATTTTAAGGTTTGCAAAGCACTTTATAAATAGCATCTCATTTTATCTTCACAACAGCTCTGGGAGGCAGGTGCTATTTTTACCCCAAATCCAAAAGAAGAAATTGATACAGTCAGAGATAAGTGACTTATGCAGGGTTACACATCTAGTAAATATTTGAGGCTGAATTTGAATATGTTTTTCTGACTCTAAGCCTAGCATTCTATACACTGCTCCACCTAATTGTCCCTGGAAAGAAGCACTGGGGCCAGATTAAGAGTGGCTTTTATTGTGAGGTTGAGGCACTTATATTTTATCCTAGAAGCAATGAAGATCACCTGTAGGTTTTTGAGGGAGATGGTGACATATTCACATATGTGTTTTAGGAAGATTGTTTTACAGCTTTGGTATAGAGGAGGAGAGTGGAGAGAAATTACAAGTAGGAAGATTAAATAGAAAGCTTTTTCTAAGCTCTAGGAAGAAAGTAGTGAGGGCCTGAACTAGCACACTAGTTTGTAAATGAAAAGTGGACAGCTGTGAAATGTGCAGTGGGGGTAGACATAGCATGATGGACAACAGGTTGCCTCTTAAAAAGAACCAAAGGGTCAAGAATTTTGCTAAATTTACTAAGCAGTGAAATTTTGCTGAATTTGCTAAATATACGAATTGATGATAACATTGCCCTTAGATGTAGGGACATTTGGAGATGGAGAATGGGGAAGCTAATTAGTTCTTTGTGGATATGTTGAATTCAACGAACTTGGGAAAACTTGAATAAACTGATGTAAATGGATATAAGCAGAACCAGGAGAAGAATTCATAGCATAATAACTATATATTTTTAAAGAACAATTTCAAAAGATTTAAGAATGCTAATCAACACAACAACCAAACATGATTCCAGAGGGCTGATGAAGATAATATGGCATGGAAATGCATAATTCATAATTCATAGTTGGTCATATGGGCTAAAGATTTAGAAAATGTATTAGAATGAGAGAAAGAAAGAGAGACAGACAGACAGACACAGAAACAAAGACAGAGACAGAAACAGCAAGAATGAGAGAGAGAGAGAGAGAGAGAGAAAGAGAGAGAGAGAGAGAGAGAGAGAGGAGAAAAAAGGACCTTTGGAGACATCTGCAACCACAGTGTAGGAAATAGAGGTAACAGGCTTAGAGATTTAAAAAGTAGAGTTAGTGGTAGAATCACTATTTTGCTAGAAATTCACACTATCTTTTAATATTTTGGATGGCCAGGTGGCACAGTGGAGAAAGTACTGGGCTTGGAATCATGAAGATTTATCTCTATGAGTTCAAATCCAGCCTCAGGCACTAGCTGTGCAACCCTGACAAATCAATTAATACTGTTTGCTTCAGTTTCTCTTCTATAAAATGAGCCAGAGAAGGAAATGGCAAATCACTCCAGCATCTTTGCCAAGAAAACCCCAAAATGAGGTCACGAGGAGTTGGAGTTGGACAGGATTGAAACGACCCGACAACAACAAATGAATCTTTGTTTGCCAAAAAAAGATAAACTGTTTTGAGGATCTTTCTGTAATGATTACTGTGCAGAAATAATTCTATATAAATTTATGGAAGTTTGCAAAGGCCACATAAGGTAGAGGGGTAAAATTTAGGAAACCAGCTGTGTAGTCCTGTGCCTACCACTTGGTGTAGATATAGGGAAGTGAAATCTTTACAGTTTTTGAGACCATTTTTCCATTTCCACTACATTCATACGGTAAAGTCCAAAAGATTTTGGGGGACTGGGTGAAGTTGAAATGCCCCAGACACATGCAATCTTTTGCTTTTTGTTGGAAAGCAGAAGCTAGTATAGTTTGGAGGTAATGCAAACCAGCTATTAGACTTGAATTTTGCAAAAAAAAAAAGTATTTTTTAAGCTTGAAAAGTTAGGATCCCACTATAGATTTATGATCTCTAATCTCAATGGGGCCTTCACAGCAGCAAGGGAATTCTTTTTACTCCTCTCAAGGGCTGTTCCAAAGTTTTCTTCTTTCATCAAACTTCCCACACCACTCCCTCTCCTGACTCCTGCAACTGACATTCCCTCTACCTCATACTTAGAAAATAGATGCCATTCATTGTGAACTTCCTTTTCTTATATGGCCTGGCTCTCACATTTCTTTCACATTATTCTCATTTTTTTCCTCCTTTATTACAGTTTCAAATAATAAGGTGATACTTCTCACCAGCGTCAACCCCTCTACTTGTATCCTTTATTGCATCTTCACTAGCATGTTTCCCTGGCAACATCCCTTCCATCCCTCAAATCTGTAATCTCTCCCTATCTACTAACTTTTCTGCAGTCACAAACATGGCTACAAAACACTTTTAAAAATTAATCTGCATTATTATCTTATTATTTATCACATTCTTAAGTCTACACAATCAATAAAACAGTAAATCGGGTTCATATTTGTAGCATTTGTCTTTTCTAAGATATAAAAGCTCATACTAAAATTTTAATAATCAGGTCTTATGAGCTAGTTTGAGTTCACCCCATCATTCCCCAAAGCTCTGCCTATGAGTCCTATAATCTTCTATCTTTACAGTCAATCACTTCCCTGGGCTGATTGATCCCTTTTATGTACATAATTCTCAGATCTATACATCCAACCTTCCAGCTTAGTCTCTCCCCAGGGATCCAGTCTCACATTATGAATTTCTCTGTTGGCACTTCAAACTCAACATGTACAAGACTGGCCTCATTATCTTTCCCTCTAAATGCACCAGTCTCCTGAACTTCCTTATTTCTGTTGAGAGCATTATGGTCCTTTCAGTTAATCAAGGTTCACAAACTGAGAGTCATTCTCAGCTCTTCACTTTCCTTCACCCTACCTATCTTATCAATTGCCAGGCTTATTGATTCTGCTGTAGGTATACATTTCACATCTTTCTTCACATACCCAGTCATTACCTTAGCTCAAATTGTCATCCTCTTCTCCCTGGACCATTACAACAGGCCGCAAATCTGTCTCTCTAGTTCAAGGCTTTCCTCTCTCCAAACCGTTTTTCATACACCTGTCAAAATTGTATTCCTAAAGGATCATGTTACAACTCAGCATAATAAATTCTAGCAGTTCCTTATTACTTTTAGAATCAAATATAGTCACTTCTTGGTTGCAACCTAGCTTTCCAGACTTATTACATATCACTTCCCTTTACAAACTCTACAATCCACCCCTATTGCCCATCTTACTATTCCTCGCACAAAACATTCCTTCTCTTGACCGTGCCTTTGCATAAGGTGATTGCCATGCCTGGAATGCACTCCCTCTTCACCTCTGTGTCTTAGAATATGCAAGCTTATCTTCCTTCCAAGCTTACCTCAAATGCTACCTCTTTTATAAGACCTTTGCTAATTTTGTAGCCATTATTTCCTTTTTATCCCTACCTCCCCCAAAAAAGACCTTCCTTGTAATCATTTTGTATACATTTTCCCAATATTTATTTGTATACACATTCTCTCCCAACATAATATAACCTCCTTTAGGACAAGGACGACTTTATTTTTCTCTTTATCTCTCTAGCATCTAGCACACTGTCTTGCAAATCACAGATTTTTTTTGAAATGCCTAACTACTTGATCTTTTGGTAGGTCAGATAGAAACTTGGAATAGCGATGTTTATACTTCTAGCTAGAAGAAATATGTTAACTAAGTAGATTTAATTTTAGTGTGGAGTCAGTCTACTTAGATGTTGTTTCATGGCTCTTGATTGCATGAGGGTTCACAGTCTTAACTAGGACTAAAGAGCTGTCTGCCTAACCTCAGAAAGGAAAGGCCAATAAATTTCTATACCCAAGCCAACAGGGGCCAAAAGGGTGATTTAGTTCCTTGAAGAAATTGAATCCATGGGCTGGTTGTAGAGTGAAGTGAGGAACCATGAGACTAATGGAAGCTCTGGATGCACATTAAGAAGAAATCAATAGCCTCGTAGTATTATGGGTGTAAATTCCTCTGGCTACATGTCCTTGTGAGTATGCCTTGGCTACATGAGTTCCTACCTTTTCATACATTTTCTCTAGCTATGAGTTTCCTATTTATGTACCTTCCATGTGAATACCCTGACCACATGAATTTCTGACCCATGTTCACTGGCCCTGGATGTTGCTTACTGTCTTCCATGTGTAGCTACTAATCATATTTATTTCCCATATTTATCCCTCTTTCTCAATGCCCGTTCCCTAAGCAGGCCTACTCCTTTCTTTGATGACATGTGAATTTGTGGGGGAGAAAGTTGTACACAGGCTTGATACAGGGGTAATTTTCTATGACTATTTTTATTACTAAGTTATTTCATTAAATATCTTTGCTTGCATCCAATTTTACCCTCCAGATGATCGATAGAAGTAACAAATCTTAGAAGGAAGAAGACTCGTGAGCTATCGTCTTGAATAAATGTACCCACAGAGTACACCAAACCTGAGGTAAACTTTCTGGGGTACCTATGTGCAAATTGGAATGCTATTAAGTACCACATATGTCATAAAACCTCTTGGAATCTCAGTTTCCTTAAATAGGAAATTGGGAAAATACTACCTGTTCTACCTATCTGATAGTATGCTAAGGATCAAAGGAAATATGTGAAAATATTTTATAAATGATAAAACATCCCAAAAATGAAGATTCATAAAATGAAGAAGACTAAATTAAATGATTTATGAAGCATTCAGCCTTTAACATATATTCTGGGAAACTACATGCTATCGTAAAAACAATACAGTCTATTTAAATGCTATGTCATAGATCTTCTGAAGCAGGTCTCAGGAACCTACAGTATATCCTACAGGATTCTTTGAGGCTTTGTCATGTGGGCCCCAACTCATCAATTCCCCTCATAGTAGACTGTGGAGACTAGTCAGTGGCAGTGAGGAAAGCAAAGGGAGCTGTTTATTATTAAAAAAATCAAAACACATTCATTCTGAACAGAAAGTGTTTTGGGGACTTCAAAGACCAAAATCAAATCCCAGCATTATTCGTTTCCTGTTGGTTTTATTACTTATCAGATTCCAAACCATTAACAACACCTGGTTAAGTTTTCTCACTCCTTTATTGGACCTTTGCTATATTTTATTTTTCTCAGGACTGAGGTAAAGCCTATTTGCTTTCCAGAAAACTTCACCAGATATCTCATTTGTCTGATGGTGGGTTCGTATGAAATACAAATGATTAGCATTGGAAGAGTCAAAGTTTCTATCTGGCTCAAATTGTTTGGACGGCATTTAAAAAATAATATAAACCACCTACAAATAATGTGTGTAATAATAATAGTTTACATTTTATAACATTTTTAGGCTTATGAAATAGTTTTGTCTCATAATGGCCTTGTGATACACATAATCCTAATAAAACATAAGTAATTCTGTGAGGTAGATGCTATTGTTACACGCATTTTATAAATGAGAAGGCTGAGGCTTCTATAGGATTTGATCTACCTATAGTAACACACTAAATAATTGTTAAAGTCACAATTCAAACCCAGGTCTCCTGCACCCAATCCTAGTTTTCTTTCTAGTACATCAAACCAATTATTATATGAAGGCATTGCCTCTGACCTAGAAAGTGGGGGGACCAGTTTTTCTTTCTTAGGAATTGGTTTTTCACATCTACAATATCTGGGAATGATTGTTCTACCCACATATGAAGAACATAGCCTTTTTGTTTTCCCCGGGGTGGGGGGGAAGAACTTTGAACAAAAGAGAAAAAAAAATCACTTTTCTCTCTTAGTGCTTTATGGGGTAGCCTTAATCCAACTCTGATTTTAACGTTTTTTTTTTTTAAGTCATGCAGTCCAAAAGGAGATATTGGGAATGTTCCCAAGACACCTTTAGAGTAGGAGTTAGAAAACATAGGCAGTTAAAGCCCCTTGGCTGCCTAGACCCTTCTAAAACCTTCTGGTAGGTGATGCTCTCCATTCATTCCATTAACTTACCTGTGAAATGGAGATTTTGCCAATGTTTATTTGAGGAACAAGTCCTAGAAAACACTCTGGCTTTATGGTTACTGCCACCTGCAATTAATTAAGATGTGCTAATTTCAGACTTAGTCTTTACTTAATGCATACCACTGCACCCTATCCAATACCCCAGATTCTTTTCACAAAAAAACTGAGGGAATCTTGCATAGTATGAGTAATAGTGTAGAGAAAAGTAGCTCAATGTTATAAAGAAATAGTGCAAGCTAATAAAACATTTTTAAAAGAAATATGCAAAGAAGTAGGAACTTATTCTTAGATTGCCAGAAAGTTATTTTCTTATACTAGAGGATCACTTATTGTTATACTGCCAATGTTGAACAGGTGAAATTGGTGTAATTTAGTTCTTGTAAAAAGGTTCAGAGGCACTTAGAAAAAAAAAAACTTTTTTTGAGCGACAGCTTTTTCTAAAGTATTAAGTGCATCAATTGTTCTATAAACTGAGAATCTAGGCATGTATGGTGGATAATAATAGACCTTTCCTGCTTTTAATGTTACTTTACTTTTTTCCCCAATTACATGTAAAGATAGTTTTCAACATTCATTTTTATAAGATTTTGAATTCCACATCTTTCTCCCTGCCTTCCTTCTCTCCCCTTTCCCCAAGATAGCAAGCAATCTGATACAGGTTATATGTATACAATCGTGTTAAATATACTTCCACATTAATTTTGTTGTGAAAGAAGAATCAGAGCAAAAGGGGAAAAATCTATGAGAAAAAAACAAAAAAAAGTGAAAATAGTATGCTTCAATCTGTGTTTAGATTCCATAATTATTCCTCTGGATGTGGATAGCATTTTCCATCATGAGTCATTTGGAATTGTCTTGGGTCATTGTGTTGCTGAGAATACTTAAGTCTTTCATAGTTGATCATCACACAGTGTTCCTGTTTCTGTGTACAGTGTTCTCCCGATTCTGCTCATTTTACTTTGCATAAGTTCCTGTAAGTCTTTACAGCTTTTCCTGAAATCTTCCTACTCAACATTTCTTATAGTACAGTAGTATTCCATTATATTCATATACCACAACTTTTTCACCATTCCCCAATTAATAGGCATCCCTTCAATTTCCAATTCTTGGCCACCACAAAAAGAGCTTCTATAAATATTTTTGTACATGTGAATCTTTTCCCCTTTTTAATAATCTCTTTGGGATACAGACCTAGTAGTGGTATTGCTGTGTCAAAGCGGGATTGCTGTATCATAGCTTTATAGCCCTTTAGGCATAGTTCCAAATTGTTCTCTAGAACGGTTGGATCATTTTGCAATTCCTCCAATAATACATTAGTGTCCCAATTTTCTGACATCCTCTACAACATTTATCATTTTCCTTTTCTGTCATATTAGCTAATCTAGTAGGAATGAGGTGGTACGTCAGAGTCGTTTTGATTTACATTTCTCTAATCAATAGTGATTCAGAGCATTTTTCCATATTGCTATAAATAGCTTTAATTTCTTCATCTTAAAACTGTCTGTTCATATCCTTTGACCATTTATCAATTGGGGAATGACTTGTGTTCTTATAAATTTGACTCATTTCTTTATTTTGTTGCCCAGTTTGTTGATTTATTTCTTATCTTGGTTGCATTAGTTTTGTTTGTCCAAAACCTTTTTCTAATCTAATGATCAAAATTATACATGTTGCATTTCATAATCCTCTCTCTCTCTTGTTTGGTCATAACTTCTTCCCTTCTCCATAGATTTGACAGGTAAACTATTCCTTGTTTTCCTGATTTGCTTATGCTGTCACCCTTTATGTCTAAATCATGTACTCATTTTGACCTTATCTTGGTATCCACTGTGGAATGTTGGTCTATTCCTAGTTTCTGCCCTATTATTTACCAGTTTTCCAAGCAGTTTTTATTAAATAGTAAGTTCTTTCCCCAGAAGCTGGAGTTATTGGTTTTATTGCAGAGTGGATTACTATAATCATTGATTACTATATCCTGTGTACCTAATCTATTCCACTGATCCACCACTCTATTTCTTAGCCAATACTAGATAGTTTTGATGATTGCTGCTTTAAAATATAATTTGAGATCTGGTATTGCTAAGCTACCTTCTTTTATATAGATTTTTCCTCAGTTCTCTTGATACCCTTGACCTTTTGCTCTTCAAGATGGATTTTGTTGTTTTTTTCTACATCTATAAAATAATTTTTAGTAGTGTGATTGGTATGGCAATGAATAAGTAAATTAATTTAGATAAAATTGTCTTTTTATTATATTGGCTTGGCCTAGCCCATGGCAATTAATATTCTTCCACTTGTTTAGTTCTGACTTTATTTGTGTGAAAAGTGTTTTGTAATTGTGTTAAAGTTCCTGGATTTGTCTTAGCAGGTAGACTCCCAAATGTTTTAGATTATTTAGAGTTATTTTAAATGGAATTTCTTTTTCTATCTTTCTATCTCTTGCTGCTGGACTTTGCTGGTAATGGACAAATATCGATGAATTATGGGTTTATTTTATATCCTCCAACTTTGCTAAAATTGTTAGTTATTTCAAGTCGTTTTTCCATTGATTCTGTAGGATTGTTTAAGTATACCATTATTTCATGTGCAAAGAGTGATATTTTGTTTCCTCATTGCCTATTTTAATTCCTTTAATTTCTTATTATTCTCTTATTGCTAAAGCTAACATTTGTAGCACAATATTGAATAATAGTGGTGTTAATGGGCATCCTTCTTTCAGCCATGATCTCATCTGGAAAGTTTCTAGCTTATCCCCAGTACACATAATGCTCACTGCTAGCTTTAGATAGTTACTACTTATCACGTTAAGGAAAACTCAATTTATGCCTTTGCTATCTAGTATTTTCAATAGGAATGAGTCCTATGTTTTGTCAAAAGCTTTTTCTGCTTCTATTGAGATAAACATGATTTCTGTTAATTTTGTTGTTGATATGCTCAATTATCCTGATAGTTTTCCTAGTGTGGAACCAACCCTGAATTCCTTATATAAATTCCATCTTGTCATAGCGTATCATCTTTGTGATAATTGCTGTAATTTTTTTGCTGATATTTTATTTAAAATTTTTGCCTCAATATTCATTAGGGAAATTGATCTATAATTTTCTTTCTCTGTTTTGGCTCTTCCTGGTTTAAATATCAACACCATGGCTATGTAATAAAAGGAATTTGGTAAAACTTCACCTATTTTTCCAAATAGTTTACATAGTATTGTAATTAGTTGTTTTTTCAATGTTTGGTAAAATTCACTTGTAAATCCAACTGGCCCTGGAGATTTTTTCTTTTGGAATTCATTGATGACTTGTTCAATTTCTTTTTCTAAAATGAGGCTAGTTAGGTGTTTTATTTCCTCTTCTGCTAATCTGGGCAATTTATATTTTTGTTAATGTTCATCCATTTTGCTTAGATTGTCAGTTATTGGCATACAGTTGGACAAAATGGCTCCTAATTATTGCTTTACTTTGCTCTTAATTTTTGAAACTGGTAATTTGCTTTTATTCTTTCTTTTTTAAAAAAAATCAAATTAACAAAAAGTTTACCTTTTATTGCTTTTTTTACAAAACCAGCTCTAATTTTTATTTATTAGTTCAATTGATTTCTTACTTTAAATTTTATTAATCTCTTTTTTTGATTTTCCGAATTTCTAATTTGGTATTTAATTGGGGATTTTTAATTTGTTCCTTTTCTAGATTTTTTAATTGCATGCCTAATTCATTGATCACATCTTTCTCTATTTTATTCATGTAAGCATTTAGAGATGTAAAATTTCCTCTAAGAATTGCTTTGGGTGCATCTTATACATTTTGGCATGTTGTCTCATTATTGTCATTTTCTTTGATGAAATTTTTAATTATTTCCATCATTTGACTCACTCATTTTTTGGATTAGTTAATTTAGTTTCCAATAATTTTTAGTCTGTCTTTCCATGGCCACTTATTACATGTAAATTTTATTGCATCATGATCTGAAAAGGATGAATTTAATATTTCTGCCTTTCTGTATTTGATTGTGAGGTTTTTATGCTCTAGTATATGGTCAGTTTTTGTGTAGGTGCCCTGTACTGCTGAGATAAAGGTATATTTATTTCTATCCTCATTTAGTTTTCTCCACGGGTCTATTCACCTTCTTAACTTCTTTATTGTTTATTTTGTTGTGAGATTTATCTAGTTCTGAAAGTGGGAGGTTGAGATCCCCCACTAGTATAGTTTTGTTGTTTATTTCTTCCTGTAACTCACTTAACTTCTCTAAGAATATGGATGCTATACCACTTGGTGCATTTATGTTTAGTATTGATATTACTTCATCGTCTATGGTACCTTTTAATAAGATGTAGGTTCCTTCCTTACCACTTTAAATTGTATGTTTTTGCTTTTGCTTTGACTGAGGTCAGGATTACTACCCCAGTTTTTTTTCTTAACTTCAAGTAAAGCATAATATATTCTTCTCCAGCCTCATACCTTTACTGTGTGTATCTCTCTGATTCAAATGTGTTTCTTGTAAACAACAGTTTATAGAATTCTGATTTTTGATCCACTCTGCTATGTATTTCTGTTTTATGGGAGAGGTCATCTTGTTCACATTCACAGTTATGATTGCTAAATGGGTATTTCCCTTTGTCTTATTTTTACCCCTACTTATACTTTTCTTTCTCTTTTCACTTTGTCCCTCCTCATCAGAGTTTTGCTTCTAACCACTGCCTTCCTCAATCTGCCCTGCCTTCTATTAGCCCCCATTTTTCTCTTTCTCTTTTCCTGTCCTAATTCTGCCCTATATTCTGTCCTCCCTTTTATCAGTGCCCCTCCCTTTTCTTTCCTTTTTTCTCTTACTTCCTTATAAGGTAAGATAAATTTCTATATCCAATTGAATGATTATTTTATTCTCTTTTTGAGCTAAATCTGATTAGAATAATGATCAAACTATGATCGCCTCCTCCCTTACTGCTGTAATAGGGCTTTAGCACCACTTCACGTGATGTAATTTACCATATTCTGCCTCTCTCTTTCCTGTTCTCCCAGTATAATCCTTTTTCTCATACCTTAATTTTTTAATATCACATCAAAGTCAACTTTTACCTATATCCTCTATCTAATACTTCTAGGTGCCCTAATAGAGATAGAGTTCTCAAGAGTTGCAAGTATCATTTTCCCATGTAGGGATGTAAACAGTTTAACCTTATTGAATAATATTTTTTCTTTACTGTTTACCTTTCCATAATTCTCTTGAGTCTTGTATTTGAAGATGTAATTTTCTGTTCAGCTCTGGTCTTTTCATCAGGAAAGTTTGAAAATCTCATATTTCATTGAATGTCTATCTTTTCCCTTAAGAAATTATGCCCAATTTTGCTGAGTAGTTGATTTTTGGTTGTAATCCAAGCTCCTTTGCCTTCTGGAATGACATATTTCAAACTCTCCAATTCGTTAATATAGAAGCTGCTAAGTCCTATATAATTCTGACTGTAGCTCCTTGGTATTTAAATTGTTTCTTTCTGGCTGCTTGAAGTATTTTTATCCTGACCTGATAATTCTAGAATTTGGCTACAATGTTTCTGGGAGTTTCATTTTGGGATCTCTTTCGGGAAGTGATCAATGGATTCTTTCAATGATTATTGTAGCCTTTGGTTCTAGTATATCAGGGCAGTTTGATAATTACTTGGAAGATGCCGTCTAGGCTCCTATTCTTATCATGGTTTTCAGGTAGTCCAACAATTCTTAAATTATCTCTTTTGGATCTATTTTTTGGGTCAATTGGTTTTTTTTCCACTAAGGTATTTTATATTTCTATTCTTTTTCATTCTTTTGGTTTTGTTTGATTTTGTTTGATTCTTGATGTCTCATAGAATCCATAACTTCCATTTGCTCCATTCTAAATTTTAAGGAATTATTTTCATCGGTTAACTTTTGTACTCCTTTTCCATTTGACCAATTCTACTTTTTAAAGAGTTGTTTTCTTCAGCACATTTTTTTTTCTTAATTTGGCCAATTGTATTTTTTAAGGAAATTTTTTCTTCAGCCAATTTTTTGTCCTTCTTTTTCCAAGCCGTGATCTTTCTTTTCCCAATTTTTCTTCTACCTCTCTTATTTGATTTTTAAAATCCTTTTTGAGTTATTCCAAAAAGGTTTTTTGTGGTGTGAGACCAATTCATATTCCTCCCTTAGGCATTTTGACATTATTGTCCTTTTCTGAGTTTGTGTATTGATCTTTCCTGTTGCCATAGTAGCTTTCAATGGTCAGGGCTCTGTTCTGGTTTGTTTGGAGTTTTTTGCTCATTTTTTAGCTTTGATCCTGAAGGACAGTGGGCACTATCCTAGGCTTTTTGCACTCAGGCCCAAAGGCCTGATCATTGGCTTTCTTTGCCTAGGGCTCAGTGCTGGTGGCTTGCCCACTGCACTGGGGTGATCCAGCCTAATCACAGTCCAATAGCTGGTATGCTGTGCCACTGGCCTGCTTAGGCAGGACCAAGGGACCTTGGTTGCTGATCTGTCCTGTGGTTAAGAGCCTCCCACTGGCTTGCCTAACACCACTGAACTCCCCTTTTATCAAAGTGAAATAGACCTTTCCTGACATCCTTCTTAGTTATCTTAAGCTAGAAAATTGTTTCACTCCATCTTTTGTGGGTTCTGTTGCTCCAGAATCTGTTTAGAGACTTGATTTAATGTTGTTTCTAAGGGAAACTGGGGAGATCTCAGGTGACTTCCTGGCTTCTATCTGCCATCTTTTCTCTGACTAATAATAGATCTTTAATCATAAAATAAAAGACAGTACATTAGCTTTCCTGCCCTTCCATATTCACAAAAAGGAGTTTTCCAGCCCCTGTTCTTTTTAAACCACCAATAAACGGATTCAATTTTATATCAATAAGTCAGCAGTACCAATTAAGAAACTATTTTTTATAGAATTATGTGAAATTATATGTAAAATCCTGAAAGATTGGATACTGTATCCTGGGATGAGATAAACTCAGAGTTGGAAAGTACCTCAGGACACCATCTAATTAAGCCTGTGATATAAACAGGAATGTCCTCTATGACATCCTGGAGTCACCCTTGAGGACGACATGTGGCCTTGAGGCCCCATGATGGGGAACCCACTACCTTCTGCATAAGCTTTTAATCCACCCCCAAAATTTGAAAATTATATCTTACAGAGAAATCTGCCTTTGTAATTTCCAATCACCTGTCCCAGTTCTGTTCTCTGGAGCCAATCAGAATAAATAAAATCCCCTCAATATCGTTGAGGAAAGCTACCAGGATTCCTTCTTCACAACTCATGTTTCCTCTTTTCTAGGCTAACCATCTCTAGTTCTTCAATTCCACT
>CM053622.1:333537242-333549358 GCA_028646595.1 Phalanger gymnotis
TGTTTCTTTCTGGCTGCTTGCAGTATTTTCTCCTTGACCTGGAAATTCTGGAATTTGACGACAATATTCCTCAGGGTTTTATTTTTGGGATCTTTTTCAAGAGGCAATTGGTAGATTCTTTAAATTTCTATTTTACCCTCTGGGTCTAGACTATTAGGGCAGTTTTCCTTGATAATCTCTTGAAAGATGCCTAGGCTCTTTTTTTGATCATGGCTTTCAGGTAGTCCAATAATTTTTAAATTATCTCTCCTGGATCTATTCTCCAGGTCAATGGTTTTTCCAACAAAATATTTCACATTGCCTTCCATTTTTTCATTCCTTTGGTTCTGTTTTATAAAGTCACTAGCTTCTACTTGCTCCAATCTGATTTTTAAGGTGGTATTTTCTTCAGTGGTCTTTTGGACCTCCTTTTCCATTTGGCTAATTCTGCCTTTCATGGCATTCTTCTCATTGGCTTTTTGGAGCTCTTTTGCTGTATGGCTTAGGCTATTCTTTAAGGTGTTATTTTCTTCAGTATTTTTTGGGGTCTCTTTTAGCAAGTCATTGACTTATTTTTCATGGTTTTCTTGCATATTTCCCATTTCTCTTCCCATTTTTTCTTCTACTTCTCTTACTTGCTTTTCCAAATTCTTTTTGAGCTCTTCCATGGCCTGAGACCAATTCATATTTTTCTTGGAGGCTTTTGATGTAGGTTCTTTGACTTTATTGACTTCTTCTGGCTGTATGTTTTGATCTTTTTTGTCACCAAAAAAAAGGAATCTAGAGTTTGAGTTTGAGTCTGAGTTTGAGTTTGAGTCTAAGTTCATTTTTGCTCCCTGTTCCTGTTCCCAGCCAACTACTTGACCCTTGAGCTTTTGGTCAGTGTATGACTGCTTGTAGAGTAGAGAGTACTTTGCCCCAAGCTTTAGGGTCCAAGCACTGCTCTTTTCAGAGCTACTTCTATTCCACCATCACCTCAGGCTCTGTCACAGCAGTGCTCCTCCTCCCCCAAGAACTGCCAACCAGGACTGCAATATAGATCCAAGCAGGGCACAGCAAGAGAATCTGCCTTTGTCCCCACAAAGCACTCCTTGTGCTCCTGCTCTGATCTGCTGCTAGATTCCTTCCACCATGTCAGCCAAGGACTCGGAAAGCAGCTGATGCTGGAACTCTGGAGGCAGCCTCAGGAGCTTCTTGCTGCTGCCACCACCACCGCTGCACCACATCCGCCACCCCCGGGGTTGGTGGCCAGACTGCTCTGAACTTGATCTCGCAGTTGCCGACTAACCTGCTCTTTGGCGTTTGTGGGTTGAGAAGTCTAGTAACTGCCACAGGTCAATGATTCATGGCCCTAGGGCCTGTTCTGCTGGCTGACTCCCAGTCTGGTCTGTCCTGGCGAGACCCAAGCTGGGCTGCACTCCGCTCCCAGCACCATGTGATAGACCCTTCCCAGTGACCATCCAGGCTCTCCAGGGCTGGAGACCTGTTTCCCCCTGCTGTTTTGTGGGTTTCACAGCTCTAGAATTTGTTCAGAGCCATTTTTACAGGTGTTTGGAGGGATTTGGGGAGACCTTAAGCAAGTCCCTGCTTTCCAGCCACCATCTTTGTCGGGAGCTTATATTTTAATGACTGACTTTCTTCTTGCTTATATTTGTACCCCCAGTGCTTAGCATAGTGTATGGTACATAATATATGCTTAATAAATGCTTGGATTTTAGTATATTTTTTAATGTCTGATTGATAAGCTGATTTCAATAAGCTTTATTTTTAGGGACCATTTTAATTAATCAGTCTGTCTGGATTTGAGACCCTCTCAATTTTTCCAGTTCTGGGATTCTTTTTAACTTCCATGAAAATAGATAGATGAAGAAATAATAAAAGAAGAAAAACCTCTAGACTGAGCTACTTTGTGGTATAGCCCTCCACCAAAATTCTTTATTTCAGTTTTTTTTTTAACTTTATTATTTACGTGGCTCGCAGCAAAACATTCTCGACTTTGAGCAAATCCATTAACATAGATCCAGAATTTTGGAGAGAAAGGGGATGTGTATAAAGATGTGTCAATTATACCTCATAGTTCTTCCAAGTTTTGAGTATTTCTTAGAACTGGTAATTTAATTCCTAATTCAAAGTCAGAGAATGTAGTCTTTAGATCCCTGTAGCCTGGGACTGGAAATATATTATTACAAGGAAATATCATTGAAAAGCAAAGGAAAAAAATAATGCCCTGTAGTTTGGTGAAATGGAATTTGACCTTTTGGGAAGTTTAAAAACATGGATCCAAATCAGTAAGGAAAATGTCTGTGCCAAGGACCAGTGTTTTCTCTTGTTTTCCATAATCATCACAAAACTTCAGCCATATATTTGTACTAACCATCACTGCAAAGCATTTACACCAGGCTCATCCTGGCTTCATCCAACTCACCATAATGAGAGAAGTCTAAGTTCCTTAGGCTCTGAACCAACAAGTGAGTGAACAACATGCTGAGAGATTTTTTCTCACTTGTTCACTAATTTGTTTTCCTATATACCATGTACTCCCTCATTTCCTGTGAACATATTCACTGCCAGTTATTTGCTTGGTCATTTGAGACCAGTCTTCACTTGTTGCTTTTACTCCTGTCACACTCTTTGTACTGAACTGTATGGCTAATTGGATATTCCATCAAGTCTAACATTTATATTCCAATGTTTCTTTTTGTTCACCTGCCAGCCCAGATTCTTGGGTTTTGCATAAGTCCTGTACCCTGCCTATTTCTCTAAGACTTAAATGATAATTTGATAAGATGTAATCTTAATTTATTTGTTATCCTATACCATATGCTCTGGGGCTGCTATCCCAACCCTAACTTGCGCTTGTAGTTCCCCAGATCATCAGTGCTATTTCTCCCCTCAGTGGTTGTAGTCAGTCCTGGAGGGGCTGAGGCAGTTTTCGTTTTAAAGCTATAGTTCATGATATATAACTATAGCTACTAGTTTGTTCCCCTCATTGATTATGAGTTGATAATAATTATGCAGACAGACAATCAACATTTGAAAGCAGGCATTTGGTAAAGTGGTATAATAGAACAGTTGTTACAAATCAGGGCATCCTATCCTACAAGTAAGTGAAGAATCCAGGGTGAAGTAATATCAAGCTTGGAAAACACATGTGTCAAAATTGTAACTAAGAGCTCCTAGAAATACTATTGTTGGAAATTTTTCTCTTCATAAGGCCTTCAAGAACTTACACTTAGACAGAGTGTAGGTTTTTTTTTTTTTGGGGGGGTGCTGCTTTTCCTCAGTGTATCATTTGTCCTCAGCTCTTGGTACACACACTGCTTCTAGCTGCTACAGGCCCTGGGATGTTGGTAGGATGACAAAAAGAAGTCCAAATCCTCTAATCTTATGATGTTATCAAGGTCTTCCTCTGGTTGGAAAAAGAGAGAAAGAGGTGTTTTCCTAACTGTACCACACGCACACATACCCCAGTCTTTTTCAAGGGATTGTCTGGGACAGCTCCCACTACTCACTTGCTAAACCTTGGAATGTCTGACTTCTGAAATAGCTTGATATTTCACACAATCCCATAGTACATATACAAGTCTCCTCAGCCAATCCAATTCAATCAGTTAATCAATTTTATCCAATGACTTTCATTGCTTCCAAATAGATCGAGAGAAAAATTTCACCTTCTATAATACCCTTGTGTGATTGATTCATTATAATATAGATGTTGTCACCTGCTTTAGATACTCACATTAACTGGAGTGGGGTGATTAATGAGTCAATCAATGCCTTCCTCCCACCCTTCCACTCTAAAAGTGGCCAGTCACACCTTTCCCAGGAATGTGGTTCAGGAGGTATAGGAACATAAAAAACTATAATTGTATAGTAATGTGAGGAATGACTAACACGTTCATTTGCACAGAAATTATGTAATATGCAACTTATGAAACTGAGGGGATCCATACTTACCAGAAAGTCTTTTGACTTGCAGCAAATGAAGGAAAATAAGTGGATTGTAGAAGACACTATCAACATAGATTAGTATTGGATTATCTTCTAGCAGAAGAAGAGGGAAATTGAGAGATATAAGAGAGAAATGTTTCCATAAATTCAGAATAACAATTAACACAATGGGAGACATAATGAAGGAGTTATGTCTCTCACAGAAGATAATAGGCAAAGCTAGGATCCAACTTGTTTTCATCTTA
Organism: Phalanger gymnotis; assembly: GCA_028646595.1. Lineage (NCBI taxonomy): Eukaryota > Metazoa > Chordata > Mammalia > Diprotodontia > Phalangeridae > Phalanger > Phalanger gymnotis. The sequence continues at coordinate 333,541,418 of CM053622.1, forward strand.
TTTTGAGGTTGGAAGTCCACTAAGTGGAGTAAAGGTTAAGTTTTGCTTAGAATGCTTATGTGTAATAAGCTTATGCATATTAACTTCTTCTCTGGGAGGTATAAAGGTTCATTTTAATGGCCATACAATGTATGTATGGGGAGGGGGAAACATGTTAAGGGGAATTATGTAATAGGCATATCCAAAAGTTGTACCTTGTGTTACCCAGCCAATGGTGAGACAAGGGAGGGACTTTGCGGTCCCATATAGGTATTTAGGCTTGCTTTTGTTTCTATAGGTGTGTGTCCTTTTTATGAGGTACCCGTCATTGCAGTTGTATTAATAAACTTTATTTCTTTTATCTTCACTCCTCCTGAGCCTGAATAACTTATTTCTTATAGTAAGAAATGATGAATAGGAGGAATTAATAAAACTCACGGAAATGTTTGAATGAACAGGCGTGTAGACTAGAGTGAAACGAGCAGAACAAAAAGATATGCACGAAGCAAACGAAAGTATCACTAAAAAGTAGATGAACTTTTGAGTGCTTGGGGAAAAAAGTCTAATGGTCCTGGAGAACAGACAACGAACAATACACTCCCTCTTCTTGGCAGAGAAATTGAGGTACCATTAGAGAATGAACGACATTGTCATATGCAAACAGTATGTCAGATATTTTAACAACTGTTTCTTTCCAAAGGGAAAGTTCAATTTTGAAGTGGTACTTTGTGGGTTATGAGCATTTCCAGAAATCTTTGTAATAAAGAAAGAAAAGACATCAAGAAAAATATATTTTAAAATACTAGTCAAATAGCTAGAATTATTTCAGAAACTTTTTAAATAGTTCTAACAAATTCTTTTTCATTTACTTATTTAATTCTTCTTCTAAGATATTTAGGAGACATAGATTAGACTTCCTGTTTTACAAATGAAAAATTACTTGAATAGAGAAGCTACTTTTAGAGTCATATAGCACATTGAAATTTCATTCTGAGTTACCTCTGACAGGGAAAGGAATTCAATACTTTAAATTTCTTCAGCCACTCTTGTTTTCATTTCCAAAAGCAGTTAGCCTGGCATTTGCTAATGTTTGACCTTTTCATTTTTAAAGAAAATCCAACATTCAGAAGGCAATTAGTTTCACATGGTTGCTGTCCTTCTTCCATAAGGGTGGTTGAAATTACATTTCCAGCAGTACTAATGGCTTTGTGATCATTAATCTACAATCTCTCACCAGGTCTGTCTCATGGGACACCATGTTCTCTTCTCATTGGAGATGTTTAAGCAGGGGTCAAATATCCACTTGTGGATATTGCAGAAGTATTTCAATGTATTAAGCCCTTAATAGTTACAAAGTATCACATAACAATGTTAGTCAGTCAGTCAACGTTTGTCCTTTGTTTTTGAAAGGGACCAATGACACCACAGGTGACGTCTTTACACGTGAGCTGGATTTAAGTGAGGCAGAGCTACATAAATTTGTTAGCTTCACTCTTTCTTCCCAAATCATCAAAGTCCAGTGGGAAAACAAAAGCCAGGACAACTGGTGATGGCCCAGGATTCAGTGGATGACCTTGGTGTCATTGATGTCTCATCAATCTCTAGGCAATCCACACACTGCCTGCTTCAGTCAGTCGATAAGCATTTATTAAGTGTCAATTGTATGCCAGACACTGTGGTAAGTGCAAATGATAATTTTTAAAAAAAGGCAAAAGACAGTCCCTGTTCTCAAGAAGCTCACATTGTAATGGAAGAGACAACATGTGAACAACTGCATACAAATTAAGTATATACAGGATAAATTGGAGATAATCAACAGAGGGAGTTCACTAGCAGTAAATGGGAAGAGGTTAGGAAAGGTTTTTTGTAGAAGGTGGGATTTTACCTGAGACATGAAGGCAGTCAGGGAAGCCAGGAGGAAAGCTGGAGAGAAAGCATGCCAGGCATGGGGGACAGCCAGTGAAAAAGCTGGGAATTTGGACTGTCCTGTTTGAGGAACATCAAAGAGGCCAATGTTGCTGGTTGAATACATGGTAGTGGTGGCAGTTTTGGTATAAAGTATGAAAAGACTGGAAAGGTAGGAGAAGGAGATCATAAAAGCCTTTGAGAAAATATTTGTAAAGCCCTTAGCATGGTACCTGACACATAACAGGCACTATATAAGTCATAGTAGAAACTATGGATTCTTATTCCTTCCCCTACCTCCTTCCAAACAGTAGAATTTGCATAGTACTTTAATCTTTTAAAAATACTTTGCTTTCATTTTCTCATTTAATTCTCATAACAATTCTAAGAGGTGGATATTCAGTAAAGTAAGGTATAGTGATTAAATGACACCCATCTAGTACTAGATGGACTAGACACAATACTAGACACAGTTAGTACTGACAAATGTGACTTCTTCGGTTCTTCTGATCCCAATTCCAATTCTTTATCCATTTTATCGATTATTTTTTAATCCAAGTGACCTCTATTTTCATGTAATAGCAAGGGTGTTGGACTAGATTCTCTTTCGAGTCACTTTCAGTTCTAAGGAGTTATGATTATACAGACATGTTTGTGAAGCATGGATTCAGTCAGGGGTTTCAATCATATCCATGTATCACAGCTAAGTCTTGACCTCAGCATCTTTCACTACCAATCTGAGTTAAGTGGCCACTTATTGCTTTAAGAAACCACTTCTCAGTTTTGTTCATTTCTTTATTTTTTATTTTTCATTTTTTCAGTGTCCTATAAGACTCTCACTCTTCATAGTGACCACTTTTGAGGAGTTTCTTTCTCTTAAAGACTTGCAAGAATTTCCAACTTCTTTTGATTATCTTAGACATCTGTGAGTTAATCCTGAAAGCAAGCAAAAGCCACACATTCAGCAAGAGGGTAGTACAAGCTTAATGAGAGAGACTTTCCCCTTGATGCATTGGCACACAACTTGAGTGAAGGTCTGTATTAGTAAGGCAAGATTCATGACCTCGAGGATGACCATGAACATGCCTGAATGGTTCAGAATCGCAAAGTATGAAAAACTCTCGAGGTAGAAGGCAGAGGAAATGTAATATTTATATAGACTCCAGAGGATAAAATCTCAAGACCAATAACCCCATGTGATATACCAGTAATTATGTTACAAAACCAGTAAACCTATCTCAATGTAGCAACAAGGAAATTATAATTATGGCAAGGAACCAAGTCATCCTGTAACCTTTCCTTCTGCTAGGGCCTTCCCTGTAAACACTCACGAATTCTGTCTGCTTCTTTGCCTTTTTCCTGAAGTTCTGAAAGCCCTTGCAGTTCTCAGAGTCCTTGCAGTCTCTTGGATTCTCCGGACTCTTAGTTCTGCAATCTCTCAATGCTGTCGATTCTCAGCTCTTTGATCTCCAAAACTTTCTGGTCAGCACTCTACTCTGAAATCTCTCTTAATGCTGTCTCTCTCTCAATGTCTGCTTCTCAATTCCACTGCTCTCAATTCTGCTTCTCTTAGTTCTGCCCCTCTTCAATTCTGGTTCTCTCACTCTCTGGGCTTTCTTATATACAGTCCTAGCCAGGGCAGCTGATTGGCTAGAACCCAGGCCTCTGATTGGCTGAATAGATGATTGACTAGACTTCATTGCACATACCATTGACTCTAGTCTTAGCAACTCCCCTTAGGGCCCTGAGGGTTTCATGCCCAAATCAGTTTAATACCTAGTAAGTAGATGTTTTAGGCCTACTTACAAACACAGATATAATCAGGCTTTCCCACCTAGCCCCACCTGAGGCCTATTGAATGGGTAGAGAAGATCTTTGATCACATTAATACTATAAGGTCCCAGAGGATGGCCAATCAGCAAAATTATTTGAATAGCAAGCCCTCTCTTTTTTACATTACATAAGAGAATTTTTCTAAATTGACAGTCTTTCACCAGCATAAGCAGCTGCCTTTTGGGTGATTGAAGTTTTTCTAATTGATTACAGGTGCTTTGCAAAACAGTCTTCTTTAAGCCCTTTCACTTTACTATAAAGAACTATTGCACAACTCATTCTTTTTAGGTCTCCTGAATATACACATAATTTATGAAATATGAGAATGTTTTAATTTTAAGAGCTGGTGTTTTATGTTCCAAAGATACTGACATTCTGAAATTTATTAATGCTATTCTGCATATGAATTATTGAAAATTAACTATGTACAAATATCAAATTATTTATAAATAATGGAAAGTTGAAAGATTTATAGTTAAATAGATGAATAAGTTTTAAAAAGAAACTAATTTTAAACGCAAGAATTATGGACTTGCATTTTAAAGAGGTTATCTCCTGGGTAAATTTTTCATCAATTTTAAAACATTTTTAGAAGTGCATCCATTTCATATTATATAGAAAATTGTGTAGCAGAACTCTGAACTTTAGACTTTAATAAGTAGTGAACAGATGCTGCTTTCATTGCCTGAAGATTTAGATCTATGGAAATGAGTTGTGAGTTCTTCAAGAATAGATATGGTTTCATTCTTCATCCTTATATCTCCAGTGCAGTGTGCCACAGTGCCTGACTCTGGTGCTTAATAAGTATTTGTTGACTGATTAATGGATTGGTTGAAATATAAAAGACTGGCTTTTTTGTCCCTGGATCAAGCAAAATCTATTAGAAACTTAGAATTTTTATTGTTTCTTCTGAGCTCAAGAATATAAGCACTTAAAGTCTTTCCAACAACATATGACCAACCAACAAAATAGTACTAGCTCACATTTTCTAATACTTTAAGGTTTGTAAAACACCACACATGCATTATCTCACTTTGAACAAACTGAACAGCCAGTATAACTACTTTCTTGGATTAACATGCTTACCAACCCCTCTGACTGCACAGAATGCATACATAAGACTATGATGAATCATGAATCTGAACTCTCCTTCCCTTTGCCCTCTGGTAGAAATGTCAAGTAAGCAAAATGATATTGCCCTAGGTACTGAGCCTTCCATTCTTCACCATTCCTACCTGGCTGCTTTCCCACACTTCATGATCTCCACAAGCTCATCATTCCCCAAGATGAAATCGACTCTGAAACTCTCTTCTCCTTAGTACCTCCTCTGAGACCCATTCCTACCCTCTGATTGAAGAGGGTGGAGGATGAACATTGAAGATCCTCTCCCTTTATTTCAACTATTTAAGAAGAGCTCTAAGAGAATTCACCTCATTTCCTACTTGACTGCTTTCCTAGACTTCATGATTTATAGAAACTCATCATTCTGCAAGACAAATTCAACTCTCAAACTCTCACCTCTCCGGATCATTCATCTCCTTGGCTGTAGGAATTCATAGCCAATGCCATGTAATATCTTTCCTCTTCTTTCCCCCTTCCTTCACTTTTAGGCTTTTTTAATGTATAACTTTGTCCATTAGATTGTGAGCTTCTTGAGGGGAGGGACTGTAATGACTTTCATTGTATCCTCAGCACTGAGCATAGTGCCTGGCATGTAGTACATACTTAACAAATACTTGTTGAGTTTGGCTGACTCCTTGTCACTGCTATGTAGTTTTATTAGAGCCTTGCTGTTCTAGGTCAACTCTTTCTGCTCATTTACCACACAGGCATTTAGTAAGTGGAAGGCATTGTGCCAAAGAAATGAAATAATTCCTATTCTCAAGGTTTTTAGGATAAACTAAAGGCGATGTCATAAAAGGTTTCACTGTGCTCATTAAATCTACTTTTTTATTAGATCAACAGTGGATTTCTGTTGATTAAACTAGTAGAAATGTACAAAATAAAGTAAAATAACAATTCAAATAAGAAAAAGGAAGGAAAATCCTTACAAGGAAATCATAGGAAAAGATAGTAAACAGACTGAAGACATAAGCAAGCTCCCACACAATGAAGAAATGTTACTAGGTAAAGGAATGAGAATAACTTCATCAGCAGATGGGTATATAATTTTCAATGGCTGATATAATAGAAAACAATAGCCACAAGAACCCCAAGGGTTATTAGGAGTATAGTAAATATTGCTGTTGTTTGTCTTTCATTCTTGAAGAGGACATTAGGAGGGTGAGTTCTTGACTTGCAAGTGAATTGAGTTGAAAAACAAGATAAGGAATGATTATCAAAGCTCTTTCTGGAAAAAAAAAAATTGAAATATGAGTCTTTGATTAGGAACTTGAAAAACCTTAAGAATTCTATAGATATCTTGGGGTAGGGAAAAGAACTGAGAAGACAGAAATAAAAAGTACAATGATAAAACAAGAATTGATTCAAAGGACAGCTTAAATATACAATCAAAAAAATTTGACCTGGAAGACAAGGTTCAACAAAACCATCTTAAGATGGTTGAAGACAATCATGAAGACCAAATGCCAAGAAATTCTAATAATAATAGTTTAATCAACTTATCATTCATGAAAAATTACCGTATGATAAATTGAAAAGCAAAAGAATATATTTTGCATAGAAGAAAAAAATATTTTGAAAGTTTAAACATATCCATAAAGTGGGAAAAATTGAGTAAAATTGATTCCTTTCAAACATAGCTTTTCAGAAAACCAAAGTTGGAAAGAATTTTTGAAATGGAAATACAGCTGCCAAAAGAAATGTAAGAAAGGTAAATAAATCCAAATGACTCAAACTGGCTAAATGATGATCTAGTGCATAGATACTAAAAGGGAGAGACAAGGCTGTTTTCCCTTAGGAATCTTACTGTGTTTAAGAGACAGTGAATAAACAAGGAGAGACAACCTCTGTGCTTTAATGTTTGAAAAGAAGGAAGGGTTAGACAGAAGAAAGATCTATTGTGACAGGATATAACTGAAGGAAAAACAAGTTTAGCAATCAAAATCATGAAAGTTAATGGAATTAACTCACTCATAAAAAGGAAAAGCATGGCAAAAATGGATCAAACAAAAAAAATCTAATTATTATTTGTATTTTCAAAATACACCAAAGCATTTTTTTACTTTATTTTCTTTGTAATTTATGGACTAAAACAAGCACTTCCATAACATAGTACAATAAAAAATTTATGATTGTATATTGAACTGTAAATCTACTTTGTGCAACTTGGCTATTCTTTTCAAATATACAATAAAATTATCAGGTAAATTTCTTTTCTCCCTTTTTCCCCTTTCCTACCTCCACAGTAGAGATGGCTACCATTAGACATAAATATGGGGTGTATATGTGTATGTGTGTGTGTGCGTGTGTATACACACATAGCCATACATATGTATGTATATATGTACACATACATACATATATAGATATACATATGTATATATGTGTGTATGCACACACAACATTATTCTACACATACTTTTATTTATCATTTCTTTCTATGGATGCAGATAGATTCTTCATTTAGAGTTAATTGGCATAGTTATAATAGACAAAGTGACTTATTTGTTCAAAGTTGTTTTTAATGCAATATTGCTGTTACTGTATATGATGTTCTCTTGGTTCAGTTCATTTCACTCTTCATTATTTTGTTTAAGTCTTTCCATTTTTTTTCTGAAATCATTGAGGCTCATGATTTCTTATAGTGTAGTAGTACTCTATCACAATCATATACTACAACTTGTTCAGCCATTCCTCAAATGATGGGCATCCCTGCAATATCCAGTTCTTTGCCATCACAAAGACAGCTGCTAAAACATTTTAGAATATATAGGTTCTTTTCCATTTTCTTTAGTCATCTTTGGAAACGGACCAAGTAGCAGTATTACTGGGTCAAAGGACATAGGTAGTTAATTAACGCTTGGTGTGAAATTCCATATTACATTCTATAATGGTTTGACTAGTTCTTAATTCCGCCAACAATGAATTAGTGTCCCAATTTTTCGACCTTTTCTCTAACATTTGTCACTTTTCCCTTCTATCATTTTAGCCAGTCTGGTAGATGTAAAATAATATTTCAAGGTTATTTTAATCTGCATTTCTCTAATCAATAATAATCTAGAACATTTTTATATGATTATAAGTTGCTTTGATTTCTTCATT
>CM053622.1:333549858-333566311 GCA_028646595.1 Phalanger gymnotis
GATCTCAAAAAGGATCATATATATATTTGAATGGTTCAAAATCGCAAGGTATATAGAATTCTCTAAGTAGATAGCATCAAGACATTAATTTAGTCCCCAGAGTGACAGATTCACAAACCAACTTCCTCATTCCAATATTGTGATCACAAGCCTCCAGGCCCAGTAGGCCCACCTCACAAGAGTAACCAGGAGGCCACAGAAAAATAAGATGGCATAAATCATATTCACTGGCCTCAAGTCCTCGCTCGAACTCCTGGGTCCACACACAGGTCATCTCTGCTTTGGCTTCAGCTGTAGTTTCTCACCTCTCCTCGAAGCCAAGCCTCTGGTGTTCTCAAGCCCCGCCTCAAGGACCAGAGACCGGAGACCATTGGTTCCCAAATTGGTCCCTCTTAAGTCATTAATCTACAACCACACAGGTTTCACACCTGATAGGGCTTTGGGCCTTGGACTTAGCACTTAACAGGTGAAAGTACTTTCACAAAATAAACAAAAGCCAAACTCCTCAAGGGCACTCATTAAACTAAGCCCATTTTGCCTTACTGGCACACCCCTCCCCCAATTTGTCCTCCCTTCTCTCATATCCCCCCCACTTATCCCTTTCCCCCTACCTTCCTGTAGGGTAAGATATCCAATTGAGTATATGTTATTCCCTCCTTAAGCCAAATCCAATGAGAGTAAGGTTCACACATTCCCTTTCACCTCCCTCATCTTCCCTTCCACTATGACAGCTTTTTCTTGCTTCTTTTATGTGAGATAATTTACCCCATTCTATCTCTCCCTTTCTCCTTCTCCCAATATATTCCTCTCACACTTTAATTTTATTTTTTAGATATCATCACTTCATATTCAACTCACCCTGTGCCCTCTGTCTATATATAAATATATTCCCTTCAACTACCCTAATACTGAGAAAGGTCTCATGAGTTACAAATATCCTTCCATGTAGGAATGTAAACAGTTCAACTTTAATAAGTCCCTTGTGGTTTCTTTTTTCTGTTTATGTTTTAATGCTACTCTTGATTCTCATATTTGAAACTCAAATTTTCTATTCAGCCCTCGTCTTCTCATCAAAAATGCTTGAAAGTCCTCTATTTCATTGAAAATCCATTTTTGTCCTGAAGTATTATACTCAATTTTTCTGGGTAGGTGTTTCTTGGCTTTAATCCTAGCTCCTTTGAATTCCAGAATGTCATATTCTCAGCCCTTCAATCCCTTAATGTAGAAGCTGCTAGATCTTGTGTTATCCTGATTGTATTTCCACAATATTCAAATTGTTTCTTTCTGGCTGCTTGCAATATTTTCTCCTTGATCTGGGAACTCTGGAATTTGGCTACAATATTCCTAGGAGTTTTCCTTTTGGGATCTTTTTCAAGAGTTGATTGGTGGATTCTTTCAATTTCTATTTTACCTTCTGTTTCTAGAATATCAGAGCAGTTTTTCTTGGTAATTTATTTAAAAATGATGTTTATGTGCTTTTTTAATCATGGCTTTCATGTAGTCCAATAAATTTAAATTATCTCTCCTGGATCTATTTTCCAAGTCAGTGGTTTTTTCCAATAAGATATTTCACATTGTCTTTTTTGTTCATTCCTTTGGTTCTGTTTTATAATTTTTTTGATTTCTCATAAAGTCATTAGCTTTCATTTGCTCTATTCTAATTTTCAAGGAATTATTTTCTTGAATGAGATTTTGAACATCCTTTTCCATTTTGCTAAATCTGTTTTTAAGGCATTCTTCTCCTCATTGGCTTTTTGGAGCTCTTTTGGGTTAGTCAATTTTTAAGGTGTTATTTTCTTCTGTATTTTTGGGTCTCCTTTAGCCAGTCATTGACTTGTTTTTCATGGGTTTTTTTGCATCACTCTCATTTCTCTTACCATTTTTTCCTCTACTTCTCTTACTTGATTTTCAAAATACTTTTTGAGCTCCTCCATGACCTGTGACCAATTCATATTTTTCTTGGAGGCTTTTGATGTAGGACCTTTGACTCTGTTGTCTTCTTCTGGCTATATATTTTGATCTTCTCTGTCACCAAAGTAAGATTCTATGGTCTGAGATTTAATGCTGTCTGCTCGTTTTCCCAGCCAATTACTTGACTTTTGAGCTTTGTCAAAGAATGACTCTGCTTCCAGAGTGGAGAGTGCTCTGTCCTAAGATTCAGAGGGTTTGCACTGCTGTTTTCTCTACTTGTAGGCACCTGTGAATTTTCAGTTCTTCTGAGGTGTTATGATCCAAGGAGGGATGTTTATTCCTTTACTAGCCTGTGCTCTAGTCTGTAAGTGATCTCAAGTGCTCTTTTATGCCTTGGAACTGCTAGGTTGACTTCCTTTCCACAGCTACCACAGGCTCTGCCACACCAGTACCCCTGCACCCCACAGGACTACCAACCAGGACTGCAGCCCAAATCCAGGGCAAAGCAAGAGAATCCTGCCTTAGTGCCAGCAAAGATATCCCTGCCCTACCGCTCTGATCAGCTGCTTGATTTGCCCCACTATCTGTCGGCCTGGAGCTCTGGAACAGCTACTGGTGCTGCTGCCACTGCTGCTGCTGCCACCACAGCCACCCTGGTGCTGGACTGCTCCCTTCTCTCAGCCAGGTCCAACAGAGTTTTCCCACTGACCTGCTAAGTCTTTGGTGTTTGTGGGTTAAGAAGTCTGGAAACTGCCACAACTCAGTGAATCAGTGCCCTGAGGCCTGCTCTGCCCAGTGTGTTGAGGCCTGGTCTGTGCTGGGGGGTACCTGGCTGGGCTATATTCTGCTCCCAGCACAGTGAGATAGACCCTTCCCAGTGACTATCCAGGACATGTTGGGCTGGAGACTTGTTTCATCTGTCATTTGGTTAGTTCTGTAGCTCCAGAATTTTTTAAGAGTCAAATTTTACAGGTGTTTGGAGGGATTTGGGGGAGAGTTCAAGCAAGTCTCTGCTTTTATTCTGCCATCTTGGCTCTGCCCCTAATTCTTTTTCTATCTATACCCATATCCACATCTTTATCTATATCTCTCTATATATTTTTGATGAATCTCCAGAGGACAGGATTAGGACCAGTGTATAGCAATCATAACGAAGCAAAATGTAGGCTTTCAAACTGCTGTGTTATTTTATAATTAAATGGATTGCCTCATGAGCTAGAGAGCTTCCTACCATTGATCACGTGAAAACAGAAGGTGAATGACCATTTAGCAAAGTTTTGCAGAAGATTTTTGCATGAGGTAGGTATATGGAATAGGTGATCTTAAAGATCATTTCTAATTCTAAGAGACCATAATTTTATAGTTACTTGCTTTGGAATTGATTTTTATTCATTCTGAAGTATAAATATACAGAAAACAAATCTTTTCTCATATTATGACCACTTCATCTTGGCAAATATTGATCTGTCTGTGCACAGATAAATCATCCAGCATGTTGTCCTATCATTTACATAATTTTACTTCAGTTCTAGTCTCTCCTCTTTTGTCCAGTTCTGCCTGCCTTTAATAAGTCATTACTAAACAACACTCAAACAGCTGTGTCTCCTCTCTGAGTAACTTGCTTATGTGGCTGGTTAACAATCCTACATGGATTAAGTCAGAACTCTGAGAAGAGAAAAATTGGAATTAGACATGGGTGAGGTTTATGTATGTTTCTGTTACAAGTTTAGCTGGTGACAGTGAAATTCTTTGCTGCTTTGAAGAAAATGTCAATTGTCTCCTAAAATTTTTATTCTCCCTTTAGGCAAAAGATATAGGAAGTCACATTATTAGACAGAAAGCAGTCATAGAGATGGACAATTTGAGAGATATCTTGTCAGAAATTAACAATTATTGTGGCTTTTTGAAAAAGAAGCTCAGAAATTTTAGCAATGACATTTTCCCCAATTTCACAGCTTAATTACATCCACTGCCAGAGCATCTTCTTCTTTCTTGTTTACTTTTATTTTCAGGCTGAGGAAGGTCACACGAGTTCCAGACAGTCGACCCTCTGAAGGTTTATTCATTTAAAATTTTGGCTTTCATGGTGTGAAAATGAATGCGCTCTCTGTCATATCCCAGCCACCAAACAAGACCCTGATTACCTATGTGAAAAAAGCACAGAGGCCATAGAGTGGAGTTATGTAATCAGTTATATAATATGTTTATGGAACAGAAACCGTTATGCCCAAAGAACTCAAAGGGGAGGGGAGAAGGACATCTCCACAAGGATAGGAACACCGAAGTTACTGTAAAGTAACTTAAAAATATAAGGCATTATATATTGAGTATCATTATTTCAATGATTAGGGTAACTTTCAAAGTATTTTCCTTTTTCGACATATTCATAAAGCTTGTTCTAATTTGGGGCGTGTATGTATTCACCTCTAGGTTCATTTCCTATATAACAAGCCTGGATGCTTAAAAGGTCTCCTTTCAGGTATTAAATATTTGAAACTGTTAAGAATGTTCTTTTAATTTACCAAATTATCTCTGCTGGGTAACCTTTCCATATCCCAAAAACCTATCACCCTCTCTTGCCCCAGATGATCAGATCTTTGACATTAGGGAGGTCTCACACTGCTGAAAATGTGGTGACTTGTTTTAGCCTTTATTTTTAAAGGGGAAGATATAGTTATGAATGTAAGATCAGTGTGTTGGGCTAAAAAGACCAAAGGTGGGCTCACCATGATTCTCATCATATTCAGCTTATGTGAGATACATCCTAGGATTAGCAATTAAAAGATCTGTTAATTCTGGTGTCTACCTCAAGATGGACCCAGTGTTCTAGAACAATTCTTTTCTTTGTAGTGGTAAGGCAGACTGGTTTGATAACTATAACCCCAGTCTCCCAGAATTAGGTTATATTATTCAAAGATTCTGTTTCATTGAATCCTGAAGCATTTCTTGTGCCCTTCCTCAATACCATCACAGTACTTCATTTTATTAAGTTGCACCTTAAAGTTACCTTTCAATGAGCTATTACTCTGCTTCATACAGTCTACAATCCAGCCTTCTTATTGGTTCTCATACGTAAAGCTACATTTCCCATTTCTGTGCCATTACAATGGTGTTGTCTGTTCCTGGAATATACTTTTCCTCCATTTCTCTATCTTATTTTCCCAGTTTAAGTCAAAGTTCAGCTAAAACACCATCACGATCATGGCATTTTGCTGATTCTACCCCTACTTCTGCCTGTTAATACACTGTCCAACTACATTATATGTATGTTGTATTTGCTTGCATATGTGCATGTTGCTTCCTCCAAAAGAATATAAGCACCTTGAAGGCAAGGACTGTTTCATATTTATCTTTGTATCCTTAGTGCTTTGCACAGTGATCAATACATAGCAAGTACTTAAAAATTTGTTGTTTGTTCACTTTTCGCACATATTCAGCTCAAGATAGTTCTATGTTATGTTTTTTAACAGAATTGTAGCTTTATTTAGAACTTATTACTATTTCAAATCCAATTTCTATTAGTCTCCCAAAGTTCATTAGTGTGACAATATAGAAAAAGTATTGAATTTGAAACAAGAAAACTTGACTTTGAATTCTAATAGTACTGCTTACTAGCTGTGTAACTTATGCCAAATTCCTTCACCTCTCAACATCCCATTTTCCTCATCTATAAAATTATGGATTTGTTCTTGGTGATTCCTAGGCTCCTTCATATAATTCAGTCAACTTCACTCCTTATATAGATGAGAAGACTGAGGGACCAGACTGAGAAGCAAAATGACTTTTCCAGAAACACACAAGTCAGTAATTAATGGCAGAGATCGGTCTATGACTCAGAGTTCAAGACTTCACAATTCATTGCTTCTGAGAACTTGAGAGCAGGGACAGTTTCATTTCTGTTTTATTTATTAATTACTGATATGGTTTATGTTCATTCCTCCCCCTAACTAAAAGACTATGTAATAGATCTCCAACAAAAAGCATTATCAAAAATAATTACTTTTATAACAAAAATATAGAAATGGGGAAAATAGAGTATGTTCTGATTTCATTTAAGGAAATCAGGAGGCCTTATCAGGATATCTTTAGAGGGTGAATGTTTTCCTCATAAACACTATAAGCTCACTCTGATGCTGAGGGAAACTGTTTGTCCCACTAAGGTCTTTCTATGTTCTCCTCCGGGCTGATTTATTTGCAAGAATTGGCGGCTTTGCTGCCTATTCTCTCTTTGCCAGAAAAAAAAAAATCACCACCACCACCACCACCACAATAACATCTGTGTATCAATGGTGAGATTTTCTCAATCCCCCTTTCCCAAAAGGCAGATTTCCTTTTATGGCTAAACCTTTGAAATGCAACTCCTATACTTTTCCAAGATAGATCATCTTTTCCTTGAATTAATCATTTTGTTACTCTTCTATTAACTCCTCCAGTTTTCTACATAATAATAATTTTTTCAATACGGAGGCTAAAAATCAGATATGATCTCCTAAAAAAAGGCCAAAGCAGTGTTCAAAATGAAAGCATGATACTTTTCTGACACTTATATAGGAATATATTTTTTTATTGTCATGATGTTGTAGCTAATACTTTTTCTGAATCTGTCTCACAGAAAACATGTAAATATTTTCAATGTAGGATATTTCCTAAAATCATATAACAAATTGATCCATCTTCAACATTGAAGTTTGAAGAGGATGCATTTAATAATTAGGTGTCTTATGTAGGTGTGTTTGTATATACATATGTATGACTTCTATATGTGCAGATACATATATCTATATTATACAACATATGTAATTGATAAAATTTTACAAAGTTTCTTGAGATAAATAAAAAGGTATATAAGAATAATAACTATCATTTTATAAACAGTTTACATCTATAACATCATTTGTTGTTTAAAATAACCCTGAAAGGTAAATGTGATATCCATTATTATCCCCATTTTACAGATGAGAGAACTAAGGATGACAGAAAAGATTAAAATGATTTGCCCAGGATCGTATAGCTACTAAATGTTGAGGAGAGATTCAAATCCCTGTTCTCATGACCCAGACCATTCTCATTCTGCCATCTAGCTGCCTACATAGCTTCTCAAAAGGTAGGCTCTGCTCAGACAAATGGAATTTCAAAACAGATTTTGTCTTGCCTGATAAATCTGGATATTCTGAGTGCCATGGTTTATGAGTTGCAGGGATCATTGTCTAGTTTTTGGAGAGCCGAAATTCAAAATCAGTTATTTCAGCTTTTTTTTCGTAGACATGCCCCACAGTCTAAACGAAACAAAGAAATGTTTAAATATGTCATATTTAACTCAACAACATTGTCTGTTTTATAATAACAACTTGTGCATAAAATTGCTCTTGATGGATTAGGGATTTTACTATTTTTTTTAAATTTTGGGGAACCCTGGAACTTCTCTCATAGCAGAGAGTTTTAATTATATGAACATAAAATACATGGTAGTCACTTTTGGTGCCACCAAAAGGGGAAGTACTGAGATGAACTTTTCTTCAAAGCCCAAAAATGAGAAATAAAATGACTGAATGTCCCTGATTGCAACTACTGTGCTCAGGTAAATGCAATGCTCAGTTTAAGAAAGGACACTAATCATCCAAAAAAAAAAAAAGCCCACAGGCCTAACTGCAGCAAGTCATGAATAACCAATATTTATCCGGGAACACACAGTTCTCTTTTCAGTAGAATTGAATTGAATACAGTAAGTATTCATAAGATTGAACATTCAGATTCTGAGATTTTCTAGGATCTTGTCATTCAGTCTATCAAATTATATTCCTACGATTTACCAGTCACTGTGCTAAGGACTGTGCTAAGGATTGCAGAATGCAAAAGACAGGCTCTGCTCTCAGGAAGATTATTGTTTGATAGGGAAGATGACATTCATACAACCATGTACAAACAAACTAGGTGCAGGATAAATTGGAAATAATCAACAGAGCGATGGCATTAGAATCAAGGTGGATCAGGAAAGGCCAAATAGCAGGTGGAATTTTAGCTGACACTTGAAGGAAATCAAGAGACAGTGATAAGGAAAGAGAGCATTCCAGGAATGAGGGAGAGCCAATGAAAATGCCCTGAGGAGAGAGTTGGATAGTCCTGTTTGAGCAACATAAAGTAAAGAAGTGAAATATGATAGCAGAGTTTTCAGAGGATGTTGGAGGAGGGAGCAGGGTGTAAAGTATATGGATGCTGGAAAGGAAAGGCAGGTTATGTTGCCCTTGAATGCCAAATATAGGATTTTGTATTTGATTCTGGAAGTGATAGCTTCTGAGGTTTACTGAGTAGATGGATGATATGGTCAGACATTTAGGAGGATCATTTTGATAGCTGAGTGGAGAATAGACATTAATGGGGATAAACTTGTGGTAGGCAGACCAACCAGTGAGTTTTTTAAATATTTGAAGTATGACATGATAAGCGCCCAGTGGTGGCAGTATCAGAAAAGAGAAGAGGAGAGGATGCATTACATGGTAAAAAGGCAAAATCCATTGGCACTGGCAACAGATTAGTTATGGGGAGTGATAGAGACTGAGGAGTCAAAGATGAGAGCTAGGTAGCAAGCTTGGCTGACTGGAAAGACTATATTACCCTCAGATATAGAGACTTCTGGGCCATGAGACCAACAAGATGGAGAACTAGTTATTTTCTCTGATCCTCACAACCTCTCCAGCTCTGCAAAACATAAATCATTTTCCAAAGATAAAACAATCTGGTCTAGAATACCAAAAACCCCAAAGAAGGTTAAACACACATACACTTATACACACACACACACACACACACACACACACACACGTACATGAACTAATATCTGCCTTGAGCTTACTTAGTACAATATACTGTGCCCAAGTGGTTTAAAAAAGAAATGAAAATTATAGGGAATTTAAGGCCAATGCAGCAGAAATAATTGGTAGAATTTTTAACCTTAAATCTGTGATGGCAAGTCTCACCAAAGAAATAAAAACAGGCATGATTGACTGAGAACGCAAATATATAAAAGTGAAAAACAATCTAGCTGAAAAAAGCACAAAGGCAAAAAAGAAAACAACAATATTACTAAAAGAGAACACACTCTCAATTCAAGTAATCTATATTGGTCTTGAAGACAGGATGAGTAGAGACATCCTAAGGATTATAGGTCTCCAAGAAGAACATAACAACAGGACAGAAAATCTGAATGCTACAATGTAAGAAATAACACAATAAGACTGCTCAAGACTTCTGAACATTAACAGGAAGTACCAACTGAAAGAATGCATAGATCTCCTCCAGGAAAAAGAAAAAAGACTGAGGCTACAAAATCCAAGAAAGAGAGTGGTTAAATATAACAATTCAATTTAGAAATAACAAATTCTGCAAGTGACCAGGAGAAAAACCTTCAAATACAAAGGAAACTAATATCATGAGACCATCCTATACCTACTAAGAAATGGAATAATGTAGTTTGAAGAGCAATCGAGCTCAGGTTGCACCCCAGGGTGGCCTACCCTATAGATCTGAACTTAACCATGAATGACGAAAGATGGTTCTTCAATAATAAAGAGTCATTCAAAACATTTTTAGAAAGAAAACCAGAGCAAACAAGATTATTTGCTTCTTAAATACCCTCAATGTAGGAGAGAATGAATGAAACAACCAAGGACAGCAAAAGTAACAGAATGAAAGCAGAGACACTATTTAAGAGACTTCTTTCTAAATGTACACAAGGAAACAGGGTGAAATTAGAAGTCAGAGAGGTAGACCTGGTTCCTTATGGACGAAATCTAGTTGCATCCAGCCTACAGGTCAATTGGTGTCTTTTGTGGGACTACATCACAAAATGGGAAGATACATGGATGCAGGGAGGATGGGAGCAGGAATACATGGGAATGTTTGATGAGCCTGAGTTAAATCAAGGACTAGCAACAAAGGACAATTCTCCCAGGAGACAAACCTACAGGAAAAAAGGGTGAGGAGGAAGGGGCAAGGGTTAAAAAGAGGGAAAGGACAAAAGAGGCTTTTATTTATCTATCTATTTATTCACTCATTGATTTTTATTTGTTTGTTTGTTTGTTTTTGATGACGAGAAAATTCTTGGCACTGAGAGATGGAGTGTCTTGATCTTAGAACAGCAAGAGGCCAGTGTCACTGGATTAAAGGGTACCCGTTGGGAAGTAAAGTTCAAAAAGATTGAAAAGGTAGAAGGGAGCCAGTTTAAAAGGATATTTGAAAAACAGACTCAGTTATTGGGCTTATACTCCAAAGAAACCATTGACAGGAAGAAAATCTCCATATAAACTAATATATTTGTAGTAGAACTTTTTGTAATTGCAAAGAACTAGAAAAAAGTAGATTGGTAAATGACTAAACATACTGTGGTACATGTATGTAAAGGAATATTACTGTGCTATAACAGTAATGTGATTAATTCAGAGAAGTATAGTAAGATTTATATGAACTAATGCAGAGTAAAGTAAACAGAGCCAAGAAAACAACATTTACAACAGCTCCAGCAAATTCACATGCCAAAAACACATCTTAAGAGAATATAACAAAATTATAAAGATCCTGAAATCTCGATATAAGAAAGCAGCAGCAACAAACCCCTACATGAAGGCATACGATCCACAGATGTTACACATCAGACATGTTTTTTGACTTTTTACCTATATTGGTTATCTGTGCTGAATTTTTTCTTCTTTTTTGGCTTAAAATACTATTTGTTTTATGCATGGATCTCTGACTAGGGGAAGGAGAAAGATACTTGGAATAACTGTGATGATGTAAGAGAAAACCCCAGACAACATCCAAAAAAACTCATTTAAAAATAGTAATACAGAAGTTAGGAAGAGGGGAGATTTTAGAGAGAAAAATAATGAGTTTAGTTTGATATATGTTGAGTTTAAGATGTCTATGTGATATCCAGTTCTATACGTCCAATATGTAGTAGGAAATGCAAGAACAGAAGTCAGCAGGGAGGTTGGAACTAGATGAGTAGATTGGATAATCATCAACACAGAAATGATAATTGAATCCATAGGAGATGATGAAATCACTAAGAGAAATAGTATATAGGGAGGAGAGAAAAGGGCACAGGATAGAGCCCTGTGGGAAATCTACAATTAGTAGGAGTCACCTGGATGGAGATACAGCATAAAAGACTGAGAAGTGGTCAAATAGGTAGGAAGAAAACAAGGAGAGAAAAATGTCACAAAAAGTATCAAGTAAAAAAGGGTAATTGATAGTGAGATTAATAAGGATGAGGATTGAGAAAAGAGTATTGCATTTGGAAATTAAAAGATTCTTAGTAACTTTGGTGAGAGCAATTTTGGTTGAATGATGAGGACAGCAGCCATACCACAGAGAGATAAGAGAGGGTGGGGAGGAAGAGATGAAGTGAAAGTACCTATTATAGGTGGCCTTTTCAAGGGGTTAGCCACAAAATAGAGGAGAGATATAGGATGATAGCTTCTAGGGACTGATGAATCAAATGAAGTTTATGTGAAGACAGAGGAGACATGGGCATGTTTGTTTTCAGTAGGGAAAGAGTCAGTAAGCAGGAAAAAAATGAAAATAAGTGAGAGAGTAGAGAAAAAGAAGTGGTCATTCTGCTGGAGAAGAAAGGATGGATTGGGTTCACTGGTGATGTAGAAGGGTTTGCCTTTTCTTGCTTCAACTATTACAATAGCCTCTTATTTGCTCTCTCTGCTTCAAACTGCTCCTCATTCCAGTCCAACTTCCACAAGTAGTTCTCCTAAAGCACTCATCTGATCATGTCACCTACACTGCCCCCTCTACAAGTTCTAGGTTCTTGCTATTGCTTCTAGAATCAAAATTAACTTCTCTTTTTGATATTTAAATCTCTTTAGAACCAGACACTCTTCTACATTTCTGGTGTTTTTACACATTACTTACTCTCTTCCTAGAACTTTATCATCCAATAATTCTGACTGATTTGCTATTCTGCATACTGCATCCCTAATCTCTGTGCCTTTGTGCTGGCTATCTTCATGTCTTGGATTTGCTCCATCCTTCCCATCTCACTTTTGGAATCCCTAGTTTCTTCAAGATTCAATTCAAGCACTACCTTCTACATAAAGACTCTTCTGATCTCTACCCTCTTCCTCCCACCTGTTAGTATAACCCATCCCCAAACTATCTTGTATTCCTTATGGATATATTACATATGTACTTATATATGTATGCACTTTTTCCTTTTTTCAGAATGTAAGCTCCCTTAAAGCAGGGACTGTCTCACTTTTGTCTTTGTATGACCATCCTGCTTAGCAGGGTGTCTGACACAGAGCGAATGCTTAATAAATATTGTTCCTTGCTTGACTGTACAAAATACAGCACCAAACCAATCAGGCCATGCCACTGATAGATATATGTAATCTAGACAAGAACGGGTGAGAGAAAACAATGACCTTGACTCTTTAGCTTACTTTTTGTTTTGGCTCAAATGCATTTGCAGATGAACCAAAGATGATCTTTGAGTTTATAAGCGTATAAAACTGTAAGTCACACAATTATATAACAAAATCCAGATAGATTTCTTCCAGCCTAAGTGTAGATCTTTCTTTTTGTACCTCTTTTCCTGGGCTAAGATTAAAGTCATATGCTACAGGTAATTCCCCAACTTACTGTTCCACACTCTTAATTACTCCCAAGATTCGGTTTGGCTTAGCTGCAAAGGGCCAGAACAAAAGGTAAATTAAGGGAGTAAGGTTAATCCATTTTTGCCTACAGTATTGCAGATTCTAACTTTCATAACACATATCTATTAAACCCTATTTTCTTTGGTACCCTTTTTAGGCCAGCAGAAAACCCTTAGCCTCCCTATAGGTATAAGCACATGTATAGGTGTACAAAATATAAGCCAACAGCAGGTGTACAAATGAGTCTATAGTACCCAATAGGTAAGGCATCAGAGTGGTGATGAGATCAATTGGAAAGGGAATGCCCCCATAATAGGGAAACTAACTTGGAGATATTAGTGTAATTTGGACACGAGATGATAATATCTACATTATAGGAATGGCTATGGAAATGGGGAGAGTTAAAAGGTAAATCAATACTACTGGGGGCCTTTAAAAACCCAAAGCATTTTTGTATTAATAAAATGTTAAATGCAAAGATGAATGAAATTGATCTTGAACTAAAAGTTAAGCAAAGCTGAGAAAGTAAGGCAAAACCTCTGAAATTGAAACATATGCAGATGAATTCCTCAATGCAATTTTCTTCTTACTATTTAAGCACACTATTCCTTTTATTTGATTAGCTTTTAAAATAATGAGCATTTCCAACAGGGAAGAGAGTTTTGTTCCCTTCCTCATTTGAAAATGTTCTATTTAAATAGCTCATCTCAGACTTCACTCTTGAAAAAATACTGAGACTTTAACGAATACTTCTAAACTCCAGTAATGTTACCATGTACCTTTGTTGTTTGGAGGCTAGCATGTCTGGTTCATATTTTATAAATGCTTGTTGTTGTTAACTTATAAAAAGAACTCACTGCTGTCTCTGTGTATGTGTTTATTAGATATATGCCTAAAGCCTATTTTTATCTTGCTTCGTATCCTGCCGGGATGATCAAAAAATGCAGAGCTCTTTCTAACGTCATCGGATCAGCTCTATGGAGACAAGACAAACAAGTAATAAGTACTTCATTTCCTTTCTAGAATTCTCTTTTCTGATCCAATGCCAACCCCTCTCAAATTATAAGCTGGGGGCTTTTTGAGACCTAAAAGAAATTTTTGGTGTCATACAAAATTTCTACCCGATCCACTCTCATGGTATAGACAAAATTTTTCCTATTTATTACATGTATTTATTCATATGTTATTGATACATGATTTTGCCAGTTTGAGGAACTCTTTTCTTAAAAGCAGAACATCATGTTGACCAAGGAATACAGTGATTAAGTGTCATGTCCAAGTCACACAACTACTAAGTATTAGATATGGGATTTGAAGTCAGATGTTTCTGACTCCAAACATTATGTTCTATTGACTAGGTCAAGTAGTTTTCTCTCTCATTAATTGAGCCAAGTACTAAGAACAAAAAAGGCAAAATACTGAGAGCCATCATGATGTGTACTAGAGGTCAGGCTTAGTAGTCAGAAAGATTAGAGTTCAAAGATTAGAGCCTCTGGCTCTGTCTAGTCATGTGATTACCAGCGAATCACATAACCTTGCAGTGACCCCAGACAGCTCTCTAAGACTATATTTTATAGATGAGTTCTTCATCTGCATGAGTGGAGGGTATTTGGGCCATAAAGAATGGGATACAGGCCATGAGTAATATAAAATAATAACTTCTAAAATAATTATGGATAATAAAGAATTAGTATGAATCAATATTTATGAAAGCTTAATGAGAGTCAATGAATTTAACGGAAGACATATTTTATTTATTAACTTCTTATTGGTCATTCTCCCTAATAGATATTTAAATTTTCTTTTCAGTAAGGTATTTCATATTAATGATTCCTTTTGAAGATCTATAGTTAACTTTCTCCCTGAATAGATGATATTCTAAATGGTAGGTTCCCTTTCAAGAAGATCAAAGCCTGGGCTGTTTTCTAAATAACAGGTCATTTTACATACTCAGTGTCTGAAGTCATTTTGTTCCACTAATGTAACACATAAGCATTAGCAGCACTCAGACTGGCACAGAGAGTTAAAAGCCATCCATGGTTGTGGGCCTTAGGAAAAGGAATCTAAATGATGCTATAGAGGATGATGTCCTTGAAAAAGAACAATTTCTCTCCATCCTAATATAAGACAAGATTTACTGGATTGGATCAAGGAACTATGCAGCCTGACATAAAGTCTCTGACAGTGGTACCTTATGACAAAATGAGGGACAACTTCTAAACAAAGTGATGAAAAAAATAGGACATCCTGCCGCTGTGAATCCCTAGGGCTTTTTCTTCTGTCCTTAGCAGCTCTTCTATACTCTTTGTTTATACTTTAACACAAATCTAAATTGAAAAGAAACCTTAAAGACCATAGAGTCCAACTTTCCTCACTCCTCTACCTCATTTTGTGTTGCCAAAGTACACTGATATTGCATATAGGAGGCAGAAGTTAATCACAGGTCCTATATTCCAAAGCCATAACTCATTTACTATGCTGAACTGCCTCCCTTGCACCTCAAGAATAAAAGAGAAGGGTTAAGATATGGCTGGATTTGAGGTTATGTATGAAGAGTAGTATTAGTGGGAGGCAGAACCAAGATGGAAGCTGGAAAGCAGGGACTTGCAAGAGCTCCACCCCAGGTCCCTCCAAACACCTATAAAAATGACTCTGAACAAATTCTAGGACTGCAGAACCCACAAAATATCAGAGGGAAGCAGGGCTCCAGCCCAGGACAGCTTGGATGGTCTCTGGGTAAGGTCTATCACACAGAACTGGGAGCGGAGTAGAGCAGAGCCCAGAATGAGTTACACCTGGACCAACCAGACCAGGAACTGGGGAGAACAGGCCCTAGCACCCTGAATCAGTGAGCTGTGGTAGTTACCAGGCTCCTCAACCCACAAACACCAAAGACAACAGAGAAGGTTAGTAGGAAAAGCTGCTGAGACAGAGTGAAAGGAGTTCCCTATTTGGCCACTGCCCCTGGGGCAGCAGAGGGGCTACAGCTCTGAGGATGCTTACAGAGCAATAGCTGCAGTTGCTTCTGGCCCCAGGCCTACCTGGTGGGAGGAATTAAGTGGCAGATCTGAGCTGGAGTGCAGAGCCAGCTTAGATCTGAGTCCAGTCCAGGTTGGCAGTTCTTGGGAGAGGAGTAGCGCTGGTGTAGCAGAGCTTGCTGTGTAGAAATAGGTCTGAAAACAACAGCACAGCCCATCAAGCTTGGGACAAAGTACTCTTTGCTCTACAAGAAGCCATACCCCACTGAAAAACTCAAGGGTCAAATAAGTTGGCTGGGAACATGGCCAGGCAGTGAAAACAGACTCAGATTCAGACTCAGACTTTGGAATCTTTCTTTGGTGGCAAACAAGACCAAAACATGCAGCCAAAGAAGTCAACAAAGTGGAAGAGCCTACATCAAAAGCCTCCAAGAAAAACATGTACTGATCTCAGGTCATGGAAGACCTCAAAAAGGATTTGGAAAAGCAAGTTAGAGAAGAAAAATTGGGAAGAGAAATGAGAAGGATGTGAGAAAACCATGAAAAACAAGTCAATGACTTGCTAAAGGAGACCCCAAAAAATACTGAAGAAAATAAAACCTTAAAAAATAGACTAACTCAAATGGCAAAAGAGCTCCAAAAAGCCAATGAGGAGAAGAATGACTTGAAAGGCAGGATTAGCCAAATGGAAAAGGAGGTCCAAAAGACCACTGAAGAAAATCTTACCTTAAAATTAGATTGGAGCAAGTGGAAGCTAGTGATTTTATGAGAAATCAAGAGAACCAAAGGAATGAAAAAAATGGAAGACAATGTGAAATATCTCATTGGAAAAACCACTGACTTGGAAAATAGATCCAGGAGAGATAATTTAAAAAATTATTAGACTACCTGAAAGCCATGATC
>CM053622.1:333566811-333590105 GCA_028646595.1 Phalanger gymnotis
TCTAAAAAAAACAAAATCAAATTAAGGGATGAGAGGGGAATATATTGGGAGAGGGAGAAAGGGAGAGATAGAATGGGGTAAATTATCTTGCATAAAAGTGGCAAGAAAAAGCAGTTCTGTAGAAAGGGAAGAGGGCGCAGGTGAGGGGGAATGAGTGAATCTTACTCTCATTGGATTTGACCTGAGGAGGGAATAACATACACACTCAGTTGAGTATCTTACCCCACAGGAAAGAAGGAGGAAGGAGATAAAAAAGAGCAGAACGATTGGGGGAGGAGGTAATAAAAAGCAAACACTTTTGAAAAGGGACAGGGTCAAGGGAGAAAATTGACTAAAGGGGGATAGGATAGGAAGGAGCAAAATATAGTTAGTCTTTTACAACATGAGTATTGTGGAATGGTTCTACATAATGATACGCATGTGGCCTATTTTGAATTGCTTGCCTTCTTAGGGAGAGTGGGTGGGGAGGGAAGTGGGGAGAGAATTTGGAACTCAAAGTTTTAAAAATAGATGTCCAAAAAAAGTTTTTGCATGCAAGTGGTAAATAATATATGCAGGCAATGGGGCATAGAAATTTATCTTGCCCCACAAGAAAGTAAGAAAAAAGGGGGTGGGGGGGGGGAGTGGGGTGACAGAAGGGAGGGTTGACTGCGGAACAGGGCAACCAGAATATATGCCATCTTGGAATTGGGGGGAGGTTAGAAATGGGGAGAAAATTCATAATTCAAACTCTTGTGAAAGTCAATGCTGCAAACTAAAAATATTAAATAAATTAAAATGTTAAAACAGGGGAAAAAAGAGTAGTATTAGTGAAGAAACTTAGAGACCCAAGCTTGTCAGGAAGAGCTACTGTCCTAAGACTTTTAGACCACCATTTCTAAACATATTATTTTTCACTCTCCATTTGTCTCTAGAGATGCATGAGCAATAAAACCCCTTAGAAAAACTCAAAAATACTATACAGTTGCTTCAGGGATGGGACAATATGTTCTTTATGACAGTCCATATAGAAGAGGAAACACAGATTGAAAACTAAGTGATGACAAAGGACAGTAAAGACTATCTACATTCTAGCCATCATTTTCATCTTTCTTCCACAATAGTTTTAGACTCCATCCCTGGGTCCTATACCTCTGATAAGTGACATTTCAACTTCCCATTTTGTCCTTTGCAAAAAGCCCCAATGCTACATTCTGCTGTACTGCTATAGGACCAGTGGAGAGTCCCCAATAGGGGATTGTGTTAGGACTGGACATTTGATTTCATCTCTCTTGTAGAGAGAATGCCTTCACGAGAAAACTCCCTCTATTAATTCAGGGCAGCATCTTCTCTGAAGCATATAGTGGTAGAGTGTTGCCCAGAATAGTGAGAAATAAAATGTTTCTCAGGGACAAAAAGTCACTATGTCTAAGAGTTTTGATTTGAATCCAATTCTTATTGGTTCCCCAAGCTAAGTATCTGTCTGCTTCTTCTCAGGGCCACCGTTGCTGCTGCAAACCAATGTAAATGATATTATGCAGCACCAGAGCTCTTATTTTTCAGCCTTTCTTTCCATAATACTATAGCTCTTAGTCCCTCCTGTGTGTGTGCATGCCCATATGTTTCTTTCTTCAACTAGCTTATAATCAAATATCCTTCCAAATATTCTTCTTTCACATTTAGTTATTATTGTTGTTGTCAGTCATGTTTGACTCTTCATGACCCCATTTGGGGTATTCATGACAAAGGTACTGAAATGTGAGTTTCCAGTTCATTTTACAGATGAGGAACTGAGGCAAACAGGATTAAGTTACTTGCCCAGTGCCACACAACTAGGAAGTGTCTGAGGCCAGATTTGAACTCAGAAAGATGACTTCACATGCAATGCTCTATTTATTGTGCCATCTAGCTACCCCTTCACCACCTAGCACATAAAAGTATCAGAATGAAAGTCAAAGAAAATAATATGGAAGGACTAAATTGAACAAATGGGGAGAAACATTTAATACATATAGTAGGGGAGATTTAACAGATTTAGGATTATAGACCATGTTCACACAGCACTGGATTTGTTCTAAAATTTTGATTAAGTTACCTGCTTCCTTTGGCAAGTTTAGTTTACTGTTTAATATGCTTGGTTCAATTGTGATGAAATTGGAAGCTGCATTTCAGAGGATTAGTCTATGTATTGCTTTTTATGATTAATATTTGGGTGGGCAGCTGCAAATGGTAGTATATATTACTACTCTATATGGATTTCTGCAGAGAAATTCCATAAAACCAACTCTATTTCTTTCTTCTCGTTTATCTTTATTCAGCAAAATTGACATTTGAAGTAAATATTACTCAAAAGATCTATACTTAGTATGCATCAATCGCCCCAAATGTGATGGTATTTTCAAAAATATTGACTCCCTCGTGTGAGAACAATTTTACAAATGGGAAAATCGCAGGCTCTCTATTAAGATCTTACAAGCAATTCTTTTCCCGGGAGGGTCCACTTCTAATATAATAGCCTGACGTTGTGAGTTTGCTTATGATCTGGTGTCAATGAATGAAGATTCACAGGATTTCAGGGTTGAATGGGAGCTTCTTGACCATCTGTTCCAAAAGATATCTGAAAAAGAATAACCCCTATTACAAATTTGAGAAATCAAACTTCAGTCATAGACCTTTATTGAGAGGTAAATCAATATGTACTAAGGCATCCCATTCCACCTTTGGAAAATTCTAATTGTTGTGAAGTTTTACTTTTTGTTCTTTTCTTGCTATTAATATTGAAACTGCCTCTCTATAATTTTCACTAATAGAAATAGGTCTGCTCTCTGAGGCCATGCAGAAAAATATAATGACTCTTTCCCATGAAAGTGATTTCAACATTTGGAGACTTCTATGATGACACCACCCAAAATCCCCTCTCTTTTAGGCTAAATCATTGCCTGTTTTTAAAAATTATCATAGTTGTGATACAGTGTCCTTTTAAGTGATACCTATCACAAATGAATATTTGTTAATTGATTGATCTTGTACCCAAGAACTAGTGTTAGAAAAGGTTTGTTATTTCAATATTTCATAGGGAGGTAGTAGCTTTAATTGTAAGACAACTGGTGAAGCAGGGACATGTTCGCTAATGCATAACCCATTGCATCATGGGACCATTTATCAATTGGGGAAGGCCTTGTATTCTTAGAAATTTAGGTCTTGTCTATATATTTAAGAAGTGAGGGCTTTATCAGAGACAATTACTGTAAAGATTTTTTTCCAGCTTTCTGCTTTCCTTCTAATCTTGGTCACATTGGTTTTGTTTGTAAAAAAAAAAAAAGCTTTCTAATTTAGCAAAATAAAATTTTTTTTTTATATTTTGTAATGCTCTCTATCTCTTGTTTGATCATGAAATCCTTACCTACCCATAGACCTGAAAGGTAGACTATTTTTTCTCTTCTTATTTCATTATGGTGTCCTCCTTTACATCTATATTATGCATCCATTTTTACCTTATCTTGGTATTCAGTGTGAGATGTTGGGCTATGCTTAGTTTGTGTTCTATTATTTTCCAGTATTCCCAGCAGTGTTTTGAAAAATAGCGAGATCTTATCCCAAAAGTTGGGATCTTTGGATTTATCAAACACTTAGTTACTATGGTCATTGACCACTGTGTCTTGTGTACCCAATCTATTCCATTGATCCACCACTCTGTTTCTTAGCCAGCACCAGATAATTTTGATCATTATTACTTTATAATATTGTTTGAGATATGGAATCGATAGGCCACATTCCTTCATATTCTTTTCATTAATTCCCTTGATATTCTTGACCTTTTGTTCTTGCTGATGAATTTTGCTGTTATTTTTTCTAACTCTATAAAATAATTTTTTAGTAGTTTGATTAGTATGACACTGAGTAAGAAAATAGACAGAATTGTCATTTTTATTATATTGGCTCAGCCTCCCCATGAACAATTTATACTTTTCCAGTTGTTTAGACTTGACTTTATTCATGTGAAAAATATTTTGTAATTGTGTTCATATAATTCCTGGGTTTGTCTTGGCAGGTAGACTCCCAAGTATTTTATATTGCTCATAATAATTTAAATGGAATTTCTCTTTCTGTCTCTTGCTGCTGGGCTTTATTGGTTATATAAAGAAATGCTGATGATTTATGCGGGATTATCTTATATTCTGCAACTTTAGTAAAGTTGTTAATTATTTAAAGTAATTTTTAATTGATGCTCTAGGGTTCTTTATACCATCATATCATCTGCAAAAAGTGATAGTTTTGTTTTTTCATTACTTATTCTAATTCATTCACTTTCTTTTTCTTCTCTTACTACTATAGCTAACATTTCTCCTACTATATTGAATAACAGTGGCAATAATGGGCATACTTTCTTCACCTCTGATTGTATTGGGAAGACATCTACCTCATCCCCTTTACAGATAATACTTGCTGATGGTTTTACATCGACACTCCTTATCATCTTAAGGAATATTCCCTTTATTCCTATGATCTCTAGTGTTTTTAATAGGAATGAGTGCTATATTTTGTCAAAAAGTTTTTCAGGATGTGTTGAGAAAATCATATGATTTCTATTGTTTTTGTTTCTAATATGGTCCATTTCATTGATAGTTTTCTGAATATTGAACTAGCCCTGAATTTATGGTATAAATTCCACCCGGTTACATTGTATAATGATTGTGATATATTGCTGTAATTGCTTTGCTAGCATTTTGTTCAAAATTTCTGCATCAATATTCATTAGGGAAATTCATCTATAATTTGCTTTCTCTGTTTTAGCCCTTCCTGTTTTAGGTATCAGCACCATATTTGTGTCACAAAAGGTATTTGGTAGGACTCCTTCTTTGCCTATTTTTCCAAATAGTTTATATAAGTATTAGAATTAATTGTTCCTTAAATGTTTGGTAGAATTCACTTGCAAATCCATCTGGCTCTGGAGATTTTTTTCTTAGGGAGTTCATTAATAGCTTCTTCAATTTATTTTTCTAAGGTGGAGTTCTTTAAGCATTCTTTTGCCTGATCTATTAATCTAGGAAATTTATATTTTCATAAATATTCACTGATTTCAGATTTATTGGCATATAATTAAGCAAAATATTTCCTAAGTATTGCTTTTTTTTTTTCTTCTCCATTGGTGGTGATTTCAACCTTTTCATCTCTTATACTGGATATTGGATTTTCTTCTTTCTTTTTTAAAATTAAATTAACCAATGTCTTATATATCTCATCGTGTGTGTTTTTAAAACTGTCTCCTACAGTTATTTCATATGTCAATTGTTTTTTTTCTTAACTTTCAATTTTATTAATCTCACCTTTGATTTTCAGAATTACCAACTTGTTGCTCAATTGGTGATTTTTCATTTGTTCTTTTCCTAGTCATTTTAGTTGCCCGTCCAATTCATTGATCTTTTCTTTTCCTGTTTTGTCGATGTAAGAGTTTAGAGAAATAAAATTTCGCCTAGGTACTATTTTGGCTGCATCCCATAAATTCTGTATCTCATTGTTGTCATTCTCTATATTATTGATTGTTTCTATGATTTGTTCTTTGACCTACTTATCCTTTTACATTAATTATTTCATTTCCAATTAATTTTTAATCTTTTCTTTGTAAAATGAAATTTTTATTGCATTAGTATCTGAAAAGAATATGTTTACTATTTCTACCTTTAACATTTGATTTTTAGGTTTCTATGTACTATTACATGGTCACTTTTTGTGTAGGTAAAATGAGCTGCTGAGGAAAAAGTATATTTCCTTCTGTTACCATTCTGTTTTCTCCAAAAGTCTGTCATATTTACCTTTTCTAATATTCTAATTATCTCCTTAGTTTCTTTCTTGTTTAGTTTTTGGTTGGATTTATTTAGTTCTGAGAGTGTATAGTTGAGGTCCCCCACTAGTATAATTTTGCTGTCTATTTCTTCCTGTAGCTAACTTAATGTCTTCCCCGAAGTATTTGGATGTTATATCACTTGGTGCATACATGTTTAGTGTTGATATTGCTTCCTTGTCTATGGTACCTTTTAGCAAGATCTAGTTTCCTTCCTTATCTCATTTAACTAGGTCTATTTTTGCTTCTACTTTGTCTGAGATCAGGATTGCAAATTCAGTTGAAGCATAATAGATTCTACCTTTACTCAGTGTGTCTCTCTGTTTTAAGTGAGTTTCTTGTAAACAACATATTGTAGGATTCTGGTTTTTGATCCACTGTGCTATCTGCTTCCAATTTTATCAGAGTTCAATCCATTCACATTCACAGTTATGATTACTGTGTATTTCCTTGCATCTTATTTTCCCTCTTGTTTGTATTCTCTCTCCTTCCCTTCTCTCTAGTGTTTTGCTCCTTTCTACCACCTTCCTTGATCTGTCCTCCCTTCTGTCAGTTCCTATCCTCCCTTCCTTCTGCACCTTTTGTACTCCTTTTTCTCATCCCTTAATCATTTTAATCATTCCCTCAAGTTCACCTTATACCCATGCCCTCTGGCTACGTATATTCCTTCTAGCTGTACTATTAGTGATATGTGTGTGTGTACATACATACATATATATATATATACATATACATATATATATATATATATATATATATATATATATATATATATATATATATATATGAATTACAAGTATCACCTTCTCATGTAGGGGTATAAATAATTTAACTCTATTGCACTTGTTTTCTTTACCTTTTTTACCTGTTTATGCTTCTCTTGGGTCTTGATATTGGAGGTCAAATTTTTGTTTTATTTCTAGTCTTATGATTATGAAAATTTGAAATCCTTCTAATTTATTGAATGACCATTTTCCCCTTAATGTATCATGTTTAATTTTGCTAAATGATTCTTAATTGTGATCCTGGCTTCTTGGTCTTCCAGAATATCATGTTTCATGACCTCTGATCCTTTAATGTTATAACTGCCAAGTTCTGTATAATCCTGATTGTGACTCTAAGATATTTAAATTGTTTATTTCTCTCCACTTTGTAGTATTTTTTCCATGACCTGAAAGTTCTGAAATTTGGTTATAATGTTTTCTGGAGCTTTTATTTGGGGACCTCTTTTTTGAGGTGATCAGTAGATTCTTTCATTACCTATTTTCCCCTCTGGTTCCAGAACATCAGGGCAATTTTCCTTGATAATTTCTTGAAAAACACTGTCCAGATCCTCCTTTTGATTATGGCCTTCATGATTCTGACATTGTCTCTCTTGGATCTATTTTCCAGGTCAGTTGTTTTTCACATGAAGTCTTTTATATTTTCTCTCATTTTTTTCATTCTTTTGAATTTGTTTAATCGATTCTTGATGTCTCAGAGTAGTTAGCTTCCACTTGTCCAATTCTAACTTTTAAGATGTTGTTTTCCTCAATTAGCATTTGTACTTTCTTTTTCATTTTGCCAATTTTACTCTTTAAGTTGTTTTCTTCAATATTTTTAATCTACTTTTCCATTTGACCACTTCTGCTTTTTAAGCAATTTTCCAAGCTGTTGACTCTTTTTTGCATAATTTTCTTGCCTTACTCTCACTACTTTTCCAAATTTTTCTTCTATATTATTTAAGCTCCTTTTTTGAGCTCTCCCATGATTTCTTTCTGGGCTTGAATCCACCTCCTATTTTTCTTTGGGGTTTTTCCCATAGGTGTTTTGACATCGTTATCCTCTTCTGAGTTTATATGTTGGTCTTCCCTGCCACTATAATTATTTTCTATGGTCAGATCTTTTTATGTTGCCTTTTTGCTCATTTTTTGTCCTTTCTCCTTTCTTTTAAATTTTATCTCTTCTCCCAGGGTTGAAGGGGCTCTGTCTCAGGCTTCTTTTGCTGATGGCTGCAGGCCCTGGCTGTTTACCTTGTATTGTGCTGATGGTGCCCTGAGGCTTATGGGGGACCCTTGTGTCTGGTGTTGTGTTCAGGAGGTGCAGTGGGGGGTGGTTGGTGCTACTGGAGGTTATAGGAATCTGACAACTTACCTGGTGTTGAGCTGGGGTCCTAGTGGTAGTGTCTGGTTTGTGCTGAGGACGATTGTGGTTTTTCTGCATTTCCTGGGGCTACGCTGAAGCACATGGAGGTCTGTTTGCTGATGGACACCTGCCCACCTGCGACCGCACTGAAGCATGTGGTAGTTCCTAGAGCTCCAATCCGCTAGTTCTCTTGCCTACACTAAGGTGCATGGGACATCATTGTATTGGTGTTTTCGTGCTCCTCCACAGTGGGGCTCAGGATCTCCTGCTGGTTTGCTAAGGTAGGGCTTGCTGCTGGCTTGCTGGGACACTTCCTATCCTGGAATGCACTCCCTTTTTATCTGGGTGACATGGACCTTTCTTGCTGATCCTCTAAGTCTCTTGGGCTAAAAGACCACTTCACCCCATCTTTGCACCAGCTCCTCTGTTCCAGGGTTTTTTCTGGGATGTTATTTTATCATTGTTTGGAAGCGAATATGGGAGAGCGACAGCAATTTATTACTTACTTGGCTCCTGGAAATAGCTGTTATAGCTATCCTTTAAAATAAATATATGTTGGATGGAATGACTAGAGACTACAGACTTAGAATGAAGATCTATTCCATATGACAAAAAAGGTTTGTAAAAAAACAAACAACAACAAACAAAAAATCGAACAGTAGTTCCAGAGGCATCCAGAATTCTCTCACTATACTTTAAAGGTTTGTATATTTTGTAAATTTGGTGGGTTTTTTTTAAACAACAAAAGATTATGAACAGAATTAAGCAATAAGTGGTGATGCCAATCCAAAAAAGGAAGGAAGGAAGAAAGGAAGGAAGGAAGGAAGGAAGGAAGGAAGGAAGGAAGGAAGGAAGGAAGGAAGGAAGGAAAAAAAGAACAAAAGAAGGGATAGGGAAGGAGAAAGGAAGGGAGGAAGAAGGACTAAGTTATAGCAGAATGTGATGTAGAAACTTGAGGAGAAGATTTGAAAACTTTGTAGAGGACTAAAAATCTCTTTAGTTGGAGCTCTGGCAGTTAGAAGCAAATAGTTAATAGGAGGCTTTGTTTGAGTGATTTCTGATTGGTGAGAGAGAGAAAAGATTGCATTTGTCAAAAGCTCCAGTGACTGCTATTGCTGAGAAGTGAAATGTCTTATCTTGCTCTCTGCTGCCATCTTTCTCAGCAGATTTGTAGCTGCTTTAGTATCCTGGTAAGCTGGCTTAAAGAATCAACCTGAACTGTGTTGCTGTGGGATTCATTCTGATTGGACAATGCAGCATCTGAGTGAGTGAACAGCAATCCACTATCTTGTCTATATAATCCAAAGATAGCCAGTTTAACGAACTTTTCAGTTTTCTGGCTTAAAGAGAACTGGTGTGAATGCTAAAAGATCATATATTTCTTAAGTGACTCCTTAAGGGTGATAGTTAATTGAAAGAGTGTGCAAATGTTATGTTTGAGTAGAGAAGAGAATTTCCCTAGTAAAGAGCAGTAAGGTTCAGCAGTCAGTGACAAGCATCATGTAGGTTCCTAACTGCACCAATCATATTGAAGCCTGCAGTACAAAGTTCTAAGTACCTTAGACATATCAGTTTTCCTCCCTTATGCTAGGTTCCTGCAAGTGTTTACCCATTCTTCACAATAGATATTAAATGCCTTGGTGGGAGAATGTGATCTGGATTTATATATGTATTAGGACATATTCCATTACTTATGTAGTAACATAACCATATATTTAGCAATGTGGTACAACAAATTACACTATAGATAATATAGTATAATAACATAAACATGTAATATAACACAATGAAAAATATAACAACATATCATATAATGATATATTGTTTTTAATATGATTATTACTATACAATATTATCTATTTTACCTCATTGTTAAGTAAATAGTTATGTTTAAGATCTAAAAGTATCATTATTATAAGTGGCTGCTGGTGGAGAAAGAGAACACATTGGATGAGACCTCGAGAGTTAGAGTAATGAGTAGGAGCATTTTATTCCCCCTAACCAGGGTTACGCATAGGACCCAAATAGAGCTTTAATGTAACTGTGGTAATGGTCTGTTTCTGGGAACCTAGACCTCCCAGTATAAGAGCAAGTTAAAGTGATCCAGCCAACCCAGAGGGAAGTGGAACGTTAACATATCTAGGTGAGAGCTGTGATATGCCTATATAATATAGGTATTAGACACCCCCGCTGTACTTATTCCACTTTTGTTATATTAGAATCATTGGGTGATAGATTGCGTCTGGAAAGGACTTAGAGGACTTCTTGTCCAATGCCTCCACTCTATAGGTGAAGAAACTGAAGCCCCAAGACATTAAGCAATTTGCCCAATGTTAAACAGGTAGTATGTGTTAAAATAAAGATTTAGATTCTAAACCCAAATCTCAAGTTTTTCACTTTCCTGGTCAAGCTTCTCTGGATATTTTTCTTTTCTTTTTTTTGGAGGGGGGGAGGCAAGGCAATTGGGGTTAAGTGACTTTCCCAAGGTCACACAGCCAGCAAGTGTGTCAAGTGTTTGAGGCTGGATTTGAATTCAGGTCCTCCTGACTTCAGGGCTGGTGCTCTACTCACTGTCACCAAGCTGCCCCTTCTCTGAATATATTCTTCCTAAAATATGGCACTCGGAACTGAACCTGCTAGTCCAAATGTGATCTGACCAAGGAAAATCAAAGTATTATTATCACCTATCTCATCTAGACAGCATTCTAGAAGGCACTCTGGCCTTCTATACTATGCCTCACTCTGTAACTTCTTCATCCTGGAAAATCCTTCCAGTCCTGGACTTCATATCACAGAAGTGTCATTGATTCTATAATCTCTCTCTCTCTCTCTCTCTCTCTCTCTCTCTCTCTCTCTCTCTCTCTCTCTCTCTCTCTCTTTAAGTTATCCTAGAATCTCTCTTTAAGGAAGGCACCCAAATGAGCCATATTTTCATTTCTTATCAGCCATCACTTCACACTTCCCTGAGCCTAGTACTTTTATTCCACTTCCCATTTTCCAGCTTCCTTTTATGGGTTGTTTTCCCTGATTAGAATGCAAGCTATATATTATTATTTAAACATACACACATATACATACTTATATAAATGGATTTAGGGATTATTGAGTTTAAGGCCCTCATTTTATAAATGAGCAGGCTGAAGCCTACAGAGGTGAAATGTCTTTTGCTATGCCACAAAGCGAAAATTGGTGACTTTTGTTTCATTTATGGCAAGTGGAGTAACTGGTAAACTGTTCACTCTCATAAGCAAAAGTATTTGGCCTCAGTCACAGAATGACCTCCATACAACTACCGTTTGGAAATGATAAAAAGCACAGAAGCAAATTGTACGTTCTATAGCAGGTGCATTATGATTAATCTCTTGTGATGCTACTGAGAGATGAAACCTAAAGAACTTAGCTCTTAGTCACGTCAGTGAAAAAGGTATATATTAGAACAAGAAGCCTAAGTACATCTTTGGAAAAGGTCAGCATTTCAATATAACAGATATTTGTTGAATATTTACTTATGTAAGAGATAGTGGCAGGTGTTGAAAGGGATAGAAAGATCAATGACATGGCTCCTGGGCTCATGGAGCTTACTGTCTATGAAGAAGAAATTAGAGCATTTTGTATATGAATGAACGTAATTTAGAACAGAGTTGCAAAAGTACATAGAGGTACAAATTGTGTTCCTTAATATTAAGGAGGGATAGGACCCTTCTGGATAGGAAAATCAGGAAAAACTATGGGGATAATAATAAAATTATAGATTTAGAGAAGCAAGAGACCTCAGGGGTCACCTCATCCAATCTCCTCATTATATATATGAGGAAATGGAGGCCAAGTAAGGATAAGTGATTTGCCCATTATCAAGTAGCTAGTAAGTGTCTGAGCCAGGATTCAAACCCATGACATTTAACTTCAGATCTAACATTCTTTTCATAGCATTGACAAAAGGCATGTGTGTATGAATGAGTGAAACATATTAAGCACCTCACTTTGTGTAAAGCACTGTGCTTTTTAAGTGCTGGGGAAACAGGGAGCTCAAATTACAGTGGGAGAGATAATACAACAATGAAGGTTTCAGCTGTCTCCCTCAAGATCTGAGGGGAGAAAGTGATCAAGGTTGTGGTGTTAGTCTGACTTGCTTGGCAGATGCTGCCTCCCACCTTTCTGTCACAGTGCCTTGCTGCTTCCAGGAGGCTGGCTTGCCTCCCTTGTGTGTGGCCGTTGGGTCACAGATGGTGGAGATGACTGACCCCTTCTTGACAGGAACAGAGAATGAATAGGACTTTGGTTAGAAGATGTACAGAGCCAGGACATTCTAGGCATGGGGGAAAGTGTGCGCAAAGGCAAAGAGAAAAGAAAGCTCAAAGTATATTCATTTGTGAAAGCAGCATTATAGAAAAAATACATTTATAAGCTATTGTGATTGGGGGAACTGAAGCAATTATTTCACTATAATTGAAGGATCTTTGTTTTCTAACCCCAATAGAAGATATAACAGACAGACAAATAGCCACTGGCTTCTCTGGATTGGGCCCTAGAAGCCTATTCTCTCCCATAATTGTCTCAATAGGTGCTTCTCTAGAATGGAGATGATTGGTTTATTAATTCTCAACATATATGTGGAAGGTGCTGGCTAAGGAAGAATCCAAACTCCCATCTCCTGAGGACTGATTCCTATTTTTTCTTTCATAGGCCCTCTTCATTGTTCTCTTTCTATCTGGCTTCATAAGAAAAGCTATTTATGTATAGTTTATGTAATGATTTACCATTAATAAGACCGAAGATTCTTTGAGTAATTTCTGTTTCCTCTGCTAGATCATCAAAATGACTACAAAGCATTAAAAATAAGTGTTAGTTGAATGCTGGAGGTTGCAGATGCTCACACAGCCTCCAATATGAGATCTAGCTTCTCTGCCCTTTCACCAGCTTTCCCCAAAGAGTTAATTTGGGTTTCAAACTCCAAATCCAATGATGCATCAGGGAAAAAGTAAGCAAAGAATGCAAGTCCTCAAGGGTGGATTGAAAAGCTGGGGCTTCTGGGTTCTCCCAGGGTGAAATAATTTGTAACATTTACATCAGCTCTATATTTTGAAGAAACATAAATGTCAGAAATAAAGCTTTAAAGTCACATCACAAAGAATTAGGCTGCAATATAATTGGAGATAGAACCTGCAATTTGAGCCTTAAACATTTTAATAGAATATGAGGATGTGGAATGTGCTAATTAGGATTTTTGTTCTGGTAAAGCAACTTTGTCACTTATTTTGCAGCACTTCAAAATAATTCCAGGGTGAGGTATTTAATTCCTCAGTCTCTTGCTCTCTTTATGCCTCTAAACATTCCTTTGTTTATAAACCCTATGGAGATATTAGCTGTGAGAAGGGTTTTTTCTGTTTTTCTGAAGGTGCTATCTCCACTTTGCCAAGATGCTGTCATAACAATTCATCTGACCTCAGTAATTTTTCTTTGATAAATCTCAGGCTCTTGTAATGGGGAAGGTACAAGGCAAATTATTAACTGATGGATTTCAAGTCAATTTATTGGATATTCATAGAGACCCTACTATATGTCTATAAAAAGACCTGTCTTCAAAGCCCCTCTGATGCGAACCAGCTCTGTGACTCTATGAAAGACTTTGAATGTCCTTGCGCCTCAATCAACTTTCTGAGATTTCTCTACTGGATGCATTAGCTCTGTTTTCCTTATTTTCCTCTACCTGAGCTGGCCCAGGTGAAGTAGCATTGCTCCCTTATGGAAAGACAAGAGGTGTCACTTTTTAGGCTGCATCTCCTTTTAGACTTCAGTGGAGATAGCCCAGGACACTGAACCCCTAATCCTGGGGAATAGAAACATCCCTAGAACAGAAGTATCAAAGATGCTGAAAGTGGCATGCAACACTCCCAAATGCTTCCAATTAGATTAAAATATAATTGGGAAATATTTAACAAAATAATTTAAAATGTAATAATACATTTTATGCATGCATTTTATTTTCTTCATTTCTTTACCAAGTGCCCTTATATCAATCAATAATCATTTACTAAGTGCTTGCTCTCTACTGGGCCCTGTGCTGGAGACTGGGGATAGAAAAAAAAAGTCAAATAATTCTTGCCCTCAAGGAACTTATAGGCTATCAGAGAGGTAACCCGTATATGTACATAAACAGTATATAGAAATAAGTCCTTACAGATAAGCAAATGAAGAATATTATATAGAATAAATACAAGTTAGTTGGGGGCAGGGAATGCAAAGGGAATAGCCCTTAAAGAGATCAAGGAAAGCTTCTTACAGAAGTTGGCTCTTGAGCTGAAGTTTGAAGGAGTGTAGGGATTCTAAGCTACAAAGGTGAGTGAGGAGTGTATTACAGGTATAGGAATCAGCCAGTGCAAAAGCATAGGCCCAAGAGATTGGGTGTAGCCTGTCAGGAAAAGCAAAAAACAAACAAACAGAAAACCCAAACCCAAACAAACAAACAAAAAAATACTGGCTGGCTTGTAGAGTGAGAGAAATATATAAAAGAGAAGAAAGGCAGGTTGGAGTCAGGTTAGAAAGGGTTTTTTTATACACAATTCAATTAGAAAAAACAACAACATTTGTTAAGCTTTTATGTGCAGGGCAAAAAACAAAAAATAAAATAAGGGAGCCTAGCATAGTAGATAGAGGATTGCTTTTAGGGACAGAAAGACTTGGGTTCAAGTCATAACTCTGACACAGACTACCTGGGGAAGTATGAGTCAATTATTTACCCTCTCAGTGACACAGACTCCTTTCTAAGACTATAATTAGGAGTTTACATTTTGTCTTTTGGACAAAATATAAATTCCTCTATTTGGCATTTAAAGCCTTTCACAATCTGTCTCTGGATTAACTTTTTTTAAATATGTAATTTAATTTTTTTTCTGATTACATTTAAAAACAATTTTTTAACATTTTTTTTTAATTTGGAGTTCCAAATTCTCTCTTTCCCTCGCTTCCCTCCACCTTCCCTGAAATGGCAAACAATTAGATATAGGTTATACAGGTACAATCATGCAAAACATATTGCCATATTATCCCTGTTGTGAATGAGAACACAGAACCCCCCTTCCCCCCAAAAAACCTGAAAAAAAAAGAAAAATAGTATTTTTCAATATGCCTTCAGATCCCATCATTTCTTCCTTTGCAGGTGGATAGGATTTTTCATTGTGAGTCCTTTGGAATTGTCTTAGATCACTATATTATTGAGAATGGCTAAGTCATTCATAGTTCATCATCGCACAATGTGGCTGTTACTGTGTCCAACGTTCTCCTGGTTCTGCTCACTTCACTCTACATCAGTTCATATAAGTCTTTCCAGGTTTTTTCTGGAACTATCTTGCTTATTATTTTTATAGTGCAATAGTATTCCGTTATAGTCATATATCATAACTTGTTTGACCACTAACATATTGATGAGTGTTTGCCCCAATTTTGAATTCTTTGACACCACTAAAAGACCTGTGATAAATACTTTTGTACAAACAGGTCTGTTTACTTTAAAAAAAAATCTATTTGGAATACAGACCTGGTAGTGTTATTGCTGGGTCAAAGGATCTGCACAGTTTTACAGCCCTTTGCGCATAGTTCCAAATTGTTTTCCAGAGTGATTCGATCAATTCCTAACTCCACCAACAGTACATTACTTTCCCAATTTTTGCCATTCTCTCCAACATTTATTACTTTCCTTTTCTGTCATATTAGCTAACCTGATGGGGTGAGGTGGTACCTCAGAGTTGTTTTAATTTGTGTTTCTCTAATCAATAGTGATTTAGAGCATTTTTAAATATGATTGCACATGCTTCAGCTTCTTGGAGCCAAAGATGGGAGTTGGGTGACAGGTAGGCACCAAAGGCAGGTGAACAGTCCTAAAAAGTGCTTGGCAAACCCTAACACCAGAGTAAGGGGTAGTCAGGGAGAGCTAGCAGGTCAAGATCTAGTGTATGTGTCAGACTATGTTGGTTTACTTCTCTTTCTTTACTTTTCTTTTTACTTCTCTCTCTTTCTTCTCATCCATAAGATTGAATGATAGGTTCTTTCAATTCTACTTCATTAACTTATTTTTCCCTTATTGATCAGAATTATCACACCAACGGTAGCCTCTTCTGTCACTTCATTTTAAAGAATAAAATTATCACTAAGACAATTAAGGATATGTTCCACATCTGTTGCTTTGGGCAGAGATAGTATTGATAGTCTATGTTTTGATAACTAAAATTCTCCATCAGTACTATGAAAGGTTTGTAATTTTCCCCAAATTCATAATACATTTCCTCCTTATCCTGTGGTCTATAACACACTACTATAACATTTCTACTCTTCCTCAACTAATCTCTTGGTAAAACCATCCCAGCAGATGAGATAAACCAGGTTCAGGTTGGAAGCAACTGACAGGCCTCAGACCTGTTAAGGGGATGTCTATCTCAGCATGTGAAGACTTCCTCCAGTGGCATGACAGATGGAAACAAGTCATTCCGATGGCCATGAAGATGGCTGAAGCAGTTTCTGTGAAGCACTTGAAGCTTGGTCAGATATCAAAGATGCCAAGGTCTTCCATTGCATTCCAGGCCATCACCCGTCTTGACTTTTGTCTTATCACTGGACTTTGATGACTCTGGAAGAGTGAGGCTGAGGACTGCACAACTATGTTTCACTTGAATCCAATTCATGCACAAGTCAAGATATCACCCACGTCATTGGTTCTCTTTGAAAATGAAGGATGAAAAACAAGATTCATATGAATATTGATAGCTCTGATATTTTTATCTGAAAACTGCCTATTCATATTGAACACTTATCAAGTCATAAATGACTTATATTCT
Organism: Phalanger gymnotis; assembly: GCA_028646595.1. Classification (NCBI taxonomy): domain Eukaryota; kingdom Metazoa; phylum Chordata; class Mammalia; order Diprotodontia; family Phalangeridae; genus Phalanger; species Phalanger gymnotis. The sequence goes on from CM053622.1 coordinate 333,583,585, forward strand.
TATAGAATTTCACTCTGTTTTCTATGTATTTGAGAAATGAGGCCTTTATCAGAGATACTCGCTGTATAATTTCTCCCAGCTTTCTGCTTTATTTTTCATCTTGGCTACGTTGGTTTTGTTTGTGCAAAACATTTTTAATTTAATATAATCAAAAATTATAAATATAATATAAATAAAAATAGCCACACTAATGGTTTCTACCTTTCTGCCTTTGTTCTTATCACTCCATCCCAGAATTGTTTCCTTATGACACTCCTTTTCTCATTATTTTACCTTTCAACTCATTCTGCCAGTTTGTTCTCCAAAGTGGCAGCAGTAACAGGGACTTTCTTATTTTCTTTTTTTTATGGCAATGGCCCTGTCTCTTCACATATTCCTCTCTCCCTTGCTTCTCCAACTCCATAGTCTCAGGTCTTGCTTCTATACTTAGGCCTTTTCTTCCCTTTCCCTTAGGAATGAGAGGGGCATGGTTATTGGTGAAAATGTCCCAGCAGCTCTCCAGGGGCATGAGTAGGGGTACATCAGAAGTTTCTGTCTGTCAACAAGTATTATCTCCAGCGTCATTTTATACAAACAAAAACTTAGTAAGCACACCCATTGAGAGTTGTTGCTCTCCCAGTCCCCACCCATAGTAACATGCTATCCCCCACACAATAAATAGTCTGGCAGGGCTGTTTTTCTCAATACTGTTCTATCATATTCATCAAAAAGTAGGCATTAGTAGTATAATTAGCCTATCCATGTTCGAAGTCTCCTTGACTAAGACCTACATGTACATTTTGAATTACTAGTACCACACAACTGCATCGACCACTTGGGGCCCAAGATCTAAGGGTAATGAAAAACCCTCCATACAGTTACTGTTGCAATAGTCTAGGTGAAAGATGAGAGATAACATTCAAAACTAGATTGGTATCCATATAAGTATTGAGAAGGGGATCAATGTTAGATATATGATGAAGGCTGAATATACAATATAGAAGAACTGATTTGATTATGAGGTATCAAGTATAAGTCTAAGGTTATGGGCTTAATAGATATTTTATATATTCATATTTTATTTGTCTGCTCCTAGGAACTTGAGGGGGAGAAGTACATGACAAATTTTTTGCCCTTATGGTGCTCATAACCTAGTTTGTAAGATGAAATATGCATACATAATAAAACTATAAATCAATGAGCTTTTAAAATGCACATGCTGTAACTTACTTAACCAAACCAAAGTTAACCTGTTTAATGTAGATGCTTTAGGAGGGTATATACTTAATGCAACCATACTGTTATTGCTCAGAAGATTTTTGGAGCTTCTCCTTTGGAATTCCTTTCAGAGCCCAAACCATCCTTTTACACATACTAGAGGTGGCAAAACAAATTGTCTGAACATTTTGGGCTTTCTCTTTAGCATCTCTTCTCTTCATACATTTCCACAGTTCCTTTCAAAGAGGCACATTTAGGTGTTTATTTTAAACTAAATTTTTGAACCTAGAATACAGATAAAATAATGAAATGTATAGACTTGATATAATTAATTTCTTCTACTTTTGGAAACACATTACTCTATTTTTAGAAATCCAACAGCTTCATTTTATATGCTTTTACAAAATGAAGGAGAATCTTAAAAATCAGCATTGAGCACTGGTTAAGTGATAGAGTTGCTACTCAGTTCTAATTCCCTATTCTACAACTATTGGGACATATGCATCTACATTTTTAATTAATGTTTATTCTTTTTCAACTGTGCAAATGGGCAATAATCATTTCACATTATTTCAGTCACTAAGATGACAAGATTAGAATACTTTTCAATCTGACACATTGTTTCTTGGTGTGCTTATGTGTATGTGTGTATATTTTCCAAGACCACTAGAGAATGTCATTTTTCTTTTGCTACTTCTATTCCATATGCAGGAAAAACAACACATTTAAGCCTTAAGTATTTTGGAATGTATCACTGAATATTTGTTAGCAAAGGCTTTTGCTAATATATATGCATGCAAAATGATTGGACAGTGGCCTAGGATGTGGCCATTATTTCTTTCTCCCAAAATATAATGATGGCTGCAAAAATGTGTTCACTGTAATAATATTATTTGTGAATATGGGTGAAATAGTCACACTGAGTGTCTTGCTGCACATACCAGTGATTTTGTATAGATATTTTGGCCTTTATGTAGTATTTTTAATTTGCTCTTGCGAATCAGAATACTAGCCAAAGAATATTGGATCTTTTCCTTGTTTTCCCCCAAGCTGAGAGTGATTTTTCTGTTTTTGAATCTCTTTTGATAGTATGACACCTCCTATATACAACATTTTTTACTTACAGCATTTTGTATATATGTCATATTTCTCTATTGCCTTAGACTATGAGCTCCTTGAGGGTAGGAAGTATGTCATTTTTCATCTTTGTTTTCCATCGCCTAGCATAGTACCTTGCACTGAGTAGGTGCTAAGCAAGGCAAGCTTTATTTTCTTGATTTGAATTCTTCCCAAAGAACAAAAGATATTAAGGAATTTTTTTCTCAGTAATAATAAAGAAGTGTCTTTGCTTAAATTATATGAAGAAAAAAATGAGAAACAGATGTAGAATAATGTTGGCATGTGCTTTGTAACAAATGATAATTAATTATCAAGTCAATAATTTCCACTTTTTTCTCTTCCCAAAACAGCTTTGTTTTCAAGTAATGAAAATCTGTTATTTATTTGTTGGCAAAGTGAGCCAGTCATACATGCTGACCATATATATTATGTAGGTTGATTTATTTTCAGCTGAATGGAATTGTCTTTTGAATTGAATCAGGCTAGTCAAGGATGACTGACTTTAATATATTTTTAAACTTGGAATTTTTATAATTGTCCTTACAAACCAAAGAGGGAATTTAAAACTGATCTAACAATAAATGATTTGTGTTCCTTTAATGATCATTCATTTAAAAGTTTTAAATGGTTTGAATTCTTTACATTTTTTTAAAAAGTGTTTATTCTGAATCTGTCCTCCTTCCTTTTTTTCCTGCACAGTGAGCCTTCAGTTGTAGCAAAGAACAAAAAAATAATCAGCAAAAACAACCAATTTTTCAATTACATAAGAATGTATATAAACAATAGATGATGCCCATAGGGAAGGGAACACATTTCTGGGGTCCAAGCTTGATAATTATATTATATAGTATTTAAGATTTTTAATTGGCCCTTCCATTTATATTGTCGAAGTCATAATGCATATTATTTTCCTGGTTTCACTTCATTCTCTACAAGTTCATCTGCTTTTCATTGTTGCTCTAAATTCTTCATATTTATTGTAAATGAAAGCATAATTACTTTTCACTACATTCTTATATGACAATTTGTTTACTTATTCTTTAATCATAGGGCACCTATTTTCTAATTCTTTACTACCACAAAAAGTGTTGCTATAAATATTTTGATATAGATTGGTCCTTTCTGACTTTGTTTTCTCTTGTATGTACGCCTAAAAATGAAATTCTGGAGTCCAAGGATACTTTGTGATTTTTCCTTAGCATATTTAAAAATTGCTTTCTAGAATGGTGGGATCACTTCATAGCTCTGCCAATAGTGTATTATTGTGCCTGTATTTCCCTTCCAACATTGATTATTTCTATATTTGTTCATCTTTACTGATTTGCTGGGTATAAGGTGAAAACCCAAAATTGTCTTGATTTATATTACCCTTACTGTTGGTGATACAAAACAACCTTTCATTTATTTTTAAATAAATTTTAATCCTTCTTTTGAGGACTGTTTGTTTATGTTCTTTGTCCATTTATCCATCAGAGAATGCATCTTGATCTTGCAAATTTTTGTTAATTCTCTCTATACTTTTGGCATCAAGCTCTGACCAGGAATATCTGATATAACCTTTCCCCTAGTCAACAGTTTCCCTTCTTTACTTAGTTGCATTGATTTTGTTTGTGAAAAAAAAATTTTTGAATACCCCTGAATAAATTTAAAATACACTCTAATCTTCATTTTAGAGCCATAGTTTATGTGTACATTAGTCATTCTTATTCATACATAATTCCTAGAATTATTTGGTGGTAACGTTGTTATCAAATATTAGTTCAATGACAGCTGTTGTTATTCAGTCATGTCTGACTTTTGTGAACCCCATTTGGGGTTTTCTTGTCAATGATATCAGAATTGTTTGCCATTTCATTCTCCAGCTCATTTTACAGATGAAGAACTGAAGCAAATAGGGTTAAGTGACTTGCCCAGTGTTACACAGCTAGTAAGTGTTCGAGGCTGGATTTGAACTCACGAAGATGAGTCTTTCTGATTACAAACCCGGTGATGTATTGTTAATGTATTGTTAATGGAATGGGGGTATTCTTAAGGTATTGTTAATACAATTTTAAGATCTTTCCATCCATTGATAGGCCCATATGACCTGTCTGAGTCACAAGAGTCTGAGTCCCATGGAAGCCTGAGTCACATGAGCATGTGGTGGGAGGAGTTTGCTGAATAGTTGGAGCAGGAAGGGGTAGAGCAGGAAGGGTGGAGCAGAACTGAGAGGAAGTGAGACAGAGCAGTTAGAGCTGGGAAAGAGAGACACATACAAAGCAGCAGCTGGCATGACTGAGAGAGGGAGTGATTTTGCCCATGTTTTTGAGAAGGCCCTAACAGAGGGAAGGCTTGGCAATGGTGGTGCCCCTTGCATTGCTAATTTGTATATATTTCTTCATTGCTATCATGGATTTGGCTTTCTGGTGTTGGGATTTGGCTTTTTGGTATTTGAATAAATGTTTTGGTTCTGCCTTCAATGAAGAGAGTCTGTTATATTTTGCAATTCAGAACTACATTGGCATTGGCACTACATTTGGTGATGAGGATGGGATTGTGAAATATCAGACCTTTCCTTGGAAGCAGGAAGGCTTCAGGGAAGGAAATGGACATCCCAGGATGGAAGGATTTACATTATTCCTCTCCAGCAAGAGAATGGGCTAAAAGCACAAGGCTCTGTGAGAACTGGGAACCAAGGCTACAGAAGGGAAGACCCAGAGATGTAGAAAAATGTTTGCAAGGACTACCAATACAAATAGGGAAAGAATTGGCAGGGGTGTGTAGGACAGGCCGGGCCTTGCTAAAAAGTTATAGTATTGTGGGTAAAAGCAGAGACAAGCTGCTGGGAGAAAAAGTTCAGATGGCAAAGGAGTTATCTGGTTTGCATGAGAAGCTTTCTGTGTTACAGTGTTTGAGCTTCCCTTTAGAAGAGCAGGCTGGGAAGTCTCATGTGGTAGAAGAGAAGGCAGCTGTTAATTTAGCTCTCAAAAAGAAGCAAAAGAGTAACAAGAGATTAGTGTTAGGGGTGGAGCCAAGATGGCAGCTTGAAAGCAGGGACATGCATGAGCTCCCCACCAGGTCCCTCTAGAAACCTATAAAAAATGGCTCTGAACAAATTCTAGAACTGCAGCACCTACAAAATAGCAGAGGGAAGCAGAGATCCAGCCCAGGACAGCCTGGATGGTCGCTGGATGAGGTCTATTGTGCAAGGAGCTGAGAGCAGAGCAGAGCATAGCCCAGCGTGGGCAGCAGCAGGACAAACCGGACCAGGGGCTAGGTGGAACAGGCCATAGCACCCTGAATCAGTGAGCTGTGGCAGTTACCAGACTTCTCAACCCACAAAAACCAAAGACAACAGAGGTTAGCGGGAAAAGCTATGGGTGACAGAGTGAAAAGGGTTCCAGGTTCAGCCACCACCCCGGAACCAGTGGAAGTGGTGCAGCTATAGAACTACAGCTGCAGTTGCTTCTGGCCCCAGGCCCACCTGCTGGGAGGAATTATGTGGCAGATCTGAGCTGGAGTGCAGAGCCTGCCTAAGATCTGAGTCAGGTCCAGGCAGGTGGTTCTTGGGGAAGGAGGAGTGCTGGTGTGGCAGAGCTGGCTGTATAGAAATAGCTCTGAAATCAACAGCACATCCCCTCAAGCTTGGAACAAAGTACTCTTTACTCTACAAGCAGTCATACCCTGCTGAAAAACTCAAGGGTCAAGTAAGTTGGCTGGGAACATGGCCAGCGAAAACAGACTTAGATTCAGTCTCAGACTTTGGAATCTTTCTTTGGTGAAAAAGAAGACCAAAACATACAGCCAGAAGAAGTCAACAAAGTCAAAGAGCCTACATCAAAAGCCTCCAAGAAAAACATGAACTGGTCTCATGCCATAAAAGAGCTCAAAAAGGATTTGGAAAAGCAAGTTAGAAAAGTAGAGGGAAAAATGGGACAAGAAATGAGAATGATGTGAGAAAACCATGAAAAACAAGTCAATGACTTCCTAAAGGAGACCCAAAAAATACTGAAAAAAATATTGAAGAAAACACCTTAAAAAATAGACTAACTCAAATGGCAAAAGAGCTCCAAAAAGCCAATGAGGAGAAGAATGCCTTGAAAGACAGAATTACCCAAATGGAAAAGGAGGTCCAAAAGACCACTGAAGAAAATACTACCTTCAAAATTAGATTGGAGCAAGTGGAAGCTATTGACTTGATGAGAAATCAAGATATTATCAAACAG
>CM053622.1:333590605-333607283 GCA_028646595.1 Phalanger gymnotis
AAAGTAAACACTTTTGAAAAGGGACAAGATCAAAAGAGAAAATTCAATAAAGAAGGATAGGTTAGGAGGGAGCAAAACATAGTTAGTCTTTCACAACATGAGTATTGTGGAAGGGTTTTACATAATGATACACATGTGGCCTATGTTGAATTGCTTGCCTTCTTGGGGAGGGTGGACAGGGAGGGAAGAGTGGAAAGAACTTGGAACTCAAATTTTTAGAAACAGATGTTCAAAAATAAATTAAAAAAAGTTTTTGCATGCAACTAGGAAATAAGATACACAGGCAATGGGGCATAGAAATTTATCTTGCCCTACCAGAGAAGAAGGGAAAGGGGAATGGTAGGGGAGTGGGGTGACAGAAGGGAGGGCTGACTGGGAAATGGGGTAACTGGAATATATGCCATCTTGGAGTGGGTGGGAGGGTAGAAATGAGGAGAAAATTAATAATTCAAACTCTTGTGAAAATCAATGCTGAAAACTAAATATATTAAATAAATTAAATTTTAAAATAAATAAAATTTAAAAAAAGGAAAAAAAGGAGTAACAAGAGGAAGATACATGCAGCCCTCACATAGGCTTGGCTTGATGGGGGCCCAAACACCTGCCAGGAAGATGTGTGGGAGAAGAATGAAACAAAGTTAGATGAGGCTTAAAGGGATGCAGAAGTTCACCCAATACTAAGAAGAAAACAGGAGAACTAGGGGAGGGGAGAGGGCACACAATGTTTAAGGAGATAATTGAGGATTTTACTCAGCAAGAGGTCACAGATATTTTGAGTCGATTTACTCAAAAAATGGAAGAATCGGTAGTATCTTGGATGGTGAGAATTACTGATGAAGGGGCTAGAGGAGTGTTGATAGTTAACATAGATTATTTGAAATTCATAGGTATTAGAAACCTATTGTACAGAAAGCTTTTAGGGATCACCATATGCAAGAAGGTAACAATGCAACTAATCTGTTAGCTTTCACTGCAGAAGGAGGCAGCAGACAGTATCCTACTAATTCTATGTGGCCTAGTGGAGATATACCCTGGTAATCACTTAGAGACTGTATGAGAATGTTAAAAGAGGAAGTAATGAAGACTGCAATCATGATCAGAGATGCAGATGCCTATCATGATACCCCTTTAGCAGTCTCTCACAGAAATATAACAGTGAAGACAGCTCTGCCGACTTATAAGCACCTAATTCTGACACCCTCTTTCAGAGGGGCTGGATAAGATTTCACAGTTAAGTGACTTAGAGGAATGGGGAAAAGATAAATTTCCTTGAGAGAGAAGATTAAATAGTCAGCGGATTCAAAGTCAGAATAGATTGACAAGAAAAAAAAATTGTTTACTGCTCTATTGAAAGCAGGGATAGATTTTGGAAGAACAGATGGTATTCCAACTAATGAGCTATGTAAGATGTACCGAGAAAAGGTAATTAATATTAGACTGAATAAGTAGGAACTGCCCCTACAGATCCTCCTGAATCATTGTATCCAAGTTTATCACACCTTCAGGGAGAATAAGAAATTGGCCAAACCCCAACTCAGATTAAAGAACTACACAGAAATAAGGAGGATAGGAATTAATACAGTTTTAGTGGGTTCATGGACTCTAGAAGCACAGCTGACCCTACATCGACCCTGCCTCTAATTGTGTCTCCTTCTTTCTTTGTGGCCTTTCAACTTTCTTTCTAGATTTGTTTCCTGCAGGTTTGGTGCCCTCCACCTGTAGATGCATGACTGATTGAGCTGGATATCACCCCAGTCCAAGACTGTGTGGTGTCACCCCTGGACCCAGCATCGACCAAGCTCTGGATGCCAGTTAAATAACTGACCCCTCGAATGGGACCTCTCCGGGGAGGGACAACTTTACGTCTAATTTCAGGAGGAAGTAGTTGTAGAAGAAGAGAACTTCGTCCCTTATCCCAAGGGATTTGAGGCCCCATTCATTTGAGGGGGAAATGATGGGGTGCTTGTGCTCAAGCCCCACCCTAAGATATTGTCTTGTGTGCTTATTTTGTATTATCCCTGTTATATTTTTGTATAGTTCTGTTGATGCCTGTTACCCCTAAACTCCCATTGACCTATGTAATGGATGTGAAAGATCTTGGGGCCAAATGTGTAATGTATTGTTAATCCAGTGTGAGTATTGTTAATGTATTGTTAATACAATTTGAATATCTTCCCATCCATTAATAGGCCCATATGAGCTGTCTGAGTCAGATGAGCCTGTGGTGGGAGGAGCTTGCTGAACAGGTGGAACAGGAAGGGGTACAGCAAAAAGGATGGAGCAGAACTGACAGGAAGTGAGACAGAGCAGTCAGAGCTGGGAGAGAGACACAGAGCAGCGGCTAGCATGAGTAAGAGAGGAAGTAATTTTGCCTTTTTTGTGGGAAGGCCCTAACAGAGGAAAGGCTTGGGGATGGCAGTGCCCCCTGCATTGCTAATGTGTATAGAGTTCTTTGTTGCTATGATTTGGCTTTCTGGTGTTTGAATAAATGTTTTGGTTCTACCTTCAAGGAAGAGAGTCTGTTATATTTTGCAATTCAGAACTACACCAGCATATTCATAGTCACCATAGGTGCTATGAGTATCACAATGGCACTACAAGTGCTCTATTCACTGTGCCACCTAGCTGTCTCTCAATGATAGTATCTAACGCTAATAGTCAAGGAAATTGGAGGTTTACTTAGTACTTTTCTCATTCTGTCTCCCTTTCCTACCTCCTGCTGAAATCATAACAATTCTTAAAGGCTGACATCAAAGGCCCACCCTCTCCTTTACAGTTTAGTGATCACGCTGACTTCTGAATTTCTATGGCACTTATTTTCTTTAGCCCTCCTATGTGATTAGTAACACTCTTTGTAAAACAGTGATATATATAGTTGTCTTATTTCCCCAACTAGATTATAAAAATCTGAAGATGCTTCACCTATCTCTGCATGTATCATATATCCAGTATTATGCCATGCATAGAAGGTGCTTAATAAATATTTGTTGAGGATATTTATGGAAGAAGGGAATTCCCAGGATATGATATTACACAATCGAACTTGAGCTAAGATCTATTTTCAAATATTGACATGACTACTTACTAAGCCAAGTGACTGAAGGTAGCCTATCAATTTCATTTGTAAAATGGTGATGCTGCTAATATTTTCATGACATGCATTTGAAAAAAGTATTTTGTAACTAGAAAGACTTATGTAAATATGAGTAATTATTTGTTCTTTTTAGAACTCTAGCCCTTTATTGAATAGCATCTTCAGAGATATTTTGATGGTTTGATGGCACTGTACAGAAAGGTCTAGATTAGTGTGAATGATGAATACTCTAGAATGATCACATTATGCGAATCCACATTGCACATTTCCATTTAGCTGGAACCAATGACCATATATTACATAATTATAATTTCTATCAGCGTGGATACACATATATGACTACTTCTCAGAGGATTCATTGTTCACACTAATCCAGGCTTAACTATGATATCATTTATGTAGGTAGCATCTCTCTTTGTACATATCACAAACCACTTGTACTTTTTCATTCTGTGCAACTTTTCCCCATATCTTCCTATGAATCCTCTATAGAATGCTTATTATTTAGGTTGTGGTTAAATGATAACATTTGGACCTGTGCTTTAGCAAAATTATGTTGGTAGCTGAATGGAGGGTGTATTATAGTGGGGAGAGATTGAGACTGGCAGATCCACCAGCGGGCTATTGCAATAATACACATGTGAGGCGATAAGTGTCCATACCAGTGTGGTGGCAGTGTCAGAGAAGAGAAGGGGGAGTATTCCAGAAGGGGTTGCAGTGAGAGATAATTGGAAACAATGATTTTTTTTTGATGCAGCCTAACTAACCATGTCCAAAAGTTGGCAACCTAATTCTTCACATATATTGTTACTTCTCCATTTCCGAGCAGTGGATATTTATATCAGTAAGGCAAGATTCATAACCTCAAGGATGACCATGATCATGCTTGAATGGTTCAGAATTGCAAAGCATAAGAAATCGTCTTTATTTAGACATGAGAGAATCCAGTCCTAGGACTAGTAATTCCAATTCCATATAGTAGCAATAATATTCCAAAGCCAGTAACCCCACCTCAATATAATAACAAGGAAATTGTAACACAATATTATAGAAAGGAGCCAAATCATGCTGTAATCTTCCCCCCTGCTAGGGCCTTCCTGTAAACAATCACTCACAAATCCTAACTCTCCCCTCAGCACTCTCTTCTGCAGCTCTATAGACTCCAAGTTCCTACTTCTCTTTGGGCTGAATTCCAATTCCTTTAGCTCTTGCTGTCTCAATGTCCTCTTGATGTCTGTTTCTGAATCCTACCACTCTCAGTTCCTCTCCTCTGCTGCTCTCAGTTTTGCTGCTCTCAGTTCTGGGCTCTCTTTTTATACAGTCCTTGCCAGCATCTGATTGACTAGAACTAATGCACACACCATTGGCTTGGATCTCAGGGCCCTTAGGGTACTGAGGGCTTTGAGCACAAAAGGGCTTAAGCAGCAAAAGGGGGCCTCACATCTAGTTAGAGAAAGGGTCTGGGTCTGCCTCTAATCAGGCCTCCCTTTGTTGGCCCCACCTGAGGCCTATTCAATGGGGAGGAAAGATCTTTCACCTACTGATTGGCCTGACAATATTTTTATACAGTGCCAAAAAAAAAAACCTGGTGATTTCTGTCAGTTCATCTAAACATCCTTTTTAAGTGAATTAAAGGGCTTTGTGTTTGCTAGTTCTTTGCACAGAAAAAAAATCAATTAAGTTGATTAAGTGAAAAGGGCTTTATGTTTGCTAGTTCTTTGCACAGGAAAAAAAATCAAAAATGGCTGTTAGTTCTATGTTTACCAAATTTAATTGTTAGTCATCAATTTAAAATATCCTTGAGGTAATATTATAAATAAATTAGAGGAACATAGAAAAAAATTATCTTTATGGATAAGAGAAATGTAGCTTTATGGATAAGGGAAGAGTTTATGACCAAAACAAGAAATAGAGAAGATCATGGGAAGCAAAATTAAAAATGTTTTTTCACAAACAAAATAATGCAACTAAAATTAGAAGGAAAAAAGGAAATTGGAGAAATATAGCACATTACTTAGATAAAGACCTCATTTCTCAAACATTTGGGGAACTAAGACAAAGTTACATAAATTTGCCATTCTTTAGTTGAGAAATGATCAAAGGATATGAACAGGAACTTTTCAGAAGAAGAAATCAAAGCTATCAATAGTCACATAAAAATGCTCTAAATCACAAACTTAAAAATGTTTGAATTATCACACCTATCAAATTGGCTAACATGACAGAAAACGAAATGATAGAGGTGGCATGGAAAATTGGGAAACTAGTACACTATTGATAGTACACTAGTTGTGAACTAGTCTAACTATTCTGCAGGAAAATTTGGAACCACATCCAAAGGACCATAAAACTCTGCAAATCCTTTTACCCAACAATATCACTACTAAACCTCTATACTAAAAAGATTAAAGAAAATTGAAAAAGATATTTATAGCAGCCTTTTTGTGGTTACAAAGAATTAGAAATTGAGGGTATGAGAAATTAGAAAGTTGGGAAACAATCTTTGCAGCAAGTGTCTCTGATAAAGGCCTCATTTCTCAAATATATAGAGAAGTGAGTCAAATTTATAAGAATACAAGCCATTCCCCAATTGATAAATGGTAAAAAGGATATTAACAGGCAGTTTTCAGATGAAGAAATCAAAGCTATCTATACTCAGTTGAAGAAGTGCTCTAAGTCACTTTCGATTAGAGAAATACAAATTAAACAACTCAGAGGTACCCCCTCTCACTTACTAGATTGGCTAATGTGACACAAAAAAGAAAATGATAAATGTTGGAGAGGATGTGGGAAAATTGGGACTCTAATGCACTATTGGTGGAGTTGTGAACTGCTCCAACCTTTCTGGAGAACAATTTGGAACTATGCCCAAAGGGCAACGAAACTGTGCATACCCTTTCATCCAGCAATATCATTGCCAGGTCTGTATCCCAAAGAGATGACTTTAAAAAGAGGGAAAAGGACCTAGATGTGCAGAAATATTCATAGCAGCCCTTTGTGTGGTGCCTAAATAATGGAAATTGAGGGGTTGCCCATTGATCAGAGAATGGCTGAACCAACCGTTGTATACGAATGGAATGAAATATTATTGTGCAATAAGAAATAATGAACAGACACAATTCAGGAAAATCTTGACTTATAGAAACTGATGCAAAGTGAAATGAGCAGAACCGGGAAAACACTGTATGCAGTATCAGCAACATCATGTGATGATCAACTATGAATGACTGAGCTCTCCTCAGCAATACACCAGTCCTTTGCCACCCCGAAGAGAGCTGCTATAAATATTTTAGGATATATAGTTTCTTTTCCTTTTTCCCTAATCATCTTTGGCAATAGACCTAGTAGCGGCATTGCTGGGTCAAAAGGTATAGGTAGTTTTATACCTCTTTGGGCATAATTCCACATTGTTCTCCAAAATGTTTGGATCATTTTGTAATTCCACCAACAATGAATTAGTTTCCCAATTTTTTCACATTTTCTCCAACATTTGTCAATTTCCCCTTCTATCAGTTTAGCCAATCTGGTAGCTATAAAATGATACCTCAAGGTTGTTTTAATCTGCATTTCTCTAATCAATAATGATTCAGAGTGTTTTTATATGATTATAAATTGTTTTGATATTTTCATCAAAAAACTGTCTGGTCATATCCTTTGACCTTTTATCAAGAATTAGAGTTATTATGATCTTATGAAAAGACTACTGCATCCAAGAGAACGATAGATAGAGAGAAGCTTAAATTGAGCGGGGCAAAGCCATATGGTCATAAAGGCTGAAGGTTCCACTGAGCAGATTTCCTTTGCATGTAGTCCTTTTTAGATTATCATGTGCCCCAATATAAAAACCTAAGAGAACAGAATTAGCAAAGACTCACTTTTTGTCAGCAGTTTGTGATTAACTCCACAGGAGATACAAAATACTGTGGGCAGAATATAAACAAATGGAGCCACATCTACCAATCACAAACTTGAGCAGCTCTAGCTATTGCAGGTGATTGAGCCTGAGGGCACCAAAAGGAATGGCACTCAGCAGGTGAAAGCCAAGTGCATGTGATTCAGCGGGCCACCATATGGTACATTAGACATCCTGGAAACAGACTGCCTCTATCACCCAGTAAGGACCTTGCATAATTATAATCTAAATGGGTTAAGATACTCAGAGAATATTACTCCTATAATGGCCTGGTGGCCAGACTAATTCTGGATGTTGCTATTCACCTCCCTCCAGGCCAGTGCCTGAGGTATTGGTTCAACAGGGGAAGTTGGCCCAATTTCTTGGACTAATGCAGCTGTTGTGGCCAAGCTATTCCTCTATAGCACACTTTAACTCAGGCCTGCTTGGTGCATTACACACTGACTGATCTGAAGTCTCAAATGGTGAGAGATAAGCAAAGTGTTGTTAACAGTCCTCTCCTAAGTTCAAACTGCCTGCAGCTTGTTTGCTTGAATTCCTCAGCTTGTGACTGCAGAAGAAGAGTTGCCCTTTAGATCCTTTTATCCTTGGATTTTGTGCTTTTAAGTTTTAATTATTAAAGTAGTTTTACTTGGATTTTATGGTTCATGAGCACCTGATACAAGAATAAAAAGACAACTACCTTTGAACCTGGTAGACTAAGGCAAATTTAGGCAGCCCCAAATAGATACAGATTGTTCTTTTTTTCTGGTAGAGGGAAGCTTCCTGGTGATATCTTTTTTTAAAAATTATATTTGGATTTATTTTAAACTTAAATACAAAAGAAGAAAAAAATCATTGCCATTTACGCAAAAGATCATAGGAGAGGATTTGATACAAAGCAATTAATTTCCATTTCAAGAAAACCTGTATGATCAATACTACACATTATTTTCAAAGCTGTCCATCTTTACTTTGCTTGTTTGTATGTTTTCTTTTGTCCTCTGCTGTGCACATTTTACTTTATTTTTACCCTTCCAGCCCCCAAGAAGGCTAAAATTAAGTGAGGATATATTTATACACAAACGCGCAAGCACATATATACACATATATATATACATATACATACCTATCCATACACATACACATACATACACATATATCCTCAAACACTGCATTATGCATATTTCCACTTATCATCTGTTTCTCTGTCGGTGGACAGAATCTTCTTTTCTAAATCCAAGTCTTTCCATATTTTTTTCCTAAATCCACCGGCTCATCATTTCTTATACTACAACAATATTGTAAACCAATCACACTCTATTTGGGAGATTGTCTATAAAAGTTTTTTCCCCAATTTTTCTGCATTCCCTCTATTCTTGGCTACATAGAGTTTGTACAGGAAAATATTTTTCTTTTTTTAATTATTTTTTAATTGTTTAAATTTTTAATTTATTTTTATTTTCATTTTACAATGCTCAGTTCCACAAGTTTTTGAGTTCCAAATTTTCTCCCCCTTTCTCTCCTTCCCACCCAAGAGAGCACATAATCTGATACAGGTTCTACATATACCTTCACATTAAACTTATTTACACAATAGTCAAGTTGTAAAGAATTATAGCCAATGGAATAAATCATAAGAAAGAAGAAACAAAACCAAAAAAGAAGGGAAGAAAGAGAGTAAATAGTTGTTCTCAATCTGCATTCTGACTTCATAATTCTTTCTCTGGATATGGATAGTTCTTTCTATCATGAGTCTTTTGGAGCTGTCTTAGAACCTTGTATTGCTGAAAAGAGCCAAGTCTATCAAAGTTAGTCGTCACAGATACAGCGTGTCTATAATCTTGTATAATGTTCTCCTGGTTCTGCTCACCTCACACAGCATCAGATCATGTAGATCTACCCAGGTTATTACGAAGTCTGTCTGCTCCCTATTTCTTATACAACAATAGTATTCCATTACCTTCATATACCACAACATGTTTAGCCATTCCCCAATTGACAGGCATCCCTTTGATTTCCAATTCTTTGCCACCACAAAAAGAGCTGCTGCTATAAATATTTTTGTACATACAGTCCCTTTCCCACTTGTTTGATATCTTTGGGATACAGCCCTAGAAGTAGTTATTTATACAGGAAAATCTTAAATAATCAAAATTATCCATTTCACACTTTAACACTGCTCTCACCTTATAATATTATTTAAAGTCTGATAGTACTGAATTTCTTGGTGATATTTGGCTACTTTCGGTTGCCCTGCGAATGTCAGAAAAATAGGGAAATGTGTTAATATATTGTGTAAGATTAAATTATCTTAGGTAAGGGGATGTGATATGATGTGGTGTGCTGTGTTGTAACACAATAGCAACAATAATTGGCCATAAAGAGAATGTGAGGCAAACTCTAGAATATTTTTTTAATATTCCAGGATATGCAGTCTGGGTTGGATACAAACAGGGTTAATTCTTTGGGGGTACATTGAAATACTCTCTCCTTACTTTTTTGTGATTAGCCATATATCTCTTTGTTATTTCCTCTGTCACTGATTTTCTTTAGCAATTAATACATCCTTAATCCCTGCAACCAAATGCCTCTCTAACTAGTAGAGTACTAACCACAGGTGCCCACACCTGAAGCTTTTTACTCTTGAAGGTCAAGTTTGGAAATCCCCGCTTACCTAACCATAACGAGCTCTGCCCAATAGCAGAGAGTGCTTTGGACAAAGAGAAGGCTCTCAAAGATTCTCATTCTTTCTGGGTGGCACTGTTCATCTGATTGGATTAAAGTTATGGGGGGTGTGTGTGTGTGTATGTGTATGTGTGTGCTCATTGGGCCACTACCCACTGGGAGACTCCTTCCTCTTTTTTTTTTTTTTTTGGAGGGAGGAAGGCAGGGCAATTGGGGTTAAGTGACTTGCCCAAGGTCACACAGCTGGTAAATGTGTCAGTTGTCTGAGGCTGGATTTGAACTCAGGTCCTCCTGACTCCAGGGCTGGTGCTCTACTCACTGCACCACCTAGCTGCCCCCCTTCTTTCTTTTGATACATACTTTTAATGTACCTTCATGAATAATGGAATCAATCGCATAAGCATGGCCTAACTGTATACAGTTTTTAAACACAAAATAAAGAGTAATAAAAGTAAAATACACTACGATAACTTTCACACACCACCTGCCTTCTAGATTCCCTTAAATGTGGGCATTTTAGGAACACATTTTGGGGGTTAAGATTTAGCCAGCCTCCTTCAGTTCCTGAAGGAAGAGAACAATGTTAACTTCTCATCTCTGTTACTTTCCATCCAGACTCTCTTCAAGGGTGGGGAACCTGCAGCCTTGGGGTCACATGTGGCCCTCTAGGTCCTCAAGTGCAGCCCTTTGACTAAATCCAAACTTCACAGGATGAATCGCCTTAATAAAAGAATTTGTCCTGTAAAACTTTGACTCAGACTGTTAGTAAGGTGAATTTTAGTGTAAATAAGGTAGATTTTAGTGTGTGTAAAATGGATTTTTGTTATTATTTCTTAGAGTTCAGTTTCCCAGGATCTATGGCCATAACAACCTCAGTTTCCCAGGATTTGTGGCCATAACAATCTCTGTTTCCCAAGTATTAGATATGAGTTCCCAGGCTCATGGTTCAAAACATCTCTACCACACTGGTGCAGCATTATGTAAGGATAAATAACATAAAAATGTGTGCTAAAATTGTAAACACCCACTGCGACTTTGCAGTGAGATACGGGGATGAGGCGATGTAAACTTGTGAGGCTATTGCCGGCGATATGCCTTCTTTGTCTGATGCCCTATAAAAACAGGTGCGCATTTGTCAATGAACTGAGGAAGCTTTATGGTTAAATGCAAAAGATGGAATGCTGTGTGCCTTGACTGGCCACCTTCAAGGCTTGGGAGGGGGGAATCTGTGTTGGCCTCAACTGGCCCCCATCAAAGCTTGAGGGGATTAGGGAATGTTGTAGGAGTTTGTGGTGCTTCCATTATCAGCAATACTGTTTTAGAGAAGACTAGACTAGAATAAGGCTTATTATTAACCCTTTGAAGCTGTCTTTACTGTCTGACCAGATCAAGAGTGAACCTGTTAGAGGCTAGAGTCCAAAACCTCCAGTGCCTCCTCTGTATTATCTAACACAGTCAAAAGGCCTCACCCAAGGACCTAGAAGGCCACATGTGGCCTCAAGGCCACAGATTCCCATCACCACTGGCATGCCCTGCCTAGGTCATTACCTCCTGATAGGATTGTTCTAACTATTCTGTCTCAGCTCCAATACTAACTGTATGGTAGCCCTAGATCCTTACCAGCAAGTTTGAGAACTATAATTTTTCACAGGTGTGACTAACCTTAGTCTCTCTCACTCTGCCTCTGTAGACCAGTCCTATCTAGTATCTTAGAGGAAATAAGGACAAGTACCCTGCTGTCATTACTCTTTATTTCTCTCCCTTTCTCCTTCCCAAAGTCATATGCTGGCTGAATCCTAAAGTACTTAAGCCTCACTCATCATTTTCCTGACATTAGGTGCACTCAGCTCATTCCTTTGTTCCCCGCCTCCTAATTCCCACTGAACTTTTCTAGTATATGTACTCATAGGCCCATGCCAAGCCATGTCCTTGCAAAAAAGAAGGGACCTCAAAGCAAGGGAACAATGTGACATTATATTCCTATTGAGAACATAAAAGTTATAAGATTGTTGGGGATGCTGGTCACTTACGAGAACTAGTCTAATTAGTCTTGTTCTTGGGCTTGCAATTTTGATCTCATACCCTGTACCCCAAAGAAGAGGAACCTTAGAAAAGAGTGCACCCATTCAAAATTCAATGAACTGAGACTTCTTATAGAAACAACATTGAGACTGATTCCATAAAGAACATTTCTCTTCTCCCAGGTAGAATTAGTTCCCACTGCAATCATGCCCTGTTTCCCCAAACTAATTGTTCAGTATCACCTAATTATTATCATTTGGGATCATGGCTTGCACTATTAGCTTTTCAAAAAAAAATTTAATGTAAAAACAATAAATAATGTACCTCAGGTTTTTTCACAAATTGACCTTTTCAACTTATAATGATTAAAAGAAAAATAGAAGAAAACCTCTTTTAGTCCTGTCTCCTAAGCAAAATCTGGTTAACCATTGGCTTGTAGGTTGAGGTCAGGACCTAGAAATCCAAGTGGGATTCAAAAACTTAGTCTGGTTGTCAGAGCCTATCAAACAAACAAACAAAAAAAAACCCTTGTTGGATTTATGCATATATTGTTAGATTTCATTGAATATTAAACTTTTGTAAAATAAAGTATGCACTCCCTCTCAGATAACCAGCAGAGATCATCTTCTATCCTCTTTTCTGAGCTCTTGCCCATGATGAACTGGTCAAAACCAATTTTGATCACAATGTATTTTCATCATTCTTTCTCAGGGCTGCCCTGAGACAAAGCTTTATGGGAGTTAAATGACCTATCTTATTACCAAAGTATAAGGGCACATTTGAATTCACAGCAGAAAATGAGAAGGCTGTGACTATTTCACAAACAGCCAGCTCTTTGTCATTCTGAAATATGCCAGAGCCTGGCAGCCCATAGGGATTGATTGTTTGAGCTGTTTTGTCAACTGACCAAATTAAACTTGATAAGCGAATGAGATATCTGAAAGAAGAGCAAAAAGGATAAACTTCATGGCAACATTTAAGACTAGTACTGATCATTTATTCGAATTCTCATGCTTAAATTTTCAAGGAAATATTGAAATTGGATCAGAATATTGAAAGACAATTTTGATCCCTCATTTCTATCATTTATTTACAGAACTAATTTTAAAAGGCAGTAAACTTGGCATAGTGAATATAGAGGTAGTTCTAGACTAAAGCAAACCAGAGTTGGAGTTCTAAATCTGGCAGGTATTCAAAATATAACCATGGACAAGTCACTTAGTCACTTAACCTCTCTGTGCCACTAGCAACTCTCTAAGACTTTATTGAGGTGTTTTTATCGATTCTTTATTGAGTTGTCACCTGGGAGATACTTACATCAATAAAATCAAAGACCCAGACAAAAAGAAATTAAAAATTGTAACACCACTCTTTTTTCGTATAGTATAAATCATTTTATCAGGGAAGTAATTATAATTGTCATTTTGCTGGGAGGAAAATGAAGAAAGATAAGTGATTTTGTAATACCAGACTTTCTAAAAAAAGTAAAACATTATGTAGAATATTGTGCAAAACAATATTATACTTATATTGGAGACATTATACTGGGAAAAAAAACTATTTAAAAACATTTGCCTTTTTCTCCTAGAACCTAACAGGTTGAAGAGTAGTTTTCAATAATGCCTTATGTCTTCTAGCATCCTCTGAACCTTTGTTTAAGTAGCCATCTTCTTGTTGCACCACTAGGAAGAGATTGTGTTTAGTTAAGACACTTTGAAATACAGATCTAATCTTGAGAAATGGTTCCATTAAAAAGTATCTGGCATTCATATATAATGAGGTTTACAAAGTACTCTACTTACAACTACCCAGTGAAGTAGAGTTACTATCCCCATTTTACAGATGAAAATGAAAGTGGCATAGTAGGAGATAGTGGGATCCAAATTAAGACCTGGAATTTTATTTTAGTTCTCTTGATTCCACAGCCAGTACTCTTTTTTCCATAGCATCATCATGCTGCCTAGTACCATTGCGTGGTATCACCCAATTTTCTTTTAATGGTATCTCCCTCTGAAGAGGTAGAATCAGTATATTCTTCATTGGCCATTGTTGTCCTTTCTTATTTCACCTTTCCTAGTAGATTTTTCGGGATGGCTTATTATAGTACTATTTTGCCAAAGAGAATGAGAGAGAATGAAGTAGAAGAGAATTGTGAGGGGAAAAAACAATTTCCAATGTTGTTCAGAAAATCTATTTAGCAAATGGCTGAAGGAAACCTTTCCGAAAGTAACTAGTGGCCATAGCAGATGTGTTCTAGTATAATACTAAATGGAAGCACCCCACAGACAAACTCTGATCTCTAATCTAGATACTGGTGGTGGTGACGCCACAACTCAGTCTTTCATCTACAAGATTAGTTTAGTTATTAAAGTGATAAAGAACTTGACTATTTTCACACAGTCAATCTGCTCCTTCAATTTACCAGGGGGTAATTTGGTCCGTTTTCAAGACCATATTTTGTTTGTGTGCCTTGTTTATTTCAAGATACAGCTAGTAACATGTCATGCAAATGAGCTTTAATTTACTCTCTACATGGCTTCCTTAATTAAAATAGAGGGGGGCTGAATTTCCTTACATCTGCCTATAAATAATTCTTTCATAAATAGAATGCCTATAAAAAATGCTGGATCTGTAATGAGTGATGGGGTCTATTCAGAAACATGAAATCAGAGAAAGATTCATTCATTGACTCATTGGAGGCAACATTATAGACATCCTGTTAAGTTCAAAAATAATAATGATTTCTCATGAGTCAGTCAGAAAATGGGATCAATTCTCACTTGTTAAGCCAGGAAGGTACCAGGAAATGAGTTTCTTATATGCAGAACAGTGAATATCTTATTTCTTAATCTCTTCCCATATTATCTATCTTGCATGACTCCAACGGTTTATTGTCCACCATTAATAATGCCATATTCTGGCCTGAAGGAAAGGTCTTCCTATACATACTTTAAATTATTTTTGTTCTTCTTTATAATAAAGCTAATTAGGAGAAAGGGAGATGGAAAGAGGGGGAGGGGGGGAGAGAGGGAGAGAAAGACACACCCACACACACACACAGAAACAGAGAGAC
This sequence comes from Phalanger gymnotis, assembly GCA_028646595.1. Lineage (NCBI taxonomy): Eukaryota > Metazoa > Chordata > Mammalia > Diprotodontia > Phalangeridae > Phalanger > Phalanger gymnotis. The sequence goes on from CM053622.1 coordinate 333,605,375, forward strand.
AGAGAGAGAGAGAGAGAGAGAGAGAGAGAGAGAGAGAGAGAGAGAGAGAGAGAGAGAGAGAAACCTTTTCTTCAACATAGGCTAGATGAAGGGTATGATAGGAGTAATATTGGACCTGCCAAATAGGTTGTGCTAATGTTTCCCAAAGCCAACAACCATGAAGGCCAGGCTTACTTTTCCTTGGAAGATAATGAAAGTATCCTGGATACTTAATTGACCCAGAGGACTAGATATTGAACCTTTGACATACTTTCCTATTGGGTCTAAGTACAACAGACATTGAATAATTCTAAATAAGATGACTATGTGAAAGATTACTGAGAAGCTCCAACTCTCCCATACATGGTCCAGCAAAGATGAAAATAACTCCAAACTGAAAAATAATCTGGCCACAACTGGAGTAGGAGATAAGTAGGGTTGTAGGAAGTAGAAGTCAAAAAACCTGATATGCTTAAGAGGGCCATGAAACCTTCAGATCTCTTTAATGGGGAGATTTAAGGATAGGAGGCAAGAAGTGATGAGAAGCATGAAGTGTTTGGATGGGAAAGCTACAAAATGGTCAGAAAGCTGCTATGTTCTGCTCAATCTGATGTATCAGTAATGCAAGATTCAGGATGTTGATGGTGACCATGAACATGCCTGTATAGTTCAGAATTGCAAAATGTAAGAGACTCTCTATATAGAAGGCAGAAGAAGTGAAACATTTATTCAGGCACTAGAGGATCAATCCTCACAACCAATAACTCCAATTTAGCATAGCAACAATTGTATTCTAAAACCAGTGAGTCCACTTCAATGTAATAGCAAGGAAATTAAAACAAAATATCACAGCAAGGAGCCAAGCCATCCTGTCACCTTCCGCTCTGCTAGGGCCATCCCATAAACACTCAATCATGAATCCTAACTGTCTACTTGCCTATGTCCTCTCCTCCCAATGTTCTGAAAGGCTTAGCAGTTCTCTGAAACCTTGCAGTTCTCTCTCTTTCTCTTTGTCTCTCTGCCTCTTCCAGTTCTCCATCTCTGGAAGCTCTTTCTTCTCTCCCAGTTCTGTCTTCTTCACAGTTCTCTCTACTCTGAGCTTATTGGCTATCTTCAGGAGATATCTATGTATAAATGTGTGTATATATATGCATATGTATATATGCGTATATATACATATGTATATACAAATGTATATATACATATATGTATGTATATATAGACATGTATGTACATATATATACATATATGTATGTATATAGACATGTATGTATGTGTGTGTATATATATATATATATATAATTTCCTGTTTAGGGCCCGAGGGCTTAATGCCTACTTAGTAAAAGGGTGTGGTCCTGGGGCTATAAGACAACCACACTGGCATACCAAGATGGCCGCTAGTGCAGATTCTTAGATCTTCTTTACTAAGGAAAACATAGCTGTTTCAAGGGTCAACAATCTCACTTTAATTAAACACACATATATTATTCACTTATTTTAGGAGAAAAATGGAGCACCCTGAACTTCAGAGCAAATACAAACAGAAATTATATACAGAAAAAAATAACACAAATCAACAGACAGGCTTCTAACTGTCTGGCTATAGCAATACATACTGTTACCAGAGAGAAAAGCACCAACATCTGGGTTTTCAAAGCCAGGGGACTCCTTAATGGCTACCCAGAATCTTGTCTGGCAAAATTACAGCAGCACTCTTCCAATGATTAAGCCCCAAATCAAAATGCTAACCTCAGAGTATATATGCTATTTCCAATGAAGGGCTCTTGTTTCAATCAAAGACTCCTAATTCAAAGAAAGGCAAGACTCAATCAAAGGCACCTGATTGCCTTAAGTGCTGAGAAGCACTCCAAAAGAAAAAAAAAAACATGGAAAAGTCTCACTTTGCTTGCCATTACAGTGGCTTAGAACC
>CM053622.1:333607783-333624096 GCA_028646595.1 Phalanger gymnotis
GGGCTTTCTGGGCCTGGAGTCTTTTTGTCAAGATGTCGGACTGGGGAGGCTGGTTCACGAATCAGCTGCGGTTGGGCTTAAATAAATTTTTTCTTGTTTTCTACTTAGAGAATCTCTCATACCTTGCGATTTCGAACCATTCAAACATATACATGATTATATTTGAGATTATAAACTCGGCCTTCCTACTACATTAGGACATCTCATACTCCAGTATCTTTGACAAGAAAATCACAATGGAGTCACAAAGAGTCAGATTAAAAAATATTCCTAATTGAAGATTTATAGCAATTGCAATGGAAATACTAGCATAAATGAATATTTAAAGTAAATATGTAGAATGATGAAAAACATATCAACATAGATTACATGATAATAAGTAACAATCTATTCCAGCTTCAAAGGGCTGAACAACATACTGGATGGTCACGATGGGTGAATTTAATAAAAAACCAAACATCCTTCCTTTGAACTTCTTCAGAGTTTATGTGAGCCTTTCAGTGTTGACTAAAGAATTGCTGTTCTTTTCCTACATGATTGTGCCTCTGAGACTAGTGAGATACTACAAGTTTAGGGGCCTCCCTCTGCCCCAGCTAAGTTCTGAAATTCAGCCTATCAACACCCTGTGAACTCAAGGTAGAAAATCCAAGTGGGAGGAGTCCCTTGTTTCTGAGGGCAATGATCCTTCTTTTTTTTTTAGGCTTTCTTACCTTTGCAGATACATATTAAGGGCAAGTCTCAAAGGGCATACACAGATCATTCTTTATTTTGATGGAAAATTGGTCTGTGTAATGAAAAATATTGACAAGTTTTTATTAAAAACATTAATAGATTTATATTTAGGACACCCTTACAGGGTTTGGAGTTTCTAGTTTCAGTAACCGAGTATTATCTTGTGCTAAGAGGATTGATAACAGAATTGTACGGCAGCACAAATTATATTAGGCTGGATGTTTATAAGCCCCTTCAAGGTTACCTCTGTTTGAATTAAAGCAACCTTTATGACTTATTCTCATGCTAGCTTTCTTATCTTGGAAAGAAAAAGGCAGAGCAATGTACCTGTGCATGAAACAAGGAAAACAGACTCCTTTACCCCTTGAGAAATTTTAGCCTTTCAATAACACATTAAGTGTTGCATAGATCAGATTGGCAGAAGGGGGGTGGATGGGTAAAGCATTTTGAGTTAAAAACAATGTTTTAACTACTACTCTGTACCTTTTGTAACCAAAGCAGAACAAATTGTCTTTTAGACCAACAATGCACTTTCTAAAATAAGGCACTTTCAACAACCCAGTAAGCAGGGTTCCAGGATTCCTGAGAGTGCTGAGACTCTGGCAGCGGACACAGGCTGGAGGATAGGGATATTTAATGGAATGCTTTAATGGATCCTGACAAGCTGGAGGACACTAAGCGAGGGGAGGTCATTTGAGCATATCCCTTGGTAGTAGTAAACAGAATACCAATAGTAGCCAGATAAACTAATATGACACAGTTGTTTCCCCTGGAATCCCAGGATACTTTTCTTAGCTCCTAATCATTTATAGCAACTGAGATCTGTTGGAATAATAGTTATAAAAGCTAAAACCAGCTCCATCCCTTTCTATTGCCAAATAGTTTGGCCAAGCTCTGGATGCACAGATTTCTCTAAACGGTAATTGGGTATGTCCCTAGTGGTCCATGGAGTAACATCTATTTTGGCAAACATTTTTATGCCGCCGTTATATACTATCCTTGTAAATGTTGCCGAGTGTCTTGGCACATGGGGGATCTGAGCTACTTGAATTATGGATGTTTTCCAGCCCTGTGTTTGAATTAGCAATGTAGAATGGAACGATTCAATTCTTTACCTTACTTGACTTATGATGTCTTATGCAGAAAATATAAACTAATATGTCTTTGGTAATATTGGAGGGGTATTAAGCAAATTTTCTAATAAGAGAAGCCTGATAATAATCTCCTTGACCAGAAGTTTCATACCTTGGGAGATACCATGGACTGAGCAATTCCCTTCAGGATTATAAATCCACTAGGTCAATCATAACATTGATCAAAATTCATAGGGTAGTTTCAAGATTCTGGATATCAGGGATATTGATATTGGGCTGCCAAAAGTCCCCACAAGTCATTTCTCTTCCAGCCTAGAAACAACCATTAGTTATCCCTAGGAAATGCTATAATGTCACTCGACTATACACTGAAGGTCACAGCAAATAGGTGCTATATCTAAGAAGAGAACTGCATAATTCTCATTCTCATCCTCTCAAATTAATGATAAAATCATGTGCCATCATTGAAATGGACAGATACATCTGAGTCTTGGAGACATCACAAACACCAGCTCTCTTGCGAAGTTTGGTCCAGGATTTTCTCAATAGAAAACACTGTAAATGTATAACTTCAATCATTGTATAGACCATGAGAGTGGATTGTGAGTAATTTCTCATTAGATTATTTCTTTGGATGTGAAGTAAGAGCAGGGCCCAAATTCCTTTGGCTATTTCATTAAGTTGACTGTTAAATCACAAGAGAAACTGACAGCTCCCTTACGAAGATTCCCCTGCGTAGAAGACAACCGGAGAAAGGCCCCTGAGTCATCTGGGTGATGCTATTTCCTAGGTGCACTTTGTGCCTCAACTTTTCTAGTATCTGGCCTTACTTGGAAATTGGGCAATTGGGTTTCTCAGAGTCATACCATTGACCACTGCTGCCTATTACTACCAGATGCAGAAGGGATGCACCACATAATGAGATACGTGTCTAGAGACTAGGCAAAGCAACTGATGGAGACAGCACAACTCTGGAGGGTCAGAAAGTCTGTGCACTATTGCTGTCTTTGCTTCTGACATGCAAGATCTCTACCATGATTAATGAAATAATGTTGCTGGACCTTTGTAAGTTCCTCAGCTGAACATAGCATACAGTAAGAGGTTTTACATTTATGGGAAAATATACATGGATTTGGCAAAAGTACAGTTGAAAACAGCACATGTTAGTGAAGAGGATTAAATCTTCCTATTTGGAAGATAATTATAAATAATAACTGAACCTCAAAATAACATCACATTTTCCTTTTTTGGGGGGGCAAGGATAATTGATTTTTCAGCCTGGAGGTCACTTTAGGGAGAAGATATACAATATTCCTGATACAAAACATATACTTCCGGATGGTAATCAGATTCCACGAGGCAGTTAACTTTTTCATTGTGCAACCATCCCCCTCCAGGTGTTATGAAGAGATTCAAATGGTAGAACCCTAAGAGTCAAAAGTCTTTTTGTTTTTAGTGCATAAAAATATAAAAGGACAGCAGGATAAGACTAGGTGATACAGGGGGTAAACAGCTGGACCTTGGAATCAAGAAGATATCCTACCATCAATACTTAGTATCATTGTGAACAGGACAGGTCACTTAACCTCTCTTGGCTTCCCTTTCCTCATCTGTAAAATGGGAAGATTGGACTTGATTGACTCCAAGGTCCATTTCAGCTCTAAATCTATGATGCTTCACATTCTATCATCTTCTGACCTTTCCCAGGACCATTTCCAGCTGAACTCTACCAAACTCAAATGTAAACCAGAAAACGAGAATTTTAAAGATAACAGCAAAAACAAAAACAACCATTACAAAGAAGTTGTCCAGGATGGGGTGGGAGTGGGGGAGGAGCAAAGCAAGGAAATGACAAGATGCTACACAGGAGGGCTTCAGTTGAAGTCCTATTGAGAAACCTGAAATGCTTACCAGTTGGCTCTGTAGATATCCCTGCCTCTGTTAGAACCAGAGGTGCACTGGCAAATATTTAACTACCAGCTTAAAAATGTATGCTTACTAATATGGAAATATGTTTTATATAATTGCACATATATAATAACCTGTATCAAATTGCCTACCATTTTAGGAAGAGGGGAGGGGAAGGAAGGAGAAAAATTTGGAACTCAAAATCTTGTAAAAATGAATGCTAGAAATTGTCTTGACATGTAATTGAAGAAAAAATAAAATAGTATTAAGATAAAAATATATGTTTGACACATTTTAAAGTTTAATCTGCATTTATTATAACATTTTTCTATCAGTTTCTTAAGTCTAGAATCTAGATAATTGACTAAAAAATAATCAAGATTTGTAGGGTTTGTTTGTAGATTTCTGAGGTATAAATGCTCACACTAGAAATTTGTTAATTAGCCAATACAAGCTGGTTAGCGTCATACGACTGCTCCTAAAGAAATAGATCTACCAGCACATGGCTATAGGTTGGCCCTACTTGGAAAACATACTTCAAATGTCACCTTTCCCAGTCCTCCCTCCGACTGGTGCCTTCCTCTTTATGCCAGTCTTCCCTATAGTCTGTATATATCTTGCATGGATATATATTTATAGTCACATACCACCACCCCCCCATTTGAATGAAAAATATCTTGAGAGTAGAGATGATTTTTTGCTATTTGTAGCCCTAGAAATAAATGCAGCACTTAATACACGATTGTTTATTAATTAATGAGATGGACTGAATTTATGCATGCTTTCATCGTACGCTATGTAGTACCAGAACAAAATTTGGAAACAGATTTTCCCAGTTATAGGCAAGGGTTTCATATTGCAGTTTGTCAACAGTACCCTCAATTCCAAGTTTCAGAACAACTATTATTGCAGATGAATCTAGGGCAATGGTAAGAAATAGCATTATCCATCTGTTCAAATTTGATGAAACAAGAACTGAAATCAAGGAGTTAGTAAAATCTGAAAAAGGGAAAAACTGAAGAACCTGGAGACATTGAAAATCTTTATTTAACAGAAACTCTTGAAAGTTTATCTCCTAGCAAAGTGGATGACAAAATCAAAACTGTGTCTCAAATGATTTTGAAGAGATAGATGTCTTTAGACTAGAATTATGAAAAGGCCTTTTATCAAGTGATAAATAAACAAGCATTTATTAAGTGTCCACAAGAACTGGCTTTGGAGTTTTATAGCATAAATCCAACTAGGGAACCAATGGTACCAAAACATAGTAATCTTAAAAACCTGAAATTTGCTATCTAATACTGGTAAAAGTTTAATAACTGGGTTTTTGGGCAGGGGTCAGGCTTGAGGAGACATGCATATGATACATGTTTAAGTTTTATTTGCATTATTAATATTTTTCCATCACTTTTTTAAGCCTAGAGAATACAATGATATATTAAACTGATTTCTATCATTAGCTGATTTCTGATGTGTAAATGCTCACACTTAAAAATCAGGTCTTGGGAGACAGTTCCAGTTAGCTTCAGCAAATCCATGGTTACAAACATCATGAAAGAGTGTATTCTCTCCCTATTTGACAGAAAATACAAAAATGTTTCAGGATCTGTACACAACATAATATGTTGTAGCTACAGTCACAGCAAGATGGGAAGGCAGAAAGGTGGAGCTATGCTACTGAAGGTAACATTAAATATCACACTGGCAGAGGAGACTTGTGAAAACTACTGAAAATCTTTGGACAAGGATTGCAAGATTCATAAATATCTAGCTGTTACTGAGAACTGGAACTCCATATTAGAGACCAAAAAAAAAAAAAAGGATTGGGAAAAATGTATAAAAAATTCTAGATTCCTTTAATCATCAAATGAAAGCAAAATTCAAAAGATTTAGGCAATCCTAAGTGTTGAAGTAGCACAAAGCTATAGGCATCTACATGTTCCCAAAGAGTCCAACATAATGAAGAACCAAGTTAGATCCAAACTTGTCCACTATTAACATAACAATAGAGAAGCTACATTGAGGAACATGACTAAATTCTAGTTTTTCTGCAAAACTGGGGAGATGCAGCACGAGATAAAGTCATGAATTATTTTGACTCAAACATTTCATAGAAGGACATGAATTACTAGCAAATCATGTTACTAGCTTTGTCCCAGACACAAAATTGATCTTAGCATAGGGGACCTATGATTTATGAAACCTTTATACAACTACTCCCAAAAGATGAGACACTAGCAACACCTCCAAATATGGGCCAATTCTGTGCTTATATACTTTTTCCAAGGTATTTATAGCTTGTACCACTAAAAAAACTATAAACAGAAGAAAATAATAATGGTTAAGTAGCAAAAAATTGTATGTCAAAATTCCAAGGCAGTATAAACGAAAACTTAATATTGAATAAATTTCTTAAAAACACCATAACATTTGTAATACATTAATTGATGATGACAAAGCCTTTAACTCAATTCTGCATTCATGGTTTATTTAGGTACTGAAAATTTATTGAAAAGAAATATCTAAATATGCTGAAAATGGTAGAATAATTGAAATACACATGGAAATCTATTTTCTACTTCAATTATATCTCTAACATAATAATATAAAATTATATTAAATGCAGCATCTTTTAAGGTGACAGTTAAGCCACCTTATATTCTCCCCCCACTTCCAAAACTAAATCCATTAACATTTCTCCTAAATAGTATTATGACTTCCAAATTAATGACCTTATTGTGCCTAAACATCATAGTAATCATTTGTTATATATGGATGACATCAAGTTTTATTGCTCCTTAGAAAAATACATTAAGCCACTTTTCCATCTTATGGAATCTTTCTCCAATAGTATCAAAATATAATTTAAACTTGATAAACTAAAAACTTTTACTTTATAGTACTGAAAGGTAGATGCTGATACTCAATCCAACTCTATTGACTCTCTGTTGTCTCCAGGATTAAAAACTAAATGCTCCATTTGGCACTCGCAGCCTGTCATAGCCTAGCCCCTTCCTACTTTTCCAGTGTTTTTACACCTTACTCCCCAATGTGTACTCTTCAATCCAGTAACACTGGCCTCCTGGCTGCTGTATATTCAAGGCACTCCATTTCTCAGATCAGAACATTTTCCTTGTTTCTCATGCCTGTAACACCATTCACCTCCTCCTCTTCTCTAACTACTGACCCCACTGGCTCCCTTTAAGTCCCACCTAAAATCTTGTCTTTTACAGCAAGCCTTCCCAAATGCCTCTTAACTCAATTCTAACACTTTCACTCCAGCAATTATTCCCTACTTATCCTATATGCAGCCTGCTTTGAATGTATTTCTTTGCATATGGTCTCCCCAGGTAGACCATCAGTTCCTTGAAGATGGGGATTATCTTTTTTCTCTTTTTGTATCTCCAACGCTTAGTATAGAGACAAGAATGTTAGATCAGTGTTTAACAAATGTTCATTGGTTGATGGATTAGAGTATGAAGATAGATGTCAAATTTATTGATGGACAAAAGCAATACTTACAAATACCTTGGTGTCCTCTAGACAAAAGATATTAATCATGGTGCTGTCCAGAAGAAAGCCGAGGCTATGCCTGGCTAAAGAATAACTGATATTTTGAAATCTATTATCAGGGAGAACTCATTGAAAGCAGTGCATGCCTATAGAATCCTAGTTTTAAATATACTTTCAGAACTATAAAATAGATCATAATATGTTAGGAAAGTATCCTACAAAACTCATGGAATATTAACAAAATATATGGCACATCACCAGAGGGCAGCTATCAACTCAGGAATGATCATCACTTCCTCTTATAAAGAGTACTAGATGGAGAGTAGGAAGACCTGCATTTAAAGCATTGCTCTGTCACTTACCATTTTTGTATCCATTGGCATCTCACTTAATATCTCTGAATTTCACTTCTCTCATCTGTAAAACTAGAGGTTCATTTGAGTTATGAATCTCTGATTTATTTTGGATGGGGGAAGGCAAGGCAATTGGGGTTAAGTGACTTGCCCAAGGTCACACAGCTAGTAAGTGTCTTCTGAGGCTCATTTGAACTCAGATCTTCCTGACTCCAGGGCTGGTGCTCTATTCACTGCACCACCTAGCTGCCCCTGAATCTCTGATATTAAGAAGATTGAGAGATAATCTCAAAAACGCATTTAGGAACCAAATATAAACCTTTGGGACAAGCAGACATCACTTCCCCAATCAGCAGTAACAGTTATATGCCACTGTATTTATCACAGCTAAATAAAATATTTTACTTCCCAATGAAACCTATGGAATGGCTAAGGTTCAAAAATGGAATTAAAAAGCCCTCTGTTAGTAATATTCACATGAACTCGACATGCAATACTTTGAGGAAGAAGTGTTGAACGAAAGTCTGAGTCATTCACATCTAGAGAATAGAAAGGTTTAGAGAAATGGAAGGATTTTTGAAGGCAATTCAGAGCCAGGTCATAGTCATGAATAATTAAAGATGGTTTATCCTTAAGAAACCTGGAAATAAGCAAGTTAGGGAAATAAATATTAGAAACTATAGAATAATTTACTGCAGGCTGCAAAAAATTCAATACCTACAAAATATCTAAGAAGACATGACCTGTTTATATACATATTTGAAACTTGCTGTCATTCATAAGCTAATAGATAACACATTTCCATACCACAAGTATAGGTGCTTGAGAATTTAACCAATGAATAGTACTAGAACCAGACCATTATCATAGATGGAACTGTTGTCGAAAATCACCTAGATATAAAGTTGCTCCATAGAAGTATAAGAACAATCTCTTTAATAAATGTTGTCATACTAAATAGTCAAAATTTTAAGGTATGTATAATGAACAACTTTCAAAATATTGTGGACTAATTGAGGGAATCAAAACCACATGAGAACATGGATGAAGATAAGACACATATCATCTCCATCATCCCATTCACTACTGGATTTGTCTCAAAGATGTTTTCAAAAAAGCCTTCAAAATAAGCTTATATCCTAATATTTTTATTCAATTAAAAGTAGTTATTTTGTCAACTTGTGAAATAGTATGCAAATCATTAATTATATCTAGTAAGATTTCTATCTGAAATACATTGAAAAAGATTAGAAGCATGACATAAAGAGCAATCATCTCCAACACTTATCTTCACTTCATGATGAGGTACAAGAAATTCAAATAGAAGAAACAAAATTGTATTGCTCTTTCAATCTGCTTACTATTTGCATTTCCATTTTTTCTTTTACAATGTAAAATTTATACCACTGATATTTAGAGTACTAGTATCTGAAGGTCTGAGGAAGTAATGACTTATCCAGGAACTCCTGTCCTAATCCCCTCATCAAAAAAAAAATCCTTTACATTCCTTCTTTTTGATTTTTTTTTCCTTTCTTTGCCTTTGTAATTTAACAAGCCTATTTTGAAGTTCTGAACTGCTTAAGAAGAACCACAGAATGTCTTGAGGAGGGAAAAAAGGATGAAGAATGGTGAGGTAGCTATGATCTGGTTATTTCAAGGAATGGAGGATATTTGGCCTAGCCAAGAAAAGATATAGAGGGGACAAAATTGCTGCTCTTTAATATTTAAAATATATCATGTGAAAGATCAATTAGGCTTATCGTACAGCATTCCAGAGGAGGAGCAGTAATATCATGGGAAAGAAGTTACAAGCTGTCAATTTTTAGCTCAATATAAAAAGAACTTTCTCACAATTAGAACTGTCAAAAAAAAGGAATGAGTTGTTTTTGGAGTTATGAGTTTCCCATCATTAGAGGAGTTTGAAACAAATAGAGGCTAGACAACCACATATTGAGGTCTATTTTGAACTTTTACAATCAATGATTCATTTTTTTTTTCTATTTGTCTCCTCGCAGTTTTAATGGGTTCCCTGTCTGTGATACATCCTATCCACTTTTCCCTTATATTTTTCTAACTCTATTTTCCAGATCTCCTTGATTTTTATACTAATTAATAGTTTACTTTTTCTCTTCCTCTGCAGTCTGCTTTTCACCTCATCTGTCAAATACTATCTCTCTCTTCTTCCCTTTTGTACAACCTCAGCTTTTATTATAGAAAATGAGAACTCAGGAATGAATAATAATTTAAGTTCACCCATGGGCCAGTCTGAAAATATCTCTCTCTGAAGCCATATTTATTGCACAATCAGAATAAAAATTGTATAATGGAAAATTGCAAAAGAAAAAAAAAGATGGTTATCACCTTTCCAGTAATAGTGCTAATGGATTCCAGTAATAATGCTGCGAGACATTTTCTGGTATAAAGTACAATTTGTCTAATATATACAAAATTCAGTGTGATAGTTTCATGAGAATTTTTGCTTTTTGTCATTCCCAGCATGCAATGCAGCAACAAATTATGCAGAAGCAAATAGAACCCTTGAGAAGTACTTTTGTCTACTTCCCTCCAGGCAAGGTTATAAGACTTCCAGGGAAGGAATTCTCATTACCTCTCTTAGCAATCAAATATAATGTTTAATGCTCCCCACATACAATGTAAGAGAGTAACTAGGTTGAAAAAGATGTCACATGTAATGTGTTATAATGGCAACCAAAAGTACAGAATGAGTACAGAAATAGCCAGATATGAGGGAATCAGATTACTTGGCAATTTTCACAAATAAATCTCCAGGTATTATTATTTTTTCCCTTCACTTAGAAGATCCTAAAGACCAATAAATATCAAATGTTAATTGTGTTCTCTGAAGATTTTTGCTCTTTCACTTAAGTTGTATCTCATTAATGGGCCTATTTGTTTCTTGAAGAGAGTATAGTGAAAATGGATATGAAAATGACTCAAGTTTCTAGGCTTAGAAGAAACAAAAGTGTATTGTACTTTCAATCAATCACCAAGTATTTATTACGCCCCTACTATATGCCAATCGTAGTGCTAAACAGAGAGAATACAAATTCAAGAAATGACAGTCTCTATTCTTGAGGAACTTATATTCTAAAAAATACACTGAATGACTCCTTAAAATATCAAGTATATTTTCATCTATTGGGCAGCTTACTATTCATATACATATTCCTTTATCCAATCTGACTCGCATGCATGACCTACCATTAAGTGAGGGTAAATTTCCACTCATAATACTTGAGCTTCCTCGAGCTTTGTCAAAAAACTAAAAAGATCCATTTCTCCTTTTCCAGACTATTTACAAAAGTGGTGGCATCCATCAAAAGGTTGATTATGTTTGGCACCTAGACCAGTATTGTTGGTGCATATGCAATTTGAAAATGTCATTCCAAACTTATGATGAATATGACCTTGGATGAACTGCTAAATATTGAACCGAGTTAGTTCTCAATGCAAACTGCCAGGCTGAGCAGCTCAAGAGGCCTAGAATTATCTAATAACAATCAAGGAAGAAGCTGGAGGTCAGTGAGTCAGTGATCCCTCTATTGTGCATGTATCATCAATGTATATTTTTTGTAGTCATCAATCAAGAACGAGGTGTAAGGCTAATAAGCTAGTATCTTGTTTGTTCTAAAAATTTTCTTAAATTGATTTCTCTCAATCTTTTTTTCCTTTCTTCTTCCAAATACTCATTTTCTATTGTCCTTGTACTGCTATTTAGATAAATGATGACAACAAATGAACTCTTTTAATTAAGAGCTTTGGCCAAACACTGACCGAAAGTCTATCTCTTACTTAGTAAGTAAGACTTGCGGACTCATGTCAAGCACAAATTAAATGACTTGACTAGTGTCACAAGCACAAGCTCATCCTGCACCTTGCTAACTCTAAAGATAGCAAACTAACCACTATTCACACTATCTTGGACCATTACTAGTGGCATAATAAATATTTAAAACTAAATGTATTGGCATTTGTTTGCTGGATCTCTTCTATCTATTACAGACTATTTCACTATAGTTTAATTATGGGATGTCTGTATTGTTTTTACCACTAAATCAAAAAGCTTGAGGTTTTGTAGTATGTCAATTTCTTTTTTGTTGCTGCTACCCTTGCTGTTTAAGGAGAAGGGATCCAGACTTATGATTTTATTTGTATAGGGAACCCCCAGGGTAGAAACTCCTTCTAACATTGTGGATCAGCATCTATTCTGCAATTCATAGTCTTAAAGAGTTGACTGGGACCCTGAATAGTTAAGTCACTCTACCATGGTCAGACATCAAGTATATGGGTCAGTCGAGACTTGAACCCACATCTTCTTAACTCTGAGAAGGTGTAGTAGGAAGGCCAAATTTATAATCTCAAATATAATCATGTATATGTTTGAATGGTTCGAAATTGCAAGGTATGAGCAATTCTCTAATGAGAAAACAACAAGAAATTTATTTAGGCCCCAGCACAGCTGATCCGTGAACCAGCCTCCCCATTCCGACATCTTGACAAAACGACTCCAGGCCCAGAAAGCCCACCTCACAAGAGTAACCAGGAGGCCACAGAAAAACAAGATAGTATTTAGCCAAATCATTTTTACTGGCCTCAAGTTCCTGCTCACACTCCTGGGTCTACACACGGGTAAGCCCTGCTTCCGCAGCTTCCTGCTTCCACAGCTTCCTGCCTCCACAGCTTCTGGCTTCCACAGCAGCTTCCCGCTGAAACTGTCCAATGACCAGAGACCTTTGGTTCCCGAGTTGGTCCCTCTTAAGTCATTAATCTACACCCACACAGGTTTCACACCTGATAGGGCTTTGGGCCTGGGGCTTAGCTCTTAACAGCTGAAAGTACTTCCACTCAAAAGAAACAAAAGCCATATTAAGGAGACAATTTTGCTTAACAACACAGAAGGGCTCTATATTCACTAGATCAAAATTCCTTTGATATGTCAAATTAGGAGATGCAATTTTCACAGCTAGAGAGAACGGACAATCAAAGCAAATAATGTGTCACCTGAAAAAAAAATGCTTTTTTTAATGAAAATGTACATATCTGAAGATGTGCTGCCTCATTTGCAACTTAACTTGCTTATATCAACAGGCATAACATGTCTGAGTCACCTGTAGTACTGCCACAATTTGTAGGTAAGATGTAGATTTATTTCTACAAAAAATATTTTTAAAGGGCCTCTATACAAGTCAAATATGAAGCTTCCTTTCCAAGTATTCAGTAATCAATATTTTGCAATCATTCATTCGTACAGACACCTAAAAACCCCTTAATATCCAGGGCATCTTCGGCCTCCACGAGCAAACACAAACTAGCTACAGTGCATCTAAGACCCTTCATCAACCACTCCTACTTTAGATATAAACATTTTCACTCCCTTGCAGCCAGGAATCCCTGTTCTAATCAAGGAGGGATACTCACCATAGCCCACGTTTCCAATATCAACTCTCCCTTCGATCAGTGCCTTTCCATGCCTTATTCACTATTCTCAGAAAGGGTCATGCCATCATTGTGTTCAAAACCCTGCAATTACTCAGTCCTGCCAACTTAATGAAGTGCACATTCTTTTCCTGGCATTTAAGACCCTCCACAACTGGGCACTTGTGTACCTTTCTGTCTTTGAATTATTCTGCTGCTCCCTATCGTATCCCAAATTCTAGACAAATCATCCTCTGCACATATCCCACCCTTTCCTACCTTTATGCAAGCTGATAATTGAGAATCTATGGGAAGACAGGGAAAACATTGGAAAGAATGCTAGGAATGGAAGGGGTTTGCCTCTTGCCAATGAAGTACCTATGTCCATGAGATTACAGACTAATTGGAGTAATGAATTTTTTTTTAAATAAGTTGTTGGTCCCTAACTAAATATCAATAAATGAATAGGAAGATTGTCACCCTTTGCATAATATATAAACATGCATATGCATATACTTATATGTGCATATATATGTACACATATCTATATAGGAATACACATATAAACCTACATGTGTGTATATATATATACATACATACATACATACATTATATTCACAGATACATACACATATAAAACTAGGTGACACAATAGATAGAATGCTAGTTTTGGAGTCAGGAAGACCTGAGCTCCAATCCTACCTCAACTGCTTCCCACTTATAGGACCCTGAGCAAATCAATTAACCTCTGCCTGATTCAGTTTTCTCATGCATAAAATGGAGATAGTAATAACACCTGCCTCTTAAGTTGTTTTAAGGATCAAATGAAATAATATTTTTGTAAAGTGCTTTGCAAATTTTAAAGTAATATTTAATGTTATTTAGGAGGCAGGAGGCCGCTGGCGGCTCAGTGGATAGAGCTCTTGGCCTTGAGTCAGGAAGATCTGAGCTCAAATTCAGCCTCATATGCTTCCTAGCTCTGTGACGCTGGGCAAGTCACTTAACCTCTGATTGCCTAACAAAATGGATCCACTGAAGAAGCAAATGGCAAAGCATTCCAGTATCTCTGCCAAGATAATCCTAAATGGGGTCACAAAGAGTCAGCCATGACTGAAAAATGACTAACCAGCAGCAATTGTTAAACACCTATGTATGTCTATATGCATACATAGATGGGTAGGCATGTTTACATACACCTATGCATGTGCTTCTTTTGACCTTTTCCATGGTCAAACATGACTAGCGAAATTAAATATGCAGTTGAAAATAGGCTGGTTCCTCTTTAGCCAGAGACATAAGTATAAATAATCCCTCAGTCCTAAAGAGAAGCTAGAAGGTAGCCTGATTCGGTGGGACATTTGTTAGGGTGGAATGTAATATATGCCTACAACCATCTACAACCTTTTAGAAGCTTCCAGCACATTCCTGCCCACTATTAGTTTCTAAGCCTGGTTGAAAACTTAGTAGCCATCCATTTCTTTCAAGTAATTTCCTCCTTTCCTAACTCTAGTGTTGAATGATTGAGATGGAAAAGTTCAAAAAAGAAAGGTTATGAGTCACACCAACAGGTTTGAGAGTAAATTGAAAAGGACTGAAAAACCAGAATTCTATGAAAAGGATGAAATTCATAGAGCTGCAATTCTACACAATCTGATTGAATGCATATACCCTACATTTAGTTAGGGTAGATTATTAGGAATATAACTCCAAGTAAATGTCTTTAGGCAGAATGCCTGATGAGTTTGTAAACTAATAAATTGGCTTATTTTGTTAATTCCTGAGAGTTTATCCTTCACCACGCCTTTTCAATTATCACAAAATATGAACACTATCCAGACTATTTCTGTTATTTACCTATATTATACTGCCCTCATATTATTTTGTTATTCCAATTTTTCAATGGAATTTCTATGCATTTAAACACAACATTTAATATTCATTGCAAACTCATGATATAATAGATTCCTTGCTTGTTGCACATGATCTTTAATCTTTATATGTTTCATTTCCTCTTTTAATCTTTTGATGAATCATTGAAAAATATTATTGGACATATAATTAGAGATTCTAGGGTACTAAGTTATTCCTTGATACCAAATTATCTTTTTACATGATTTTTTTCTTAGCAATAATAGCTCACATTTGCACAGTATTTTTTCCGTTTACAAAGGACTTTCCTCACAATAACATTATAACCTTTTTCAGTCAATGGGTACACATTTTTTTCTATGATGAGCAATAATGCATATCTCAGTTTATAAGAACAAAATAAGAGTCAGTTGTTAAGTGTTTTTAGTTGTATCTCTTTGATGTTTCTCATTTATGCCCTATTCTCTCTTCTCTTAATGGGACAGCCCTGCTTTAGCCCATATCACTTCATGCCTGAACTATCACAATATCTTTAACTAGGTGTGGGGAATCTGTGGCCTCAAGGCCACATGTGGTATTCTAGGTGTTTGAGTGTGGCCTTTTGACTGAGTCCCAGTTTTACAGATCAAATCTCTTTATTGAAGGGATTTGTTCCTTGAAGTTTGGATTCAGTTAAAGCCTTCCTGGAATCCCTCTAGCATCATCTTAATGAAGAATTAAAACTTTGATTGGGTTAACATTTTGATAAGGTGTGAAATCACCTTGACCTTTGCTATTCTCTTTGTTCTTTAACTCTACATTAGAGATTGTTGGTTCATGAATCCAAACACCTGGATTATATTCTTGGAATTGTCCTTTAAAAGAGAGGGCAGAGACAAAGCTCAGAGGTCAGTCAGTCAGGGGGAAGCTGATTAAGCACAGTCTGTTTGCAGGAAGGAAGACTGTTCAGTTGTTTCAGCAGGCTATGTAACACCAAGAGAAGTGGATGGAGGCAGAGACTAAATGACAGAAGAATACCTACACCAGGCCTCTTGAATCCCATAGAGCTACTCTTAGACTATGTCATGGTGTTACATACATGTGTATTAATCAAATAACTAAAAAGCATGTATTAAGTCTTTACCTATTCCAGGCACTGTGCCAAGTTCTATGGGTGGGCACAAAGCAAAAGAAAACAAAACAAAAGAAAAAAAAACAGTCTTTGCCCTCCAGGTGCTTGCAGTTTAAAGAAGGCGATAAAATATACATAAATTGGTGCCATAGGAAGTCACTTTCTATGCAAAAGAACTAGCATTTGGGGGTCAGCACACCAGGAAAGACTTTCTGGGCCCAGTGGTAGTAGTTGTTTGCTACATGCGTAAACCCCGATCTTAGGCTGAATTACACAAAACTACCATGAACTGACACA
>CM053622.1:333624596-333647343 GCA_028646595.1 Phalanger gymnotis
TAGAACTCTTTGGACTATAATCAAGGCAGCTTTGGGAGAACTGACTGTTGTCAAAGGTATGCTTACAGCCATGTGAGTAACAAGGTAGAAGACTAGATATTTTTCCTGATTCCCATAACCCCTCTAACCCCACAAAAACAGAAATTATATACCAAAGATAATGTAACTTTAAATATCTCCATAGTCTAGAACACCCAGAATCCAAAAGAAGGCAAAAACAAAACAAAACAAAACAAATCATAAACTGATGCTTGCTGACCCCGAACTTAGGGAGAACCCCTGTCCCACCTCCCATATTAACTTACAGGGAATCTATACTAGCAAACCCAAGGACTTGAGACACTCGCTTACAGCAAAACCCAACCCTATAGCTTATCCCATTCTCCTCCCCCACATTTTTCAAGTGCCCTGGCTACCCAAGATATAGGCTGCAGAATTCTTTTCAGGCCCTGACAGACAGCAGGCACTTTGGCAGACCTTCAGGAGCAAAAACCTTCTGGGGTACATGATACATAGTGCCACAGCAGACAACTAACACCACTGCTGCCCATGATAGGCTCATCGGTGCAAATCATTGGATGTGGGGGTGAGTTGTTGAGGGAGAGGGAAGAGCTAAGTATTATGCTGAGTTTATGAACATGGATGGCTAGAATGATGGTGGTGCACTCAAAAGAAAAAGGGAATTTGGAAGAGGGGTGGGTTTGGGGAGAGTCATTTTATCCATCTTATTTGTAACAGACCTTCAAATATTTATCACTAACTCTTCCTTTCTCCAGGTCAAATATTTCCAATTTTTCCAGCATTTTCCAATATTTCCTCATATAGTATGACTTTAATGCCTTTCACCCACCTGGCTGTCCTCCTCCAGATGCTCTGCAGCTTACAAATATCTTCTTTAAAATATGGCACCCGTAACTGAATGTAATACTCCAGATGTGGTCTGACTAGGAGAGAGTACAGCCTGGATTATCATCTTATTTATGAGTATCATATGTCTCTATACTGCCCAAGGTCAGATAAGCTTTTTGGGGGCAAGGGGGTTTTCTTTTTCATTATTGATTCAAATTAACATTGTAGTTTACTAAAACCCCCACATATTTTTCACAGCAGTTGTTGTCTACCAATACATACATGTGAATGTGATCTCATCTCATCCCATCTCATACATGTGAATATGATGTTTGAAATCAAATATAGCACTTTATATTCTTTCTTACTAAATTTAGTCCATCATTCTAACCTGTTCCTGTTGGGGGGGGGAAGAGGAAGGAAACAATATATATTAAGCACCTACTGTATACCCAGCACTGTGCTAAGCACTTAACAAATATGACTTCATTTATAACAACCCTGGGAGGTAGGATCTGTTATTATTTTTACAGTTGAGGAAACTGGAAACTGAGGCAAACAGCAAATAACTAACTTGCTCAGGATGATGTGGCTAGTAAGTGTCTGAGGCAGGATTTCAACTCAGTTCCAATTGCACCTCAATTGATGAAGTATACATCCTTCTACTTTCCCCTTTTCTTTTCACTTTACCACAATAGGAAGTGACAAAAGATAATAGTGATGTGATTTGACATGCCCAACCCAACTTTGGGGAAAAACTTCCATAATGCATTGTAACAGGGGCCACATTCTGTACTTCAGGAATAATTAAGAAGAAAAGAGGAACTAACTGAAGTGGCATCCTATACCATTGGTGATTTGCAGATCTGGGGAAAAATATAAACAAACACGTGTATGCACACATCTACATATATGTGTATATATACATATCAATATGCATTTAAGAAAAAGCATATTTAAAAGAATGCATGAAGTGGGTTGTGTAGCAGTCATGGAATCTCAGATGTGGAAGTGATCTCAGAGGGCAGTTAGTTCAACTAGACCAAGAATTAATTTCCTCTTTAAATCAGAAATTCTTAACTTTGGAGGGTCCATGAGGTATATGTGTATATATATATATGCGTGTGTGTGTGTGTATGTGTGTGTGTGTATGTACATATATATAATATGTATATATACGTATGTACACACGCATGTGTGTTATACACATATGTGTGTACACACATATATACATATATGTATATAAATGTATATACACATTTGTATGTGTGTGTGCACATTAATTCATGAATTTAGAAACCTAATTCTGAGAAGGGGTGTATAGACTTAACCATAAGGCTAAATGGTCCATGACACAATAAAAGTTAAGAATTCGTATTCTACAATATCAACAAGAAATGGTCAATCAACTTTATTTGAAGACCTTGAATAACTGGGAGACAACTCCCTGTTGTAGCTGCAATTATTAGGAAGTTTTTCCCAAATTTTGCTTCTCTGCAACTTTTACCCATTGTTCTTTGCTCTTATCTCTGAACCCAAGAAGAAGTCAAGTTGCATATGGAAGCCTTTCACATAATTGACTATAGCAGTCATGTTTCTTCCCTTCATTCTTCTGAGTCTTCTTTTTTAAAATAATTTATAATTTTATAATTCCTTCATCTGATCCTCATACATCTAGGTCTCAAGCTTCTCATGATCCTGTTCACTGTCCTTTGTATGATCCTCTAGCTTATTACAATTCTCATTATACTATGGCTACCAAAATTGAACATTTCAGGTGTTGTGGCTTGCGATGAGTATAGCAGAATTGTTACCTCCTGTGTACTGGCCACTCTGCTTCAGCCAGAGGTGACTTTAGCTTTTTGGACCACTATATCCTATTGGTGATTCATTCTGAGCTTTTAATTCACAAAATTAACTCTATCTTGAAGGTAACTCCTCCACTAACTGACTTTTCTTTATTTAAAAGCCCCCAGCTCCTATATTTCAGGTGTATTCTGTATCCCAACCATCCAAAGACAAACATGCCCATATGGAAAATTGAATGATCATGAGATAATAGATTCATAGCTAGAAGGGACTTTGAAAACTGAGGTCAACATTTTAAAAATGAGAAAACGGAGGCTCAGAATTTAAGTGACCTTGCCTAAGATTGTTTATCCAATTATGGTCTGAGGGAGGATTCAAACTCAAGTCTTTCTGATTCCAAATCCAGCACTCAATCCAACGTTCCAGGATGTCTCTCCTGGGTCATCCACTCTCTCAAGAACACAAAAGATGTAATCACCCTTGTAAAGGCTAAGTTTAAATACAATGTATAGAGAACAAGACAGAGATTCATAACAGCAGAAAAAAAGAGTTCAATCACCATATGAAAGGCAGAGTGAAAAGGCCGAGTTGCAGCTACTCTGGGGGAAAAAAAAAAAACACCTTCTTTACAATGCAGTATGAAAATGAATCCAATCGAAGAGCTAAGCTTATTACTGGGTCTTTAGAGAGAGGTTACACAGGGTCATTACTTGAAAGGGAAGGCTCTATCTGTAGCCAGTCGGAGAGAGCTGCCATAGGGAAGTACATGTATGCTGATGTTCTACGAGCCAGGTATGATTTTCATCTTTCAAACAGTTAACAGCAACCTGACTACAGACAGACGTGGGGCCACAGACTGTTCTATTTGCTATTACTCTTTTCCACCATTAACACTTCATTTCATTTTCTGAAGTCTTCTTGAGTTACCTATTAAAATGCAACCACCTAATAGAAGTGTTAAGCACTCTAAGACGTTCTCTGCCCACCCCACCCCCCTTCTCCTGCCCCATTGCAATAGCAAAACATCCTGCCTTACAAGACCCAGGATAAATGCCTAGAGGCAGGAAAGACATCAATTGGAAAGACCTGGGACCTTTTCCAGGTATTAAAAGGCTGCCACAGAGAAATTTTGCCTCATTCTCCAGTTTGCCTCTAGATGGCCCTGAGTCCATTTTATAATACCTTGTAAACCTTCAATTGCTAAGGCAAGGTTAGGGTAAAAGAAGGGTGAGGATATCTCAAAGTTAAAGCTAAAATAGCTTTAATCAAAAGAGAAAAACAGGGAAACTACACTATATTGCCACACATATTAATCAATATTGTTTTAGACTATTTAAAATAATTTGACAGTATAGGGAAATGATGAGTGGGTGGCCTTAGAAAAATATGGAAAGACTTGGACTTATGAAGGAAGATGTCATCCACCAGAGAAACAGAGGACAAACAAGTACAGTATGGGCTTACATAGATGTGTATGAATGTGTGTATATATATGTATCTGTATCTGTATATGTGTGTATATGTATATATGTGTGTATACACACATGAGTATGATTATAGATATCTGTATGTATGTGTATATGTATGTATGCATGTGTATATGTGTTTCTCTGTGTATATGTATATATGTACATACATATGTATATATGTATATGTATATATCTATGTCTATAATGATCTATTTACATCCATGCTTAACTGTAGCCTTCTTGGGGAAGGGAGGTGGAGAAGGTGGGGAAAAAAGCAAAGTAAAAAGTGCAAAGCAGAGAACAAAAGAAAATTTACAAGGAAGCAAAGAAAAGATGGACAGCTTTAAACATGTGCTGTATTTACTATATAAACTTTCTTAAAATGAAAATTTATTGCTGTGCATTTTGAATACTCATGTTCTACTTTACACATGGCATTGCTTTATTTTTCTTTTTCTTATTTTGTATTTGTTTCTAATGTTTCTTTTTCTTTTCTTATTGTATATTTAAGTTTTAGTATTTAAGTTTAAAATTAATTAAGAAAAAATAATAAAACATAAAAAGACAAAAAAGGGAGAGGATACAAATGATTTTCATAGAGATTGTTAATGACCCAAGTAAATAATTTTCATTTGGGACAAGAGACAAAGGAAAAATTGTGGAGGACTAGGGAAAGGCAATGGGAATGGAAGAAATTGAGAAATAGAAATTAAATGACAGCAAAGGCATTGTTATCATGAGAAATTGTTTTTAAAGGAATCGTTTTTGTAAGAAATTCTCCATTCTTATTACAGTTAGACCTAGACAAAGAATGTTAAAAATTCAGAACAGACATTATGAAAATATCCATGCTGTCTGGGATGGCTTTAGAAAAAAATAGCATTTAAATTTGCAGATGATTTTAAAAAATGAGATGTAAAGCTATCTATTTTGGCATGATTTAGAGACAGCATTCTCCAAATACAAGAGAATGGATCACATGACATCATGAAATTCCTTACAAGTATATGTCTTTATAGTTTTTGAAGACCTGATTTCAGTAATAAATGAGAAGTAAGGGAGATCTTGGTATTTTGGAAAGAATATCAAAGTAGAATTGTATTTAACTCAACAGACAAATAGCAAAGAAAGGAAAGGAGAAGAAGAAGTAGAGGAAGGGCAAATCAAGGGAAGAATTAGTTCTAAGAAAAGCAAAAGAACAAAAAAATACTGTGAAAGTGTACAAAAATATTTATATCTCCATTTGTGGTGACAAAGAATGGGAAACTGAGGGAGTACCCATCAGTCAGTGAATTGCTAAGCAATTTATGTTACATAAATGTGATGGAATACTATCGTATTAAAAGAAATGATGAAGAGGATGGTTTTAGAGAAACCTGGAAAGGCTCAAATGCATTTATGCAGTGTAGTGAGTAGAAGCAGGGGAATAATGTATACAATAACAACATCATAAAGACCAAATACTGTTCCAGAGGACTTTATGAGACATACTACCCACCTCCTCACATTCTCATATCTATCTATTGTCTGTTTGCCTATCTATCTATTGTCTGCCTATCTATTTATCTATCCACACACACAACTAATGGAGACATTTGTTTTGTTTAAATATATATGTGTATATATTTGTGTACATACATACATATACATTTATATACATATACATGTTTATACTTGTGTGTTTATACATGTATATATTACATACATACCTACAAATATACATCCACACATATGTATACATACATATATATTCATTTTTAGTTCTTTGTCATTGGGGTGTGGGTATAGAAGAATGGGAAAATGGACTTTTGCTGATTGAAAAAATAAATCGTATAATTTTTTTTAAAACAAAGAAAGAAAATGAGAATTACAAGAATGGTTGTAGGCTCAGTTTTTCCACTAACTAGCTGAATAACCATATACAAGCATCTCATATCCTATTTTCTTCACTACCCCATCACCTAACAAAACATGTTCTCTAACAGTTGTCTCAATGTAAATATTCAAGTGAATCTATGATATAAGGTATGTATTTTTCTCCAATATGTGGCTTTTACCTCAGCCAGATCTAACTATCCCAAGCAACCCTTGAATCCACATTTTTTTCCTCTTGATATCATTAGGTTATGTATAGAGTACATGGACTGCCCATCTATACTTTATTCTCTATCCACATGACCTGCTTTTCATTTTTGTTCAAACATTTCTTTGATAATGAAGCTTACTCTTATTCTCCTGGGTAAATTCCTTGTCCATAATACATTGCAAATTGCTTATGATCACCCTGAGCTTTCCCATTTCCCTTAGGATGATGCTCAATTTTGATTCTTCAGAGACTACAGTGTTTTGTGACTTCAGCTATACAATACCACGAAGAGAATACCAAAAACAATTTTAAAAAGCGACTTTTTGTTTCAGGGAGTAGCTTGAGGTCAGTAAAGGAATTTTGCAATTTCCCAAAAGCAATCTATTATACTGACTTCTTTCTAGTCAATCCTGGGCCCAACTAATTGTTTATTAGTAGTGTGTATCTAAGAGACTAGCCCATCTAGACTGTTTCCATCCACTTGTGTTTTGCTCTGTAAATAGATCAAACTTCCTGGTCTTTGTCACTATGCACTTTTTCAAATGTTTTCTTCCCTCACTAGAAGGTAAGCTCCTTGTTGGCAGGAAGTCTCTTTTTGTTATTTCTATTTCTAGAACTTAATAAAATGTTTTGCACATTTTTGTTGTTGTTCCCTTGTTTCAATCGTGTCCAACATTTTGTGACCACATTTGGGGGTTTCTTGAGACAATGAAGTGGCTTGCCATTTCCTTCTCCAGACTTCACACATAGTAGGTGCTTAATAAATGCTGGTTGGTATTATTTACCCTTACTTTAGAGTAAATGTGAATCTCATTTAGGAACCTTTGCAATTTTCCTGTGCTAGATGCAATCAATACAATGCTACCTCAAAATAGGAGAACATGCAAGACCTCATTATTGATAACAAATTCTGCTTCAACTTGGGCTCCACACTGAACGTCTTTCAGGACAGTAGCAAACACCCTTCAAGTGAATACATCTCTCTTTTTCAAGCTTCACTTGATATTAATGTCAACAAGGCTGTCTTCATTATAAAAATCTTTCAAGGACTCTTGCATAATTTTGACATATGCATGAGAGATGCCATGTTGAAGCAGAACCTGTAAGATGTTTGTTTTTGCCCTGTATCAAACTGAATAGTTTTCTACAGACAATGGGGTCTTTGGCACTCTATGTTTTTCAGTTAAGCATAAAATATCAGACCTGTGGTCCACTGTATCACATGTGTGTTGTGTGAATGCCTTCTTATTCCCTTCTAATACCATCATCAAAAATAGCTTCAATATATATGTCAACTAATTTCATTAAAATATTGTAGAAATGGGAAAATGGGCATATGGATAAATAATTAAAAATATAATAATATGTAGTATAGCTATAATATAATAATATGATTAATAATAATAATAAATTAATAATTAATGATGTTCTCTTAGATTCCTTTTAGGATATTAATTAGCTTTAGGAAATTTTCCATGAGTTTGCTATCTTTATCTCCTGCAGATATTTTGATGATCAATCCCTCATTGCACTAAAAATTATGGTGCCTCCACTATAGCCTCAGTGAATAAGGCTTTCTCAGGGACTTCTGAATAAATGTTAAATGGTAAAAAAGGGTTAGAGAATTTTTAGCTATCTTGTAATAAAAATTCTTCACTCATGGAAGGATGCCATCTGTTTACTTGCCTTTTTTGAAGGTGTGGTTCATTCCTCTTTTTTAAAAAAATATTTATTATCAGTTTTCAACATTCACTTTCATAAGTTTTAAATTTTCTCCACCTCCTCCCCCAATTCCTTTCCCAAGATGGTATGCAATCGGATATGAGCTCCATATATACATTATTATTCAACATATTTTAACATTGGTCATGTTGTATAGAAGAACTAGAATGAATGGGAGGAACCATGAAAAAGAAACAAAACAAAACAAAACAAAAAGAGCAAATAGTATGCTTCAATCTGCATTCAGACTCCATATTTTTTTCCTCTGGATATGGATAGCATTTTGTATCATGAGTCTTTTGGAATTATTTTAGATCTTTGCATTGCTGAGAGCTGTCTGCCAAAGTTAGTCATTGCACAATGTGTCTGTTACTGTGTACAATATTCTCCTGGTTCTGCTCACTTCACTTAGTTGATCAGTATCAGTTGATATAAGTCTGTCCAAGTTTTTCTGAAGTCCACCTGCTCATCATTTCTTATAGCACAAAAGTATTCTGTTGCATTCATATGCCACAACTTGTTCAGCCATCTCCCAATTAATGGGCATCCCCTCAATTTCCAGTTCTTGGCCCCCACAAAAAGAGCTGTTATAAATATTTTTATACATATGGGTTTTTTCTCCATTTTTATTATCTCTTTGGGATACCGACCTAGAAATGGTATTGCTGGCTCAAAGGGAATGCATAGTTTTATAGCCCTTTGAGCTTAGTTCCAAATCACTCTCCAGAATGGTTGGATCAATTCACAACTACTCCAACAATGCATTATTGTTCCAATTTTTCCACATCTTCTCCAGTATTTGTCATTTTCCTGTCTTACTATGTTACCCAATCTGATAGGTGTGATGTAGTGCCTCAGAGTTGTTTTGATTTGCAATTCTTTAATCAATAGTGATTTAGAGCATTTTTTTTCATATGACTATAGATAGCTTTAATTTCTTCCTCTGAAAACTGCCTGTTCATATCCTGTGACCATTCCCCATTTATCAATTGGGGAATGACTTGTATGCTTATAAATTTGACTCAGCTTTCTCTATATTTTGGAAATGAGACTTTTATCAGAAACACTGGTTGTAAAAATTCTTTCCTAATTTTCTACTTCACTCCTAATCTTAGTTGCATTGGCTTTGTTTGTGCAAAAACTTTTCAATTTAGTCAAAATTATCTATTTAGGATTTCATAATGTTCTTTATCTCTTGTTTGGTCATAAATTCCTCCATTCTCTGTAAATCTTACAAGTAAACTATTCCTTGCTCTCCTCATTTGCTTATAGCATCATCCGAATTTTTATCTAAGTCACGTACCCATTTTGACTTTATTTTGGTATACAGTGTAAGATGTTGGTTTATGCCCAGTTTCTGCCATGCTATTTTCCAGTTTTCCCAGCATTTTTTTTGTCAAATAGTGAGTTCTTATCCCAGAAGCTTGGGTCTTTGGGTTTATCAAATAGTAAATTAATATCATCATTGATTATTGTGTCTTGTGTACCTAACCTATTCCACTGATCCACCACTCTATTTCTTGGCTAGTACCAAGTAGTTTTGATGATTGCTGCCTTATAATACAATTTAAGATCTGGTATGGCTAGGCCACCTCCCCTAGCATTTCTTTTCACTAATTCCCTTGATATTCTGGATCTTTTGTTCTTCCAGATGAGTTTTGTTATTATTTTTTCTAGCCCCATAAAATATTTTTGGTATTTTGATTGGTATGGCACTGAATAAGTATATTAATTTGGGTAGAATTGTCATTTTTATTGTATTAGCTTGGCTTACCCAAGAGTAACTAATGTTTTTCCAATTATTTCGATGTGACTTTATTTTTGTGAAAAATGTTTTGTAATTGTGTTCCTATAGTCCTGGGTTTGTTTTGAAAGGTAGACTCCCAAATATTTTATGGTGTCTGCATATTCCTCTTTTGTATGTGTACTATGATCTTGCACTTAGTGGGAGTCTAATCAATACGTTTAATAAAGAAATGATTTACTAAGAATTTTGGTTTAAAGTCCCTTTTAAAACAAATTGAAGTGGGTCATTCATAGACTTCTGGGCCTACAAATCATTTGATAAACTGTGGTTTATATGTTTTCAAAGAGAGATTTCCTGAGAAACCAACAAACGGCATTATACTAGTCATTGAGAAGGGAGAGAGTAGAGATGCGATGACTGGATTGGGATATAGAGCAGGGATATGATTGGATAATAATCTACCTATATTAATTTGTTCTTTTAGTTGGCAAAACCCCCACAGATTTTCTATACCAAAAACATAAGCTTATTCCATGTAGATAGAACTAACCTTAGTTTTCACCTTGATGACACTGTGTCAGAGGAAGGATTTGCATCCAGGTCTCTCTTTACTCTCAGTCCCACAATCTTTCCACTATATGTGGCTGATTATCCACCATTAGCTAATATTTACCTTTGTCTCATCTTTCTATCCATGAGAGACAGGGAGAGACAGAGAGACAGAAAAAAAGACACAGAGACAGTGAGACACAGAGTCAGAAAATATGACTAGACTGAAAATCTACATCAAATAAGCATTTATCTGACTGTTGTTAACCACATTTGTTGATGGTGATGATGAGGAAGATGGCTGTCCTTTCTACAATGATTTCTCCCTTCAATGATGGTTATGGGGGCTAGACTGCATATACATCTGGTGGTTTTACGGCATTGCTATCCCCAGTTGTGTTGAGAGTGCTGTGCTGTCTCTATCATGATATGAAAGGAGATGGTGGTTAAGGTGATGATCATGGTTTGACTTGTCTGGTACATGCTGATTCTTCTCTCTCCCTCTACTGAGTGTTCTTTGGTGTTAGGTCTAGAATTTCAAGGAAGAGAGGAAATGTTTTGGGGCAGCTAGGTGACACAGTGAGTAGAGCACTAGCCCTGGAGTCAGGAGGACCTGAATTCAAATCCGGCCTCAGACACTTGACACATGTACCAGCTGTGTGACCTTGGGCAAGTCATTTAACCCCAATTGCCCTGCCAAAAACAAACAAAAAAAAAGAGAGGAAATGTTTCACATTTGGTTAACTATGGGATGAACTGATGGTTTATAAACTGATTTTAATGTACATATTCACTAGCGCAAGTAGGGTATGAGACATGTTCTTCACTCCCATTCTGTATAACCTTCTTTGGCCTAATCAGAGGGAAATAAAATCATACATGTAAGTACAGCCCAGACAATTGGATCTATCCAGGCAATGGGCTGGTTTTGTATGACTTATATCTGTTAGGGGTAATATGGCTTTAAAGCTGAGCTAAACAAAAGGAGGAGGTCAAGCCTCTTAGAAATGGATCAATATAAAGTAGACTTCAAGGATCTCTTTATAAACCTACCATGCAATGCTAAACATAAAAATTGATGGACTCCTATGGAGTCTTGGGCTGCATTAATATATACCTATTAGTCACTCTATCTAGATGTTTTTCTACACCACCACATCTTCTTTTAGGGGCCTATGCATTGTTATTAGAGGCATTATCACATAGAGAGTATCGAAACAAATCCTAGAGCTCACTGAAAACAAGATAAAAGATACAAGAGTTGAAAAGAGATGCTTTCTGTAGGTAGAACAAAAGAATGGGTCAGTGAAATAAGAAAAAAAGGATTCTGTTTAATTTCAAGGAAAATCATAAAAAGTTTTTTCATAAAGGCATAGTCCCCCATCACTCCTTACCCAATCACAGCATTTATTTTGTTTATATCTTTCACTTTCTAGATAAATAGATAGATAGATCCATATATGTCTATAGCTCTAGCTATAGATCTATATCGATTTCTTTATCTCTATCTCTCCATAAAACATTACTAGACCTGTAATTTCCATATAAGTTGATGCCTGCTGAACAATTTAATGATCTCAGAGGTGAGACTTGAAGTCCAGTCTTTCCTGACTCTGGGGTTGTCTATCTCTTGATTATGCCACATTGTTTATCACCCTCTACTTTCCCATAGTAAATCCCTAGGAAACTTTGAAAATGCATAACTACTTAGCAACATGAGGGGAAGGAAAAAGCTATAGGGCTATAGGACAAAATAGCCCCTGGGTAGATGAATAGGCAATGACAGTAATAAGAGGAGCAACCAGGTTAATCATTGATGCCCATAGAAATTACAAGGGAATCTTCACTTTGGAATGATGTTAATTTAAGGTACAGTGACAAAAAGATCCTGGATAACGCATTGATTAAAGGTGGCTCATCTCTGCAGCATAGATGACCTCATATAATATCCTGTAAACATTTGTCTTCTCCATCCTCATCTGTAGTTTAACTTTCCTCTCCTAATTAGATAGTTCATTTATATTAAGTATGGATACTGTAAGAGTTTTGTTCTTTTTAATGTATCGATACAATGAATTGGATGAGTCATATCACCCTGTTCTTTATTTGAATTGTTTTTATGATCAATATGGTGAATAGAAAAAAAATGTAATTTGCAGGTTTTTGATCCCTCATAGCTAGGATTCCAATAGAAATCAAAAGAAGGATTTCCCGGAGTGGGAAAAGGAATGAGCGGGAGAGTGGAGTGACGGCAGAAAGATAAAAGATAATGGCAGTGCAGTTGTTTCATCTTATGGGTGGGAACTAAATAGCATATAGTGGCGAAGGCTAGACACAAGTTTGATTCATGTTGTTTACTTTTATGCCTTCAACTCCCTCTTAATTTTCACTTTTTCTTAAAGATTCCTGGCTTTATTTTTCATCTTGGAAGAGTTGACACTGCTTCATTTTCTCCCTTCCTTGCATCTATTAATCTTTAGAGAATTACAAACAACCAGGAATAGAGCTAGGCTCCATACTCCTCATCTTTATGCAATCTCTGCCTTGTCAGCCAGCTACATCCAATGCGCATAGCCATTTTGATAGTTCATGTTTGTCCAGAGCAACATAGCACTTCTCAGCAAGAGTCTGGGTCCTTTCTACCAGCTGCAGCCCTCTCAAAACCTATTTCCTTTGAGACCTTGCTTGGCTGAAAAAGGTGTTAACTGGATAAAAGGCACTAATAAGAGATAGTGGTTTAATGCCTACCTTTCACAAATAATTTATAATACTTGTAACAGGGTTTCAGTGCCTTAAACAAAAGTCATGACTAATGTAGGGATTTCATGGATTATGCCATGATCTACAGGGGTGACATTTTGGGTCCATTGGGCCTTTCCTCGCTCTTCAACAGACTAATGAGGCCAAACCTGAAACTGACAGAGGTAATCCTTCCTTCTATCTGTGAGCTGGTTCTGAATCTCTGATGATCAACTGTCATAGTCTTTTCATTGTCTCTCTGAGACAGATTCAACGATCCTGAAAAGATCCAATAAATGCCTCCTTTCTTTCAAAGCAAAAATAACAACAGCATAAAACCACAGTTCAAAGGTCAAAATCTCTCTTTTCTCATCCTGAGGGAGCCATCCCATTCAGATTTGACTTTTGTTGAAAGATGACTGTCTCTCTCATCCTCCTCATATATACAACAGCATAAGATGAATTAACATAAGCCCCAAACCTAGCTAGTTGAGCAATAGTCCAGTATCTATAAGGGAATTGTACGTAGCTATACTGTACTTCCTTCCATATGTATCTCCCATACCTGTTTCAAATCTCTAAAATTTAATTTGAGTTGATTTCTTTGGTTCAGATCTTTGTCTCAATTTAGGTACAGTATAGGAGGGGTAATAATTACACCATACAGTTCATACTTCAGTGCAATTCTATCCATAATGATAAGAGGAAAGAATAAAGGGAGGAACAGAGGAGATGAGTTCACTACTATTATGCATTGGAGGGTAGAAAGGAGAAAAGAATGGAGGAATTGATGAAAATGTATTTTAAATAAAATAATTACACTCTGAGATGTATTAAATGATCCTGTTTTCTTTAGTGAATTCTACTTCTCCTAAATATCTCACATTTGCCCATTTCTCTAAGCTCATTTTCATTACCCTAAAAATACAAGCCCTTAATGATACCTGTATGGATTATTACAACAGGATTTAGAGATTTAAAGCTAGAGGGGTCCTTGGAAGGCATCAAGTCCAATCCCCTAATTTTACAGATGAGGTAGCTGAGTCACACGATAAAGTGACTTGTCTAAGGTTATACAGCTAATGAGTTTCTGAGATGACTTTGGAACTCAAGACTTCCTGATTCTAGTCCAATGCTTTATCTATTTGTTTCTATATGAAACAAATTTGAAACAAATTTATCGATTTGATTCTATTTGTTCTGAAATGATCTGTATCTGTGATAAGTACCATAATATGATCACTTGTTTTGAAATGTATTATCCTGACCATTACCTTATAGGGAGGGCTCTTTCAAAATAAATTAATAAGCATTTACTTAGCATCTGCTATTACTGGATTTGGAGGGACCATTGCCAACACCCTAATTCAAATCTTGGTTTCTCCCCTTGCCACTTAAGCAATTCACTTAAATTTTATGGGGTTTGATTTTTCTTGTTTTCTTCATCTATAAAATGAGAGGATTGGACTAGATCAGCGGTGTCAGAGGCATATAAAAACAGATTCCTTCCTGTCACATATTGACATAGAAAACCACAAATTAGCATTACATATGTTGTACCACATATTTTTTATTATTTGTTAAAGATTTCCCAATTATATGTTAATCTAGTTCCTGCTATAAATATTTTTGTGTAAATAGATTCTTTTCTTTTTCTCTTTGGGCTATAGACCTAGCAGAGGTATTACTGGATCACAACACAGTTTTATAGCCCTTTGGGCATAGTTCCAAATTTCTCTCCAGAATTGTTGGATCAGTTTACAACTCCAGCAATAATCCATCAGCGGGGGCAGCTAGGTGGCATAGTGAGTAGAGCACTGGCCCCGGAGTCAGGAGGATCTGAGTTCAAATTCGGCCTCAGACACTTAGCATACTTAATAGCTGTGTGACCTTGGGCAAGTCACTTAACACCAATTGCCCTGCCTTCCCCACTCAAAAAAAAAAAATAATGCATCAGTGTCTCAGTTTTCCAACATCCTCTTCAACATTTGTCATTTTCCTTTTTTGTCATATTAGCGTGTCTGATAATTGTGAGGTAGTAGCTCAGAATTGATTCAATTTGCACTTTTCTGATCAATGGTGGCTTAGAGCATTTTTTCATATGAATATGGGTAGCTTTGATTTCTTTGTCTAAAAGACAAGAGCATCTTAAAGAGATAACCCATAATTGGAGTTAGGTGCTCCAAAGGCAGAGGTAAGAAGAGAAAGTATTCCAGCCATGAGGGACAACAAAGGCAAGGAGGTGGAAGATTAAATGTCATTTATAAGGGACAGCTAGTAGCTCAAATTGACTTGTTGCATACATGAAAGTGAGTAAGGTGTAATCAGCCTAGAAAGTCAGTCAGGAACCAGAATAAAAAAGGGGAACAGCAATATGGCTGGGTGGATCACTCAAGAGTTTGGGCTCCTTTCAGTTAGCCTGTGGTCTAAGGTCTGGGGTCTGGGACCCTAGAGAGTGATTGAATCCAAGAAGGACATCACCCGAGGGTAAGTACTCCTTGAGCTACATGAAACTTACACTCATAAGTCGGATTTCCTAGAGATTGACTCTCTGCCATTCCCAGACACAAGATGTTCTTTTAGTCCTCAGCGCTAAAGGGGAAAAAAAAAACAAACAAACATTAATTGAGTACCTTCCATGTGCCAGACACTGTGTTGACCTTTTTACAAATGTTATTCTATTGAATCACATAATAACTCTTTAAGGTAGATGCTATTAATTATCCCTATTTTGCAGTTGAGGAAATTGAGGAAGATAACTGTTTAAGCAACTTACCCAGGATCAAACAGCTGGTATGTGTCTAAAGTTGGATTTGAATTCTCCTCTTCCTGCCTCCAGGCTAAGTGATCTAGCTAGTGTTCTAGCTTCTAATCCTAAAGCTTTGGCTTAAGAGCCCCACCCATGTGTTTGCTTTTCAATAGATAGCCAGAAAGCACAATTAACTTAGAGAAAAAAAAATTCCAGAGTAGCCTAGTTATTACATTTAGGTTAGGGGTTTTTAACCATTTTTGTCATGAACCTCACTGTCAGTCCTGTGAAAATTATGGGCCACTTCTCAGAATAATGTTGTTAAATGAATATAATAACATACACTAGATGACAAAGAAAACTAATTTTACTGAGCTATAATTATCAATGTTTTCTGTTTGTTTTTTTAGTTCAAAGGCCCCCAAGCCCCATTTAAAACTTAGGGCCCATTTTCTGGCAAAAATACATATGGTCAATGGGAGAGTGAAGATATTTAGAGAATGTGAATGAGAACTCCTTCATTTATAGAAGGCAACTTCTACTTTTAGTGATGACATCCTCTCCTGATGTTTTCAACTTGGGCTAGGCACATGCATAGTTCTACTGCTTTTCCATAGTCTCCACACCTCTTAATTCTAGTGATTTTGTTGATTTGTTGATGACTTTTGTTGATTACTTCTTATTTATACTGTACATAGTTGTTTGCATGTTGTCTCCACTATTATATCATGAGCTTCTCAAGATGAGCCACTTTTTTTTTTTTATTTCCCCCCTCATACAAAATAGGCTCTTCATAAAAGCTGGTTGACTGACTAACTGATTCAACTGAATTTCTCTACCAGGACAACTACAGGCTCATTAAGGAAGAACCAGAACCCTTCCCCTAGGACCATCAGTAAGCCTTCCCAAATCTGCTCAGTTGAAGCCTCTGGAGCTTCCTAAAGTCACTACTAGAACCACAAGCCAAGGTCATTCCATTTTGATTTGTGTTTTTAATACTCCCAGAGCCACTCACTCCTGGAGCACACGTAGTCACATCAGTCCTTGCCCTTTTGTGTATGAATATTCTACTTGAAGTATCACACACTTACTTTCCTTTGGGGGTCCTAGAGACCTATACCTGCCAGTTCTTTGGCTTTGATGAATGTAATTTTGTTTTGTTTTGTTTGTTTTGGGGGGAAGAAGAGAGGGGATGAGGAGAGTAATGCCCGTCTTTTTTGTCAAGTAGACTCTGGAGATACCCAGCTCCCCTTCCCCTCCAGAAATTATCCTGAAAAGCAAATATTTAGGGCCAAAGAAATGGAAGCTAAAGGAGTATCTAAAGCCCCAAAACTACACTCCTAACAATGGCAGAGGGTGGCAGAAACAAATAGTTGTAAACATATGACACCCATGTGGCCAGGGTTCTCACTGAGATGGCACCCTCCACGTAAATTTAACTCTCTCTGGAGCATCTAGCTGTCATCTCCAAAGAAGCACTCCTGAAGGACAGCAATTTCAGGGCACATAGTGAGCGTGCTCTATGAACAAACAAGTTTTAGCCCCTGGGCACAGGAGAGGCTCCTTTCCTTTGGCAGACACATACTGCTTTCATGCATCATCCCATTACACTTAACCAGCAGGGTGGGGGCAGGTCCTAAAATACTTCCTGGGGACTGTTTCATTTTGTTCTATAGGTAAGAAAGCCCCTTCCATACTGACGCACTTGGCTGTGTCCCTTGCCATAATGAAGTGTTGCCCTGCATAAAGGACGAGCTTAGTCATCCATCCCTTTGCAGCTCTTAGCCTTGTGCTGTCACCTGAGGGGACCCTGAATAAGACAACTGTCTCTCTGAAAATACCCAACTGCAAAAGAAACTCCAAGGCCTCTGTGACGGTGATTAAAATAGAGAAGCTGGTAATGTTCTGTAGTGCTCAGCAACTTTTCTAAGCAATCCAGCAGACGTCCATCACTGTGTGAATCCAGAGCCTCCCACCCATCCCAGGCAGTATTCACTGGGGTAAATCAACCTTGCTTTCCCCTGGGAGGGCAGGGCTGGAGCCTCCTGCTTTCCTCTGGAGTTGGGTATTTCATCTTCTCTTCTGGGGTTGAAAATCCTTGGCTGTCTGCCTGTTTAGGTCCTGAAGGGACAAGTGACCTTCACCCTTTAACAGGACCTGCTGATTATTTGTCTCTGAAGATTACCCTGAGGACTTTGAAGAGGCATTTCCATCAGAATCTGTTTGCTGTTACCCTAGGCATGCTGAATATCATCCTCAAATTGGTGACCAGCTTGGGGCTGGAACCTGTAGGTGTTTAGCAAAGCAACAGGAGGACATGGAGTTAAGTGGGGCAACCACAAGCCATATGGACAGAGGAATTACTACAAGGGAGTTCTGAAGCACAGCCTAAAGACATTGGGTTGCAAAAAGTGACAACAGCAGCCAGTCCAGCCTGGTGTTCAACCATAAGGTGGAGGGGGGAAGAGTGGAGGAGCAGGAAGAATGTACTCAAAGTGAAGTGGCCATTGTCTAAGATTAGGCTGGAGTGGAAACGTCCTTGTGCATTTGTATTTTGAGAGAAAGGCTAGTCTGCTCCCAAAATACAATTCTCCTATAGCCCTGCAGCAAGTTTGGTTTGACTTTGACCTAGTTGATTCTTGCTGCATGGGCTCAGGAAGGAGCACAGATGCTTAACTCAGACTCCTTCTGAACTAGGTAGTCTGATTTAAAAATATTGGCAATAATACATATTTAATGGTCTGTTCTTTTCTTTAGCAAATAGGGATTCTGTAGACAAATAAGTCACACATGTTGTGGGAGGAAGAGAAGGGTAAGAGAATAAGCATTTATGTGTCACCCACAATGTGCCAGGCACTATACTAGGTGCCTTACAAATATTATTTCATTTGATCCTCATAATGACCCTGCAAGGTAGATCTCATTATTATCTTTATTTTACAGTTGACTAAACTTAAGCAGGAATTTGTTAAGTGGCTTGCCCAGGGCCACATAGCCAATTAAGTGTCTAAAGCTGGATTTGATCTCAGGTCTTCCTGACTCCGGGCCTAGAGCTCTATCCCCTTTACTTCCTTGCTTAGTAAACCATCACTGAGGAGGCTATGAAGAACCTTTTTATTATTTGTTTGCTTTTAAGGGGTATGAATACATAAAGTTGTATGACTAGTTCATATGTGTGTATGTATTGGCCCATTTACTCTAAAGAACCTTTCATGGTAGTCGTAACAGCTTAGCTCCTTCACTATGGAAATCCTTCCCCGACCCCCCCTCCGAGGTTTCCTAATTAGTATGTTAGGACCTGAGCCCTATGCCTTTTTATCAATTAGTAGTAATCCATTCAACCAAAAATCCACTTGACTCAGGAGAGCTGATTTGGCATCAAGACTTGGCCCTGACTATCCCATGGCTGAATTTAGGAAAAAAGAGGCAAATGGACTGACTTCATTTTAAGCCCCATATAAGTTCCCTTTTTGAACCAAATCTCTCACACCATTCTCCACTTGAGGACAACCTATCCCAGTGGGGTCCTTTCCCTTGCCTGAATTGTTTTAGGTCATGGGTAGGTACTGAATTACCCAATTTCCCTTCTCCACACTCCATGCTGTTTCTAAGTATTGCAAAAATTCCCTTTGACATATTTGACCTCTATTTTAAGCGTGTAAATGCTGGATAAAGGCTCTGAAATGTTCAGCAGCTGCATGTACCTCCCAAGATTCCTTTTAGGGAATGAAGAAAAGTCAGGTTGTGGGAACCCCCTGTCCCAAAGGGAGAGACTATCCATTTCCCTGATAGTCGAACTAGGTCCAAAAGGGTTTACTCTAACCTTTATATTCTTTGGTTTTCTTCCTCCTTGACTTCATAACCAGAGGCAGTAGGGATACCCCACTCTGTCTTTCTCTGTCTCTTTCTCTGTTTGTGTGTATGTGTGTGTGTGTGTGTGTGTGTGTGAAGGGGGGGAGAAGGAGAGGACTTTTTTCAGATAGAAACCCCTGCATCTGTTTACTCATTTTAAATTTTAAACGAGCTTCAGGAAGACAAGGAACTATGCCTTATCCAAACTTAATATCTCCTCCATCAAGTTACATAGTACTCTTAAACACAATAGACTTAATAAATCTAAGTTGAATGAATAAATGAATGGAGGCCTTCCTATAGACTACTTATAACTTTATTACAAGTCTTTTTAGTATACTAGGTTCTTAAACAGATTTTGAATAAGAATATTTAGTTTAGTGACCTGACTCTCTCTTACTAGCTATGTGACTTTAACCATCCTGAACCTAAGATGCCTTGTGTGAAAAATGAGGCCAATTGCTTCTGCTATCTACCCCAGAGAAAAATGCTCGCTAAGTCATAAATGAAAATGATCATTATTTAATACTCACTTAAAAAAACATTTATTGAGTACCTACTCTGCACCAGAACTATACTTAGGTCTAAGGATACAAAACAAGTCATAAAACATATCTACTTGGGAGTAAACTAGGTGTAGACTAACATTTCACACTGTATACCAAGATATGGTCAAAATGGATACATGATTTACATGTAAAGGGTGACACCATAAGCAGATTAGAAGAGGAAGAAATAATCTACCTGTTAGATTTATGGAGAAAGGAAGAAAGAATTCATGACCAAACAAGACCAAACCTTATGAAATATGAAATAGGTAATTCTGATTAAGTTAAAATAACAGGTTTTTGCACAAACAAAACCAACACTACCAAGATTAGAAGGAAAACAGAAAGCTGGGAAACAATCTTTACAGCAAATGTCTCTGAAAAAGGCCTCATTTCTAAAATACATAGAGAACTGGGTCAAAATTATAAGAAAACGAGCCATTCCCAAATTGATAAATAGTCAAAAGATGTGAACAGGCAGTTTTCAGGGGAAGAAATCAAAGCTATTTATAGGCATATGAAGAAGTGCTTTAAATCACTTTTGACAAGAGAAACGCAAATTAAAACAACTGAGGTACCACCTCATGCCTATAAGATTGCCCAGCAATATCACCGCCAGTTTTGTATCCCATAGAGATCATAAAAAAGTGAAAAGGACCTACATGTACAAAAATACTTATAGCAGCCCTTTCTGTGGTGGCAAAACAATGGAAACTGAGGAAATGTTTGTCAATTGGGGAATGGCTGAACAAGTTGTGGTATTTGAGTAAAATGGAATTCTATTGTGCAAAAAGAAAAGATGAACAGGCAAATTGCAGAAAAATCTGGAAAGACATGTGCAAACTGGTACAAAGTGAAATGAGCAGAACCAGGAAAGCATTGTATATGGTGTCAGCACATTGTATGATGATAAACTATGAAGGATTTAGCTCTTTTAGGCAACACAATGATCTAAGACAAGTACAAAGGACCCATAATGGAAAATGCTATTCCCCTCCAGACAAAGAACTGATGGACTCTGAATGCAGATTGAAGCATACTTTGTTCACTTATTTTATTCCTTTTTATGATTTTTCCCTTTTTGATCTTTTTCTTCTTTCACAAAGTCTTCTTTCACGAGTCCCCCTCCTTTCAATGACCCTAGTCATGACTGAGGAGCATAAAATGAATGCTAGTGATATACATCTGTAAAAAGAAAATACAGTCAGTAAGCTTTGAAGTGATATAAGACAAAATGGACTGGGTCTCAATGTCCTAGTCTGTAAAATGAGGTGGGGGAGCCCAAATGATCTGAAAACTCTTATTCACTTCTTCATTATATATTTTTCCCTTTTTGGTCTCTTTCTTCTTTCACAACTATGACTAATATGGAAATATGTTTTACATAATTGCACATATAAAACCTATATCAAATTGCCTGCTACTTTAGGAAGGAGGGAGAGGAGGAAGGGAGGGAGAAAAGTCTGGAACTCAAAATCTTGTAAAAATGAATGCTAAAATTGTTTTGACATAAAATTGGGAAAAATATGATTTTTAAAAAAGCATATCTACTCTCACAAAACTCAAAGTCTAATAAGGGTGACAACAACATATAACAATAATCTCTTTGAATCAATACAGTTACTAACTTTGATCTTTATTAAATTAACTTGTCTTCCTTCGAGGATTTTTCCTGATTTTTGAAAATTTGATATTTAATTTTTCGTATTTGGTACAAGAAGTTATCAAGAGCTAAGTAGTATTGACCATATATCAGAAATTGCTCACAAAAGATATGTCAGAGATAGGCCACAGTACTTTAATGCAAGGGTGATCTAATTTCTAGAAGAACGTACTGACATGTTTATGATTTTGGTGGTGATGGGAAAATCCTTCTGACCTCAAATAACTATTCTATTGACCTTGACTTGTTGCCTGAAATTCATACACAGAGTATACCAAAAACTCTTAATACAGCTTTAAGCTTCAACATTTTAGGTTGTAAAAGATATACATGAATTAATGGCATCAAACTATATAAGAAAATTAAATATAGTTTGAGTTAGTTTATCAGACTGACCAGTAGCTCATTACCAGGGAACAATACTCTGAGTTCTACAGATCCAGAAAATTCCTAAAAGGAAAGAGATTTGGAAATTTCTTTTTTTTTTTTGACCAAGAAAGGTTTAATATATTTAACATCCTGTATTCTAAGTCAGGAAGGCAGATAGTACGTTTTAGAAAGATTACTATTCCAACAAATACCAGACAAAATGTTTAAAAGATTGGTTTTGAACCATTAGGAAAATTACCCATCCCTTTTTTAAATTTATTTTTAATACGTTTGGTTTTCAGCATTGATTTTCACATGCGTTTGAATTACAAATTTTCTCCCCATTTCCTCCATCCCCCCACTCCAAGATGGAGTACACTCTGGTTGCTGTGTTCCCCAGTCTGCCCTCCCTTCCGTCACTCCATTCCCCTCCCATTCCCCTTTCCCTTCCTTTCTTGTAGGTCAAGATAAATCTCTGTGCCCCATTGCCTGTGCATCTTATTTTCTAGTTGCATGAAAAAAAAAAAAACATTTTTACTTTTGAACATCTATTTTTTTAAAACTCTGAGTTCCAAATTCTCTCCCCTCTTCCCTTC
>CM053622.1:333647843-333677577 GCA_028646595.1 Phalanger gymnotis
GCAACTGCAGCTGTAGTTCTAAAGCTGCCCCACCTCCGCTGCCCCAGGGGCAGTGGCTGTACCACAAACTCAGTCCAGCAGCTTTTCCCACTAACCTTCTGTGTTGTCTTTGCTGTTTGTGGGTTGAGAGGTCTGGTAAATGCCACAGCTCACTGATTCAGGGTGCTAGGGCACACTGCACCTGGC
This sequence comes from Phalanger gymnotis, assembly GCA_028646595.1. Lineage (NCBI taxonomy): Eukaryota > Metazoa > Chordata > Mammalia > Diprotodontia > Phalangeridae > Phalanger > Phalanger gymnotis. The sequence continues at coordinate 333,648,030 of CM053622.1, forward strand.
TCCTGGTCTGGTCCATGCCACCCATGCTGGACTCTGCTCAGGTCAGCTCCACTCCCCTCAGCTCCCAGCTCCGTGCGGGATAGACCTTACCCAGAGACCATCCAGGCTGTCCTGGGCTGGATCCCTGCTTCCCTCTGCCACTTTGTGGGTTCTGCAGTTCTAGAATTGGTTCAGAGCCATTTTTTATAGTTTTTTGGAGAGACTTGGTGGGGAGCTTATGCTAGTCCCTGCTTTCTAGCCGCCATCTTGGCTCTACCCTCATAAGCACTTTTTCATTGAAAAAAAAAAGTCTGTGTAGTAACCTCACGACCCCTTTCTCACATCTGGGCCTTCCATAAAAAAAAACAAAAACAAACAAACAAAAAAACCTATCTCAAGTTCAAGATACTTATTAGCTCCACATCTAATATAAAAGCATAGCTTATGAGCCTCCAGGAAATATTCTTATTTACACTACTCAGTCAGGGACACAATTATTTTAAAGTAAAAATAATTAGTGAAATAGCAGTTAAAAAACAAAACAAAACATGGAGCACATTCTTCTAAAACTATTCAAACCAACAGCATAAAGACTATTGACCTGCTGAGGAAATAGATTCAGACAGACACCTAGGGAACATGTATGACCAGTGTATGTATGAAAGGACAAACCATACCTTTGACAATAAAGGATATTGATATCTTCTGTTCCTGTCTTTATATTTTTTTCCACGTAATCTTCGTCAAACATTGTTTCCCAATATTGTCTTCATAATATGTCATCATAACTTCTGGGTGGTGTTCTGTTGATTTTAAAACTATCAATCTGGGGCACCTAGGAAGTGAAGTGAGTAGAACACCTGCCCTGGAGTCAGGAGGACCCCGAGTTCAAATCCAGCCTCAGACATTTGATACCTACTATTCGTGTGACCTTGAGCAAGTCACTTAACCCCAATTGCCCTGGCAAAAAAAAAACAACAAAAAAAAACCTATCAATCTTCTTTTCCATCTATTTTTCTGGACTTCAACTCTTTTTAAAAACCTACTGGGAATCCTATTTCCAATCAATTTGGTTACAGTGGCTAGAAAGCCTGTCATTGAAAAGGTAGTCTAAGCTATTTTACATAGCTAAGGCTATAAGTCACCATACATAGGTAATGATTATAGTTCTTTGGGCTAACATTATGTCTCACTTGAATTCACTGGATCTGGGGTTGGATCTCAGTGCTTTGCCTCAGAAAAAGATTATTTAAAATTATAAATATCCAAGATCATTTAGGGCTTGGTATGCAAATAAATTTCAGCCTGAACAAATGAGAAAAGATCACTGTTCTCCACCTACCTGACTTGTATTCCTGCCTTTAGTGTTTCTTTCATGGACAAAATTATAGTGATTTCCAATGTTCTTTCTGGACAAGTAGAAAATAAACTATGTCTTCCTGTTTTTCTTTTATTCCTTTTTTTCTTTGTGGATGTACCTACTACATACAAAATGGTGGGTGATGGTGAATGAAAAGGAATTGCTAATCATTTGAAATACAAATACAAAATTCAGGATAGTTCCTTATTTCAGTGAGTTTATATTCTAATATGGGAAATCAAAAATATTTAGGAGATATTCCTAGTTATTCCATAATCTCAGTATTCTGGGAATCCAAGAATTCTCATTTTTCCTAGAATAAGAAGTAGAAACTGGACGAAGAAGAATGTGTATATGGTAGAATAGCAGGAAGACAGATTGCAGTGTGGTGGGTCTTGGTGTGCCTAGATTTGGCGAATTCTTGCCAGGCAATGGCCAAGACTCCAGGGCAGGAGCTGTAGTTCTAAGTCCAAGTGAAAAGGGAGATCATGGAAGGAAAAAAAAAAGACAGATCAAGTAAGCAATATGCATTTATAGCCTTGGAATTTGGGACTGTAGTATTAAAGTGGCAAGAAGGCTGAATTTGGAGTCAAGAGAATCTGATTTTGAAGAGCTGCTCTGTTATTTCTGTTTCTGTGACCCCAAGAAAGCCATTTATCCTCTTTGACTTAGTTTCTTCATTTGTAAAATAAGAAAATTAAATTGGATGACTTCTGAAGCTTCTTCTAGCTCTAAATCTATTATTTAATGTCATTTAGTTCAATTTCCTTGAATTTCTTTTGACCACAAAGGAATTGTGGATTTCGATTTAAATTAGTTTTTGACATTTTCAACACAAATATTGATTACTGAAGTAAATCACTCAAGTGGCAAACATTTAAGTAGGATACTGTGAGAATGCTATTTTAAAATGAATGACATCATGATAAGACAAGCAATGTTGCCATATATAATCAGATAACTCACTTTCTTTGGTAGAGAATATTTTAATTCTGAAAATCCAATATTCAAATTCACAGGTAAAAAATGTGATAAGATATTAATAACTGGGATTTACCCACAACTGCTTCATTTTTGGATCCCATTTTAATCTTAATATAACCCTTCTTTTTGATGGCATACATTCAGTTGTCCATTAATTGAAGAAAAAAATTACTGTGAAGTTTTTAACTTCATCATTAAATTTGTGTTCAGAAAATAAATAGCTAATTTTGATAAGTTACTTTAAAAATCATGAAAAATGTCCTTCATTCTTATTTCCTGAAAATATCTATTCAAGTAGGATGTCCACTAGATAGTGGAATAAAAAACAAAAACAAAACTCCAAATATGTTATGATTATTACTTTTATTCAAAATCCTGCATAAATTAGTCAGTTTAAATGGAAAAAGTTTCTAGTGCTTCTGTCGACACCACCTTTGAGAAGATTTCCTTTTTAAAACAATGAATTTTTATAAGATTTCCAAATACTTCATTTCTATTTCCTCAGACTACCATAAAGTGATAATCTGGTTCTCCAAAATTGAGGTTTTTCTTCTGTTTGGCAGATAAGCATCATATTTTGCTCTTCTCCTTGAGGTTTTTCAGCCATTAGAAGATGATTTAGCAGGAAGTTTTATATAGCAAAAAAAAAAATAAAGAGTTCTAAATTAAATGCTATAATTTGTGCAAACAATTTACCTGTAATGCAAGGTCACACACACTGTGCCAAATACAAAATGGAAAAGTTGAGGCTCCTGCAGCATTCAATGTACAATTTCCAAATACCTCTAGCCATAGCAAGAGTAGGCTTTTCACGAGTCTTCATTTCTTCCTTCATGTTTTCATCCTCATAATACTGGAAGAAAAGTTTTGGAAGAAAGTGATTACTGGTAGAAAAGGTTTGTCTCGCTTGAAAGCAACAATTCATATTGTTCTTTCTAAATATATATCTCACAGTGGTAATGGGTCAGTTTGTACTATATTAAGAATGCAATTTTCTGTGAAATCATCTACAAATAATTAGTGTTGATTGGGCAGGCTGACATTGGCTCAAACTTACAACATTTCCAAGAATTGTGAGATCTCAGGGTTAAAAAGAACTTTGTAGCAGAGTTATCCTTAGTGTGGGGTAACTAGGGATTTCTATTGAGTTACTGATTATTTGGGGGCTGCTTACAATGCTTACAATCCTTCAACAACATAAAAACAATATAGCTAGATACTGTGCTCTCTTCACCCCTGGAGCAAAGTTCAATGTATTTAATATAAAGTTAAAAGTTAAGAAACAGGCTATTAAAATGAGAAAACAGCAAGAATAACCAAAAATCTGAACATAGAACATTACTGTGGTGACAGGGAAGAAAAAATGTGGCTTTTTCCTGGCTTGTGACTAGTAAGCAGCCATAAGCAGCAAAGTCTCTTGTGATACACTCTACGAAGCAGTGCAGGAGGTCCTGCATGGAACCCAATGCAAATGAACAAAGTTTTTGGAAACTGTGGAGCCACAGATCGATCTGAAGGACTATGATCTCCAAAAGGACAAATGTTTCTCTGGCACCATAAGGCTCAAATCCACACCCTGAACTAAATTTTCTGTGTGTACTGGGAGACCAGGAGCACTACATTGAAGGCAAGGCTGTAGAAATCCCCCACATGGATATCGAGGCCTTGAAGAAGTTAAACAAGAGCAAGAAATTGGTCAAGAAGCTGGCTAAAAAGTACAATGCCTTTTTGGCCTCTGAGCCTTTGATTAAGCAAATCCCTCAAATCCTGGGCCCTGGCTTGAACAAAGCAGGCAAGTTTCCATCTCTGCTCACCCACAGTGAGAATATGGTGGCAAAAGCTGATGAGGTTAAATCTACTATCAAGTTCCAGATGAAGAAGGTGCTGTATCTAGCAGTGGCTGTTGGCCATGTGAAGATGACAGATGATGAGCTTGTCTATAACATCCATTTGACTGTCAATTTCAGTTTCTCTGCAGAATAAAAACTGGCACAATGTGAGGGCACTGTATATATCAAGAGCACCATGGGAAAGCCCCAGCAGCTATATTAAATCAACATAGTGTTAATAAATGGTGGAAGCTGCTAATGAATTAATAAATGACAGAAGCTGCTAATGTGAAAAAAAAGGAAAAATGTGAATTGGTCTCAGCCAGGAAAGAGTTCAAAAAGGACTTTAAAAATCAAATAAGAGAAGCAGAAGAAAAATGGGAGAAAGAAATGCAAGAAAATCATGCAAAAAGTCAACCACTCGGTAAAGGAGGCACACAAAAAATATTGCAGGAAATGACATCTTAAAAAAAAAAAACAGAATCCACTGGAGAGAAGAACTTTTTAATAAAGTAGAATTTGCCAAATGGAAAAGAAGGTATAAAGGATCATTGAAGACATTAATTCCTTAAAAATTAATTCTGGGCAAGTAGAAGCTAATGATTCCATAAGACATCAAAAAAACCAATAAAACAAGATCAAAAGAATGAAAAAATGGAAGAAAATGTGAAATATCTCATTGGAAAAAAAACCACTAATCTGGAAAATAGATCCAGGAGAGACCATTTAAAAATTTTTGAACTACCTCAAAGTCATGATTAAAAAAAAAAGAACCTAGACATTTTCTTTCAAAAAATTATCAAGAAAAACTGCTGTGATATCCTAGAACCAGAGGGTAAATTAGAAATTGAAATAGTCCACTAATCACTTCCTGAAAGAGATCCCAAAATGAAAACTCCTATGAAAGCTATAACCAAATTCCAGAGCTCCCAGGTCAAGGAGGAAATATTACAAAAAGCTAGAAAGAAAGAAATATCATTGAACCAGAGTAAAGATAACACAAGATTTAGCAACTTCTATATTAAAAGATGGGAGGAGTTATAACATAATATTCTGGAGGGCAAAAGGACTAGGATTATAACCAAGGATCACTTATTCATAAAAGTGAGTACAATCCTTCTGGGGAAAAATGGATATATAATGAAATTGAGGATTTCAAGCATTCCTGATGAAAAGACCAAAGATGAATAGAAAAATTGACTTTCAAATACAAGACTGAAGAGAAATATAAAAAGATAAACATGAAAAACACAATATAAAGGCTTCAATAAGGTGAAATAGTTTATATTCCTACATGGGAAGATGATACTTGTAACCTCTAAGAACTTTATCATTATTTGGGTACTTAGAAGGAATATATGTAGAAAAAGAGCACTGATGTGAGTTGACTAGGATGGGATGATATTAAAAACATAAAATTAAGGGGTGAAAAAAGGGATATACTGAATGAAGGGGGAAGAAAGAGGTAAAATAGGGTAAAAATTTCACATAAAAGAGGAATGAAAGAGATTTTACAGTGGAAGGAAAGATAAGGACCGGACATTGCTTGAACCCTAATCTCATTGGAATTGGCTCAAAGAAAGAATAATATCCACACTCAGTTGTGTATAGAAATCTATCTTATCCTACAGGGAATTAAGAGAGGAGCAAGAAAAGAGAAGGGGATAGGGTTCATAGAAGGAAAGCATATTGGAAGAGGCAGTGATCAGAAGCAAAACACTTTTAAGGAGGGACAAAGTGAAAGAGAGGGAGAAGGATAAACAGTGAAAAATAGAATGGAGGGAAATATACAGTTATCATGGCAGTTAATGTGAATGAGATGAACTCACTCACAAAACAGAAGCAGGTATCACCTAGCATAGTAAGCACCTCATAGTAAGTCCTTATTAAATATTTGTTGAACTGAATTTCCCTGAAGAAGAGAATGATGATTATTCACTGATATTTTAACATTTATCATGAGGAAGAACAAATGGAATTTTCTGCTTGGTTCCAAAAGCCAAAGCTAGGAGTAATGGGAAGAACTATACAGAGGTGGATTTTAGTGCAATGTAAGGGAAAAAAAAACTTTCTAGCATTAAAGGCTACTCCCAAAATGCAATAGACTAAGGGTGGAGCCAAGATGGGGAAATAAAACCAGGGACTCCCTTGAGGTCTGCTCCCAAACCCCTCCAAATACCTATAAAAATGAGTCAAACAAATTCTAGAGCTACAGAACTCACAAAATGACAGTGAAACAAATCTCCAGCCCACTGCAACTTGGAAGACTGACAAGAAGGGTCTATCACACTGGGCTGGGAGCAGAACACAGTGCAATGCAGGCTAGGCTGGCACAGACTTGCTGGCACAGGACTCAGAGGACTGAATCGTTGGCAGCTGTAGTGGTTTCCAGACTTCTCAGCCCACAAAAGCCAAAGACAAAGTAGAAGTTCACTGGGGAAATATTATCGGACCTAGGTGAGAGAAGAGCTCAGTCAAGTCCCAGTCCCAGGATGGTGGACATGACAGCAGCAGCTACTTCCAGAGTTCCAGGCCCATAGAATGTGGCGGGGGGTGCAAATCGAGTGGCTGATCAGAGGGGGACTGCAGGGATCTTTTTGCCAGCGCTGAGTCAGGATTCTCTTGCTTTGCCCTCCCTGGATCTGGGTCACGGTCCTGGTTGGTGGTCCTAGGGTGGGGAGGAATGGTGGTTTGGCAGTGCTTGTGGTGGCTGTGGAGAGGGAATCCTCCTCACAGTTCCAAAGCAGAAAAGTATGTTTGTGGTCACTCACAGACCAGAGCACAGGCCAGGAGAGGAGTAAATACCTCTTCTTTGATCATACCACCTTAAAAGAACTGAAAATTTACAGATTCCTAGAGGTATCTCTGACAATAGCTGTGTAAAATCCCTGAAACTTAGGACACAATGCTCTCCATTCTGGAGGCAGAGACCTGCCTTGACAGAGAGGTCAAAGGTCAACTAATTGTCTGGGAAAATGAGCAGAGAGGGTAAAAAAAATCAGACTATAGAATCTCACTTTAGTGACAAAGAAGATCAAAACATACAACCAGAAGAAGAAAACAAAGTCAAAGCTCCTACATCAAAAGCCTCCAAGAAAAATATGAATTGGTTTCAGGCCATGGAAGAGTTCAAAAAGGATTTGGAAAATCAAGTAAGGGAAGTAGAGGAAAAATTGGGAGAAGAAATGAAAGACATGCAAGAAAATCATTTAAAAAGAGTTGATAGCTTGCTAAAAGAGACCTCCAAAATACTGAGGAAAATAACACCTTAAAAATACACTAACTCAAATGGCAAAACAGGTCCAAAAAGCCAACGAGGAGAAGAATGCCTTAAAAAGCAGAATTGGCCAAATGGAAAAGGAGGTCCAAAGGATCACTGAAGAAAATAATTCCATAAAATTAGAACAGAGAAAATGGAAGCTAGTGACTTTATGAGAAATCAAGAAATTCTAAAGCAAAACCAAAAGAATGAAAAAAAAATAGAAGACAATGTGAAATATCGCATTGCAAAAAAAAAAAAAAAACATTGACCTGGAAAATAGTTCCAGGAGAGCTAATTTAAAAATAATTGGACTACCTGACAGGCATGAACAAAAAGGAGCTTAGACATCATCTTCCAAGAAATTATCAAGGAATACTGCCCCAATATTCTAGAATCAGAGGGTAAAATAGAAACCAAAAGAATCCACCGATCACCTCTTGAAAGAGATCCTAAAAGGAAAAGTCCCAAGAATATTGTAGCCAAATTCCAGAGTTCCCAGGTCAAGGAGAAAATATGATGAACAGCCAGAATGAAACAACTCAAGTATTGTGGAAACACAGTCAGGAAAACACAAGATCTAGCAGCTTCTACATTAAGCCATCAAAGGGCTTGGAATATGATATTCTGGAGGTTAAAAAAGCTAGGATTAAAACCAAGAATCACCTACCCAACAAAAGTGAGTATACTCCTTCAGGGGAAAAATGGATATTCAATGAAATACAGGACTTTCAAACATTCTTGATGACAAGACCAAAACTGAACAGAATATTTGACTTCAAAATACAAGATCAAGAGAAGCATGAAAAGGTAAACAGGAAAGAGAAATCATAAGGGACTTATTAAAGTTGAACTGTTTACATTACTACATGGAAAGATGATATTTGTAATTCATGAGACTTTTCTCAGTACTAGGGTAGTTGAAAGGAATATATATGTATATATAGACAGAGGACACAGAGTGAGTTGAATACAAAGGGATATCTAAAAAATAAAAGTAAGGGGTAAGTGAGTTATATATTGGGAGGAAAAAGTGAGAGATAGAATAGAGCAAATTATCTCATATAAAAGAGGCAAGAAAAAGCTGTTACAATGGAGGAGAAGGGGGAGAGGCAAAAGGGAATGAGTGAACCTTACTCTCATTAAATTTGGCGTAAGGAGGGAATAATATACACACTCAATTGGGTATCTTACTCTACAGGAAAGCAGAGGGGAAGGGCATAAAGTGGGAGGGGGTGATTGGGGCATGGGATAGCCAGAAGCAAACACTTTTGGAAAGGGACAAGGTCAAAGGAGAAAATAAAATAAATGGGGGGTGCGATAGGATGGAGGAAAATATAGTTAGTCTTTTACAATATGACTATTATGGAAATGCTTTGCATAACTACACATGTATAACCTATGTTGAATTCCTTGCCCTCTCAATGAGTGTGCATGGGGAAGTAAGAAGGGAGAGATCTGAAACTCAAAGTTTGAAAAACAAATGTTAAAAGTTGTCTATTACATGCAACTGGGAAATAAGATATACAGGCTATAGGATATGAAATCTATCTTCCCCTACAAGAAAATAAGGGAGAAGGGAATGGAGGGAATGATAGAAGGGGGAGGGGTAATCAGAATGCATGCCATCTTGCGGTGGGAGATAGGGAAAAGATGGGGAGAAAATTTAGAACTCAAAATCTTGTGGAAATGAATGTTGAAAACTAAAAACAAATTAATTAATTTAAAAATATTTTTAAAATGCAATAAGCTAGCTCAGGAAACAGTAGTTTACCCTTTGCTAGAGGTCTTCAAGTAAAGGCTGCAAGAGGTGATTCATCTTTAGGGATAGGAGGTGCAAGATGGCCTCTGCTGCCCCTTCCAACTCTGAGATTCTCTTATTGCATGAACAGTGAGTGGATTTCTAAGTTTTAGAGATGACCAAGAAAAGCTGCCTTAAAAATTGAACAAAAGAAGACGCCTTCTTCTTAAATCAAAGAAGCCTTTTGATTCTCTGAGGGTTGAGTATATTCTGTTTCTTCAACAAGATGCAGATGAGAAGCTTTTAATCAATGTGGCAGCTGGAGTAAGTAGAGAACCTTTAGCTTAGAGACCCAAGAGATTTTGTATTTATAAACAAATGAACTAATGGATAAAGGTGTTAGGGTGGGAGAGACGTTTGCATTTATCCCCAGGTTCTTTAAATAGATACATTCACTTTTCTGAGTCTACTCTCTCTGAGCAGAATTACCATCTAGAAGACAACTGGAAGCTTAGGTGGAGTGGGCTGTGAAAACTGAACGAATTTCAAGTCAGCCAAAGAGACACAATAATGAATCTTCCTTTTTTATATGCTCTTGTGCATTCAGCAGTAAGAGAGACCAGCTTGCTGAAGATCAGATGTTTCTTTGTCATAAGTTAATTACTCAATTGTCTATGGTCTGCAGGGGAAAAGTGGAAAAGGCAACAGTCAGCAATTAGAATCAGAACCAGACAGAAAGCCCTGGCCAGTTGTCTCTTTCTTTTTTCTCTAAAACCCAACCACTCTAACCTCGAGTTGCAAAGAGAGGGAGTTGGGGTGGCGATCAGTTTATTTTTCGATTTCAGAAATACCCAAGAGGCTTTTTATGAAATGTTTGTAGAGAGACCCAACTTTTTTTTTTTTAACCATCATTTGCAGCTCAAGAAATTAGTGGGAATTGTTAAATGTATTGAAAACAGGCACATATATTTAGACTTCCCAATTCAGAGATTTGACAGTACAAGGTCTTACAACTCCACCTTCCATATTCTTCTGTCTGAAATGGCAACAAAGTTGAATCCCTGCCAGGCAGGCATATCTATGTTAAGCATCCTATAGTTAAAAACTGGAGGGACTTAAGTCTCTGCTTTGCTAGCCAAGAGGAAGAGTAGCTTAACATCAAACTAGCCAAACCTTTACTGTGAGATGACCAAGTCTGGTTCAGTGAAATTTCAGTTATGGAGAAACATTCAAACAATGGCTGAGAATAATGGCCTCCTCTTATACCTTCTGATGGAAGTGAGTGGCAGAAAATGGGGAACATCATACCTCCTTCTCCTCCATTTCACCTCCTTAAAAATCATTAAGCAAAAAACAAAATGATGAAAATTACCACCCATCTGTTGATTGCCCCTGGACTTCGATAAATGAATGTGATGTTTTGTCATCAATTACAATCCAACTCTGGATTTCTCTCAGCAAACCTACAAGCCATTTCCCTTATAGTTTTTATAGTTTCTCTTCGATATATATATATATATGTATATATATGTATATATATATATCTATGTGCGTATGTATACATATATATATATCTCACTGGCAAGATGCTTAGATGATGTGTAAGATTTCATTTCCAATTTAGTCAGTGAATCAATAAACATTTATGAAGTACTTACTATAGACTAGGTACTGTGCTAAGAGCTGAGAGTACAAAGAGAGGCAAAAGGCCCTAAAGGGGCTCACAATTTAATTCAGGTGACAACATGCAAATGGATTCTGTACAAACTATCTACAAGATAAATAGGAAGTATTCATCAGAGGAAAGACACTGGACTTAAAAGGGATTGGGGAAGGCTTTCTTTATATAGAGTGATTTTGGCTGGAATTTGAAGGAAGCCAGAAGATGGAGAGGAAAAAAGAGACAATTCCAGGAAAGGGGAGGAGGGGCCTCCAATAAAAATGCCTGGAGTAGAGTTTTGGTCAATGTCACTGCCATGAGAGCATTATTTTAGAGTTTCAATATTTAATGAATCTTCTATGAAGAAACAGAGTTATTGCTGAAATAATAAGTCCCATATGATGGGGAGAATAATGTGCCACCATGACTTGCTGATCTCCTAGAACTAATTTCATGAAGCAGAAGCAGGGCTTCTGAGTGTGGTGGCAAATTTGGGTTTTTGTTCACCTTATCATTCAGTATTTTATATGTAAAACAAGGGAGTAAATCATTCCCTTGTTATTCCCTTTCTCCATGTGCTATGTAGCATTCTATCTGTGTTCTGTCCTTGTGAGTGGGCATGAAAGATGTAGAACTTTGAATGACAGGGGTTCCACAAAAAGATCAGTTTGGTTAATTGCAGAGAACCAATGGAGGAAAAAAATATCTTTAATTTCAGATTTTGGTCAAAATAGGAATGAGTTGATTGTTTGGCTCTCCTTCATTCTCAAAAAAAAAAAAACAACAAAATGACATCACTTATGTTAGGGTCAAGGTGCAATGTGTCCACCTGTGACTGGATCAGACCAATACAAGCTCTCAAGGCTCTACCACAGGTTGGGCACAAATAATCTGTGTGAGCATTTGGAGTGGAGATGTCTCTAAATTTGCACTTCTCACTTTCTTTTGAGCTACTGTAATTCTTCTTTGCTCATAGAGCACAGTACATTCTTTGATTTGGGCACACCATACTGCATGGTCTTGAAATCAATTCCCAAATTCTTCAAAGAGACCTTGAGAGTGTCCTTGTATCACTTCTTTTGATCTCCAGGTGAGGGCTTGCCTTTTGTGGGTTCTCCATAAAATAGTGTTTTAGGCAAATGTACATTTGGCACTTGAACGATGTGCCCAGTCCACTAGAATTGTGCTCCTTGCAGTAGAATTTGAACGCTTGGCAGTTCAGTTCTAGAAGGGATTTCAGTGTCCCTTGATCTTCAGAACCTTCTTGACAATTCAAATGCAAGTGATTCAGTTTCCTGGCATGGAACACTCCCTCTCTCACTCTTGGTTGATTCTATAGTTAAGCTCCATATAACTTTATCTATATCACTTTTTGGTCCCTGGAGTTTTAACTCAATTTAGATCAACATTTGTTAAATCAATTGGATAAGGTGTACTGTGTTAGGTGCTGAGTGAGACAACAGCATAGTTTTACAAAGTTTGCAGTCTGAAGTTGGGGGTGGGCTGGAGGGATATGATTAGGGTTATGTTGGAGCCAACTTAAACTTGTTAACAAGAACTGACTGTTACATTTTCCACGTGAGCATTTACAACTCAGGAATCAGAAAACACTATAAATCAGGGCCTGATTTATTGATTTGTTGATTGTCTGAACTTAAAAAATGATGAAGTAAATATTAACAATGTGGATTTTTTAAATGTTGCTCATTTTCAGAGTTGGTTGTTAAACATTTATCAGCTCATCACTAGATATGACACAAACAAATTGCTATGATACAAACTAGAACAACGCCTGTGTATGAGAATGCTACAAATAAAATGTTAATCAAGGATGGAAGGTAGAAAAAATCACGTTCACTCAAGCGACAGGGAATTCTTCATGGAAGAAAGTGGCATTCAAAATGGATCTTAAATGTTTTCAACAGGAAGAGAGAAATACAGAGGCTCTTCAAGAAAAAAAAGTGAACCCTGAGAGTTAAAAAAGATGAAGATTGGAAGATTGAAGGTATTTTTTGGGGGGGTTGGGGGGTGAATAGTTCAGTTTGGCTGTAACGTAGAGGAGGCAAGGGGGAATAGTATAAGACAAGACTAGAACGACAACGGAGTGGCTCTAAAACAGACGCTTGGTGAGGGAAATATCTAGGGCTGAATTCATTTAAAAAATTATGTATTAAGGCTCTGCCACATGCTTAGAAATATATTAGGTGTTGTAGAGGTACAATAGGATATTATAAAGTCTTTGTCCAGTCTCAGCCAGAGCAGCAAATATTCAGTTTTTCATAGATCTGAATAATATTTTTGTTCATTCAAGACAGGACTTGATATCATCCAGGGTTAAGTGGCAGGGTTGTTGGACAGACAAAAGTCAAAGCCTGGCAAGATCAGTGACAGACTTGGGTGACTCATGACAGGATAGCAAACTGAGTCATCATCCAAGACAAGGAATGAGAAAAGAAGAATAGAGGTTAGAGCCATAAACCTGGAATGGGTGATGAATGGCTAGTATTTAAAGGAGTTGGCCAGAATTTTCTATTTTATTTAGTTATCTTTTTAGTTGTTTTTGTTTGTATTCTCATGTTCATCCACCCCGACTCTTACGAGGATTTGTGGAAAGAACAAAAAAACACTGTCATTGGAGTCAGAGGACTTGGATTCAAATCTCTCTTCTGATGCTCATTACCTATACAAACTTGGACGAGTCATGAGACCTCTTTGGGACTCTATTTATTTATCAATCAATCAATAGGCATTTATTAAATGCCTACTATATGCCAGATACTATTCTAGGTATTGGGGATACAGGTACAAAGAAGGAAACAATCACTGTTTACCGGGAGGTTAAATCTGAATAGGGGAGACACTACACTCAATGTGACTGAAAAGATAGTTGGGAGTCAATTTACGAAGGGTATTACAAGCTAAACAGAATAATTGATCATTTTCCCTAGAGACAGTAGGGGGCCACTGGAGTTTATTAAATAGAGGAGTTTCGGTATCAAATGCACACCTGAAGAAAATCACTTTGTATAGAATAGACAGAGATAGTGAAAGACTTAAGGCAGGGAGAACAATTAGGAGGTTGTTAAAACAATCTAGGTGAGAAGTGTTTAGAAATTGAACTTATTAGTAGCTGTGTGAGGGGAGAGAAGGGAGTCACAGGAAAGATATGATAGGGGTAGAAATGCCAAAATTTTTCAAGTGACTGTATTAGTTGGGAGAGGGAGAGTAAGAAGTGAGGGATATGTGAAATGATGAGATTGGATTAAATGGACAATGGAGTCTTTCCATTATGAGATATAGGAGATTCACATTGTCATGTTTTGTTTTCTTATTAATGGGTGGCTGACCAGTCTCAAATAATGATAATGTTAATAATATATTTATATATATTTATATATTGACTTTAGATTTATAAATCTTCTTCTGTTGGTTCATTTGTTTATTTTCATAAGAATTTCAATTTCATCAATGTGGGGAACTCCTAATGGGAAAACTACTTTCACTGAAACTTGTTTCAAACTGTTTGACTAGGAAACATGGAAGCTCAGTGGGACAGATTTAGGGACCAGAGTCTGAGACAGCACCAGAGATAACTCCCACTGGTTGATGATGCAGTTCTAAAAACTAAGAGAAGATGCAATTTTCTGTGCCATCTTCTTGTTTTTTTTTTTCATCTACTAGTAGCTCAGGACCTTGGAGGCATTTATTTAGGCCTTCTAAGGAAGAACATAAGCACTAAGGTCATAACTGTACCTTCATCTACCTAAGAATCCTCTGAAATGTTCAGGACAAAGCTATTTATGTGGGGTGTATTGAGAGCTCAACTTGGGGATCTGAAGAAGGTCAGATATGGATGGAGAATAGATCTTTTATGGATCAAGTTGGAGTTTATTCTTCTGGGATCTTTTAATTTGGTAAGCTACACCTTTTTTCCATGACCTAAATAAATGTCCACCTTCATCCATAGATGGGGAAAGAGTTATTAAAAAGAAAAATGATGAATTACCTATATACAGAAGCCAGGAAACACCTGGATTTTCATGAGAGACCTTATCTTAATGTTTTCATATTTTTGAGGTTTTGCTCGTAGATATTTTGTAGTTATTCTCTTCTTCTGAGTTTTTGTCTTGGATATCCTTGGCACCATTATAGCTCTTTATGATGGTAGTCTTTCTTTGTTTATTTGTCCTTTCAAACCTGCTTCCTGAACTGGGATTTTGACTAGGGACAGGCTTTGTGCACTTTTGGAGGAAATACCTGACCCTTTATTGTTCCTCTTTTGTATTATCCAAAGTTCTTATACTACTTACTCTGGGTATTGAGTGCTATGTTCTTCAAGGATCTCAGGGTTTTCAGTGTACCCTGAGTGGTCTGATCAAGGGAAAAGTTTGATTTAATCCCTCCTGAGCCGTTTGTCTCCTAGTTAGTAACACCTGCCCAGCCTCTCTTTGCCAATTAGCTTCAAAACCTTAAACGTAAAAGCTAGACCAAATTATATCTGTGATAGTTGAACCATTTTCCTACTTTCATTATTCTGACTCAGCTGTTTGAGTCTCTGATTTTCCTATGACCCAAATCCAAAAACAGGAACAGAAAAAGTAATTCCAGCATTTATGGCCCACATAGATTTTACTTGCTTTGTACTTACATATACTCAGATCTCTTTTGCTAAATAGTTGGGGGAGAGGAAGGGAAAGGTGTTCGTTATTAAATACTGTTTATTAAAAAATTATTCTTTATTATTCATTTCTTAAAACGATTATTGGTGATCAAAATAATGTCCCTGTTCTTTTTGTCTTATTTTCCATTCTTCCAAGTATGGTACCTATAGGATATTTGCCTTATTTTTATTAATGTTACCAATATGCATCTGCTTGAGTTTCAGCACTTTCATAATTTTCTTACCTTCCCTACTCTTTCTTATCCCCAATTTGTCAGTATGGCATAGTGACATTTTAGTTGATGTAGGATAAAATTGAGTTTAGAAAGTGTGTCCAAGGCCTGATTTCCTCTGATGGTGTAGCATAAATTTGTGTGTCTTTTGATTAAATTGATTCCTCACTCTTTAAAGATATTCAAGAAAAGCATATTAAACTTGATCAAAAAGTTTCAAACACTGACCTTAATTTACCCACTTCTTCTCAAATAACCCTTCCTCTCTGTAGCCAGATACACTAATGATTGCAGCGTTTACTACTCTCTTCCAAAATAATTCTAGTTAATTGGAAAGTTTATAAGATTAATGAGAAGAACACTTGCAAGAGTGCTTGACCTATAAATGATGCAGCTCTCAGTAACCCAAATGTGTTCTTTTGAGGTATGATTTAATATAATTTAGAACCCTCTCTATCATTTCCTCAATTCAGTGGCTATAGAAATAAGCAGTAAACAAGACAACTGCAGTGTGATGCACTAATTTTCTGGCTTGATTTTACATAGTTTAACATGAGGCTTTTTGAATGTGGCATACAAATATGTGGAAATTCAGTCAAACTGAGAAAAAACAGCATACCCTCCAAATCAGAGGGTACTGATGAGATGTGAGTAGCAAGGCTAATACAACCTTAGAGGATGATAAGATTTCTGGGGGGTGTGAGAGAGTCTAGTCCAAGAAGTGCTTCTGAAATTTGTGTGTGTGTGTATGTGTATGTGCGTGTGTGTGTGTGTGTGTGTGTGACAGAGAGAGAGAGAGAGAGAGAGAGAGAGAGAGAGAGAGAGAGAGAGAGGTGGGGGTGTGGTGGGGGTGGGGGATTAGATGCCTGCTCTCCATTTTTATATAGTCTTTTTACATACCTCATTTACATGAAGTAGGAAGTCCCTCTTTTTCCTTATTTCTCTCCTAGTATATTACTTTTCCTCTGACTTTTTTGTTCCTCTCTTAAAAGAACAGAACAAAACCATCCATCCAGTAACATTTTTGTCTTTACTCCTGTAACCTTTGAAGACAGTAGCACTTCAGGAACACTTTTCTCCTACCAATTCTTTAGATTTAAATTATATATTTTATATTTAAATCAGAACATTTTTATTAAAATGTCCTTTGTTAATTATATTTTATAGCACTGTGGTCAATAAAAGCATGTGTTTAACATTTTGGTTTTTCTGCATTGGTTTATATCATTTTAATGAAATAAACAAGATCTTTCTTATAAAGGTATCACAGACAGTTTAGAAATATATATTCCAATTTAGTAATCAACAGATCTTCTTTGATATCACTGTCTTCTCATGGCCAAAGGACTTATATACCTCAGTGAAACTATGAGTTATTCTGTGCAGGGTTACCCTAGAGTGGAATGGGGAACCTGCAGCCTCAAGGCCACATGTGGCCCTCTAGGTCTTCAAGTACATCCCTTTGACTAAATCCTAACTTCACAGAACAAATCCTTTTATTAAGAGAATTTGTTCTATGGAGTTTGGATTCCAACAAAGGGCTGCACTTGAGGACCTAAAGGGCCACATGAGGCCTTGAGGCCACAGATTCCCTACCCCTGCCCTAGACAGACAGGTCATAGTGGATATTCTTGGGCTAAAAGATCGTTACAGATGGCAACTACATGAAATTAAAAGATGTTTTCTCCTTGAAGGAAAGCTATGGCAAATCTGGACAGTACACTAAAAGGCAGAGACACCACACTGCTGACAAAGGTCTGTACCATCAAAATTATGTTTTTTTTTTTTTTTGCAGTAGTAAGGTATGACTGTGAGACTCAGGCTGTAAGGAAAGTTGAGCCCTGCAGACTGATGTTTTCAATTGTGGTGCTGGAGAAGATTTTTGAGAGTCTCTTAGACAGCAAGGGGATTAAATCAATAATATTAAAAAATAATTTACACTACTCTTTGGAAAGACAAATGCTGAAGTTGAAACTTAAATAGTTTAGTCAGATAATGAGAAGACAAAACTCACTGGAAAAGACCTGATGTTGGGAAAGATTGAAGGCAAAGGGAGAAGTGGGTGGCAGAGGATGAGATGGATAGATAGTGTCGTGGTAGTGAGGAACATGACCTTGGACAGACTTTGAGAGATATTGGAAGATAGAAGGACCTAATATGCTATGGTCTGTGAGGTCATGAAGAATTGTACATAACTGAAAAACAACAACAAAAACATCATATATCTATTATATCTAACTTTTAAAAATATTCCAGTTAACTCATTTTTGTTGCTGTTGTTTTTAAATGTTCTTTATCTAAAAGAGGCAATCTTGGGTCCTAAATTATTAGTTTTGATGTCTATTTCTCCATATAGTCCTATTAGCTTTTCCTTTAAATCACTAAATGTTGTATCATTCAGTGCATATTGATATTATCTATGTTACCTTTAAACATAGTATGGTTTCCTTGTTTGTCTCTTTTAACTGTTTTTTTTTCCTATGAGGGGTCTTCTTTCAGGAGGTGATCAATGAGTTCTTTCTCTTTGCACTTTATATTCTGGTACTAGTTAATCTGAGAAATATTCTTTCATGATTTCTTGAAATATGGTATTTTACTTTTTTGTTTGATCTCAATTTTCAGGATGTCTAATTATTATTAAAGAGCAGTTAGATGGTGTAGTAGATAGCACTCCAGCATTGGAGTCAGGAGGACGTTAAGTTCAAATCTGGCCTAAGATACTTATTAGCTGTGTGACCCTGGGCAAGTCACTTATCCCTGTTTTTAAAATGAGCTGGATAAGGTAATGGCAAA
Source organism: Phalanger gymnotis (assembly GCA_028646595.1). Classification (NCBI taxonomy): domain Eukaryota; kingdom Metazoa; phylum Chordata; class Mammalia; order Diprotodontia; family Phalangeridae; genus Phalanger; species Phalanger gymnotis. The sequence goes on from CM053622.1 coordinate 333,666,528, forward strand.
GCATTTTAGCATCTTTGCCAAGAAAACCCCAAATAGGGTCAGACATGACTTAAGCTACTCTATAACCAGTGTTAAATAATCTCTCTTCCATTTATTTTCCATGTTAGTATTTGATAGTAGACATTGTATTTTTCAATTTTTAATATATTTACTTTCTTCTAGTATTTGTTATTTTTTCATGTATTCAGTGTATTGTTTCATTTTCATTTTTTAAAAAGCATGCTACATGAGTTAAATTTTACACGTATTATTCAAAGCTATTTGTCGTTCATTTTTTCCCCCTAAATTCCAACTCTATTTATAATTTTATTTCTAATCTTTTGCTTCATTTTTTTCAGTCATTCACAGAGTTCTTGTGGGCAAGCTCTGAGACTGTGATTATGGTTTTTGTAGAGTTGTTCTCATCTTCTGAGTTTATCTCTTGGTCTTCTTAACACATAATATCATTTCATTACAAGTGTTTTCTTCTATTTATTCATATTTTCACCCTCATTTTTTTTTTATTGGGACTTTGTGGTGAGGACAATCAATTATAGAACGATTGGATAGGTTGGATAAATTCTGATTCTATCTCCTCTGCTGCACTACCATTTTGGATGAATGGTTAGCATTAAGCCCCAACTTCTGCCTCAAGCTCTGACTTGTCTCTTGATCTTTCAGTTGTCATCTGCCGGTTCTGGCCCTTGTCAACTCTGTCTCCTTTTCTTTGTAAAATCCCCATTAAGGGAAGCCAGTTTGACTCCCCCTGTGGTCTTGACAGGTACCATTCAGAAGTTGAAGATCATGATTACCTCAGACTATTTGCAAGGTCTCCAGAACACTGGCACTGTTAGCCTTGTTTCCTATTGTAGCTCTTAATGTTCAAAAGGGTGCTTTTTTTAGGAAATTGAGCAGATGGAATTGGTTCTGTCCTTATTCTATTCTGGATGGCCAGAGGCAGGATCTGGCTTTATACACTTAACAAGTAGAATTTAGACTAGCTTGCAGTCCCTTTGTTCAAAGCACTGTCTGGCATGAGGATCAGTTAAAGGAGCTCTCTATGGCTTCCTTTTGGCATGGCCCCTCTCTTGGTATCCCCTATTATTTACAATTTACTGGAGTTCATATGCACTACTTTGACATAATTATCTCTCTTTCCTAGTCATCTTAAAATCTTCCCACTTGTGTGATCTATGTTGAGTTGCTTGCCTTCCTAGGGAAGATGGATGGGAAGGAAAGAGGGGAGATAATTTAGAACTCAAAGTTTTAAAAGCAGTTGATAAAAAAATTTAAAAAAAAACGTTTTTTGCATGTAGCTGGGAAACAAGATATATAGGGAATGAGTAATAGAAATCTATCCTGCCCTACAAGAAAGCAAGGGGAAAGGGGATGGGGAGGGTAGAAATGGGGAGAAAATTTGAAACTTAAAATCTTGTGGAAATCAATGTTGAAAAATAAAATATTAAATAGAAAATAATCTTCCCATTTATGGGAATTCACAATGGCTTCCCTGGTGCACCCCCTGTCCTAGCCTCTAGCTTCTCACTGTCTTTTTGTCTAATTCTGCACTGTATGGAGGAACTTACTACTATTTCTCCTTGGTTTCCTTTATCATAGCTCTCTATTGGATCATTTGAAATATTTGCTGGGATGCTTCAAATGTCCATCTTAAAAAAAAAAAGATCATATTGTGAGACAATGGCTTGACTAAAGTCATTGATGTAAAATATAACACCAAGCAGTCTCATTGGCTGAATTGAAAAGCCAATTGACTAATGGGATAGTAGATCAAGGATAGCATTGCTTCATAATTTGACTTTGGGCAATTAGCCGAACTAACGTATCTGGTCATCTGCTGGCCTGAAGATGGTGTTTTCAAATTTTACTATTAGTCCCTTGCCTCCTGATTCTGCCATGCTGAATGCCATCTGGCACAGAGTATTTCAACTCGGTATAATGGCCATTGCTTTGCTACAATCCATTAAAGTCCCTAGCCTAGTAAGAACTAAAAATTCTAGGTCCTATTAGCCTAATTTTAAAACTTTGGCTCAATAATAGTTGGCCTCACAATTCAAAGGCCTATGTGTAGTAAGGGTGGCATGTAATCACCCTACAGATTCCTCAAGGTTCATTAGAGACTTGAATAAAAATTACCATTTTCCATACTCTGATCTGCTTTCCATTATTTAGAAGTTACTTATGTTTCAGTATAGTCTTTAATAAATTCATGTATTTGATTTCTCATTGAATTGAATTTCTCTGGAACTTGGATTAGCTCAAAGTGCATTCATGATTGTGAACTATGTATCACAGAAGATGAAAAATCAATGATGCCCATCCACACCATTTTGCTTGGTTACGGCTGGTTTCTCCTAGATTTATACTTCTGCTAGATTTCTGTGATCATGGGGGCTTCTGGACAGGCATGAACTTCCTGGTCTTTTGCAGAGTTTAAATTTTCTGGACAACCTATGACTAAAACCTAAAAAAACTCACTTGTTCTGTTGACCTTGCAAAAGAATAAGCTTTCTATAGGGTCATATGTATTGCCATTATTAAGTAATTAAATTCTTTTATGAGTTCATCTCATGTTATATTATGTGCAATTACATATAGATATATACATGTATATGTGTATGTGTGTGTTTGTGAATGTGTGTAGGGGGGAGAAAAAGAGAGAGAGAGAAAGAGAAAAATAGAGATAGAGAGTAAGAAGAGATAGAGAGAAATTGATTGTCAGAAAATAACTTTTCTGTGGATCTGTATATAAAAGAGAAGGAATTATTAAATGGATAGATTATACACACACATATGCATGTAGATATATCCTCTACAAAAGTCTTGTTCCAATACCTCATTCTACTATTGCAGCAATCCTGAGTTTTGGAAGGTTAGGTTGGAAGAGTGTACATTCGGGAAGATCTTGCCAAGCTTGAAAGTATTCAAATAGATTGGCTGTACATGACAAATACAGAGTGGTTAGTAACTAGAAATTTGGCAACTTATTTTGGCTATGCAGTTTACAAAATGCAGTATGAATAAAGATGCTATCTACTTTCAGAAAAAGAGGTAACTGGAAATAAGCACAGTGCGTCTTACATATATGTGCATGTGTATATGTTTATATATGTGTATGTTTATAGATATCTATGTATATGTATATGTGTGTGCATGTGTATCCACATTTAATTGAAGCCTTCTTTTTTTGGGGGGGAGTGGTGAAGTTAAAAATACACATTAGAGAATGAAAGAAACCTAAAAGGAAGCAGAGAAAAACTGGGTAGCTTTGAAAATAATGTGTAACATTTGTTATATAGATTTTCTTGAAGTGGATTTTTTTGTTTTGTTTTATAGCGAGTCCTCTCATATTTTGCTGTGTACATGGTAATATTTTTTTCTTTTCTCATTTTGTATGTAAGTTTAAAATAGATTTTAAAAATACCAAAAAAAAAAAGGATTTGTGAATTTGAAAGTCAGATTTTCTATTCAGCTCTGGCCTTTTCATCAAAAATGCTTGAAAGTTTTCTGTTTCATTTAATGTCCATTTTCCCCTGAAAGGATTATACTCATTTTTGCTGGGTAGGTGATTCTTTTAATGTAGAAGCTGCTAAATCTTGCATTATTGTGACTGTAGCTCTATAATACTCAAATTGTTTCTTTCCGGCTGCTTGCAATATTTTCTCCTTGGTCTTGGAGCTCTGGATTTTGACTATAATATTCCTGGGAGTTTTCATTTAGGGATCTGTTTCAGGAAGTGATTGGTGGATACTTTCACTTTCTATTTTACCCACTGGTTCTAAAATATCAGGGCAGTTTTCTTGATAATTTCTTGAAAGATAATGCCTAGGCCTTATTTATTTACTTATTTTTGATCATGGCTTCCGGGTAGTCCAATAATTTTTAAATTATCTTTCCTGGATCTATTTTCTAGGTCAGTTGTTTTTCCAATGATATATTTCACATGTTCTTCTATTGTTTCATTCTTTTGGTTTTGTTTTATTGTTTCTTGATTTCTCATTAAGTCACGGGCTTCCATTTTTTCAATTCTAATTTTTAAGAAATTATTTTCTTCACTGAATTTTGCACCCTTTTTTCTATTTGGCCAATTCTATTTTTTAAGGAGGATTTTTTCTTTCATTGAATTTTTGTGCCTCTTTTCCCATTTGTCCAATTCTGTTTTTAAAAGGCATTCTTCTCCTAATTGGGTTTTTGGACCTTTATTTTACCATTTGGCTTAGTCTTTTTTTTTAGGATGTCATTTTCTTCAGGTTTTTTTTTTATCTCCTTTGCTGAACCGTTGACATGTTTTTCATGATTTTCTTACATCACTCTCATTTCTCTTTCCAATTTTTACTCTTCCTCTATTACTTAATTTTCAAAATCTTTTTTGAGCTCTTTCATAACCTGAGACCAATTCATATTTTTCTTGGAGGCATTGTATGTAGGAACTTTCACCTTGCTCTCTTGTTCTGAGTGTGTTTTGGTCTTACTTTTCACTTTACTATCTTTCTATGGTCATATTTTTTTTCCTTTTGTTTGCTCATTTTCCTAGCCTATTTCTTGACTTTTTAACTCTTTGTTAAAATACAGCTCTGCTTCCATGGTGGAGGCCTCACTTTCCCAAGATTCAGTGGTTTTGTTTCAGCTATTTTCAGAGATACTTCTAGGGACCTGTAAGTTTTCAGTTCTTCCAAGGTGGTATGATCTAAGGAGAGGTGTGGTTACTACTCTTCAGGCCCGTGCTCTAGTCTGTGAGTGATCACAAGTACTCTTTTCTGCCCTGGAGCTGTGATGAGGATCTCTGCTCTACTATGGCAGCAAGCTCTGTTGCACTAGTGCTCCTCTTCACCCTGGACTATGACCTAGATCTGAGTAAGGGCAAAGCAACAGCATTGTGACTCAGGGCTAGCAAAAAGACCCCTATAATCTACTTCTGATCAGTTGTTTCACCCCCTTGCAGTCTGTGAGCTGAGAGCTCCAGAAGTAGCCACTGCCACTGCTGTTTCAGTAGCTCCCAAGGCCTGATCTTGCTTTGCTGGGGCTGGGACTCTGCTGGTACAACCTGTGCTGGACTGGTCTTCACTCTTACCCAGGTATGATAGACCTTTCCTGGTGACCTTCTAAGTTGTCTGTGGTTGGAAAATTATTTTACCTCATCCTTTTGTGGATTCTTCTGGAATTATTTTATCACATTATTTAATGGTATTTAGAGGGGTTTTGGGGAGAGCTCAGGCTAGTTGCTGCCTTTTCTCTATGGTCCTGACTCCAACCCCTGTAGCCTGGTATCAATGGAGTAGCTGAAGGGAGTAGTTGATATATCCATTGATATGTTGAATAATGATACTTAATAGTAATGATGATAATGTTGATGTACTTACATAGCGCTTCATGAATCATGAAGTACTATCATTGACAGAGCCCTGTGATTCAGATTATGCAAGTATCAGTGTCCATGTGAACATCGTCCCCTGTAGCTGAATCCAGGTACTTCCTGACCCATATTCAGACAAATGACTTATCACCATGGATGAGGATACTTGAAGATGCTGCAAAATTCCATGGAAAGCAATAAAGCATTGTTCTGAAATTCAGTATATGAATAGAATCTTTAGCACAAACAAGGCCTTCTCCCCAAAGTAAGACCAGCTAGAGGCATTGATTATGCAGAGGAATTAAATCTACTTTGTCATCTTTAAGCTTGAATGTTTATATACACATTTACATACATATAATACACACAAATATACATACATGTATATATGTGTTTATGTTATATGTATGTAAGTGTGTGTGTGTGTGTGTATCCATACATAGAATCTTTCAAATTCCAAGACAGCTGATTCTGATTCTGTCAGTAGGTTTCTGGTTTTCACAATCCAGAGACTTACATTTGCAGATCCCCTGAGGCTTTTGGGTGTACAGGCTTTTGGTTGATTTTACACCTCTACCTATTGGAATACTAGCTGATGAATTCCCCGAGGCAATAATTGACTAGAGACAAACCTGCTTATTTCTCCTGAAGGGCATTAAAATGAAACATAGGGGAAACTTTAGAAGAGAAGTTAGAGAGATTGATGAAGAGGCAGTTTCTCTACCAGAATCACTTTAAGTCATCACACCTTAAAAACAAGGAAATCTTCAGCACCGAAAATTAGGTCTCCAGTTCAGGTTGAATTTGGCCACTTTAAAGACTACCACTGGAATGAGTTTTCCCATACATTCTGGCTAAACATATGCCTCAGTTCTTAAGGAAGGAAGTAGAAGGGGGTACTTCTTTACTAAATACAAACATTTTGAGAAACACTTTCTTTTAAGCAAACAGCTTTCATATAGAGAGCATTATCACTCCCTCACAGTGGGAATGGGGATAAAGGTCAGTTTAAAAGTACAACTGGTTGACTTTCTATTTCATCCTCAAAGCCACAGGATCACCAGAGTTTATAGCAAATGAAGTCCTAAGAGATCTCAATGGCTTTGAAGGCTGCTAGAAAGATTGATTAATGTATAGTATATGACAGGCTTTTGGAGAGAAAGGAGTGGGGGAGGGGAAGCATGAGAGGAAAAGACTAGAAGGGCAAGGGATATTTAAGTTAACAACAAAGTTCAATTTCTTTTGGTTCCATCTTGTGACTTTGTGTGTTGTAAATAGGAGCATCTGAATATGCATTATTGAGATCCATTGATAAGATTATTTTATTTTAATGTTTATTTTATTTTAATTTATGGACTAAAACAAGTATTTCCATAGCATAGTAAAATTTTAAAAAAAAGATGATTGCACATGAAACTGCAAATCTATTATATACAATTTGCTATTTCCTCCAAGTATATAATAAGGTTATCATATTTTTTTTGGTCCCTCCTCCTGTCCCTAGACCTAGGTAATATCTTTTATTTCTGGAGCCATGTCTTTCTACAGTAATAATATATTTATAAAACTTCAGTGTTTACAAAGGTAGATATTTGACACAGCAGATAGAGTGTTGGGTTTGCAGTCAGGATGACCTGAATTCAAATATTACTTCTGGCTGTGTGATCCTCCAGGAATCACTGATCTTCTCTCCATTTCAGTATCCACATCTGTAAAATGAGTTAAAGATAATACCTACTTCAAGAGGTTATTGTAAAGACAAAGTGAGATAAGTTTCTCAATACTTTGACAACCTTAAAATACTATTTAAATGTGGACTAAACTAAACTCCATTTCCCATCTCTTTGCTCTTGCACTAGCTGTCCTCCATGCTTTGAATACCTTCCCTCTTTCCTTTTGTCTCGTGGAACCCTTTACTTTCTTCCAGATACATTTTGAGCTTCACTTTTTGGTTAAAGTTGTGGGTGCTTTGGTAGTGTTGAACCTTCCTAACATGTATTTAAGTGCTTTATATTTATTCATAATTATTTTGCTTACATTTATTCTGTATGTACCTCTTTATTCTGTTCTTGTTGTATTTCTCATTAGAACGTAAGTTCCTTGAAAATAAGCATTGTTTATTTCTTTTTGGTTTTTAGTATTCTTTGTAGCTCAAAGAATGCCTGACAGTGTGTAGCATAGAGTAGGAACTTAAAAAATTCTAGGTGTTTGATTGATTAATAAAATAAATCAAGGTGCTCTTACAAAGTAACTAATTTGAACCTCACAACTCTGTGAGATTAGCATAGCTCTTTTTTCTTTAATATATGAGCATCCTGAGACTCAGTGATTTTAAATGATTTTCCTAAAGTAATATAGCTAGTTAGTTGAATTAAGCACTTACTATATTTGAATCACTGTTCTAACTACTGGGTATTCCCATAGAAAAATAAGACAGTCTGCCCTCAAATAGCTCCCATTCTGTTAGAAGAGACAACAAACGGAGGAGGTTAAAGATGAGTCAGATGGAAAGGTTTCATGATTCTTAGGGTGCAGTGGCTAAGCAGATGGTAATGTTGCTTCTTTAATGTTATTTCCACTGATAGAAATCATATCAGTTTCTTTTTTTTTCCTCAAAGGGGAATGCAGGGCAATTGGGGTTAAGTGACCCGCCCAAAGTCATACATCTGGTAAGTGTGTCAAGTGCCTGAGGCTGGATTTGAACTCAGGTGCTCCTGACTCCAAGGCTGGTGCTCTACTCACTGCACCACCTAGCTGCCCCCAATCATATCAGTTTCTGATGTTGAGCCTGTTGACAAATTTGACTTTGGTGACTAAAGAACTTTCTTTTCTGGGTGTTTAATAAATGTGGCTGTAGCATCTACAGAAACAGTTGTCAGGTTTTATTTCCCCAGGAGTTGCATCCTAGATTGGCTGTGGGAAGCATTGCTATTCTCAAGGCTTTTTGGTTGAGGGTCCTGGGCTGTCTCTATCAGGATCTGAGGAGAGATGGTGGCCATGGTGGTAGCCATTTCACTTAGATAATGCAAGCTGTCTCTTTTCTCTCAGAGCACCTTGATACTTCAGCCTTTAGTTAGGCTAGCATGCTTGCCTGGAGAGTGGCAAATGGTAGGCAGTTGGTAGGGATAGCTGGATTCTTTTCCATAGACATTGTTTCACCAGATAATGGCTGCAAGGACTAAACTAGAGAAGGTAATGTTGGACTGGGGAATCCTACAGCTCCTAATATTTATGTGTCTATTTGCTTGTTGGTGGCAGTTGTCCAGCAATTATTGCTATTGGTGATGAGGAAAGTGCCTTCTTTGCAATGATTGTTTTTACCTCGGTGGCTATGAAAGCTGAGCTAGAAACAGGTCTGGTGGTTTGGGTGACAGTTTGATTTGCAAGGCTCTTGGGCTTAGGATCCTGGGCTGTTTGCATCAGGGTTCAAGCAGAGATTGTGGTCAAAGTGGTGGTCAAGGTTTGATCTACTTATTATATACTACCTGTCTCTCCCTTATAGCACTTTGCTGCTTCAGCTCTGTTGATTTTCCTGCCCTGTGAATGTAGATTGGTTAGCAATTGATGGAAATAATGGTTACTTTTCCACAGGAGTGTCTTCCCTTGAGGAATCGGATGAAAGCAGGTCTACATATGCTACCTGTCCAAGGCTTTTATGCTTATTACATAGCTGATACTAATATTCAAGTCTTCTGATGGCTATACAGAGCTCTTCCCATTACATTACGCTGTCTCTTTTAAACTAAGTACTAGTGTGATGAATCACATAAAAGTAAGTTTGTGGATTTCAATTGAAGAATTAATTTGCCTGGAGAACATAGTATAGGCCAAAATAAATTCATCATCAGCTAATTTATGACTAATCAAGTTCTATTAGCATTTTACTAAAAATATGTAATGACCAGATATGGTGATACATTATTTTTGAGATCTAGATTCTCTTTTGAATGCTTATGTTTGTGTTCTCTTCAGTTAGCTTGGTGGGACTGGGGTTTTAATAAAGCTAGAAGCCTATGCGCTCATGACAGTCAGTGCTGACTTTTTTTAGGAATAAAGTAAAAGAAAAGAAATAACGCTGCAAGTCTCTTGATCACTTTTTCCATCAACAGAATTTTGTTTTGAAAATATTCTCTGCTTTCATTATTATTGCAAAAATGGTGCCACATACTTTGTAAAAGGGACAATGGGAATATGTGGGCACCATAAATACCACAAGTCTGAATGGAATAATATTAATCTGAGTAATAACTGGGAACATTTACTTTTGGAACCGGCATCACAAAATGCACCTAGAACAGTCAATATGAAAAAGACCTTTAGAGAATGGAAGAGAATAGTAAAGGGGATATTGCCCTGTAGGATCAGCTAGAGATCCCAGGATACCAGGCCTCATGGGTACAGATCATGGGGCACCTACAACGAGGTTGCATCTCCCTGGAAAGGAAGCAGGCTTATCTGATAACTCCTTACATTGACTAATTATTCTTGACAACACAATACTAAGGTCTATTAATGTTTCTTCATACTTGGCATCCTAGAAACATGATGGGAATAAGGGGAGTGGTTACCATACAGCAAACCAATACTTTTGAAGAGCAGGGCTGAGAGTCATACTTTTTCTTTTCTTTTTAAAGCAAACAATAACAAAATCTTCAAAATGTCAAGATAATGTGAGATTTGTAAGGAAACAGATTTGGTTCATCACCATTTTGCAGAGTAGAAAACTGAAGCTCTGGAGACAAGCAGGGAAGGTTCACTCAGTTCTTACTAAAACTGAAGCTTGGCATCAACTGAAGCTCGATTTATACAGAACGTCAGATACTTAGAGTTGATACTTGTGAAGACGACTTTATCCAGCCCCCTCAATTTTCAGAGGAAGAAACAAGCATAAACAGCATCAGAGCAAAGAACGTGACCCAAGTCTCCTGATTCCTAGTCCAGGAATTTTTTTCAGGCAGTTTATTTAAATTTGGAATACAGTCAAAGCACTAGCCTTTCCTGAGCATTGGTCTCAGGAATCAATGATGAACAGTAAAGAAGCCCTTTATTTCTTCTTCAGTGACCTCTGACCTCAAGGTATTCCACTCCAGGGAAGTACTTGGTTCTATTTGGGCCTGTCGTGAAGTGGGCATGGATGAAATCTAGCCTCTCTCTTCACTCTAGCCTAGGGTGGAGCTTAGGTTTCATATACCAGCCTAGATTGTGTTCTCTTTCTTTTTTTGGGGGGTGGGGTTGGATAATAGGTCTGATTTATTCATTCATTCATTCATTTATTTATTCATCCATTTATTTATTTATTTATTCTCCTATTTATTTATTTATTCAGCCATTTATTTGTTTGTTTATTTATTTGTTCCCTGGTTGTTTATTTATTTATTTACTTGTTTGTTTAAACACAACCCAACAACAAATACAAAAGAGAGAAAGAGAAAAAAAAAGGAGGGGGGAGAAAAAGGTGAGCATGAAGTGTGCCTCTATCTGCATTCATATTTCATAGTTCTTTCTCTGGATGTAGATAGCACTCTCCATCGTGAGTCCTTTGGAGCTGTCTCTGCGCACTGTGTTGCTGAGAAGAGCAAAGTCTGTTAGGGTTAGTTATCACAGAATCCAGGTATCTGTGGTTGTGTATAATGTTCTCCTGGCTCTGCTCCACTCACTCAGCATTATGTCGTGTAGGTGCTTCCAGGTTGTTATAAAGTC
>CM053622.1:333678077-333711268 GCA_028646595.1 Phalanger gymnotis
CCCATGGGAGCAAGAGTATGTCTGGGCTCCTGGTGTTGACCCTAGCTGGCTCTGCCCCTCTGGGACTCAGGTACTCCCACTACTCAGCCACTAAAGCCCCATCTCTATATCCTCTGTTCCAGCATTCTTTTTTTTTTTCCCTGAGGAATGCTCTGGGTGAGGGGGGTAGGGATTAGAGCCATTTATCTGGCCGTTATGTCTCTTGTTAGTTCAAGAAGCTGTGTTTCATACCTTTGGGCTGCAAGCCTCAGGAGTTGGTGTTTCATGGCTGGTGGCATTGCACTGCCTCTAGCTGCTTCCACAGACTGCCGTCCTGTGTTGGGAGGCCTGGGGATCTCCACTGGTTTCCGGCGCCCAGCTTTCTCCCAGCCTGTCTCCCACGTGGGTTTCCTGACCAGCTGCTTCCTCTTTGGTCTGGAGCAGCTCCACATGCGGAGCACTCTCTGAGCCTACAGATTCATCCCTTTGGCCTTTCAGACTCTCCCAGCTTGGAAATTTGCCCCACTTAGACTTCTCGCGGTTTCTAACTCTCTCAAATCTGCTCAAATTCACTTTTTTATAGGAATCTAACAGAACTTGTGAGAGAGCTCCGGTAAGACGCTGTTTTCATGTGGCCGTCTTGTCTCCACCCTTGTGTTCTCTTTCAGCTTCCAAATCAAGAAACCTCAGACAGAGCTAGAGCAAGTAGGGACCTGTTTCCATCATCCTGACATCAGCTCCACCCAGCCAGCCAAACTTCTGCATGCCATACTTCTGATACAACCTGCTTTGTTTCCTAGAAGAAATACAATGGCTGCTACAATCCTTAAAATTGACCATCCTAGGGGAAAAAAATCTTTGTCACTCTATACTAATTCTGTTCCTCAAAATTAAATACATGATAAAAGAAAGTGCTTGTGGAAGTTTGTAGTATAAAATTTTTGGAAAAGAAATTCCTTTTCCTTGTTTTGCCAGTTTTATTCCTTATCTGGTGTCTTGTTTAGGAGTCATAGTAGTAGTAGTAGTAGTAGTAGTAGTAGTAGTAGTAGTAGTAGTAGTAGTAGTAGTAGTAGTAGTAGTAGTAGTAATGATGATGATGATGATAATAGTAAACAATTATAATACTGCTGCTGGTAATGATTGTCATAATAATAGCATTTACATAGTACCTACTATGCACCAGACACACATATTATTTGTTTCAGTCCACTCAACAGCCCTCGCTAGACTTCCTGACTCAATTCAGGATTAGAGACCTAGGTCTGGGTGTCTCTCTGAAATGAGCCAAGGAGCAACTTCCATGTGGTCTTTTCCTAATTATAAAAACCCAGGGAAAAAATTCTTCATTTGATATACAGCAAAAAGGGATCCACATTATATCATTACAGTCTCCTGTGGTGCATTTCTATTACATGTTCAGTAGAGAAATTGGAGAGTAAAATCCATAGACAAGGAATCGTTATTTTGTTTTCTTAAGTAATTTCTTTTATCTTTCTTTTTTGTATTTATTAGTATTTTATTTTTTTCAATTACATATAAAGATAGTTTTCAACATTTTTTAATTTTTAATTTTTTCATTTTTGTAAGATTTTGAGTTCCAAATTTTTGTCCTTTCTTCCCTTCCCTCCCCCCTTTCCAAGATAGCAAACAATCTGATACAAGTTATACATGTACAATCATGTTAAATATATTTCCACTTTAGTCATCTTGTGAAATAAGAATCAGAAAAGAGAAAAAAGACATGAAAGAAGAAACAAAAAGTGAAAATAGTATGCTTCGATCTGCATTCAGACTCCATAATTCTTTCCCTGGATGTGGAAAACATTTTCCATCATGACAATTGTATTGCTGAGATGAGGTAAGTTTATCAAAGTTGATCATTGCACAATGTGGCTGTTACTGTGTAAAATACTCTTCTTGTTCTGCTCACTTTACTCAGCATCAGTTGATAGAAGTCTTTCCAGGTTTTTCTGAAATCACCATGCTCATGATTTCTTATAGAACAACAGTATTTCATTATATTCTTATAGCACAACTTGTTCGGCCATTCCCCAATTGTTGGGTGTCCCCTCAATTTCCAGTTCTTTGCCACCACAAAGAGAGTCACTATTAATATCTTTGTACATGTGAGTCCTTTTTCCTTTTTTGTGATCTTTTGGGATACAGACCTAATAGTGGTATTGCTGGATCAGTGGGTATGCATAGTTTTGTGCCCTTTGGGAATAGTTCCAAATTTGTCTCCAGAATTGTTAGATCAGTTCACAACTCCAACAATGCATTAATATTCCAATTTTCCCACTTCTCCCCTAACATTTATCAATTTCCTTTTCCATCATATTAGCCAAAGTGATATGTGTGAGGTGGTACCTCAGAGCTATTTTACCTTTTATCTTTTTTAAAAATGATTTTAAAAGAAAAGCTGGACAGTTCTCAATACAACATGTATTATTTATTACTCAGGCTTTCTTGAAATGAAAATTCACTGTTACATATTTTGAATTCTCTCTTATGTTCCACTATGCACATGACATGCCTTTATTTTCTTTCTTTGCATTTAAGTTCCAATATTTAATTGTATGATATGTTTTTGTTTCTTCTCTCTGTTTGGTATTTGTGTTTTGGTGTTTGAGTCTAAAATAAAATTAAAGACAAAAATGATTTAGAGGGATCTATTGTTTTTATATCACTTCAGTTTCTAAATATATTTTTCTCCCTCCCATCAGCAAGCTAAGCTTTTATAAAATAATTTAGAAAAAAGAAAAAGAAAATAGGTTAGCAAAACTAGCATGTCAGATGAGTTTTTTTAGTAGGTGTTCCATACCACTCTGCAAAGAGAGTAGATTTTCCTATTCCTTCTTCAGAGCCCAGATTGGTTATATCAATTCTGCTGTGATCAGCTCATTTTTCCCTTTCCATTTACATTATTGTAATCATTATGTATGCTTTTGCCAAACTTTTTAATTGAGAGCAGTTCTGACAATATTATTCCCCTACTCAATAATCCCCAGGAGGTCTCTACTTCATCAAGGAGAAAAATAATACATACATATATACATACATATGTGTGTGTTCCTCTGTTTAGCTTTTAAAGCCCATATAGTTTTATATGTATTTCAGGATGAACTCTAAAGTCTAGCCAAATTGTCCTTTTAGATGTTCCTCACATAAGGCACCCTATTTGTTTCTGCATGCTTTTGCACTTGGCTATCTCCTTCATGCCTGGAGTGCAATTCTTTCCTCACCTCTGGCTCTTTTCTTCAAGATTCAACACACATTCCACCTTCTACATGAGTCTTTTTTTCTGGTGTTTTTTTTCTGGTCTTTTTTCTTCCTACTGCTGTTAGTACCACCCTTCCCTAAACTTCTCTGTATTTATTTTCTATTCAGAAGATGTATACTTATGCATGAACATGCTACCTCCCCCATTAGGATGTAAGCTGTTTGAGAGTAAAGCCTTTCGTATTTGTCTCTGCATTTCCAATTTCTGGTATATTACCTGAAACTTAGAAAGGATTTAGTAAATGCCTATTATTTGATTGATAGACTTTTCATTTATTTTCACTTTGCATATATATATGTACATATATATGTACACACACATATATATGTATATGTACATATATGTATATAATTTCCCATGATTCTGTGAGTTCTAATTATTCATTGTTTCTTATGACATAACAATATTCCTTTTCACTCATGTACTGGGAGTTATTTAGTCATATCCCAGTATATAAGCATCTCTTTTTTTTCCAGGAGTTTGATAACTACCCCCTAAAAATATTTTTGCATATATGGAACCCTCCTTTCTGTCTTTGACCTTCTTAGAGTAAATACTTAGTGAGAGCTCTGTATCTGAGTACATAAACAATTTAGTTATCTTCTTTTTAAAACATAATCCTAAACTATTCTCTATTATAGTTGGACTAATTCATATGAACAGTATAGAGTTTGCTTAAATTTCTTCAGCTCCTACACAGCATTATTCTCATCTTTACTAATTTGCAATTAAGATAAAACTTCAGAGTTATTTTGTCTTTTATTGATACTGATTTGGAGGTAAGCATTAAAGTCATTTTTAATAGTTTGTAGAGTTTGTTTAATCATGTCCTACATTTTTTTTCCATTTGGGGGAGGATTGCTACTTTACTTGCTTCTGATATCTGGTTCCTTAGAATCATCATAACTCTCCATCAATAAGACTCAATTCCTTAGTAAGTGGCATGCATGTATGTTGATATTTGGAGATTCTAGAGAAAACAGTATCAAGAGTGATTTGGAGAAACATCATTTGTGCTTAAATATAAACCTACTTTGCTTAGCAGTATAAATCCAACAATAAAGTATCTTCATTTCTTTTACTAGAGGGAAGAGAATGCCCGTTTTCCTTGAGCTTTCTAAGGGAAGAAAAATCCTGAAACTGAACTTGTAGCATTCATTAACTCGATAATTTCCATGTTGGTTAATAACAGATAAGACTGCTAATAATCAGCCCAGATGGATACTTAGCTGCATCAGGAAACAAAGTCTCTTTTAATGTCACACAATAGGAAATCAATGTTTAGGGGAACATAATTGCTCCTAGACTGCTTGAGGGGATGGAGAAGTAAGTTTTGGAAGTAATGACTGAATCACATCTATTGTGTAGTCATGGGAATGGGGAATACATGATTTCCTATTTAGAAAAGTGCTGGAATATCATACAATAAATTTCCCTACCCTCCCCTTCCCTCTGCTTCCTTTCCCTTTAACTGTCCCCTTTCTCTTCCCTTCTCTCCCCTCCTCTGCTTTCCCTTGATAGATATTTTCAGAAATCACAGACAAAATAAACACACACACACACATTATAGAATATGAATGAAGAAACTCATCTGACATCTTTATTTCACTTTGCTCATGCCAGAAATTTGACCTCCAGGTGTTACTTGTTTTTGGTCATAACAACTCATAAAAAGATTGCGATCTGCATTGAAGAAGGTATCCGCACTAGTGAAATTAAAGCTCTTGTGAATTTTAAAAGGACAATTATTTCAGTTGGAATGTTTAAATGTTGAGTGAGATCACTTGAAGACAAAAGAATCTCTTCTTTTCTGGTAAATAAATGAGCAAAATACATTTTTACGTCCAATGTAAACTGGGAACTAGAGAGTTTGGGGCACCGCAAAAACTAACACACAATTCTGGAAGGAACAGTATCTGGTCTTAAGGTGCTTTCAGTTTCTTACTAAATGAACACATGGAACTCCCCCCTCCCCCGCCATATGCATAAATAAATACAGGCACTCACATCTGTGTTTGTGGTCTAAAAGTTTTAGTCCAGTTTTAGTATATGTTCATGACTTCGTATATTAAGCTATTAAAGCTTATATAATACACATACATGCATATATACATATATGTATATATGTATGTGTATGTGTTTGCATATATATTTGTGTGTACACAAACACATAAAGTGCAAGTGAAATCTGCAAAGTCTAATTTGAAAGAAGTTGTCAAGGTTTTATCCAATGGATGAACTTATCCAAAGCATGTTTCCCTAAGTTGATCGTGCATTGCTAAATACCCATCCTCTCCTTCCTTCCATTAAACTCTTAGCTCCAGTCAAATTAGTCTACACATTATTCTTGAAAACATCTTGATTGATCCTTCCCAGATTGACAGCAAACTTGATATAATAGATCGAGCAGGAGTTTGAACTGGGGTTTGGATCCCATCATATTACTAGCTGTAAGACCTAGGGTGGGCGATTCTCCTATCTGAACCTCTCTTAGACAATACTTATGGCCCCACCTATCTATCTCACAGAGATCTTGGGAAGAAGGTATTTTATAGACTTTAAAATACTATATAAATGTGAGTTGCTACTATTAATTCATAACTTCACTCATTCAAGTCTACCTCCAGATACCCTGCTTCTATCACCCCATTTATCTCATTCCAATTTTTAAGCCCCAGCTATGGTTCTTCCTTGTCTGGTATCCTTCCCTGATCACTTAATTCCATATAAATTTCTCCTCCCTATGAATTTCTTTAACACATTTTTTTCAATTATTTGATATTTATCCAGGTACTGAGGTACCTGGAAGCATGCCCCAATTCAGAGGACTGATTTTCTAGAACACAATTTCTTATCCTGAGATCTGTAAACTTGTTTTCTAAATTATTTTGGTAACTGCATTTCAGTGTGGTTGGTTTCCTTTGTAATTCTAAACATTTTATTTTACGTGTTTAAAAATATCCAGAGAAGGAGTCTATAGCTTTTACACACCAAACAGTCTAGGACACAAAAAAGATAAAGAAACCCTGTCCCTAAAGAACGGCTAATCCAGGTTCAAAATACTTGATAACTAAATATCCCCTAATAGCAAGACTCATTTTCCCATTTTTGTCTTGACATTTAGTAGTTAGACAGGATGCAATTAGTTTAAAGCAAAGGTATTTAATAAAATGGAGGCACAATGAATAGAGTTCTAGGCCTGGAATCATGAAGACTCTACCTTATGAGTTCAAATCTGGCTAGCTATGTGACCCTAGGCAAGTCACTTAACTTTATTTGCCTCAGTTCCTCATCTGTAAAATGAGCTGGTGAAGAAATTGGCAAACCCCTCCAGTATCTTTTCCAAGAAAAACCCAAATGTGGTCACAAAGTCAGACATGATTAAAAAAATACAGAACAACAAAAATTTACAATTCGTGGAAGGTCAATGTATGACAAAGTATGCCTTACAGACTGTAGGGTCACTGATTATTTTTTAATAGTGTCACCACTCTGCATACATTAGGCCTGTTTCCTGCTGCGAGGTAGACCCATCCTTCCCTAAATGCATACACTTTCTTTTTTGGGGTTGCAGGATGTTCAGGGAAGACTAATACCTCTGGTGTGAGGGCTGCCTAGCCCTTTTCAGGGTTGCTTTCCACCTTTGGTGTTCATCTGATTCACCTAACTCTCACCCGTGACTCCACGAAGCTGCAGCATATGTAGTAGATAAACCAGATTGAGGGTAACCAAGGGGTCTTGAACCTGTTCATGAGTTAGAGGGATATCTATCCCCATCATATAAAAATTTCCCCTGGCAGAATGGACAGACAATAATAATTTTTCCAATAGCAATGAAGATGGCAGAAGTAGGCTCTGTGGAGTTTTTAGAGTGTGGTCAAACATTGAAGATGCCAAGCTAATCCATTGCATCCCAAGCTATCACCAGTCATCTTGACTTTTATCTTTCCAGTAGACTCCATTAACTCTGGAAGAGAGTGAGGCTGATAACTTCATAAAACTCTGCCTCATTTAAATCCAATTTATGCTAGAGTTAAAAGATGTCACTGAAGCCATTTTACTATTTTTTTACCTACCTCAAAGTCCTGTGGTGACAGGAGGTGAAGCAGGTGAAGATACACTGGTGCTGCAGTCACTCTGAACGCAGGTGGGGCAGGCCATAGGTTTTCTTTCTCATTGGACTGAAGCAGCAATGGGATTCAGCAGCCCCTGGGTGAGCAGTCTTGTTTTTTTTAAAGGATTATACTGCTTACCCCCTGGCATGAGAAAGAGTCTAGAAAGGGTACCCCAAAAATATTCTGCTTCACCCAACCCTGGCCTGCTTGCTGCCACGGGCAGGGATCCCACCCTGCGTTTGAACACACACACGTACACAAATGTACAAAAACTCCTATGAAAATAATTCCATTCACCATCAATACATGAAATGTGTGCAAGCTTATGGACAACAAGAAGTCCAGTTCATCTTTCAAGATGAACAGCTCTTGCTGTGAGAGAATTTGGCAGGTATTGCATCCAAATGGCAGCCCTGAGTGAAATGAGGCTGGAAAATGAAGGCCAACTTACTAAAGTCACACTTCACACACATTTTCTCTTGAGTGGACACTATGAAGGGGAGTGCCATGAAGCTAGCATAGGTTTTGCAATCAAAACTAATCTAGTGAACAGGATTACATGCCTCCCAGAAGGAGTGAATGATAGAGTCATGGCAATGCAGCTGACTCTTGCAGGAAAGTGCTATGCCACCATCATCAGAGTGAGTGCTCCCTCCACGAAGAACTCCGATGAGGTCAAAGAAAAAAATTTATGAAGACCTGGAGACCTTCATCATCAATATGCTAAAAGAAGACAAGCTTATAATTTCCAGAGTACTTAATGCCCTTAAATGCTAGAGAAGGCACAGACTATCAGACATGGAAGGGAGTCCTTGGGAAGAATGGAATTGGAAACAGCAACAATAATGACCATTTACTACTAAAGACTTGTGCATCTCACCATCATCTTATCTCTGACACTGTCTTCCATATACCTAAATACAGTAAAACTTTGTGGATGCACCCTTGCAGCAAACATTGGTATTTAACAGATGTCATTTAAGGAAAAGAGACAGATAGGATATTAGATTGACAAAGGCCATGTTTAGCCAGAGTACTAGACCAATCATAGACTTACCCTTTCTAAGTTAAACATTCATTTTCAACAAAAGTTGTGACCCCAAGGCAAGAAGACTACCAGAAGATTTAATATCAACAGATTCGAGTGCTTCTCTAAGTGGCAATAGTTTCTAACTTGGAGGAAAAACTGAGCCAACACATGATTGGCAGCAGCGGAGAAGAAAAGGGGTGGGCAGCTTTCAGAGGTTCAATGTACAGCACTACATTTATTCATCTGGTCCATAAGTTTTGCAAACATCAAGATTAGTTTGAAGAAATGATGGGAAAATTCAAATGAAAAATGAAGACTCCACAGGGTTTACCAGCATGATAATTTGTGTCTAAGATGGCATCATTTAACTCCAACAAAAGTGAAGTGCACATCAAGCTTAGAGAGATGTGAGATTCTTGGCTCAGTTAGGACATAAAAATTAAGTTTTATACTGACAGTAACAATCCAAAGTGCTTTTAGAATTCCCTGAAGTCTATTTATGGGTGAAAGGTCTATGAGCATCTCAACTACTTAGTGCTGATAGAGCCACATTGAATCCAAGATGTGATCCTGGAGAGATGGGCTGAACACTTCCATAATGTTCTCAACAAGCTATCATCAATAAATACTAAAATCATTGACCATATACCTGATGCTGAAGTCAATCTGTAGCTAAACTTCCAACTGGAAAAAAGTTGTTTTGAATACCATTATGTTTCTGCCTGGTGCTGATTTTATTCCAGCTGAAAATTTCAAGGCAGGGAGATTCACTACTCATACAAAGCTGACTGAAATTTTCCAGGTTATATGTCAAGAGGAGGTTATACCACAGCAGTTCAAGGATGCCTCCATTCTCCATCCATTTCTATAAAGGAAATTGAAATAGGCTGCCCTATGACAATCACAGGGTGGGGGTGGTGCTCTCTCTTAGTCACTGCCAGCAAGGTTCTCTCCAGAGTCCTTCTTGATAGGCTGATCCTTCACCTGGAAAATGATCATCTACCTAAGAGTCAGTGTGGTTTCAGAAAGAGCCAAGGACTGGTTCATATGGTTTTTTGCTGCTAGACAACTCCAGGAGAAATACCAGGAGCCGAACAGAAATATGGACACAATGTTTATCAATTTGATCAAAGCCTTTTGCTACTGTTAGGGCTTATGGAATATTATGGCAAAATTTTGTTGCCTAGAGAAGTTCATCAGTATTATATGTCAGTTTCATGATGATATGCTTGTCCAGGCTCCGGATAATGGACAATGCTCTCATGCTTTCATAGTCCCCAATGGAGTGAAGTAGGGCTGTGTGCTTGCTCCCATGCTTTTTTTTTATTTTGTCAAGCAGCTCACATTGTTTTCCTGATCCCCTAACCTAAGAAACCCTGTTAACAAAAGGTTCTTCTGGAAAAACCTGTTCAATAACAAAGGCTCTGTCACAGCTGGTTCCTCTTATAGAGAGTCCACTGATGATTTTCCTAGAACCTTCCCTCTGTTGATCGTTTCCAGTTTATCCTCAACATAGTTTATTTGCACATAGTTATTTGCATGTTATTTCCCCTATTAGAATGTGGGCTCTTTGAGGGCAGAGAATGTCTTTTGACTTCCTTTGTATTCCCAGTGCTTAGCACAGTGCCTGGTAAACAGCGGGTGCTTAATAAATGCTTATTGACTGAGGAATCCATTTTCGAATTTTTCTGGGAACCAAAGAAAAGCTCTTTGGACTCTGGTTTGTAGACTCCATGATCTTTTCTTTTTGGAAAATGGGAACATTTTGTTCTTTTCTCATTTAGTATTTTTTTCCTACCATGTCTGTAATTGGCCTCTTCATGTGCCTGGGTGGAGGGAGAGAAGCCAAGGCCCTGCCCTTGAGGAGCTCCTTTGAAAGAAACTTACATGCACAGAACAAAATGCCTGAGTGGAAGTAATCTTGGAAATCATGGCATCCTCCCTGTATCGGAATAGGAATTCCTTCAGCTATCTCATTTCTCTCTCTCTTTTTTTTAAATATTCACATTAATCATGTGGTAAGTAAGAATTAGAATGAATGGGAAGAACCATGAGAAAGAAAAAGACAAAAACAAAAAAGAGAACAAATAGTACATTTCATTCAGACTCTATAGTTCTTTGGGTGTGGACAGCATTTTCCATCACTACAGTCTTTTGGAGTTGTCTCAGATCATTGAATAGCTGACAAGAGTGAAGTCTGTCAAAATTAGTCATCACATAATGTGGCTGTTCCTGTGTACAGTGTTCTCTTGGTTCTGCTCACTTCACTCAGCATCAGTTCATATAAGTTTTTCCAGATTTTCTGGAGTCCGTCTGCTCATCATTTCTTACAGCGCAATAGTATTCCATTATATTCACATATATCACAACTTGTGCAGCCATTCCCCAATTGATAGGCATCCCCTCAATTTCCAATTCCTTGTCACCATGAAAAGATCTACTATAAATGTTTTTGTGCATGTGAGTACTTTTTCCATTTTTATGATCTCTTTGGGACAGGGACTCAGAAATGGTATTGCTGGGCCAAAGGGTATGCACAGTTTTATAACCCTTTGGGCATAGTTGAAAATTACTCTCCAAAATGGTTGGAACAGTTCACAACTCTACCAACAATGCATTAATGTTCTAATTTTCCCACATCTTCTCCAGCATTTATAATTTTCCTGTTTTGTTATGTTAATCAATCTGACAGGTGTGATGTGGTACCTAAGAGTGGTTTTGATTTGCAACTCTCTAATCAGTAGTGATTTAGAGTATTTTTATACGATTATAGATAGCTTTAATTTTTTCATCTGAAAACTGCCTGTTCATATCCTTTGACCATTTATCAATTGGGGAATGAGTATTATTCTTATAAATTTGAATCAATTCTCTATATATTTTAGAAATGAGGCCTTTGTCAGAGACACTGTTTGTAAAAATTCTTTCCAATTTCCTGCTTCCCTCCCATTCTTGGTTGCTTTGGCTTTGTGTAAAAACTTTTCAATTTAATGTAATAAAAATTATCCATTTTGTATTTTATCATCTTCTCTTATCTCTTATTTGGTCATAAAACTTCCATTCTCCATAAATCTGACAGGTAATCTATTCCTTGCTCTCGCAGTTTGCTTGTAGTGTCAGCATTTATATCTAAATTGTGTATCTATTTTGACTTTATTTTGGTATATGGTGTAAGATGTTGATGTGTGCCAAGTTTCTGCTATCCTATTTTCCCAGCGGCTTTTGTCAAATCGTGAGTTCTTATCCCAGAAGTTGGGGTCTTTGGGTTTATCAAACAATAGGTTACAATAACGATTGATTACTGTGTCTCGTGTACCTAACCTATTCCGCTGATCTACCACTCTTTTTCTTACCCAGGACCGTACAATTTTGATGATTGCTGCTTTCTAATACAATAGAAGATCTGGTATGGCTAGGCCACTTTTTCTAGCATTTCTTTTCTTTAATTCCCTTGATATTCTGGACCTTGTGTTCTTCCAGATAAATTTTATTATTTTTTCTAGTTCTATAAAATAATTTTTTGGTAGTTTGGTATGGCACTGAATGAGTAAATTAATTTGGATAGAATTGTTATTTTTATTATATTAGCTTGGCCTACCCATGAGCGAATGATGTTTTTCCAATTATTTAGATCTGACTTTATTTGTGTGAAAAGTGTTTTGTAATTATATTCATGTAGGTCCTGGGTTTGTTTTGGCAGGTAGACTCCCACATGTTTTATATGTCTACAGTAACTTTAAATGGAATTTCTCTTTTTATCTCTTCCTGTTGGGCTTTGTTAGTAATATATAGAAATGGCTGATTTCTATGGGTTTTTTTTAAATCCTGCAACTTTGCTAAAGTTGTTTATTATTTCAAGTAGTTTTTTACTTGATTCTCTATCCCATGCTTTTTAACCTGATGTTTACAGTGATATCGTTGGATGCCTTTAACAAAGATGAAAATGGCATCAAGGTCAGCTACCTCATTGCAGGTAAATTATTTAACACACTCTTTAGAACAAGGATTAAGGTCCTCTCAGGCTGACTTCAGGCTTGATATTTCCTTTGGCATATCCACAGCGGCTACCAAGTTCATAGTGAACATTCAACTTATCTTCCAATTTCAATCTCTGAAGACAAGTCAGGTGATAGATACTGGTCTAATAACTTCCAAACAGCTTTTCAGTTTTTGATCCCCCAGTTTAAAAACTCTGTTTTCTATTCTGCCATATAGATTAGGGGGCAGGGGAAAATGTATGGAGATAAAGCTAAGCCCAGAGAAAATATTATTATTCCTTCTGCTTGTTTAGCCTCTTTCTATTCCTTTCATGTATAGATGTGACCAGGAAAAGCTTGAAAGAGGCTTTGAGGCATACCCTTACTGATAATATACTTTGTTTTTGAAAATTATGTGTATATATGTGCATGCACACATTTCTTATCAAGTATGTACTCCTTTGGGCAAAAAAAACCTTTTCTTATATTTCTTCCCATCCCTCATTGTTCAGAACATAGGTATTTAAAAATACTTGTTAACTGACTGTTGAGTGGCTAAACTGTGCTAATGGACATGGAGTAAAGGAGCAATTAGATGTGTCTCAGGTTAATTAGCAAAGGCCTTGTTGCGAATAGAAACCTTACATTTTAGGTAAGGAGAACAGAAGTTCAGGACAGGTGACCAAATCCTCATTCCAATCTCACATATTCACTCTGGAGAGGTAACTTTATCCATCACTTAGTGAGATCACACTATGGCATTTTACAACAAACACTGGCATTATATGATCTTGAAGATGTCATTTAAGTGCTCAAAGGCTTAATTTCCTCATCTGTAAATAAGGGGTATTAATAGTCACATTATTTAACTCAGTCATTATAATTGTTTGATATATAGAATGCTTTCATTTCACAACCATATATTTAAGGCATGTTTAATAGCCCAAAATCACACATATAAATTAAATCTATAATTATGCCCAATTTGATTATAGGGATAATGATGAGTCTTAACTTTTATAAAGAAAAAAATATTATTGACATTAGAACTTTGGTTTTGGCAGCACAGTTACAAATATGTTAATTGAACTCGTATAGTTTTATAGAATGGTAATAGAAATGTATAGCATAGAATGTTGCTTGACTTTATTTTTTTCTTTAATTTTTAAATTGATATCCTGTGGTTTTTTACCTCACTCTTTCTAAATATAAACTTCTCTACCCAGAGAATATCCCTTATAACAAACAATGAAAAAGAGAGGGCAAAATGCAGTTTAACAAAACTAACCAACACATCAACTGAGTCTGAAAGTATATGCCAAGTACTATACCTACAGTCCCCCACCTCTATAAAGAAATAATTGAATTTGCTCTTTTCTGGTGGAGGGACACCTTGGGGATCTTGGTGCCCCTGCACTGATAATGTGTATAGATTTCTTTGTTGCTATGATGGATTTGGCTTTCTGGTCTTGGGAATTGGCTTTCTGGTATTTGAAGTAATATTTTGGTTCCTCCTTCAAGGGAGAGAGTCTTTTATATTTTATGATTCAGAACTATGCCACATATTCATAGCAGCTGTAGCCACTGTGTGTATCACATTGGTGCTATAAATACCAATATAAAAACAATATTTTTATGTTTATTTACATTTAAACTCATTAACTTCAGAAGCTAAGGAATTGTAATACTTTTTTTTTTTCAAATTATCACTTTAAGTTCCCATCAGGAATCTCTGTCCATTCATTCTCAGTCAGTTCTCACATGATCATAATGTTTATGTCATTCTTAAGGTTCTGCCTTTTTTGTTTTGCATTAGTTTTCAGTCTTTGTAGATTTAAAAA
Organism: Phalanger gymnotis; assembly: GCA_028646595.1. Taxonomy (NCBI): domain Eukaryota; kingdom Metazoa; phylum Chordata; class Mammalia; order Diprotodontia; family Phalangeridae; genus Phalanger; species Phalanger gymnotis. The sequence goes on from CM053622.1 coordinate 333,692,300, forward strand.
AAAATTCTTATGATTGTACATCTTATTTTATAATATGCCCTTACATTAGCATATCACAACTTATTCAACATTTCCCCTCTAGGGGACATGTAAGTTGCATCATTTTTTTTTTCAAATTATATATAATAGATCCTATCAAAATCTTTGAAAAGCATTTTTTTTATGGTGGGGGGGAAATGTTAACATTGTCAGTATATTTTGCTTTGAAATAGAAAAATGTAATTTTTAAACCTTTAGTGTATACTGCCAGATGGCTCACAAGAAAGATTCTACATTTGCAGTTGTACCAACAATGAATGAGCATGCCAGCATTGATATCTTTGAGTTTCATTGCTTTTAATCCTTTTTTTTTTATCAATTCGATTGGTGGAATATGGAGCCTAAATATTATTTTAATTTAATTCATATTTTAATTTTTAATATGCTCAAGAACTTATCAAGTTGTTCTTAATGATACTTTTCTTTTCTTGAAAAGTATCTGCCCATGTAATTTTGACCATTTTTTTTCCACTGGCAAGTACAACTGGGACTTTTTAACAACTTTTGTACTGTCCTTAAGTTATGCACACACACACACACACACACACAGAAAGTAAATTCCATTGACTTTGATTTATATCACAGAAAAATTAACTAAACTTTGATTAATAGTCTCTTTCTAAACACTCCCTACCTCTCAGTGGCAAAACACTAAATCTGCCCCAGAAATGCAACTTAAGGCTTAATGACTCATCCTCATTCAAGTAATAAACTCTAAAATAAGTGCTGGGTTGGCAAAAAAAAAACTTAAGTTTCTTTACCCAAGGATCTATTTTAATTCATTTAGTTCTCTGGAGATCCCAGGTTATTTCTATTTCTAATTTTGCACATATTGCTTTTTAAGATCCCCATGCAATATGATACATGGAGTTGGCTGATAGAGTGTCCCAAATGTGTCTTGGTTTATGTGCTTTACTGCATTCAATTTTGTAGTTTGTATTTCAGGTGGTAATTAAAAAATCAGAAACAAACGATTTGAGGATTAAAGTGAGGAATCTCTGAGCCTATTAAAGTCATCATTAAAAACTGTTCTGCTCACTTTGATCAATCACAATCAGGTACATTTTCAATTTTTAAAAATAGTTTTTGTTACTATAATTTTGGGGGAAGCAGTACTATTTCATCATGGTGCCATGTACTACAAGCTGTTTATCCATTTTCTGAAGAATGGGTATCTACTTTATTTCCAGTTCCTTATGAATATATGTGATCCCAATCAGTGATTACAGACCTTTCCCACCCATCCAATAGGCCTCAGGTGGAGCTAGTTAAGGGAAGCTTGATTAGAGGTTTGTTTGTAGGCAGGCTTACACCCTTTATCTACTAGGTGCTAAGGCCCAGGCCTACATTCTATTGCTGATTAGGTATGAAGCCCTCAGGCCCTAAAAAGAGTACACATACCTAGAAGGTAGCCATTGAGAATTCAGAATTAAACCCAAGGAGAAGGAGTCAACAAAGCTGCAGAGAGAGTACAGAGAGTGGAAACCAGAGACCTTCAGAGACCAGAGAATTGAATTGAGGGGCGAGAGAACTCAGGCAAACAGATAGTTGGGATTCCTGAGTGTTTACAGGAAGGGCCCATTGGGGGGAGGGTTACAGAATGACTTGGTTCTTTGCTGTAATATTGTGTTATTTACTTGTTGTTACATTGAGGTGGACTTACTGGTTGTGGAATATAATTAGTGCTATGTCAGGTGGGAGTTATTGGTCTTGGGGTTTGATCCTCTGGTGTCTAAATAAATATTATGCTTCCTCTGCCTTCTACCTAGAGAATCTCTTATACTTCATGATCCTGAACTATACAGGCATGTTCATGGTCATCTTTAAGGTCATGAATCTTGCCTTACATACAATATAGGTGCTGCCATAAATATTATTTGGTCTAGCTTGAAATGTTTCCCTCTATCTTTGACTTCCTTGAGGTATATACCTGGTAGGAATATTATAAGTTGCTATCAGCAAAACATTGCTGAAAATCCCTTTGTCTTCACTGCCTCCAGCCAATTACTGCCAATTCAGATGATGGCTGGAACATTGACAAAAGCCATAACTACACATAATATCAAAACATACTTGAACAGAGATGACTCAAATACTTCAGTATGGGTAAAGGAAAGAGGAACAGTAAGTCATAGAGATAAAAAGTGTTCTCATCAGATGATACGAATTTACTTCTCATCAAGATAGCAGTCTATACTTTCAAGCATTCTTGATGAAAACACCAGAACTGAATAGAAAATCAGACTTTCAAATACAAGAATCAAGAGAAACAAGAAAAAGTAAACAGGAAAGAGAAATCATAAAGGACTTATTAAAGTTGAACTGTTTACATTCCTACATGGAAAGATGATATTTGTAACTCATGAGACCTTTCTCAGTATTAGAGTAGTTGGAGGGTATATATATGTGTGTGTATGTGTGTGTGTGTGTGTGTGTGTGTGTGTGTATGTGTATGTGCAAACACATACAGAGGGCATAGGATGAATTGAATATTAAGGGATAATATCTAAAAAATAAAATTAAGGGGTGAGAGAGGATGTGCTGGGAGGAGAAAGGGAGTGGTAGCATGAGGTAAATTATCTCACATAAAAGAGGCAAAAAAAAACTTTTACAATGGAGGGGGTGAGGGGAGAGGTGAAAAGGAATGAGTGAACCTTACTCTCATCAGATTTGCCTTGAGGAGGAAATAACATACATACTCAAATGGGTATGGAAATCTATCTTATCCTACAGGAAAGCAGAGAGGATGGGGATGGGGGAGTGTAAGGGAGGGCAAATGGGAGAGGGAGCAATTAGAAGCAAAAGCTTTTGAGGAGGGACAACGTCAAAGGAGAGAATATAATAAATGGGAAGCAGGATAGGAGGGAAGGAAATATAGTTAGTCTTTCAAAATATGGCTGTTACGGAAGCGTTTTGCATGACTGCACTTGTATAATCTATATTGAATTGGCTTCTCAATGAGGGAGACTGGGGAGGGAGGAAGGGAGAGAATGTGGAACTCAAAGTTTTAAAAATAAATGTTAAAAATTGTTTTTACATGTAACTAGGAAACAAGATGTACAGGCAATGATGTATAGAAATCCGTCTTGCCCTACAGGAAAATAAAAGGGAAGGTGCTAAAGGAAGGAGAGTAGGGTGCTAGAAGGGAGGGCAGATTGGGAGAAGGGGTAATCAGAATGCATGCCATCTTGGGGGAGGGGAGAGGGTAGAGATGGAGAGAAAATTTGGAACTCAAAATCTGGTGGAAGTCAATGTTGAAAACTAAAAATAGATAAATTTTAAAAAAAGATCTCAAAACAAAGTAAAAAAAAAAGATAGTCCATAAAGATCAATGTCAGGCATTTGACAGTATTTTTTAGAGATGGGAAAGTAGGATTATGGGTTAACAGTTATCGATATTTTCTAGATAACTTTTTTGGAGTAATAATTCCATTCAAACTTTTCCAAGTTTTTTTTTTTTTGTTTCCTCTACCCTTTCAGATGTCTTGAGACTCAGTCCTTCAACATCTTTAAAAAACTGTCACATTTAGGACAGACTTCCGTATGCATATTTTCTAGTCTAGTAACTGTTCTCATTTTTAGTACCATTTCTAATTACTCATGAAACAAATCAGAGACTATTATGTTGGAATTCAAACATGGTGGTTCCATTATAATTGATGAAAAATAATTTTAAAGGAAATCATTTTTGATATCTTATATTTTTATCTATTTATTGTCCTCTGACCAATTATATCCATAAATATCATTTTAGGATATTTTTAAACATCATCATTTTCTCCTTGGATTCCATATCTTTCTGATTTGCAAGGAGATAAAGTGTTTGCTCTATTAGAAGTTTTCTAGGATCTTTTGAATTCTTTCTGGTGTTTGACTACATAGGAAAATTGGGGAATTGTGAAAATCTCTAATGACGCATAATCTTTTAGCCAAATCCCAATTTGCAGCACTAATAACATATCTTAATAGATCCAGTTGAAATTCACCTGACTATAGCAAGATATCTGATTTCAAAATGATTCCTATGTTAGTTAAGAGGGATTCATTAATTGTTAAGACACAATCAAGTTCATTTTTGTGATGACATTTGGTACTCACCATGTTGATCCATTTATGGTTCTTTTTTAAAGAAAATGATTCATAATATATGGATGTGGAGATTTTGTATCATGTACATACATTTGCCCCTCATTTCTCACTCCAGAATAATATTTTCCAGAATATTATTCATTTTCCTCCCCTATGTTGATCATTGATCATTGGAATCAACCATTATTAAAGTGCATGTTGATTTGTCTTATCCAATTTTTTTAATGGAGCTAGCTGCCTATTCATCCTCTGAAACAGATATTGGTTCATTATTCTCATGGCATTTTTGTTGCAAGGGCTTATGATGAACACTCTAGTAAAAGATGACCAAATGTCCCAGGAATTGCTATTTCTTTTTGCACATGGATAAGTGATACAAAAAAATCAATCAGCCCCTTTGGCTATCTAAGAAGAACCTATGTGGCATCCTTTTAAAACTGCAATCTCCATAAATATTTGGTTAGATTAAAGGAATATCCAAATTGTAATAAGTATCACATATTCAGCACCAACACACTGAAGTTGATGTAAATCTAACAACTGATTCTTAGCACCCTCTGATACTTTTCCCAGCAGAAGCAGAAGAAACCTGCTCAGGACTGAGAATGTTTATGCTTTTCTTTTATTTGGTTGCCATGGCTGAATCCCTGTGGCCAGCCTATGAGTGATGAGATCTCCTGTACTCAACTAGGATGTGCCTCAGAGAGCAGACAGAAGCTGGTCCTGGGGCTATACTCATCAGTTTCAAGCATAATAGAACCTATTTTCAGTCCATAGACTCAAAGAACAAATGGTCACCTCCTCACTCCAATAAACATCATAGTAGGACTTCTGTGGTGGTTATCAATAAGGACTCAAATGAAGTCACACATGACACGCTTGTCAAATTTTCAGATGATACGAAGCTGTAAAGAATAACTAAGATGCCAACTAACAGCTTCAGTATCAACCTCTGGAATGGCTTGTAAGTAGAATAATAAGAAATTTAATAAGAAGACTTTAAAGTTTTATATAATACATGATAAATATATACATATAGCTTTGCATTTATTAGTTTTAAGACAAATTCATGTCTATCCTCCCTCCTTTATCTTGTACTTGTTTTGTTGATATATATGTACACACATATATAGTCTCTGTTTGTGTGTGTATAATGGGGTGTATGGGTGATCAAGGAGGACAAATAATCACAATGTGAGGGCTTGCCCAGCCCTTTTCTGGGATGCTCATCCATATTTGGTGTCCACCTGGCACTCAACTCTGGCCTGTGGTGCCAAGAATCTGTAGCACGTGCAGTGGCCACACCTCAATAAACTGCCTCAGCAGACAGGGTAAAGCAGGCTGAGGGTAATCAGTGGGTTCCAAACATGCTGGGGAGTTAGGGGATGTCTCTGCCAAGCATGTGAAGACTTCCCCCAGTGGAATGGACAGATGAGAACAATTTGTTCCAACAACCATGAAGTGGCTGAAGCAGGCATTGTGGAGTACTCCAGAACGTGGTTGGGGATAGTAATGGTCAGACATTGAAGATGTCATCATCCACTGCATCCCAGGCTATTGCCAGTTATCCTGGCATCTTGCCACTGGATTTCAATGACTTTGGAAGAGAGTAAGGCTGACAACTTTCTGAAATTCTGCCTCACTTAAATCCAATTTACCCATGAGTTAAGACATCACCTTGTGATGTCATTAGTTCTTTTTGAAAATGAAGGACGAACAACTGCAACAACAACAATACTATGTGTGTTTGTATATGTATATAATATACACTTATGCATATACATATACATACATGCATACATAAATGTATATATATGCATGTATATATATACATATATATATACATATACCAACTTCAGGACAGAAAGCGGGTATGAATAGATATGAGTTTGTTTCAAAACTATTATAAGAAATCTCCTGTCTTCTTCAAAAAAATAATATTAGGCTTTATTAAAAGAGACAGTATCTGGAAGAACGGAAATGATCATTCCTCTGTACTGTGCCACGGTCATATCACCAACAGTTTTAGATATCACATTTTAGAGCAACATTGAAAAACTGGAGAAAAATCAGAGGAAGGTAGGTGTCTCTGATGGTAAGAGTTCTCATGACCGTGTTATATAAGGATCAACTGAAAGACTTGATAGTTTTTGGCCTAGAGGAGGAAAACAAAACTTAGAAAGAAAAAAAATCATAACTATCTCTGAGGATCTGAAGGGTTGTCATGAAGAAGATACTTTTGTCTTGTTGCAGAAAGACAGATTTGGTGTATATGCAAGGGAAACCAAAACAAAACTGTAATGTTAGATTTATTCAGACATTAAGTGGAAGTGATTCTTTCCCCTCTCACTATAGATCTTCAAGTGAAGGTGAATGCTCAAGATGCCTTCTTTTTGGAGATGTCATGGGGCAATTCTTGTTCAGGAGGTTGTATTCAATGGCTTCTGAAGTTTCTTTCAGGTCAGGCAATCTGTGAATCTATGATTTAGCAATTCAGATGTCATTGGTGGTTTTAGAAAACAGCAGCTTCAATGTTGGGGATAGTAATCATACTGCTTCTCTCGGTGGAGGTGTAAGTTCCAGGGTGGAAAAGAAAGTGGCTAATAAGGAAGTGGAATTTGAGAATTTATTTTTAGGATAGTAGAGAGAATACTACAATTTATTTTAAACCATGTGACCACAGAAAATTATAAAATATCTCTAAAGCTTAGTTTTCTCATTTGTAAAATGATATTTTAAAATACTAATTCTTACACTATCTCGGTCAAACAAGCTAATTTGGAGACCAAAAGAGATTATTTTGGTTTTGCACTTTTATTCCTTAAAGAGCACATACATGCCAACTATAAAATCTTTCAAATAGTTTAACACTGAATGTGAAGAGACTGATAGGATGATAATTTGAGTGGCTAATAGGGTAAAGGGAAGGATTTTATTCTAGGATAGGCTCTGTGAGATTTTTTGTAGGCAGGAGGGAAGAAAACAGTTTTATGGGAGAGATTAAAGAAAAGAAAGGGAAAGATTGATGGAATACAGATCTGTAGGAAAAAAAATAAAAATAGATCTCAGGGACAATTGGAAGGATTAATATTGGCAAAGAGCAGTCACTTCATATTTGAAATCCGAATGAAGGAAAAGTGGTAGGTAAATACCTAGAAAAATACTGAGATTTGAAGAAGAGGAAATTAGAAAGTTCACACCATACATTATAAATAAAGCAGTAGGCAAGTTCATCAGCTGAAATATGAGCTCTTACAGGTTGTCCTGGTGAATATCTGGCCACTGGACCCAGATGGCTCTGAAGGAGAAAGTGAGGCTGGTGACCTTGCACAGCCCTCCCTCGCTCAAATCAAAGTCAACTGCAAGTCATGTCATCATTTCTCTGATGTCATTCATGGTCCTCTTCAAGAACGAAGGACAAACACAACAATTCTCCCCTTTCTCATGGCAGGACATACTGACCTCTTAGGTTCTTTCCAGAGTAAAAGTTGATGATTCTATGGTGCTTAGGAACTCACCAGCAAGATCTGAAGGAATGACTATTGGTAGTGACTCTGGGTTGGGAATTAGTAATGACAAAACCATGGAAAGACAACGGATTCGAATGTGAAGAATAATGGTTTATCTGCAATGGTTGAATGGAAAATCACACTGAAGAAGGAAGGGAAATTAAAAATATAGGAGTAATAGACTAGAACAATATGGAAGTACTGAAGGAGCAGTAATAATAATGAGTTTCCAGAGCAATGAGTATATTGAAAATGTAGAAGGGAATGGAAATGGAGACAAAGAAAGCAGAATTCAGGATATTGCTGTTGAAACAGCTTCATATGATCCTAAGTTCTTAGATGAGACCAAGCCTGCAGAAATAGGAGGGTCAGGAAAACTAATAAACTACAAAGACAGAATGGTTGAAGAAAAAACTTCATGCTATTCTCTTAAGAGGAAGATGTAATTAAAAACAAAATGCACTGAGTTATGATATAGGTGCTCTGTGTCATCAGGAGGAAAATGAGTAGGAGGATGCATGAGCTCTCCAGGAGAATGTAAGGTTCTTGAGGGTAGAAATAGTCTAATTAAAAAAAATAGCAAAAACAAACAAAAAAAAAACTATGATAATGTTTTGAACAATGATGGGTACATAGTAGGTACATAATGAGTGGTTTCTGAACTGAATTAAGTTGAGTTGATTCTTTCTTTTAGTATATCATACACTGGGTCCAGGAGAAACAAGAGGTAAGGGTAAGGAAAACATAGTCCCTTAACAATGTATGGCAGTGTTATAGAGAAAAATATTATACTTGAAACATGGGATTAGAAAGGATTCAGTTTCATACCCAAGAAGGAAGTTGAATTTAATATTGCAAGCTCTCATAAAAATCACCCCCAGACAGATGGCAGGAGATTGATTTCTTTAAAAATCTCCAAAGCATGAGATTTCAAAACCCTCTTTGGCAAATCATCACAGTGTCATAACCTTAGAATGAGAAAATCCATCCTAAATCCTGCTGCAATCTAGGTCTTTCACTTCCTGTTCTCTCCTTAGTGCAAATGGAATAGCCAATTCACCATCTGCTAAAAAAAAAAGAACTAGGTTTTCTATAAGAAGAATCTTATCTGAAGCTTTGGAATACCTGGGGAGTGTGTAATAGTGGGTTTGAAAGCGAGAAAAATAATAGGGAGTGAGGGAGGAGGGAAGCTAATAATGAGAGGTGAAAAAAAAACACTGTTGTCAGAAGTATTCTTCTCTCCATTAGTAACCTTTGAAAACTATTGGGTTGAGAGATGGAGGGTGGGAGTAGGAAGGAAGTATTGGCAAAGACAATTGACCAAGAAAGCTATCAGGCTGAGCTTTGAGGTCTACCAGAGTATCTTAAGCAACTGGTTGGGTCCATCTTTCCCTAAATAATAACTCTTAATTAAAATAGAAACTCTACAAATACTAGGATTGGGGATAAGAGTAATATCTATCTTATTTGACATTATATAGATACAGTTTTACCTTAGTTGTATTATAACAGAGTTTGTTTTGTACTTGTTTCCTTCCAGATGACCCCTTCATCAGTTCCTCATGGCATGTGGACATCAACACTATTGGAGGACAGAGGTTCATGCCAAGTCTTCCCAGGAAGAGCTAGAAAGAGAAGGATAAAGTAAAGGAATTGTTCCCTCCTAAGACCTTGCAATATTTTTAACTGCATTTAAGGGTCATGGCCCTCAAATATGGGAAAAGTTAACATATGGTACTTCAAGGGATCAATCTTTGAGAAAGAAGGAAATATATTTTGTCCCCATTTGGCACTCAGAGCATAAGCACACACTCTTTTGAGTTGCAGCCACATTTAGCCCTTCAGAGGTTTCTCTAAATGGTTTTATGCTATCACATTAACTAATCAATATCCATTTTGAAGTAGACTCATTACTATTATCTCTACACTTGAGTAAACAAATGTAAAAAAAGGTCAAGAGACATAGCAAAGGTCATAGCCAGTCTTATTAAAAGGGAGCTCATCTTTCCCTTGGGCTTATTTGACTAGCAGCTTGACATCCCCTTACTTTTTTTAAAAAAAGTTTAATTGATATATTTTGCTCTTTTACACCAAAAAATTCCCCCAGAATTTCTCTTCCTTCTTCACAGTCATTCCAAATGAAAACAAAACCAAACATTTCTCTTAAAGAAGAGAAAAAAAAACAAATCTTATCAATACATTTTAAAAGTCTGAGCATATATAAGATGTACCACACTGGTGCACCTTGCACTTTTACAAAGGTACAGGGTGGACTTATCTTCTCATATCTCTTTGGGATCCAGTCTCTTATTTCTTGAGATTTACTAAATTTATAAGATGGAAAAAGCATTGAATTGAAGTTTTAAGCTGCATCTTTACCTTAGATTTATTCTAAAGAAGATGTCAAAATAAACAGTTTCGAACCTACTGGTTGAAGGAAGTAAAAGTGGTTTTGCTAAAATCAGAGTGGGAAAGAGGTGTACACGTGTGAGTATGCGTGTGTTTGGAAAAGAAGTTATAAATTGTAGAGGGCTCAATAATAACTTTGCAGTTCAAATCCAAGTATCCAGGTTTTGACCCTTGACATTTTCTTTCTAAACTTTAAAAAATATAAACGTAACAATCTGTCAAATTTTATATATATATATATACACATACACATATACACATGCACATACATATGTGTTCATATTTGTATACATATATACATGTATGTAGATGCATAAATATACAGAGATGCATATAAATATGCATGTCACAAACAAGTAAATAGGTATCTAAAACAAAAGGGGAAAAAACTTAGGCTTTTCAATGTGGAAACAAATTAGTAACAAAAATAATCAAAGAAAATTATTTTGTTCTATCCCCTCCCAGGCCAACTTTCTGTCACCTTTGGCTGTTTTCCTTCCTTTTTATACCATAGTGGTGTGGTGCTGTGTTGGTAAGTATGGTTTCCAAGGTTATAATTCATATTTCTCTTCCCCTCCCGTGTAGTCTTTGCTATTAGTTCAAGTCAATCCCTCAGCTCCTACCTTTAGACTTGCCTTTTAGTCTTATCTATATCCTTGCCCCCATCTTCTCTTTAAGAATGGTTTTCCATCCAATTTGGATGTCAGAAACAATGGGGAGGAAAATAACAAAGGCTCTACCTCCACTATAAGCCCAATTAGTTACAGGTCCTTTCTAACTTAGGCAGATTGATGACTCATTCATTGCCTATAAGAATCTCAGTTCAAATTCTCTGGGAAGTTGTGAAAAATGATTAATTATCTTTCTGTTCTGAAGCCCTAGCCAGAGAAAACTCTGGTAAAATGCTGCAGTCATTAGTCTATCTATCTATCTATCTATCTATCTATCTATCTATCTATCTATCTATCTATCTATCTATCTATCTGTCTGTCTGTCTGTCTGTCTGTCTGTCTGTCTGTCTGTCTGTCTATCTATCTATCTATGTATCTATGTTCCCTTATGGGCCTGTTGTGATGAATTTAAGTAATGAAAGTTTATCAATGAAATGGCTAAGTGAATAGATAGATAGATAGATAATCCAGAATAGACAGCTAAAGTAAATAAACTTTGTAAGAAATGAGAGGAAAGATCAAGAAATAGGCATGCATCATCTTCGAAGACAAGGTGCAAGATAGTGAAGTAGAGAGGAGCAAAGGGGAGAAGGAAAAAGGAAACCTCACCACCTAGCATCTGTGATCCAGGGCATTTTCAGCAACATAGTATCATCCATCTTGACATACTTAATGTAAGATCTGTCTGCATAGTCTTACTATTGGAGACTGACACTGAGGATTTCATGGCTAATATTACTTCTCTCTGTGGCTAGTACTCTTCTGATATCTAGCTGTTCTATTTTTTTAATTGCCAGTGCCCCCCTCTGCTGCTTTCATACACTGTTTTGATATCAACACGTTCTCATGTAAGGTCCTCCGTTTACAATTCCTTAATATATGAAAGGCTAGCTTGTCAATCAGCATCTGGCCCACTAGTCACAAAATCAAAGAAAACTGATCATGGTATAAGAGGTGGGGCACTAGGGCCATTTCTGCATGTTCCAGCAATCATTTTTCTCTAATTGCTCTCCTCTCCACTCCTATGTCTCTTCTTTTTTTTTTTTTTACATAACCCTCTCTCCAGAGTGCTCTACCAACTTTTCACCAAAATCTGAAGGTTGAATCCCTCAAGAAAGTCTGCTGTTTGGCAGATTTCCAAGGTACTGTGTGATTACCTAATCCTGATATTATGTGATCTGTGATCTACTACTAGTGTGCTTCTCATTAAGTTAATCAGTAGACACAACTAGTTCTTAGTGCAATCAGGTCTTGAATCATGCCTAGGCCACCTAACATGGAGGCAGCCTGCTTCCCTACAGTCCACTATTATGGGGGTGGGAGAATCCTCTTTCAGTTGTTTGTGTAGCTAGAACAGTATTCATCTTTAACAACTGTTAGACTGTGACAGCAGCTCATATTTTCCTGTGCTCTCTTTTCCTGTTGCATCTGAAGGGTGAAGGTCACATAGAATTGACCCACAGTGTGGGTGCCATGAACTAAGCAGGAAAGGAACATATCTTTCCCTAACCCCCTTTCTCTTTTTACTCCAGGTCTCCAAGAAATGGTTTTGGGGTCTCTGTTCCGTTTTATTTCTCCTCATTTTCACATCTTAAGGAAGCCATCCTACTTTTGGACAGCTCTAATTATTTGAAAGTTGTCTTTTTTCCCTTTCCCACACAAGCCTAAATCGACTGCTTTTCAGTTTCCACTTATTCCTTCTGGTTCTGCACCCAGGGATAGAACAGAACAAACCTTATCCTTCCTCCATGTGACATTCTGTCAGATACTTGAACACAGTTATCATGTCGCTCCTGAGACTTCTTTCCTCTGGGCTCAAAATATTCAATCCTGATATGAATTCAAGTTCCTTCACCATTCTGGCTGCCCTCTTCTGGATACTGTTGAGCTTATCCTTACACAATGGTTTCCGGGAACTAATGCAAGGCTCCAGATGAAATCTGACAAGGGCAGTGTACAGGGATATTATCATATTCTATTATGAGAGACAACATGAAAGAACATCTCTTCCCTCCATGGTGCTCCTATTCTGGACTCATACTGACTAGGTTTAAACTTGGGGGAGTCTGATCTCTGAAATAGAGTATTAGGTTTTTTCTCAAAGTCTTGACTTCTGCTGTCTCTACCCTGGGAATTCTGGAGAATATCTTTCGAAGTTTATATTTGGTTCATACCTAGGGACTCTCCCAAAAGGACTAACAGTATCTGTTCTAGAAAAGTACTCAACGTACAAAGTACAAGATGTCAGTACAGAACAGTTATCAGCTATTAGAGAAGATAATGGAAATGTACCATCCTCCATGGTGAGTGAACACCAAAGGAAACAGAGGGAAAAAATGATCAAGGAAAAATAAGAGTAAAGCTACTCAAGAGCACCCTTACTTGAAGACAAGGAAATTTGCCATTAATTAGAGCAGGATTTGGGGAGGGGAAGGTGGATTTCCTCAAATTAGTTTTATTCTTAGGCAAAACCTGTTTCTTTTGGTGAAAAGGATAAGTTTAGTGGCTAACACATCCTCCTGCTTAAATTTGTATCCCAAGCACTTAGCACAGTGTCTGGTAAATAATAGACTTAAACTAAATATTTGAATTAAATTGAGGTACATTGTAATAATCTATTAGCAAACCAGTACCTTTCCCCTAAAAAGGAAAATCCGTGGAAGTCAAGAATAAATATGGTGTACTCATCACCTCAAAATGCCCAGAATCCAACCCAACACTCAGAATACCCAGAAAATTCACAAAGCAGGTGTCTTTCTTTACAAAAAAGTAACTGATATTTTCCTTAGACATTAATTACTGTACAAGGTTAAAACCATTTGTATCCTTGAAGAAAAAATGATTTAAATGATATGAGAATATTTGTAATTGAAAGTCGATTCTTCTTTTCTTGTTCAAATAATTTCTGTTTATGAGAGCATTAAGGGATTAACCTTAAAATACACATTTAACCCCTAACTAGCATTACATAGGACAAAATAAATCCTATAAGCTTTCAACTTGAGTGAGGATTTTTCCGTGCTAGTAAATGTAATCAAATGCCTAGAAATCAGCTTAATTTTACTTTATCTGTAGTAGTCTCAAAATACCAAGAAAAAATTTCCGCAGTCAAGTTAGTTGGGCATGTTTGAACAAGAATATGATTTTTCTAATACAGAGGAAGCTCCTGACTGGCTGCTGAGTTATTGATGCTATAATTGGTTTGGACTATTTTTAGTCTAGCAAATGAGTAAGGATTTGGAGCTCAGCTCTAATGATGATAGCAGGTGTGCAGCAGAAAATCAGCCTCATTGAACAACCTTCTTAGCCTTCTTCAAACAGAAGGAAAAGCTGATTACTATAAAATCAGAGTAGCCATGACATGCCATACCATACAACACCACACCACGCCATGCTACCCCATACCACATTATACCATACCATACCATATCATCCCATATCATCCCATATCATCCCATCCCATCCCATCCCATCCCATCCCATCCCATACCATACCATACCACACCATACCATACCATAATATACCATACTAAACACACATGTCCATGATATATGGACAATGAGAAAAAATCGCAACCTGTCATACCTTTAAACATCAACTGCAACTACTAACTCCTTCAAAACACCGAAAGCACAGTTCTTCTAGGATGACAGTTAAAGTTTATCAGGAATTCTCTTTGGCATGTCTTTTCCAAATTTTGTCTTCTTCACAGAATAAGAATCAAAATCATTTATCTCATTTTGTCTCTCTAGGTTCTCAAAAATGTGAACTAACTCACAGAGTGTCTCACAGACTTTCCATGACAGTTAACTCTCTAGGTTTACTCAAAAAGAAGTTATCTCCTCCAAAAAAGAAGTTAGTCCTCTCTCTATCATCACAGAGACTCCACCAGCCATGATAAGTAATTCCCTCTGGATGCCAATTAACTTCCACTCCCCAATATTCTATTTCTTCCCTCTTAAAGAGACAGTCATGATATCCAAATCTAAGTCTCTATAGGAGGAGATATTCAAACTGGGGTTATATATATATACAGAAGTGTGCTGGTAAATGTTTAACAATAAGTTAGCATCATTAAATTATATATTATATTAATAATCATAGCCAACATTTATATAGTGCTTACTATATACCAGCTTCTATACTAAGCATTTTATAAATATCATTTCTTTTGTTCTTCACAACAATGTTGAGAGGTAGTTGCTATTATCACCATTTTAAAGATGAGGAAACTGAGACAGAGGATAAGTGACTTTTTCAGGGTCACACAACTAATAATTGTCTAAGGCTGGATTTTAATTTGGATATTAACATTTTCTCCATTGCTTTCTTAAGTTTAGATCATTTTTAAAAAACAATAAATACAGCTCTAATTTATAGCATTTGCTGATTTCCGTGGTATAAATGCTTGCATTGAAAATTAAAATTGGATTTAACAAGCGCCTTTGGTCTAGCTCCAACATGCTCCTTCTCTCTGTCTCTGTCTCAGTCTCTCTCTCTCTTTCTCTCTCTCTCTGTATGTATTTGTATATGTATGTGTGTGTATATGTATATGTAGGTATATGTATATATGTGTGTATGTAGATGTATATGCATCTACATATATATGTGTGGATATATGTATGTGTGTATATGTATATATGTACGTGTATGCATATATGTATATGTACAATTTTATAGATATATGTACACATATGTATGCATAAGTATATGTACAAATATACCTGTATTCAATGTTCATTCATTATCTATGTGTCCATATATCTATACACTTACATAGGAGTCTATATAGGGAATAAAATAAAGTTATAGTCAAAAGATAAAACCTAAGGGTATTGCAAACAAGTTCTTTGCTAAAGGGTCCATATTTTTAAGCCATATCCTTCTGATATGTCTGACCAGAAAGGTTAAGGAAATATAATTTTATTTTTCCATTTGCCCCAGGAAAATTACCAGTATCTATCAGCTTCTTTTAGTTTAGACCAAGAGCTTTGCTTGGACACTAAGCAAAACGTTTTAAAACTTTTATTTCATATATAAATTGTGTTTTTGTTTGTTTTTCTTCTCTAATCTATATGGTTCCAAGAAGATTTCCTTTATGAAGTTTTATCAAGTCCTAGACACGCATGACCACAGGGCTCAAACTGACTCTTCACAAAGAAGTAGGGTCAGCTCAAGACTCCTTAATGGAATTTCCCCTAACTCTCAAATGCCAAAGACCCCTCGTGGAACCCACTCAACCCTTATCTGCCCTTGGAAGAGTGGTGGCAATTGACTCTGGTTGATTAGCAAGTAAAAAGGGAATGAATATTATAATAGAGGTGGGCCAATTCTAATGACAGGGTGGGGGACATGACTGACCACTCGGTCTTGGACAAAGAGGCTCATCTCTTATCTAGACTATACCTGTCTAGGGCAATTTAGACAAAAGCTTGTCCACCTCTACTCTGACCTGAGTTCTGGCTGAGTGGAGCATAGTGGGCCAAAATTCACCTTAGATTAAATTCTTTGTAAGATTCTCTAGTGGGGTGGGGTCTCCCACCTAGGATTGAATTGTATGTGCTCCCAGCGATTTGGGCAATCTCATCCATTAACAATGTCCTTCAGAGACTGAGCAATCTATAGATTTCTGAAAAAAAAAATACTGGTCCTAATTCAATAATTCATTATGAATACAAGAGAGGAATACGTATTTCTCTCACATGGAAGCAAAAAGGCAGAGATAAGTAGGAAAAGCATTACAGGCATGAGGAACAGTCTGTTGGAATTCTCAGAAATGGAGTGTTATGTACACTGAGAGAATGTTCAACTTGAAGTAACCCAACTTGAGTAGAATTTGTGCTTATTCCACTTACTACCAGGGTAGCCTTGTCACTCTCAGCCTCAGTTCCCAAGGATATTGGCCTAGATTACATTTTGAGTAAGTGTACTAGCGAGCACCCTAGCACTCCCAGGATGGCCTGCTAGCACAGGTTCTTTGATCTGCTTTTATAAAGGAAAGACAACTTCAAAGAGGTTAACAATTAAACAATGCAGACTTTATTCTACCTAACCTTCTCACAAGGGTTGCTGAGCACCAACTCCTACAGCATTCCCTAATCACCCTTCTCACAGGGGCTGGGAGAAGAGAGGGGGCAACTCCCCCTACATCTTGATGGTGCCAACAGAGACAGGCACAATTTGTATATCCTCCTAAATCTCCTCAAGCCTCAATGGGGGCCAGTTGAAGCAAACACAGATTCTCCCCAACCCTTTATGGGGGCCAATCAAGGCACACACAGAATCCTAGCTTGTGCATTTCAACCCTAAAAATTCCTTACTCACTGACGAGTGCCCACCTGCTTTATACTTACACTCCACCTCTCGAGGGTCCTGACCTTTGCAATCTAAACAGGTAATACCTGGCCCATACAATCTACATGGGTCATGGTGGAGATATTTTGAACCTTAGAACTCATCTCTAACACCTGGGGCTAAGAGATTTTTATGGCCATGGATCCTGGAAAACCCCAAACTCCAAAAAATACTAACAAAAATCCACTTGCTTATGCTTACAGTAAGCCTTCCTGCTCTAGAGCTATGATTCTATGATTCTCTCTCTGATGTAGAGTTAGAAACAACAATCCAGAAAGGATTGTGTGAGTCTAAGGCACAATAACTTCCAAAATACTTTAGACCTTCTATTTCAAATAATTAAATAGGAAAAGGCAAGAATAAGAGGACCAGATAAAGGGGATATGAGACTAGCACCCAGCAACTCAAAACCTCCCTCTCCCCTCCAAGTTCTTGTCCTTTTCTGTGAAATTTAACTTCCAATAAACCTTTTATGCTCTTTGCTGTAATTCAGCAACCAGATATGTTTTCAGGGAGAATACAATCTCAAAACCAGGAAATGTCTAGAATAAAAAGGTACTCTCTAACTCTACCAGATACAAGATTATAGGATTGTCTTTCTCACAGCTGCCAAATTAATATTCCTAAAATATAAGTCTAACTATGACATTCTCCTGCTCAAAAATCAATGTCTCTCTTTTCTCTTAGATAAAATGCAAACTCTCTGGCCTTACATTTAAAATCCTCCACAGTCAGGGGCAGAGCCAAGATGGCGCTGTGAAAGGATGGAACTACCAGAGCTCTCTCACAAATTCTATCAGATAAATCTAAAAAAGTGAATCTGAGCAGATTTAAGAGAGTTAGAAGCCACTAGTAGACTGAGAGGGGTAGGAGCGCTGGGCACATGGATCAGCACCAGACCAAACCAACCAGGAATAACAGAGGAATCCAGCCAACACACCAGTCTGGAAGGGCGCTGGTGAGTGAAACACCAGAGCAGGAACAGGAGCAGAGTGGAAGTACCAGCTTCCTGTGGTGGTGGAAGGAGACTAGTGCAGGAAGAGAGATATCCCAGAAGCCCTCATCTTAGCAGAGCAACTAGAGTAACTGAGCCCCAGGGGGTGAAGCTAGCTAACATAAATGCCAGGACCCCAGAATTGGCTTTGCACAGCCAGGGGAAGTGGTAGACACCAATAGAGAGAAGAGCTGAGACCACCCCTCTGTAGAGCAGTCCTGGGGAAGGGGAGACTCCCAGGAGGCAGACCACCTCTGCCCCACACCTCACAAAACCAGAGGCCATAACACATAAAGCTAGATCCCAACACAAGAGACTTGGGACAGAGCCCCCTGAGCCTCAGAAACAGAGATCCACTTCAGAAACCAGGAGGGAAAAAAAACCACGTGAAAAAGAATTGTAAGAAGCTTTCAAAGATGATTGACTCATATTATGGAGACAGGGAAGACCAAAATACTAATTCAGAAGAGGGCAGCATGAACACTACACCCACACCTGAAACTTCACAAGGGAAAGTGAACTGGTCTCCAGACCAAAGAGCATTCCTGGAAGAACTGAAGGAGGAGATTAAAAACCAAATTAGGGAGGCAAAAGAAAAAATGGAAAAAATGGAAAAAAAGTCATTGAGGAAAACAAATCTTTAAAAGGTAAAATCAGGGAACTGATTAAGGAAAATTAGAATATAAACGGAGAAAATGTCTCATTGAAAAGTAAAATCAACCAAATGGAAAAGGAGATAGAGAATACAAAGGAAGAAAACAAAACATTAAAAATTAGAATTGGACAAGTAGAAGCTAATGACTATGAGACATCAAGAATCAGTCAAACGAAATCTTAAAAAATGAAAAAAAAATAGAAGAAAACATGAAATATCTGATTGGAAAAATGACTGACCTGGAAAAT
>CM053622.1:333711768-333737239 GCA_028646595.1 Phalanger gymnotis
GAGAAAAGAATGAAAAGGAAGACATACGCTACCTATAAGTTATTATATACGATTTATTCCCAATCCCTCCCCCAATTGTTAGCTAATTAGCTCTATAATGGAAGTATGGGAAAGAGTACTGGATTTGTAGTCAGAGGAGCTGGAGCCAAATTCTGGCTCTGTCTCTTTCTACTTTTGTGATTTGGTGAAATTGACTTCATTTCTCTGGGTCTCAGTTTCCTCATCTGTAACATTAGGAGACTGGACTAGCTGGCTTCTTGCAGCTCTATGTCTAGAATTCTATGAGTTATCAGTCATATATTTGCACACTTTGTACTTGGGGTATTCCCTATTTCAATCACTTAATCAACATTTCTAAAGTGCCTTCTATGTATCAGAAACTGTGTTAACTGCTACAAATACAAAAGAGGCAAAATACAGTCCTTGTGCTCAAGGAACTTAAAATCTAATTAAGTGCAAATCTTTGCCAGAAGCTATCATTCTACTCTCCAGTAAAAGTAAAGCTCATAAAACTTCCTGGGGAAATTATAAAAAAGCACAAAGAGAACTTACTGAGAACAGTGAGGGGGCTTACCATAAGGATAATCTTTGAAACTGGTCAAAAAAATCTGTTATAATATCGGTAACTGATTACAAGAAAAGTGAAAATTCAGGGGACATGGAAGGAAACTTAGGGCTTTGTGAAATGTTTCAGATCAGTAGTCAGTTTAAAATTGGTTTTGTGCAGTCATACATGTTTATTGTTTTTTTTAGAAAAGGTTCCTTATGTTTGAAATCCCTTATTATATTCACAGGGATAGGGAGATAGGCAGGATAGCGATCTGATTACCAATATAGGAATACTGGACACATGGTTCATCACCTCCACTCCACCACTCCCCTGCAATCTGGCTAAGTGACCTCCAGGATAATCTGCAAGAAACTGGAGCTGGAGGCAGGGGAAGAATTGATTCACCCTAACTGAAATATGACAGGTAGGTGGCTCAATGGATAGAGTCAGGAAGACTTGAGTTCAAATGTGGCCTCAGATATTTAGTAGCTATGTGATCCTGGGCAAGTATCTTAACCCTGTTTGCTTCAATTTCCTCATCTGTAAAATGAGCTGGAGAAGGAAATCACAAACCACTCCAATATATTTGCCAAGAAATCCCCAGATGGGATCATCAAGAGTCAGACGTGACTGAATGACAACAATCAGAAAACCAGCTATTAGGCTAATCCAAGAGAGTTGCTGCTAGCAAAATGAAAGACAGGCAAAAGGACAAATTTGACTTGAGTTTGACCTATCTGGAATTTGTTTTCCTTATTCTCAAGGATATGATTGGATTAGATAATCTCTGGGCTCTGAATCTAAGATCTTTGAAGACTTTTGCTCAGGTAGCTGAGGGTTGATCAATGAAAGAGCTAAAACAGCCCTTAAGCATTGGACTGTCCAACTTACAAAACAGTTAACAAAAAAGTTAAAGCTTTTTGCTTATGGAGATAAGCCATCTCCTCCCTTGAAACTCTGTAGATTGTAATTCAGAGAAAAACTAGAATATGGCAATAAAAGCTCTAGGAAGAAATCAGTAGATGGAAGCTGAGCAGCTCAATGGAGGAAACAGCAGAACAGATAATAAAAATAGTGAGGACTCATGAAATGCTTTAAGGTTTGTGAAGCACTTTACAAATATTATTGCATTTGGTCCTCATAAGCACCCTGGAGAGTAGGTGCTATTATTACCCTCATTTTACAGATGAGAAACCTGAGGCAGACAGACATTAGTTGACTTGCTCAAAACTACACAGAAAGCTAATGCCTGAGACTGGATTTAAACTCACATCTTCTTGACTCCAGGTTCCAGAGCTCTATTTTCTATGCCGCATTGGTGCTTTATTACAACAGACAATCTGTAACAGGGATGGGAAAACCTCAGGTCTCAAGGCCACTGAGTCCAAGTTTTACGGAACAAATCATTTTATTAAGGGGATTTGGTCTGTGAAGTTTGGAATCAGTCAAACAGCTGCACTTGAGGACCTAGAGGACCACATGTGGCCCTGAGGCTGCAGATTCCCCACCCCTGTTCAACAGTGTTACAGGAAGCAGCTATTTGGGAGGTAGAGAAGTGGTCTAGCTGGAATAAAGGCCTAACAGTAGGAGTTCCTTGGCTTACATATGTTCTGTTTCCTACTGATAGCATGGAAATGTAAGGAATGGTGTTCCCTATCTATATAAGTATTATTTGTTTTTGCTATAAACTTAGTGTGTTTAATTATATGCCTTTGTTTTGAGTTGATGTGCTTCTGGTTTGTGTCGACAAAATCAAAACATTGGTGGGTACTCTTGAGCTAGGAATTTGTGTAGATATTGACACCAAAATGCATCATCAATCTGGCTCTAGCTTTCAGGGCCCCGAATTTAAGGAGATCTGGGGATGACATTGCTAAACATCAATTTTGGATAAAATATCACAGAAAAATCAGATCTTTTTTCTTCCTTTTTTGGGGTAGACTTTAAGGTAAGAGTTAGCTATAAGTCAATATATGTACACATATGTGTACACACATGTCAATGTGTATGTACATATATTAATCATTATAGTTAAATTCAAACCGTGTTTAATGTCCATGGCAGAGAAGAACAATTAGCAAATATGTGAATTAGTAGTCAGTTTATCTGAAGAAATGTTGTAGATGATTATTTAATAGCTTTAATTTAATTTAATTTTTTTAATGCAGAAGATTATTTAATAGCTTCATAAAGACTTTATTCTTAAATTCTAGGAACTAGTACAAGAAGGCTTCTAATAAGCTGGAACATAGAGATATATTCATAAATGTCTTTTCCTTCCCCGCACAGAGAAAGTAACTTACATGTAACACAAATATGGTTGGTGAATGTCTCCAGGAGAAAGTGATATAGTACCATTGCTAGTGTCTTCCTCTGCTTTTATATGATAGTTAATTAGGCATATTGTGACTATAAAATTGTGAGCCTGATGCTTTACAAATATAATGTACTGGAACTTATAGAGCCAAATCAGTGTACTTCAAAGTAATCTATTTAGTATATTATTCAATCATATTGTTGCTATTATTGCTCAGAAAATTTTACTCAAAGTTCTCTGAAGAGAAAGATTTATGGGAAGTCAAAATCATTATGAATGAGTGAAGTTTAAATAGTTTATTAAGTGCTTACTCTGTTCCAGGTACTATTCCACTACAGATATATGTGTGTGTGTGTGTGTGTGTGTGTGTGTGTGTGTGTGTGTATGTATATATAATGTATATATGTATATGTATATGTACATGATGTATATGCACATATGTGTTGGTAAGCAAAATGGGCTCTTAGCACTCAGTTCAACCAAGTGCTCTTGATGAGTTTGGCTTTTGTTTTCATTGATTAACTCAGTGTATTTCATTGAGTCTTACTAGATGCTAAGCCCCAGGCCCAAAACCCCTACCCTATTAGGTGCTAAGGCTATGTGGGTGTGAAGCTCCCAGGGTACTAAGGGGAGGTGCTAACTCAAGAGTCAATCATAGGGTCCTAAGTTCTGGTCATTCAGATGATGTTTGATGATGTATGAAACGGTATAGGAAGAGAAGACAGAGCTATTTGCGCAGGGCTCTCACTCTTGGTGGCGCTGATGTGGAAACTCCAGACAGCTGTAGCTAAGGGCCCTCCAGCTCATAAACCCAGATGCTGGGACTTTGTTAAACTCTGGTAACTATGTATTGGGATTTGAATCAGACAAGGTCTGTCTGTCGATGTTTGTAATTTGTTTGTATTTGTTCCAAAGTTCAAGGTGCTGGCTTTTTCCCCAGAACTAAGTGAATGGCATTTGTATGCTGAATTAAAGCAAACTTGTTAACCCCTTAATGTTGCTTTCCTTACTAAAGCAGATCAAAAGAACCTGGGCTTTGGCAGCATGCTAGTAGCGTGCTTGTTGTTGGGCTTGTGTTGGTCTTTCACCCCAATAACAGCCGCTTGCCAGATTGTTGAAATACATGTCTATTATGTGTATATATGTATATGTACATGTGTGTATATGTATATTGTGTATATATACACGTATGTATATATGTATATGTATATACATACATATGCATGTATATATAAGAAAGGCAGTTTATAAGAAACTTATATTCTAATGTAGTAGAGACAGCATAAAGGGAGCTAGAAAGTGTGTGGGTGGGTGTATGCGGGGAGGGGATGATGAAGAGGATGAAGAGGATAGCCAAGTTCAGGAGACACAGTTCAGAAATGGCCAAGAAGTGATATGGAGGGCTGATTTCAGAAATGGTAGAGTTAAAGATCACCTATCAGAGCTCTCTAGCCCAGAGGCAGAATCCAAGGAGCAAAATGAAGATAGACATTAATAGGTTTCAATGAAGAAAAAATATTCTTTTTAAAAGAAATCACCTTTGAAATGGCCCTGATTTTACAAATTTAGCAACTGATCGATTTGCTAACTATTCTTCATATAACAAACTTTATCCCCTATTGGTTTTTAGACCCAAAGAATGTCACTAAAAAGTACTGAAACAGATATTTAAATGAATATACCAAAAATTTTACAGTCAAATGAAAGCAGTCCTGACAAAGTTGTCACTCAGGAAATGCATATAGTCCTTCCATGATACTGACATGGCTCAAAATATTTCTTTCAACACCATTTTATCAGCCACATGAGAAACTCTGTCTCCTTGTCTTCTACATACATAAAGAATATCTCGTTGATAAATATATATTTGTTGAATAAGTTGACAAAAGCTGCATTTCCTAATTGATCTCTCACCTCATTCACCACATTCATTTCCTTCTGTTGTCTAAAAAAATGAACAAACAAAAATATACCAGAATTGCCTTCAAAGGGCAAAAATTTGCTGTTGTCAAATTACTAAGGATTTTCAAAACAATATGTCAGAAGTCCTGAAGATAATTACAAAGCAGTCATTCCAAAAATGTTTTGAGATATGATATAAATAGAGTAAATGAAGGATTGTCTTGTAAGAAGATTCCTTTGAAGAGAACAAGCCTTCTTGCATATAACGTCTAAGATGCTTAGTTTTAAAAATTCTCATAACCATGGTTTGTCATCACTTCATGGCTTTGTCTGAGATTTAATACAAATATCATCTTCACGGAGAAATTCCCTCTGGTGCAGAGTGTATGACGTGATTATTTAACTGTACAATAGAAATATCTTGACCTTTTTATTTTACCTTCTATTGCTTTTAACTTGTTAAATACTATTCATACTTAGGCCTAAGGCATGCTTCATTAAGGTTCAGGACTTGGAATATTATCATCTGAGTATTTCAAACATATTTCTAAAGGAATTATAGCATATTATTAATGGAAAAGGCATTCAAGATAATCTAGTTTTACTTGCTTTATATTACATATAAGGAAAACAAGACCCCGGGCTACTGCATTAAAAGGGATGAATAAATAATAAAGTGACATCACACAAAATTACTTGGAAACATTTAAAATATTTTGAGATTTTTTCTTTTTCTACAAAGTAGGAAATTCTACATTACAGTGATTATTACCCTAAACAGTGAAACAAGGATCATTTTAAATGAGATCAATAACCTTATTGGAAAGAGATAAGTAAAAGAAATAACCTGACTAGAAAGATGAGTATACATTATTAGTTGTATATATTTGTATCTATATTGTATTTATTAATAAAGCTTCTTGGAAAAACTAGGTTGCCCAGTGTATAGAGCCCACGGCCTGAGGTCAGAAAGACATGAGTTCAAATCTTCAAACACTTACTAGCTTTGAGAAGCTTGGTGAGTCACTTTACTGTCGGCTTCAGTTTCCTCAACTGTAAAGTGGAGATAATAACAGCACTTAGCTCTCAGACTAGTTGTGAGAATTAGATGAGATACTATTTGAAAAATCCTTACCACAGTGCTGGGCACATAATAGGTGAGTAGTAAGTGATTATTTCTTTCCTTCCAGACTACAGATTTGTGCTTTCTTTGTTTCTGTAGGCTAGCAATAGACAGCCTCTGACTGGGTGGGAGGTTAATATCCTTAATGAAGATTTTCTTAGTAGCTCCTGCCTCTTGGTTCTCAAAGCTAAAACTACTATATGGTAAGAAGTAGGGAATAAGAAGTAAGAATAAAATATTCTCTTTAGGAACTACTTTTTTCCTAATTCTATCTAATGACTCTTTAAGGGACTTTGGTAGAAGCTTAATTGAGAAAATTAAGAAAGTAATACGACTTGTTTCTGCTTTAGCAGATTATCCATGTTTGACAGAGAGCAGAAAAGTTATGGGATTGGTCTCCTTGAAGCAGCCCTCCTAAGGGACACCTTGGAAGTAACAGCCCAGAAGCCTTTCAAGCACCTGTGTTTAATAGAAAGGTAGTGTTAGGACTATGGCATCACTTAAGATCAGCGGCATATGGAAAGTTAGGAAATAGCTCCACTGTGTATTAGAGATGTGTGTGTATGTGTGTGTGTGTGTATGTATATATTAGAGATGTGTGTGTGTGTGTGTGTGTGTATGTATACAGAGAGAGATATATACTTGTGCATGTGGGCGATTATATACACATACACATGAATGCACATATGCACACATACATACATGTATGTATAAATTTTTCTTTTTGTTGGAGTAATTTATACATGATGTCTAAGCATCAAAAAAGTAAAGTTCTCTTCTTGAAAAAGTAAACGTCTTCTAGAAATAGCCCTTTGTCTCTGTCCATATCTGACTCTGCCTCCTTTTATTAGACATTATGGGATATTTCTAAGGAGTATGAAGGCAAGACCTTGCACCCCCCCAACCAACCTGAGTTGAGAGGTACCTGCAGAAACATTCTCAAAAAAAGGAGCTAGTTCACCTGGTTTGGAACCAGCTTTCATACACAAATGCTACCTCTAGCCATGGACCCAGCTCAGTACAATTTTTCTAGTTTCTTCACACAACCCATAGATGTAAAGCAACAAGCCGGTCCTAGTTAATGCAAAGGTTAATGCCAATGCCACCCTCTGGAGGGTGATATACAAACCCACACAACATATGAATGAGAAGAGGAATCTCTAAATACCAAAAGGAAGAAATCCCTAGTTCCCACAATCCTGCAATAAACCTTATCTGCAAAATCAAACAGAATTTTTCTCTGTAATATTCTCAACCAGTCTGAGACAAGTGATCAGTATCTGTGCCATCTCCTATGTTGGCTTTTCTAAGTTAAGGCTAATTGCCTCCAATGGGGGCAGTGACATGTTCTAAGTGATTATTCCAGCACCTGCACCCTCATGTTCACTCTCCTTCTCCTCATTTGACAGCCAACTTCCTCTCGTTTCTGATTTTATAGTGCATTCAGTTCAGCTATTTAATTCAGTCATGTACAAGAGGAAAGATCTAAGTAGATGGCCGGGAATGCTAACGGCTTCACATATTTTTATGCCACTGTATAGACAATTGGAAGTGGGATATTTTAATGTTTTGATGGATCCACAATTTCATTGATCATGAAAACTCCCTCTACCAGTAGCTTTTGCTGAGTATTCATGTACTTCTTTACTTCCTGTCAGTCATTCATATCATAGCTATGTGGATCCTGAGCTATTAAAAAAAATTGGATAGGAAGAATTGCCTTGAGGAAGGATTTTTTAATAAATGGGGGAAAATAAATTTAAGAATTGTGGGAAAATCCATAAAGGAATGTAGGAAAAGGACAAGAGGTAGAGGCAAATTAGGCCATGGAAAAGCAAAAAGAAGTGAAAGCTTAGAACCCGGGAGGTGTATAGCAGTTTTGAGACTTAAACTCACAGAATGCACTTCTGAATCTTGGGAAGAAATAGAATCCTAGTGCTCATAGAACAACAAAGAGGATACACAAGAATCCAAAGGTGCAAGAAAATTTATTGCTTCAGTAAGAATAGACACATCACGGTGGTCACTGGCTCCTAGCTGAAGGGTATAAATCAGCCATTTGACACAATCAATTAGGAAGAATACTGTCTTCCTTGAGTATGTATCTGAGTTGGGATTGAGTCTGCTCTAATTTAATAAAAGCACTAAATAGTACTCATTTCTGTTGAGGCAAATAAGGATAAATGATGGCATCAGAAAAAAAAAAACAAAGCCCTGAATTTGACCTTAGAGTAACTGGCTTTGAACCCTGACTCTGCCATTTGTACCCTGTGTGATGTTGAGCAAGACACTTAACATTTTGGGCCTCAATTTTCTTATCTGTAAAATGAAAGAGTTGAACTGCACTAGACAGCCTACAAGTTCCCTTCCAGTTATAAGGCTATGATGCTCTGAAGTACCTATAGAAAGTTGTTCACCTAGATAGCATGGAAAATAACAAATGTGATAGATAAGGAAGAATGACAGTTGAGAATATAATCACAAATTCACAAGAAGGAAGAATCAGAAATATAATGGCCTCATATGTTTGTAGACCAATGGAAAGAGTATCAGCAATAACTCTCCAATATTTCAACTGATCTGTGATTATATATATATACACATGTGTGTATAATGTATGTATGTATGCATGTATGCATGTATGTATGTGTGTATGTATGTATGAATTACTCCATTCCCCACTGGCTTGTATCACAAACCTATATTGTGTGAATCCTCTCTATGTCTTTCTATAACTGCCCAGGGCACTGAGGCCTTCTTCTAGTTTAGGAATCCATAAAAATTTTAATGTCATGGGTGCCTTTGGTGGTCTAGTGACATCTATGGTTCCCCATCTTAGAATAATGTTTTTAATAGCATAAAATAAAACATATAGGATTACAAAGGAAATCAATTATGTTAAAATAGTTTATCTATCTGTCCGTCTGTCTATCTATCTCCATATATCTATATATAAATGTTCACAGACCCCAGGTTAGAAACTTCTTCTCTAATAATTATTTTAGTATTTTGTGGAAACCATAAACTTTGCAAACATCTCATTTGGTGCTCATAACAACCCTGTGTGACAGATGCTATTATTATCATTTTCATTCTATTGATAAAGAAACTGAGATTCAGAGAACTTAATGTCAACAATATCATAGTAAATACCTGCAGCAAGATTTAAACCAATTGGCTTCTGTGTTAGCTCAAGAAAGAAGAATAATTTTCAAAGTATAAAGGGTGAAATAAATATAATTAAGAAGGAATTTAAGCTCCCAATGGGTAAAAGACTAGTAATGACAATAATGAGTGTGTGCATAACACTTTAAACTTTACAATGCGATTTTATCAAGTCAATCTTGTGAGGCTGGTATTATAAACATTATAATCATTATTTCACACATGAAGAAGTTGAGGTTTAGAGCGTTTATATAACTTGAAATGAGTCACATAGCTAAAAAATCCTGGAGATAGGTTTTGAGCCCAGATCACCTGCTTTTAAGTCCAACAGTTTTTTTTCTTTTACACCACATACCCAAAGGATCTTGGAAGGTGACAGTGAAGGTGCCAGAGCTCATAATAATGCCTTTACCAAATGTTCGCTCATTATAATGCTGAAAGTTATATAGTACAAATATACTATTTTAATATTATGATATATAATATTATGCTATTTTGAGTAAGAGAAAAATTAATCTCATACACGTTAAATCAATTGCCAAAAGTCATGCAGGTAGTCAGGAAAAGTCAAGATGAACGAAGTATCTGGTGGTCAATAACCACATAATAAATGCTTTTTGACTGACTTCTTACTGCCAGACTAGTATGCTTTCCATAAGGCTTTTCTTCTTTTCCTCATTCGGGTTAAAAAAAATTAGAAGTACAGGTGACATGGAAGAAACTTAAAAGTTTTAATTGAATGGAAGCTTGATGTAGGCTAATATTTGATGGGGAGGGAAGAGACTGTCACAATATTTGTCATAGTAATATTTTTATCTAGACTTCAGGACATAGAAATCTTCCAATTCAATGGAAACATCAAAACATAATGAGAGCACTCAGGTCTCTAGGCTTTACTAATACTAATAATTTTAATCATAGCTGGCAATTATATAGTGCCTACTCTGTGCCAGGTATTGTGCTAAGTAATTTATATATATTATTCCATTTGATCCTCATAACATCCATGGAAGGTAAGTGTTATCATTGTCCCATTTTATAGTTAAGAAACTGAGGCAGACAGAAGTTAAGTGACTTGCCCAAAGACACAGAATTAGAAAGTATCTAAGGCAAGATTTGAATTTAGGTGAGGATCAAATAAGATAATATCTGCATAGCGTTTTGGGAACCTTAAAACTCATACAAGTATTATCTATTATTTTTAAATACTTCAAGGGCTGTCATCTAGAAAAGCCATTTTATTGATGGTTTTATAGTTTTAGAAGGTAGGATTAGTATCACATGATAAAAGCAATAGGGACACGGATTTTGGCTCAATATCAGGAAGAGAAAGGCAATGTTGTATATCCATTGGCAAGTTATAACTTCAATTTGCATTTGTTACAAATGTTTTGGTGTACTATATACATAATTCATGACCCAAATGGTCATTGGAAAAAGTCTTTACCCTCATAAAACCAAAATCCACATACAATAAAGTTATTTGACCTCAAATAGTAGCTTTTTTTAGTTAATTCTCTAATGACAATTGGTCAAAATTCTTACTGCTGTACTTGTATACGCAAAATAACAATATACAGAGAAATGCTTAAAAATTTCATTCACTTAACATCTTAAAGGGAAGACACAGAAAAAGTCAATTTAGATATAAGACAGATTATAGGATAAGGGGCAGTTTGTTGGGACTTTGGCCAGATGCTGTTAATGAAAATTGTCTATCTCTCATACTTTAAGCTATAATGAGGTTTGGAAAGGTCTCTACAAGGCAATGCAATTTGGGGAATGTACTACCATCAACAACCTTGTAGATGTCAAAAAAATATTCTCTAGTTCCTTGTACATTCTGGACAATTCTTGACAATATGGAATAGTGTGGTTCTACTGAAGAAAATCTTTATAAAGCACAATGTCTTCCACACTGGAAGCAAATCGTTTTCTATAAGCAAAATTCTTTTACACAAATTTTGGGTCATACTAGGCTTTTGTATAATTCCTCTATATAAAGCCACTGTGGCCCTGCAGACTTTTCCTATTTTTTTTTGAGGCAATGGGTGTTAATTAAATGTTTTACCCAGGGTCACACAGCCAGTAAGTGTCTGAGGGTGGATTTGAACTCAGTTATTCCTGACTCTCAGACTAGTTCTCTAACCATTGCACCACCTAGCTAGCCCTATTCTTGCAGACTTTTAAAACTTGATGATAAGCCTACACTAAAGAAAATAATGTTGGAAGCTTTGTTCTGGCAACAACAGTAGCAGTGCCTGATGTAATAGTCATCTTTCTGTTAAAGAAGTCTGAGAGAAAAAATTCAGAAACTATTATGTAATGCAGGGGTAAGGGATATGGGGTTGGAATACTGAGACACAATATTATTGTAGTTATTCGTTTGTTTTACAGTGTTTTTCTTTTTTTTTTTTTTGAGTTCTGCTTTTGTGCCTAATTTACTGTTACTACAATAAGAAAACTAAGGTAGAAAGTGAAGGCATTAGTCTTGAAGACTGCACGTCTCAAGACTGCCTATAGTCAGCAGACTAAAAATAGGGAGAAACAATTTCTGGGTTAGTGTTTATCAGCCTAGAGAACTTAAATGTTGTTGCCAAGTTATTGGTCTTGAAAGAACAGCATAGCTATAGGGGGGATTGTCCTAGTTAGCTCTGTTCCTGTGACTCCACATTTCCATGGGTTTCCATATTTCTTTGGCCTGCTTGGTACCCTTGTCATGTGTGTTAACTCATGCTGGGAGATTCCTAAGGTCTTGGGCCAGAGTACACCGAAATGTGTGACATGCTAAATCTATTTAAAAAGGTCAGCAAGAGCTGACTGCTTGAAAACCTTTCCTGAGCCTTTTTCTATTGTGTGCCTAGGTCAAAGGTTTACAAGTGCTTGTGGTTAGCGTGTGGGTTCCTTGTTCTTTATCCTTGTGTGCCAGCTTTAGAGATTACATCTATAACTTTGGTGATTTTAATTATATTAGGAAACTTTATTGACATAATTTTGAAGGGAGGGAAAATCTCAAACTTTTTCTGGGTTGAGGGTGGGAAGAGTAAGGAAAGAAAGGGAGGAGTTATTTTTCTCTAATAAAAAAATGGTGTTTTATAGGCCCTAAGGCAGAACTGCCATATGATATGTCTGTGGCAAAAATCATTAGCAAGTTTTTAAGTCAATGTTTTTGAAATGAGGAAGGCTTTTAAACTGGTTAGACATTTGGAAATCCAAGATACCCAGCTCTCTCATCTTATTCAATCATTCAAAGATGCTTGTACTGTTGTATACTCCCCAGTACCATGATGGTACTTAGGGTGAATCAAATCATTAATAATGATGCAGACATTTTTAATTCATTTTTATCAACTGGAAAGCCTCATGCTCTGAGGGCTAGAAACCCAGAGCAGTCACCAGAAGTGTATAAGTTTTCTTTCCATATTTGTTCCCATGAAGCCTTATGATTTTTGACAATGCATTTGAACTTGTTTCGCCCTGTTTCTCTCACCTTTAAAAGCAAGGAGTCTCTTCTTGACTGACCTCATGGAATAACTTCTTTTTAAAAAAGTAGCAAAATTTCTTTAGAAAGTCAAATGCTTCAGCCTAATAAGCAATAGATATAATTATCCCTTCCTTATGATAATGCTTTCCCTTTTGTTCCACCATGTCTCCCCTGGGGAAGGGTGCACTGAGGAAAGGCTGTAGACTGAAGCTGGCAGCTCTGCATGAGCCAGCATTCACTGTGGCCTTCAGCTCTTGTGCACTCCTCTCAAGGACTGAAAACATCAATGTATGAAGACCAATGAAGACCAAGGTGCTTAAGTGGGGCAACACAATTAAAGGCAAAGTTAAATAAAGAAAAGAAGGAAAGAATTAGGAACTTTTCTAGCTTTACAAGTGACATATAAAATGAACATACACATATAGTACATATTTCAAAGCAAAAATGCATTTTAGGCTGAGAAAGGGCCTTTGCAGTCATTGAGTTCAATTATCCATTTTTTTCAAAGGAAGAAAGTAAGGCTTAGAGAAGTTACTGGCATTATAATGACATTAGAGAGGCAACACATTTAAAGGTGATGGAGTAAGCTTTGCCTAGTAATTATTTGGAAAAAAAAACCACATATGAAATAGTTGCAATTCCATATACAAACAACTTAGAACCCCCCTGAAAAAATCCTCAATGGTAAACAAAAATAAAACATGGGCCATAGTCATACAAGTTAAATCATTTGATTTAATATATATATACATATACATATATATGCATATATATATATATATAGTCAATACGATCTGGCTGTATGCTTATTACTAACATGGAGATCTGATTGATATAAAGATATATAGACTGCAAAAGGATCCACTTGTTTTCAGCTGAGCTTTGCAGTTCAGAGAATTATTCAATTACATGTGGGCTACTGAGGCCTTGGTCAATAGGATCTGCATTTAGTGAATAAGCCCTACTACTGTCCCTTCTGCATTCCTCTAAGTGCTTTTCCATCTGTAATGAAATCTCCCTGGATTTTACTACCTTTTATATTTTTGTATCTGATTCAAAATCCATTTGTGTAGTAGAGATGTCCCATCAATATGCAAATCCTTCGGAAAGCCCTAAGTTGAAACAGAATAAGTCTACATAAGTGGATTGCAATAGAATTAGGGCAGCCTAAATTTTAAAATTGGACGGCAACCACAAGCAGAGGTGCCACAGAGAAGAGATTACACTGGAGAATCAAATTAGCCTTTCAATTCAATGCTGAGTCAAACGAATGGCAAAAACTTCCCCCTGCCCTGCTGCTATTACATATAAACAATTAAAATTTAATGTTGCATATAAACCAAAACTCACTTAGCAGTCATCAGATATAAAGATAAAAGACAACGCCCAGCTCATTAGCAAAGTACGATGTTTGGGTATATTGAATTGGTCAAATAAAAAATTCATGATTTTATCTTATTTTCTGTTCAATTTATTAATAATCTTCATATATGTATATATTTATGGCTTTGAGCAAAGACAAAAGAAAAAAATCTAACTTGTCCCTGATCATACAGTCATTGTAAGAATCAATAGTTCTATTGTCTTCCCAGCAGCAGGAGATTCAACCTTTCCATTAATACATTAAATTCTGTACAGATGGAAAATTCCATACATATGAGCTTATCTATGTACAGAGAAAACAGGTCACTTCTTCAACTTGCAATGGATGAACCTTTATATTACAGGAATGTGGGTCCATTTTTCCCCTAACTTAAGTGTGTATATATACATTCATACATATAAATATATATATATATATAATATGTATATGATTTATACCCTGTACCATTTTGGGGGGTTTAACATTCAAACCCTAGATTTTGTCCATTCGATTACAAAGTCATTAAAAAGTTTATCATTTCACTGAAAGACCATGCAAATAAATTTTACTTATTTCTCCATAGTGATCAAAATTAAAAAAAAATTATATATAAAAATATTTCACTACTAAACCTATCATTCCTATCAAATGTAAATTGTAAATACTTTAAAGGACCAAAATATCTTAATAATTCAAATATATTTTTCAATTTCATAATAAAATAAAAAATTTGGTTCTGTTAAGTATGTGGTCTTACAGTGTATCCATATATGTGTGTGAACATACACATATATATTTATAGTCTACACAATTACTTTCTTATGTACTATTCCTATGCCATCAAATATCAGCAGCACATTAAGGTTAAAATTACATTGATTACCATTGGTAGTTATTTCCACATGAGTGGGAATTTCTTAGAAAATAAAAATAACAACTCTTTTTTTTTATTCTCTGCATACTATTTCAGTAAAAGGCATAACAGGCCTCATAGGTCTAAACTCTGTCCACTCTAGGACATTTTTTCTGTTTTCAATAACACATCTTGAAGTGTAATATATGGTTATGTGTAACTCCTACATTCAGAGTTTATATCTGCATTAAAGAAACTTCAGACTTTCCCCTTAGAACATTTCCTTAAGGTGGATTGGTTGGGACATGTGTTTGGTATTTGCAATAGTTGATTACCAGGACTCTTCAGAGTGTGTTCCAGTTATCCACTATTTACTGTGAGAAAGTAGGCACAAATGATTACTTAGGAAAGTCTTTTGTGAAGAAACTGAACAAGGACCAGTTTACAAAATCATGGGAAGATCTGAGCAAAGGAAAGAAACATTCATACAACAGTAAAGCTTTAACCCTGCTTTCTGTCACTTTTTCTGATTACTGTAGACACTTAAAATAATAAACCTTCTATCTATGGATTATGTAGGACATTACATGCCTTAAGATTGACTATCCACTTAGTTACACTATACACAGAGCAAGCCGTGCATTCCCAAACAGACTTGATGCTATATTATATTTATTTCTTTTAAATTAACACCACAGTTAACTACCAGCTACAGTGAAGACATAGAATGCACTTGAAATGCTAAATCAAGCTGTGCTTACAAATGACCCTTTAAATAATAAGAAAAATAAAATCTCATTCCTAGACTTAAATTAGAGATTCCAAACCAGCATTATAGGAATTTAAAGGTAGACACAATTTATGAATTTTGAGTTTTATAAAGCCAAGAAATATTGTAAGCTTTTTTCCCCCTACAATGTCTGATTGAACCTATTTTTTTCCAAAAAGCATGCAGGGAATATTTTCAGACACTTGCTTATGGCAAGGAAGAAGAAAAGTGATGGTTTTAGTGAAATACAAGTAATTTGCAGGATCAAGCATAGAATTTTGCATAAAAAACATTGTAAGTAAAAGTAACAGTGTATGTTTCAAGCTATTGGGTTACATTTGAATGCTTGTCACAGTTAGGTTTGGTAAAATTTTCAACTAAGTTTTGAAGTGAAGCGATGACACTGAATTCCAAAACAATGACTTTGCTGTAGCATACCACACTGCAGTTATTTTTTTTTTGTTTGGGTCAGAAAAGTTATTTAAAACTGACATTAATTGAGCATTAGGTCTTTCTTCATAAATGTCTGGCATCACAGTGCATAGACAGTAGTTCACTCAGCTTTCAGAAACAAGATCAATAACCAGGTTTGCAGTTGGAACTATCCAGAGCAGTGATTGTGACAGTCCTACTGGAGATGCTTTGATCCGATGGTGTTCTTCAACCTAATTCAGAATGGAAAGCACCAAAACATAGTACGATCTATAAAATGGGACCTGCCAATGAATATACTGTTAAATGATTGTTCACAATTTGGAGGTGGACATGCAATTAATGGAAGGTAGAAAAAAGAAATTTGTTTTAGTTGCTGTTCACTAGCTCATTCGAATTACCTTCTTAAAAGTAAAGTTCTTAGAGTTAACAATGTCTTTTCACATATGGAGGTTATGGTGATTTGATTTTTCATTCAATCTAGGAATTCTTCGTCAGGTAGAGAAATACATATATCAAAGAATTTTTGAGTCAATGAAGGTTAAAAATAAATAATCTTACAACAAAATTTAGACTCCTTTAATGATTTAAAGAAATGAAGACATAACACTGAATGCTAAACAGGTCTTTAAATTTCTTTGGGGATCTTTAAATATATATGTATTTTATGTATATATGTATATATATATTTACAGTTTGTATATAGGGTAGAGCTGTCTAAAATATTTCTTCAGAACTACAGAGACCTATTCAGGACATAGATTAAAATAGTTTCTGGGGGAAAGTCTCAGTTTATAACAGTACTTTCTGCTTTTATAATCAGCAGAGATCATAAATTTGAAGCAAATCGTGGTTTGTCTCCTTCTAGGTCTGTACTTAAGACTGTGGAGGAATCTCTCTGTAGTGTAGCTGCTGCTGGTGGGGGGGCTGGGACAGATCCTCTGTGGGGAGGGATTGCTCCCGAAGACATCTGTCGAAACAGAGTGACTCTCTGAGGGACACTGCCCCTGGCCCCTGCCTGAATGCCTGTGCCATGGATAGCAGAGACAGGCTGTGGGATGGAAGCTAGAGACTCTCCTACTGTGGGATGAGGTCTGGAAATCAGAGTGGAGATCTCATGAGGCAGCGAAGGCTGAGAGGCTGATAGGGGTCTGACCTCTCGGGTCAGGTTGGTGTTGTGAAGAGCCTGGGTACTCCTGTGCACCTCATTTTTCTGGGAGGAGATCGTGGGTGTTTGCGGTTGCTGCTGCTGCTGCTGCTGCTGCTGCTGCAGAGGCTGAGGTGGTGGCTGTGGCTGCTGGGGTGGTGGCTGCTGGGGTGGCTGTGGTGGAGGTGGTTGCTGCTGCATCAGTGACAGCTGGGAAGCAGTTGGAGAAGCATATTGAAAAGTTCGAGCTGCCAGAGGGCTCTGGACTGGAGGGCTGCAGACCGCTGTGGTGTAGGAGCAAGGTGACAGGATGACAGCTTGTTGTGGGGTCTGGGTGCTGGGACTTGGGGAATGCAGGTTGCTATGAGACAGGCTGGTTGCTGTGTAAACGGGAGGAGATTGTGTCCTCATTCGGGAGGAAGGAGTAGTAGTTGAAGTGCTGGAATTCAGGGTTGGCATTTGGGGGAAATTCATTGGAGCAATGGCCTGCACCATTTCCCTGTCATGCTTTACGATCTGTTTCAGGATCTCGTTCTCCTGATTGTTGAAAACACCAGTATTCAGATCCT
Organism: Phalanger gymnotis; assembly: GCA_028646595.1. Classification (NCBI taxonomy): domain Eukaryota; kingdom Metazoa; phylum Chordata; class Mammalia; order Diprotodontia; family Phalangeridae; genus Phalanger; species Phalanger gymnotis. The sequence goes on from CM053622.1 coordinate 333,729,443, forward strand.
TCTGGAACTTCTGCAGAAGAATAGAATTCTTCTTTCCTGTCAGCAGAAGAAGGAGTAAGTTTAGAAAACCTCTAAGCAAAGAATGACAAGCCAGACTGAGGATGCTCCAGATAACCTAAGGCTGGGACTATTATTAAGATTATTCCTTTAAACCTCACTGAAGCTCCCTAAGACTTAATTTTCTCATTTGTTTTTGTGAAATGGGGATAATAATTCGTGTATTTTCTTACTTTGTAGTTGTCATAAGGAAAGTTTTTCATGAACTTTAAAGTACTATAAATGTAATCGGTAATTTGTTTTGGGGAAAGGCAAGATAAAGTGGTGTTCTACATTAATGTAGGAAATTTTTGGTGTGGGAACTCCATCTGCCAATGCAGAGTGGCAATACATCTGTAAACAAGTCTTAGAGAGCTACGTGGAACATTAGGAAGATTTCTATGGTCACACAGCTAGCACGTATTAGGGGCAGGACTTATGCGTCTTATGTTATCAATATTATTATTACTGACCTTTTATCTCACTTTCAATAGAGTCCAGATGGAAATGACCCTGAGACAAATTACTATTCTACTATCACTTTTATGTTTAATATTTTATTATTATTATTTTAACATCATCATCAGTACTACTACCACTGCTTCTCTAGAAATTGTATTTACCACAGTGTGAAATTACAGATACAGCAGAAACAGTGCCTTGAATATAGGCAAGAAAAAATGGTATTTTTCAAATGCATCATTAATAAAATTAATTTAGCAATACCCTTAATATTCTAGTATCTGGAATATGGCTGAGATTCTAGAATATATCTCTAAATAGTATGTATGTACATATGTATGAATGTACCTATATACATATATGTACTGTTCACAATGCTAGGTAAGAATCTCCACTCTAAATAAAATGTTAGTCTAAATGTAAATGGGACATCCCATTAAAATGGTAGGATACTGTGTTGGAATTTACTGAATAATTTTAATGTTCAAAAAAAATTCTACCTGTCTACTTATCAAGCTTTCCTAATTTCCTGAGTGCTGAACCCTGATAGAAGTAATAAATACAAATGCTTGCCTAGCATACTTCCTGAAACTAATTAGATATTTGTAAATAGTGACCACCAGAACAGGAGGAGTGATGCTTCTGTGAATGTTATACAAAGGCTCCATATTTGTGTCACATCTGGTTGCTTGGCATTAATTTCATCATTTCCTCATCTGAGAACTTAAGGCTTCTGACAGTCAAATAAGAATGAAAGGAGTATTCATTAATTTGCATCAAATAAGAATATTTGTATAGTATCTGGTACATAACAGGTGCTACATAAATACATATTTCCTTCTTTCTCTTTTCAAATTCCCCTTTCTCTTATATTGTTTTATTTTAATACTCTAAGTATCAATAACGTCTCTGGTCCATCACCCCCTCAGCACCTAGATAAACCTTCATTGGTTGCTGGGCCAGAAATCATCACCAGGTGGTCCCTGCTGATGCACCTCTGGAAACTGAGGAAGGCTGGGAGCTGTTATTTTACTTGATTTCTTTAGTATAGTGAGGAAACTCTCCTTGACAATGAAGATGGGTGGCTGTTCTGTAATTAAGCATCCTAGATAGTTGTGCAGGTCACAGAGATTATGACTTGCTTAGCATCATATAGCAGGTATGTGTCAGAGTTGAGACTTGAACCCAGTTTATCCTGACTCTGAGGTAGGCTCACTGTGTGCTATTTCTCACTGCTTCTCTGTTGATATTATTTCACAGTTTTGAAAGAGGAAAGGTGCTGAGGAGCTCGATGCTTAGGCACCATTAAACTGCCTGGCTTATTTTATGCCAATCTGTGGTTGAATATTTCCGCTTGTAAAAACATGTTTAATCAGCCAGCAATACATACTGGTTAGTTACAAACTTTGGTTCTCTAACACTGTGAAAAGTAGTTTTTAACTACAGTATATTCTTTCCTTGAAAATGTTAATGCTGCTTCCAGAGTTGCTCAACTAGATAAGCAAGGAGCAGCCAGATATTGTGAGATTCTGTCTCCCTCAATTAATTCCAATACAACTGGGGATAAGAGACAACTTCCACCCCAAGCATATTTGCTCATAAACAAGCATGCTTCCAGGCATAACTCAATTCATCATTTACTGACATTCGATCCTCCTGCATTACTTTCCTTTATTATCAAAGACACAAGAATCCCCAATGTATGGCAGAGGGGCCGAATAAAATAGCATGCCCATATAGTACCTTAACTTCTTCCTTTCTAGATTGCAGACTATTATGCAAGCTGGGATTCTGGTAGCACAAGGAAAAGGAGGAAATAAGGTTTTATACACTATTGAGCTTAGGAGTAAAGCCCCTGCTCCCCACTTAGTGACCCTCATTCCCTCAGCTACAAGGGATGCTGCCACCCTAAATTCTCCTCTCAAAGTAACTTGGATAGGTAGGGAGTTTCGACCTGAAACAAAATTAAAAGTAACAATTATTTAAATCTTCTTTTAAGAAATTGAGAGACACCTTTGCATAGTGGATAGAGAGCTAGGCTTAGAGCCACCAAGACTTGGGTTCAAAGTTTTGTTTCTGACATAAATTGGCTGTGACTCTAGGTATGTCATTTAATTTCTCAATGCTCTAATCTAGGCAACCCCTTCAGGACTATAAATTGCAGAGATGGTGCTGATCTGCATTGGTAGAGAGAGTTGCCTATATCAATAAAATCAAAGGTCCATCTTTATCTCTTTAAAAAATTGAGTAAAAAGAACCAAAGTGTGCTCCAGCAGATCCCAATCTCCACTCACAGAGACAATCTATGGAAAGACAAAGACGTGAGACGTGGACAAAAATAGTGTAGGACGAGAAGGCACAGATGGGTTGTGATCTGCACCAGTGGAAGCAATACTCACACTGGAGAGATCTCAGACCCATTGGAGTATTCAAGTGACTAAAGTTTTGACAGCACTATAGCTAAACGTTCTAATAGCAGAGGAAACTTTAAGAAAGGAGGTATTAATAATCTAGGAAAAATATCAATGTTGGATATCTCTAAATAGGCTACTCCCACCTGTGTCTACACTTCAGTCATTTCCACATTCCCCACTGAGGTTAGGTGGTCATTTTTGAACTTTTTAATGTAGAGACAAATATCTCTGAAAAACACATTGGTTCAAGCCCCCGAATACATAGTTTTGTCTGTAGTGTAGATTCAGGCTTAAGTCTATTGGACATTTTAGTTCTATTTCGATTACGACATACAATTTTATTTATTTATTATTTTAGTTACCTGAACAGTCATACAGTGTTGGTATCGCTGTGGAAAGCAGATTGCATAGCTAGCAAAAATAAAAGAAAATTAAACCTATAGCATGCAGAGCAGAATATCAAGCATGGTTTGAGAAATTGTTCGATAGTCATCAGAAAATTGTTATTTTCCATATACTAGCTAATACACCAACTCTGACCTATAATCTAGCACATGGATACTTCAAGTGCACTAAACAAAAATGAAATTGCCTTGGTGAGCAAGAATGCAATAAAAAAAGAATACCTATCCGATCTAGTCGGTCAATTGCTACTGTTTCGAAGGCTCTCCTCATCATGGGGTACTCTTCCAACACCTCATTGAAATTGTCCACAGACAGTGAATAGAGGCGGCAGTAAGTATCAGCTCGGACACTGGCTGTGCGGCGGCCTTTTGTTAAAAGGCAAATTTCTGTTGAAGTAAAAGAAATGAATGTTTAATAAGCAAAAAAGTCAATTAAGGCCCTAAGAAATTCCAAAAATATTTTTACTAAAAGTATTCAGCAGCCAAGCAACCTCAGCCCAGAGGCAGAGTTGCTGTTTAATTGCAGGATTCCTTTTGAGGATTCCCATCATCTTTGAATAAACATTTGTTAAGCATATGTGCTTAATACAGTGTGCTAAATACAGATTTGAAGAAAGGGAAAAAATACCTTCCCTCGAGAAGCTTACACTTTAAGGGCAGGGAGGAGATGATAAGTTCTGGATATTAAATGGCAAAATACCCACTGTTTTCAAAATAGTTTCTAGTGCTTTGAATAGAGACAGTAAAAATGATATCTTCAGAAGCTTGAAAGAGAAAAATATTACAAATACCATAAATGTTCTTTCAAGGATCAGCTCAGATTGAACCTCTTCCTGAATTCTGCTTTTTCCCCCCTTGATCTACATACATCCAGGAGTAATTTATCCCTACTCCCAGACCCTTAAAGTATTTTGTTTCTTGAAAATTTGTTACTTTTTACCGTGTATTGTAGTAAGCCATTCCTTTCTCCCTTACTAGTTCAGAGAGACAGTGACCTAAAGGTTTTGGTTTGGAGGCAGAGGTCCTGAGTAAGTAATTTTAACATTTATTCTCTTCAGTATGATCTTGGATATGTTGTCTAACCTCCCAGAGCCTCTTTAATGATTGGTCAAATGGTGGACTAGATAGTATCTCCAGTGCTCCTTTCTTGTTCTCCATCTAGGACCGATGGTGTGTCTGCGTTCCCTTTCCAGCTTTTAGCATGGGCCCTTGCTCATGGCAGGCACTCAATAAAAGTCTTTCAAATGAATATCTATAGTATTATTCACTGTTGCTCAACTGTTTATTCAGGTCTAACTGTTTCTGAGCATGTGGACCATGGCACACCAATATTGTCCATGGTATTTTTTGGCAATGATGCTAGAGCGATTTGTCATTTTCTTCTGCAATGGATTAAGGCAAACAAAGGCCGAGTGACTTGCCCAGGGCACACAGCTATTAAATGTTTGAAGCTTGATCTGAATTCAGATCTTCCTGACTCTAGACCCAGCATTCTGTCCATGGAGCTATCTAGCTGCCTCCTATATTATATCATACAGTAAAACATGAATTTATGTACCTAGATTGCCAACCCAAAGTAATCAGAAAAGATTTTGCTTTTTCTTCTCTACTGGAAGATCTGCAGTGTTCTAAAATTCTGTTTTCCTTGGGCTCTACAAGATTAATTCAACAAATATATAGAATATATAGACAAATATATAAACAAATCTAAGTCTGGCATCGTGATAGATACAAAACCATACAGAACGTGGATTCTGATCACAAGGAGCTTATAATATTGCTGTAGAGATAAATGTCATTAATTTGGCTTCAATAGTCTCATAATTAGCTTAGTAGTTTCATACATTTGTGGTTATTAAGGACGTTTTTTAAAACATAAAAGAACTCATCATATATCTTATGCTATAATTTCTCTAGAGTTTCTGAAAATATGGTCATCAGATTCATTTCTTTTAAATAGATGCTGGGGCTGTGAAAAAATAACAAGCTTGATATTTCCTGTGATCAGGCACAACTGGAAGAGAGTTCTAACTAGTTCATTCCTGGCATAGCTGACATATATAGCTAGTGCATTCACAAAGTGCATTCTCATTCTAAGTGCCTTGGTATGGACCAGGCCCCTATGGTGATTTCTTTGGTAAAATCACAAATCTTTTGTTTTAGGGAATCATGACCCAACATTTGACTTTTTAAAAAAGAATCTAGGTTTCCATATATGTTTATTGAAAAGGAAGCACCTGTGTCTAATTTACTAAATCAAAAGATCTGAAAGATCCTCTCTTGCAAAGTGCATAAAAATCTACTTCATGTCCCAAACTTTCAAACCTGATGAGTAGTAACAGAATTATGAAAACACTGATCTTTTCATTCCAGAAATCTGAGTTCTGAATCCTTAGCTAATTGTGATGAGAAACTGGACAATGTGAACATGGCCAAAGGATGGCATTGTGCTCATAATTTTTGCAGATATGGACCTTGGGATCCAGAGCAAAATGTCACACAGGAAAATGACAGATCCACAATTCTGAAGACTGTTACATTAAATTAGTAAATTATTCTGTAGATCAAATATGATCATTTTAAATGTTTTTTTTCAGTCTTAAAGCATGACATCAGTGTTAGCTATGATGATGATAATGATGATAATGTTATACTCCTATCAATATTACTGATAACACATTTTAAGTCTCTGTGGTACAGTAGAAAGAGAACTGGATCTGATGTCACATGATCTTCCTCTAAAACCGTATGTGTGGACTTTCAGAGACAAGTTGGTGTAAACCACTGTCACTCTCCCACATTCATTTCTGAACAACCATAAAATAGCACCACAGAACAAATTCTGGAAGAGAGGAGCCAGACGAATGATGGGAAGGGGCAGTCTTTTAGCTCAGGAAACTTGGAGGATTGGTAGGAAAGGTCCATCTCAGTCGGGTGAAAGGGGAGTGCATTCCAGGACAGGAAGCATCCCAGCAAGCCAGCAGGAAGCCTTACTTACCTCAGCAAAGCAGTGGGAGATCCTGAGTTCCACTGTGGTGGAATAGGCAAATGTCAACACCAGGACCCCCTACATGCTTTAGCATAGCCATAGGAAGCAGCAGACTCCAACTCAGGGTACCACCATGTGCTTTCAGCCTAGCCCGATGCACTCAGGCATCATCCAGGGGCTCTAGACCTCCACATGCTTTGGTGCATCTCCTGGCAGGTATACATCTTCCAGGTGTCAGACCCCCATGTTCTTCAGTGTAGCCTTGGGCAAAAGCAGAAAAACCCCACCTCTCCTAAGCCTACACTAGATACCACCACTAGGACCCCAGCTCATCACCAGGTGAGCTGCCAGAACCCTACAGCCTCCAGCTACTAGCACCTTGGGGCCCATTGCACAAAGATAGTGACCAGGTCTCTGGCCCCCAGCACAAGAAGGCTGGATGGTGCCAGTAATGCTCCAGCTGGAGAGCTCAACTTTAAAAGACAAGTAATAGGCAAAAAAGATGATCAAGAAGCAAAATGAACATTGACCATACAAAGTTACCATGGTGACAGGGAAGATCAAAACGCAATCTCAGAAGAGGATAACATTGACAATATGCCTACATACAAAACCTCAAAAGGGAATACGAACTGGTCTCAAGCCCGAAAAAGTCTTCTTGGAAGAGCTCAAGAAGGATTTTAAAAGTCAAATAAGAGAGGTTGAAGGAAAAATGGGAAAAGAAATGAGACGTATGCCAAAGAGAATCAACAGCTTGGAAAAGGAAGGACAAAATTTGACTGAAGAAAACAATTCCTTAAAAATACAATTGGGCTTGAATCCCCTCCAAATACTTGTAAAAATGACTCTAAACAAATTCGAGAGCAGCAGAACCCATAAAATGACAGAGTAAAAGAAATTTCCAGCCCAAGACAACCTGGAAGGTCAACAGGAAAGATCTGTTGCAGCAGTCTGAAAGAAGAGCTCAATCCAGCATGGACCACACTGGCACATACGAGGCCCTAGAAAAACTGGAGCAATCCTTGGGGGAATGAAACACTCATAGCTGTGGTGCTTTCCAGACTTCTCAACCCACAAACCCCAAGGGCAATCTAGAAGATCAGTAGGAAAAGTTTGTCACATTTGGTTGAGAGAGGAGTGTAGTCCTGCCCCAGTCCCAGGGCAGCAGTGGTGGCAGCAGGGGCAGTGACTGCTTCCAAAGCTCTCAGTCCACAGACAGTGGGAGGATTGAACAGCTGACTGAAGCAGGGTTGCAGGGATCTCTTTGCTGATTCTGAGGCAGGATTGTCTTCCTTTGCCTCTTCCTTGGATCTGGGTTGCAGTCCTGGGTGGCAGTTCTTGGACCAGGAGGAACACTGGCATCTTGTCATGTGGGTGGAAAGGGAATCATCCTCAGAATTCCAAAGCAGAAAAGAGTGTTTGTGGTCACTCACAGAACAGAGCACAGACCAGTAGAAGAATGAACACCTCTCCTTTGATCATACAACCTTGG
>CM053622.1:333737739-333762040 GCA_028646595.1 Phalanger gymnotis
GAAAAGTTATATTTAAAGAGGGGAAACATTACTTTCTTATTTTTGAAGTCCTAAAGGACTCTATAAATTGAATTTGAAGGTATATAATATGTGCAAAGAGCTTTCCAAATCTTAAAGTGTTATATGGATGTTAGTTATTATCATTGATATTATTATTATTAATTCCAAATACAAATTGAATGAGGCATTGGCCTGGTAATGAACATCACTTGCTTTTGATTTTAGGAGATTCTACATGATGAAAATGGCACAAAAATTCTTTGACAGGAGAAGTAGTACATTTGATCACCCACCACCCCATCAGCACCAAAACCCCCCACCGAAACTGGATTCAGATGACCTGAGTTCATCACAATTCCACAACCTACTGGCCATATGACTTTGAGCAATGTACTTAACTTTCTAAGTCTCGGTTTGACAATCTGAGAAATGGAAATAATAATACTGCACTACCTACCTCAAAAGGTTGTCAGGTTGTCATGAGGAAATCATTTTACAAATGTTAAATTCCACATGAATGTGAAATACTATTATTGCTGTTGTTGTTTTTATTATTTCGAAACCATCAGCACCAAAAAGACCATTTATTGAATAGTTCTAAGAGGCATGTCACTGTTTTTGGTTGCAAAGTTTTAAGGGTAAATTCAATTATCAAATAACCCATGCATTTATTCCCTTTCCCCTCATGTGTACTGTTTATATTTAATTAATCTATTTTATATGTTTAATATTATATTTAAAATATTTTTCATTTCATTATATTTTTTGTTTTTGTCTATCTTGTCCCCCTATCAAAATTGTGAGCTTTTTAGTGGTTCAGTGCTGCTGAACCTCTTACATCTTTCATAGTGCCTACTATATGAATGCTTTGTGTACTTTTAAAAGGTTAGTAATATTTCAATGGGAGGCAGTAACATATGAGGGAGAGTGCCCAAAACTGGCTCAAAGGTCCATCTCTACCATTTACTAGATGTATGACACTGGATAGGTCACTTGATCTGCTTGGGTCTTTCTTTATCTGAAAATTGAGGGAATTACAGGAGATTATCCCTGAGCTTCTTGCATCTCCAATAGTTCTAACTTTGTATTCTAGGATAGATCCCAATACCTACTTAGAGGCCTATTTTCAACTTCACAGATAATATTATGCCCTGTTACCCTGCTGGGTATCTCCCCAATGTGCCGGAACCTGCCAAGCACTTTATAAACATTCTTTAATTAAGCCTCATAACACATCTGTGAGTTTTATGGGCCATGTGCATAATGCAAAAGAAAAAAAAATCTGAAGGATTTGGCAAAGTTCCCTATGATGTCCTTACTACCAGAGTGGATAATTAAATTGCTTCTGGAAGCTCTGGTGGTCTGGGAGGGAGGTGGGGAAGGGGATGAATTCCCAAGTGGTTGTTTAGTAGAAAAAAACAGAGGCAAATTTGCATGCATCTTTTAGGCTAGAATAGGCTGAAAGTAGTTTTCCAAGATCCCTTGGGCAGCTACTATTCAATTCAACAGGCATTTATTAAGTGTCTAACTATGTGCAAGGCAAATGATTGCATATGTTATGCTTTTGTACTAGGCTCAATTCAAGAAACATCCATTAAATAAATGTATACTATGAGTCCAAGAGTCCTGTGCTACAAGCTGGGGAAGAGAGAGTTTAAAGAAGACCTAATCCTTGCTGTTACAGAACTTCAGAATTTTGTAGGGCTATATTGCAAATATAAGAATGACTCATGTAAAATAGGGTACAATATCCAAAAAAAATTGCATAAGGGTTTTACGGGAATTTTCCTAGTTATGCAGCAACAGTCACCTAAACACAAAGGTGAATTAATTTGGTAATAGTTTCTATACCATCTGGAAGTAAAACTGGTCAAATCTGGTCAAAACCTCTGGTGATGAGGACTGGTCCTTCCTATGAATGGGAATCTGTAGGATTTCCCTTGCTGTGCTTTACTTGGCCCTAGAGAATAAGTCTGTCTGCTGGGTAACAGGAATACAAAAACAAAAGCAAAACAGTCTGTGCCCTCAAGGAGCTTAAATTACAATATCCCACTTAATGTCACTTCTGGTTGAATACTTTCAATAGTAGAGAACTCAATGCAATAAGGCAAATCATTACATTTCTAAATAGATGTGGTTAGTTATTAGAAATGTTATTTGCTCTATGTTGAACCAAAATATGACTTCTGTAACTTCTATTCCCTGGTCCTAATTCTGCCCTCTGGAATTATCTGAGATATATTTATATATAACGAATCTGTGATACTGTAAGTGTAAGAACTTCCTCCATTAATGCAACCAAAATCCATCTTAACTTAGCGAATAAGTCTCTTGGGCTCAAGAGCATTAAATGACTTGTACATGGTCATATGGGAAATAAGCGTCAAAGGTGGAATCTTAATTCAAACACATACTGTTTGAAATGAAATTCAAGATGCTTTCTTCCTTCTGTTTAATTTTGGGTCTTTCTGCAGTGTCTGTCCAAATAAAATATAGGGGAAGCTAGGTGACACAGAGTGATAGAGTGTTGGGCTTCAAGTCAGAAGATCTAAATTCAAAACTGGCTTCAAACACTTACTAGTTGTGGGACCCTGAGCAAGTTACTTAGCTTCTGTCTGCCTCAATTTCCTTAACTATAAATAATAGGAATTACTTCCCACGGTTTTTGTGATGATTGAATAAGATATTAGTGAAGTGCTTGCCAAAGGGTCTGACACATGATAGGTGCTTAATAAGAGCATAGCAAAGATTATGGGGGTAGAAACAGCAACCTAGACAAACTCTAGCAATATTCCCCTATGAATAAATTTAAATTATTCCACCGTATTGAATTCTGGAACTGCATAGTCAACCAAATGTCAGGTGAGATATTTTTCTAGCCCAAGAGAACTTAGGAGATTGGAAGATGTATCTGATACTAGGGTAGAAGACTACTTGGAGGGCACACACTGGCAGCACTAGCAATGAGTATTGGAGGAAACTGTGACAGGACCAGTGACAACAATTTCAGGAGATCTTAACCTGGAAAAGGCAAAGGGATTGCAAATCTGGTCAAAGTGATTATAAGGGCCACTGTGCTGGCACTAGATGCAGGGCTTTTTGGCAACTCCATTGTAGTTCTGGGTCACAGTTCCAGGGTGAAGGATCATTAGCATTTGTTGCTACGAGGGAACAGGGATTTGGTCACAGTTCAAGGGCAGAGAGGAGCTCTAAAATTTGTGACTTAAGGAGAGTAGGAAACCTTCCTGCTCATATGTCAGAGCATACATAGACCAGAAGAGTAATGTTCGCATCCTGCCTGGATCACATCACCTTGGAAGCATTAAAAACTTGCAAATCCCCAGAACTAGCTCTGAAAATAACAGGAGAAAAAAAGCTCGAAGCCTGGGATAGGGCTTCCCCACACCCAAATGAACTTTAACATAAAGTTCAAAATGAATAAACAGAAAAGAAAAATGAGGGGGAAAAGAGCCTGGCCATAAAAACTACTGTGTTGACAGGAAAGATCAAAACACAAACTCACAAGAAGACAACAATATGAAAAAAGCTATAAGCAAATCCTCAAAACAAAATTGCAAGTTGGACACGATTCCCATAAAAAATCCTGGAAGAGCTAAAGAAAGAGATAAGAGTGACAGAGGAAAGAAATGAGAAAAGAAAGGAAAGTGATGGAAGAAAATTATGAAAAGACGAATAACAACTCAGTAAAAGAGGTATAAATCTACTGAAGAAAAAACACCTTAAAAAACAGAAGTAGCCAAATGGTAAAAAGGGTACAAAAATTCACTGAAGAAAAGAGCTCCTTAAGGAGCAGAATTGGCCAAATGGAGAAAGAGGTACAAAAATCTCATTGAAGAAAATTATCCCTTAAAAATTAGAATTGGGCAAGTGGAAGCTAATGATTCAATGGGACATTAAGAAACAATAAAATCTAAAGAAGAAAATGTGAAATATCTCCTCAGGAAAAAGTCTGACTTGAAAGATAGATCAAGAAGTGATAATTTAGTAATTATTAGAATACTTGGAAATTATGATTTAAAAAAAGAGTCTAGACATCATATTTCAAGAAATTATCAAGGAAAACTACGCTGATATCTTAGATGCAGAGGGTAAAATATAAATTGAAAGAATCTACCAATCACCTCATTAAAGAGATCCCAAAATGAAAACTCCCAGGAATAACATAGCCAAATTCCTGAGCTCCCAGGTCAAGGAGAAAATATTTCAAACATCCAGAAAGAAACAATTAAAATATCGTGGCACCAAAGTCAGAATAATGCAAGATTTATTGGCTCCAATGTTAAAGGAACAAAGGGCTTAGGATACGATTTTCCAGAATGTAAATCCAAGTAGCTTGGATTACAACAAAGAATAACCTACCCAGCAAAAGTGTGAATAATCCCTCAGGGGGAAATGTATACTTAATAAGTGATTTCTAAGCATTCCTGATGAAAAGATCAGAACTGAAAAGCAAATTTGACACCCAAACATGAGACAAAAGAAGCATAAAAAAGGTAACAATAAGAGAGAAATCTTTTATATTCCTTTATAGGAGTATGACACATGTAACACCTTTTAATAACTTTAATCCTTAGGACAGTTAGGTGTCTACATGGACAGAGTGCACAGTGTGAGTCAGTTATGTTGGGATGATGTAAAAAAAGTATGAGAAAAAATGTGCTGGGAGAAGGGGAAAGGACGAGGAAGAATGGGGGAAGTTAATGAGGTACACAAGGAAGAGCTTATACACTGGAGTGGGAAATGGGAATGGAAGTAGGCATCACTTGGACCTCTCCCTCATCTGAACTGGTTGAAAGAATGAAGAATAAATACACACATTCAGTTGGGTATAGCAATCTATCTTACCAAACACAGAAAGAAGTAAATGGATAAGAGAAAGAGAAGGATAATAAACAGAGGGCAGCTGAGGGGAAGCAGAGTTAGGAGCAAAACACACTTTTGAAGAGGGATGGGGTAAAAAGAAAAAAAAAGACAAAGAGAAGAAAAAAGGATGAAAGAAAATATTCGAATAGCAATCATAACCATGAAGGTCAATGGGATGAACTCACCCCTAAAATGAAAGCAGATAGCAAAATGAATTATAAATCAGAATTCAACAATGTGTCATTTACAAGAAACCTACTTGAAACAGAAAAACATATACAAATTAAAATAAGAAACTGGAGGAGAATCTATTATGTTTTAGCTGAGGTACAAAAAAACAAAGATAGGAGGAGCAATCACGATTTAAGGGAAACTATAATTTGGTAAGTGGTACTATAGATACAGAATTAATATCAATATTAAATACATACGCACTAAATGGCATAGCACTCAAACTTTTAAAGAAAAAGTTAAATGAGCTATACTACTGGGGGACCTCAACTTTTCCCTCTCAGAAATAGATTTATTTAACCATTAAATAAGAACTTAAGATGAATAGAATCTTTTACAATTTAGATATGATGCACCTCTGCAAAAAATTGAATGGGAACAGAAAGGAGTATACCTTTTTTTCTTGTCGAACATGGAATCTTCCCAAAAATTGTCCATGTATTAGGCCATTAAAAATCTCATAAACAAATGCAGAAAAAAAGAAATATTAAGTGCATTCTTTTCAGACCACAATGCCATAAAATTGTGTGTGGTAAAGGGCTATGGAAATATAGATTAAAATTAATTGAAAATAGTTTTCATAATTGACAATGTAATTAATATATATAGGATTATTACAATAGATGCCTAAAAGGCTTTTGGCAAAGTACAACATCCATTCCTTTTAAAAAGACTAGAAAGATAGGAATAAGTTGCAACTATCTAAAGCCAAAAGCAAGCATCATTTCTAATAGGGATAAACTAGAAGCCTTCCTAATAAGATCAAGGATGAAGTAAGGATGTCCATTATCACCAACTTTATTCAATATTGTACAAGAAACGCTAGCTATAGTAATGAGACAAGAAAAAAGAAATGAAGGGAATAAGAATAGATAAGGAAACAAAACTATTAATATTTGCAGACCATATGGTGGTATACTTAGAGAACCCTAAACAATCAACTAAAAAACTAGTTGAAACATTTGAAACTCTAGCAAAGTTGGAGGATATAAAATAAACCCACATAAATTATCAGCATTTCAATATATTCCCAACAAAATCCAGCAGGAAGAGAGAAAAATGCCATTTAGTTTAACTGCAGACAATATAAAATATCTGCCAAGATAAACCCAATTACTATATGAACATAATTACAAAATACTTTTCACACATATAAAGACAGATCTAAACAACTATTAATTACTCACAAATAGGCCAACCCAATATAAAAAAAAAACTTATAATTCTTCCTAAATTAATTTATTTATTTAGTGCCAAAAAGTTATTTTATAGATCTAGAAAAAAACAACAAAATTCATCTAGAAGAATAAAAGGTCAAGGATATCAAGGAAATCAATGGAAAAAAAGTAAAGGAAAACCACCCAGTAGTACCAAATTTCAAACTATAATACAAAGTCATAAAAATCAAAACTATCTGGTACTGTTTAGGAAATAGAATAGTGGATCACTGGAATAAATTAGGTGCACCATTGACCATAGTAAATGACAAACATATGTCTTTGATAAACCCAAAGATCCAAATTTTGGGAGGCAAGAACTCAGATTTGACAAAATTTTCTGTGAAAACTGGAAAACGGTTTGGTAGAAATGAAGCATAGACCAATATCTCATACTGCATACCAAAATAAGGCTAAAATGGACACATGGCTTAGACACCAAATATGATAAGTAAATTTGTTGTTGTTGATCAGTTGCTTTAGTCATGTCCGACTCTTCATGATCCCATTTGAGGTTTTCTTGGCAAAGATACTGGAGTGGTTTACCATTTTTTTTATCAAGTTCACAAGTGTCTGAGGCCATATTTGAACTCATAAAGATGAGTCTTCTTGATACCAAACCTGTGCTCTATCCACTGCACCACATAGATGTCTATGATAATTAAATTAGGGAGCATGAAAAATATATAGATATCAATAGACAAATAGATAGATAGATAGATAGATAGATAGATAGATAGATAGATAGATAGATAGATAAATGTGTGTGTATAAGAAAATAATTTCTGACAACATAAAATATAGATAGGATCATTGGAAGTAAAATGGATAATTCTGATTACATGAAATTAAAATCTTTTGCATAAACAAAGCCAATGAAGCTAAAATTAGAACAAAAGTAGGAAATGGAGGTAAGAAAATTTTATGGCAAGTTTCTATGGTAAAGGCTTTATTTCTTAACTACATAGGAAACTGAGTCAAATTTATAAAATTAAGAGCCATTGCCAATTGATAAATGATCAAAGGTTATGAATAGTAGTTTTCAGAAAAAGAAATGAAAATTATAATCCCATGAAAAACTGCTCTAAATCATCATTAGAGAAATGCAAATTAAACCAACTTTGAGATACTATGTCACACCTTTCATATTGGCTATCATGACAGAAAGGGAAAATAACAAATGCTGGATGTGGAGAAGTTAGAACACCAATTCCCTGTTGGTTTAGTTATGAACTAGTCCAACATTTCTGGTGACCATCTTAAAACTGTGCCCAAAGGGGTCAAAAAACATACATACTTTTTGACCTAGCATTACCACTACTAGATCTGTTTCCCAAAGAGATCAAAGAAAAAGTAAAGGATATGTAAGACAAAAATATTTATAGCAGCTCTTTTGGTGGGGGCAAAGAATTAGAAAATAAGAGGATTCCAATCAATTGCAGAATGACTGAACAAACTGTAATTATGATTGTCATGTAATCTGTCATTCTATAAGAAATGATAAAGGGGATACTTTCAGAAAAAAAAAACAACATAGCAAGATACATGAATTGATTCATAATGCAGAGGACATAGAACAGAATCAGGGGATCATTGTACACATTAATATCAATAATATTAACACTTTCTCAAGTCTAAACAATCAACAACAATCAAAGTTAATAAATAAAGCCTTTATTTGTAGCTATTGTTTATTACCGAATTCTAAAGCTTCCTACTGAAATTTTAACAATTGGTTCTAGGCTCTGGTGACTCCCTACCCCCAATTCAATGTACCCATCATGCAGCTGAGTGCCATAGTCTAAGAATGAAAATTTTTCATTTATTTAATTCTTCTCACATAAATTTTCTCTTTGAATAATATGCAATTTTTCTTAAGTGCGTATCTGACTCGTTAACACCCACAATCCATAAATTCTAATGGCTCTCTTTCTTTTAGGATAAAAAATAAACTCCTCTGTTTAAAATTTAAAACCCTTCGTAATACGGCCCAAATTTATCTTTCCAGTCTGATCACACATTATTTCCCTTTGAACACTGCACAGTTTATCCAAATTGGCACTCTTGGTCTTCCTTACAGGTCTCTTGTCTGTACCTTTTAACGGGCTGTATCTGAAGGGCAGAATTCGCTCCCTCCTCATCTCATAGCATTTGTTACATACTTTCATGATTCAGTTCAATATCTTCTACATATAGTCTATTTAGATGCCCCAGGTGCTAGTGTTCTACTCCAACAAAGTAACTTGAATGTATCTTGAATGGATTCTGTATACACTTTCAGATGTACAAGTTGCTCCCCCAATAACATGCAAGTTCCTGGAGGACAGGCTCTTTTTTATTTCTGTCTTTGTATTTCCAGGGTCTAGCACAGTGCTTGGCACATAGCATGAACTTAATAAAGATCTGTTAAGTGATTCATGGATTGAATATGAGTTTCTCTGAGCCTGCCTTGTAAAGTTGTGGGCTTTCATGAAATTATTGAAGTAACATTCACAGACAGAATTATATAGATGATCTCATGATCTAGAGGCAAAGTCTTTTCCCTTTGGACTCAGTCCAGAACATCCCCTACGATACTGGCAAACATATTTGAAAAGCCAACAGCTTCCTATTTCATGCCTCAATTGGTGTTCATTTTTTATAATCAGTAGATCCTTGAAAACTCTGTGGTTGTGTTTATGTGGGAATTTTCTGTGAGTTTATGGATAAGTCTGCTTGATAGAGAGAGGTGCTTTAAGGTTCTATTTTATTTTACCAAGTCAACTGTGTTTTGTGTTTCTTTTTTTAATATTCAAGAAATAATAAATGCAGCTGGGTCTTGTTTTCTCTGTACTTTTCAGTGACTCATATAGCCAAGATATGGTCCCTTGAAGAGGTTCATTTATGAAAATGCCTGTTCCCTTTTAATATTTTTAATTCATGCAAGACATCCTTAATAGATATGCCCATGTATTATTATTCTAAGAGAACATTCTGGATGCCAATCCTTCAAATATTTGAAGACAGTTAGCATGTTCCTCTGTCTTCTGTTAGTATACGGCTATCTGAAGGAACTTTGATTTTATCACCATGATGAGTTTTCTATGTGGAGACTGATGCCACCACCGGTTCAAATTAAAAACAATCCGTGATTTAAAGGCTGGATTTGAACTCATCATCCAAACTCCTGATTCTGTGATATGCCACTGTACTCTGGTTTGGGCAGATCACATATTGTTATTAACACATCTTAAGAGGTTTACTGACCATATTGGGAGGTAATAAAGTGTTTTAGATAGAGAGCCAGCCTTAGGAAGACCGGTGTTCAAGTTCCATCCAAGACACATACTTGATGCATGGCCCTTGGACAAGACCATGGTTCTTTCAATGTGCTAGTCAACTATGTAAAAATATGTATGTGAGAGAATTTGCTTGTAAATATTGGTAAAGGAAATTCACTCCTTTGGATTTCCCTTATATTGATGGAATCATAAGTCTTTCTTATCTCTTACTAACTTTAATCCTTTTGAAAATATTTTGCCCAGAAAAAAAAAAACAAAATATGATCCAATCAGGCCAGAGTACCACTAATGACATTGTGGAAGGGACAAAGCATGTGATTTGTGGTCTCATGACTTGGATTGACATTGGGTTCAAAGAGCACCTGTTGTGTAGCTTATCAATTGCCTAACTTTGGAGAAGTCACTTAGACTTTCTGGCTCTAAGTTTCATACTCTGGGCCAAATGATCTCTAAGGACCTTTCCAGTTTTAATTATATATTTCTATGACTTCCTGCCCCACTCCCCACTTTTTCCCTATAGACATTTGAAATCTATGAATACAGTCTGAGCCAAGCCACAGTGTCGAATAATTTTGATAGAGAAACAAATGAATCATTTCTTCACATTAGCTCTGGTCTTTTCATCTCTAATATTGCTTATGAATAATAGGAAGAACCTTCTTTCAGCATGATCATTTTGAAATTAACCCTTTTCAATCTCTGGCTTATCAATTAGAGCAAAGTCCCGATGGAGACTAGGTCATTGACTAATCTTTGTATGGATCAATTAGTTTTATTCTGTCTCCTAAAATCTTACCAGGGGTATGGTAAAAGTTTAACAACCTGGTGCTTGGGCGGGGTAGGAGAAGGGTTATGAACACAATTTTAAGTTTAATCTTCACTAACATTTCCCCTACTTTCTTATATTTAGACAATACAAATAATAAATCAAGCCCAGATTTGTAATTTTTGTTATTTCTAAAGAATAATTGCTCAAGCTGAAAATTTAACAATTGGCTCTTTCAGGATAGTTAGCTGACTCCAGCACTCCTCTGACTATATTGCATTAACAGTTCAACCTGGCCATCCTCTCAAAGCAAGTCATTGGACACAAAGGAAACAGAGCAAAATAGTATAGTGGGGTTTTTTAGACTTTTTAGAGTGCTGCACTTAAGAGTCAAGAATGACTTGCCTTTCTGATACTATAAGCAAACTAGGAGAGAAAGGAATAGTTTATCTGTCAGATGTATGGAGAAGGGAAGAATTTATAACCAAACAAGAGATAGGGAACAGATTATATTAAATTGAAAAGTTTTTGCACACAGCCAATGCAAACAAGATTAGAAAGGAAGTGGAAAACTGGGAAACATTTTCTTTTGCAGCCAGTGTCTCTGATAAAGGCCTCATTTCCCAAATATGTAGAGAACTGAGTCAAATTTTTAAGAATACAAGTCATTCCCCAATTGATAAATGGTCAAAGCATATGAATAGGCAGTTTTCAGAGGAGGAAATTAAAGCTGTCTGGAGTCATAGGAAAAAATGTTCAAAATCACTGTTGATTAGAGAAATGCAAATCAAAACAACTCTGAGGTACCATATCACACCTATAAGATTGGCTAACATGACAGAAAATAAAAAAATGATAAATGTTGGAGAAGATGTGGGAAAATTGTAACACTAATGCATTATTGGTGGAGTTGTGAACTGATCCAGCATTCTGGAGAGCATTTTGGAACTATGCACAAACGGTTATAAAAATGAGCATACCCTTTGACACAGCAATGCCACTTCTTGATATGCATCCCAAATAGATCATAAAAACATGAAACAAAAACAAAAACAAAATTTAATGCAGCTCTTTTTCTGGTGGCAAAGAATTGGAAATCTAGGGGATGTCCATCAATTGGGGAATGGCTGAACAAATTGTGGTATATGGATGTAATAGAATACTATTGTGCTATATGAAATGATGAGCAGGCAGATTTCAGAAAAAACCTGGAAACACTTCTATGAACTGATGCTGAGTGAAATGAGCAGAACCAAGAGAATGTTGTACACAGTAACAGCCTCATTGTGCAATGACTGACTTTGATACAGTTGGCTCTTCTCAGTAATGAGAGGATCTAAGACCACTCCAAAAGACCCACAATGGAAAATGCTAACCACATCCAGGGAAAGAAGTTTGGAATCTGAATGCAGATGGAAGCATACTATTTGCTTTCCTTTTCTTTTGTTGTTTTGTTTCTCCTTTTTCATGATTCCTTCCACTAGTTCTAATTCTTTAAATCATGACTAATGTGAAAATATGTTTAATATGAATGTATAAGTAGGGCCTATATTAGATTGCATGCCATCTTGGGGAGAGGGGAGAGAGGGAGGGGGAGAAAATTTAAAATTCAAAATCTTATTGAAGTGAATGTTGAAAACTAAAAATAAATAAATTATTTACATATTAAAAAAGAATGACATGCCATTGATAAATGCAATCTAAGAGATTTGGGGAAAGTTGCTCAAACTTTCTAAGCTTCTGTTTCTTTGTCTCTAAAATGTGGAACACCTGTACATTTGCCTCATATGGCTATTGATAGGATTAAGGGAGGTCCTCTATCCAAATTTCTTTGCAAAATTAGTTTTGATTATCAAGAGAATGTAAGCTATAGAAGATGCAGGGAATACTTCATTTTTGACTTTGTATTTATAGCACCAAGCATAGTGAGGTGCATGTAGTTGGATCAAATGGTGTGTGTGTGTGTGTGTGTGTGTGTGTGTGTGTGTGTGTGTGTGTGTGTGTGTGTGTCTCCCAAGCAGGGTTATGAGCTCATTGAGGGCAGGGATTTTTTTTAATAATCCTCTTTGCATTCCCAGTGCCCAATATAATATATTTTACAGAAGTAGGCACCCTGAAAATTTTACTGATTGCAATTTAAGAGTCAGATCAGATCTATTTGAGACTGAAGTCATCAGTAGAGACAGTTTTAAAGACTTCACATACAGAATCCAATGTGACAAGATTGAAGTCAAACTCTAAGTATCTCAGTTACTTCAAAATAGATGATCATTCTTGATTGCGAACTCCAGCGTGGCTCTCATTTCATTTCTAACATTTCCTGATGATTTTTCTCTATTGTTGCATTTTTGGTTGGCTCTCTCTATTCTAGTAAATCAAATCCATTTGTAACGTCATACACATGGTCTGTTTGCTCCTATGTTGAAGCTTTTCTTTATGTCTTTTCTCTCTTTTTCATCCTGTTCCTACTTAAGCACACTACTTATGCTTTATCTATTCCATTGAAAGAATCACAGAATAAAATTAACATGTTCCTAGTTCTAATTGGTCATGAATATATTTTGGTTTCTTTCAAAGACAATCTTCTGTCTTTTCATCATAGTTTGTCCTGTTCAGCTTTTACCCTTTCTTAAGTTGTAAGTGTCTTAAGGTTAGAGGTTGCACCATTTTCTAGCTTTAAAAATAACTAACTGCTTTATATACATTAGGTATTTGCTGAATATTTGTTGAATGGAATTGGAATTGAATTCCTTTGTATCTATGTTTCATCCCGACATTTGCTCACAATTATTTCTAATGACTGGAAAACCAAGATTTACATTTCTGCCTGTTAACATCGTGCTCATACCTTATGATTCAGATGAAATACTTCCTTCTCCATAAAACCTTCCCTCAACTACTCACTCGAAAGTAATTTCTCCATCAAATGATATTCATATTCTATTTTGTATAATATCTATCTGTGTATATCTTATTTCCTCTACAGTGTTTTACCACATACTATTGTGGAAGCCAGAGTAAAAACATAAATAAATGACAATTATTTCTTCTTGATTGGTTGCCTTTGGACATTTCCTATTGCCTACCTATTCTTCTCATTGTTTTCCACCCATGCATAGGAATGTTTTCCTAGTTCTTATGTAAGACTGATAGTTACAAAAGCATTACTTGTACTATGGTAGATAGATAAGGCAAACTCTAAAGAAAAGACATAAAATCACATATGAGGGAAATAGGAAGCACATAGTATAACGTTAAGAATTTGGAATATTGAATTTTGAATGAATTTTATAATTCTCTACATCAAAATAATGCTCAACATCTGTTTGTGGACTGACTGCTGTCATATTTATATAGTATCTTTCTTCAAGAAGCTCAAAGTCATTGATAATCCCCTTTATCTTAGTAATTCTAAAATGATCTCACCAATTTTTGAAAGATCTGTTGAATAGAGAAAGAACAAGTATTACTATCCCAGGTGTACATATAAAAGATTAAATTATGTATACTGTGTAATTTTCCAAAACACAGCAATAAGAAAATAAAATCCCAACTTTCTTAACTTTTGGACATTTTAAAAAACCCATTAGATCACTTTTCATCACACAGATGGTGCTTATCAAATACAAGTTTCTCCTTTCAATTATAAATCTATCTACAACCTGCCTTTTAAAAGTTAGTCAAATATTTTAAATTATAAATGTCCTTAAAAAGCTTTGGCTTTCTAAAAATCGATCACTTTTTGGCTCTTGGGTAACAAACACATTTTTTTAAATGTCGACTTGATAGCAGTTGTCCTTCTCTATGGTTTAAAAGTCTCCTGAAAAATGTTTTAGTCAGAAATTGCATTCTCTGTGTAATGCATATTTACCAGACCCATAGGAATCAAATCTATGGAAGCAAATATATTCAAGAGATCATGATATTTGCTCCAAACATCTCTGTCCCACTATCTTTTCATCACATTCTAACCTTAGAGAGCTGCAAGGTGTCAGTTGTTTCTATGAGCACTATAGCACTTGCCTTCCGTGTAATTACAGCTATGGAAAACCCCGAAAAGAAAGTTCTTGCCACAAAAGCCCTTGGTACTATTAAATGGTTAAATATCAAGAAATGACATTTTTTTTTTTATCAATGGATATCACACAAAAGAAGATGACTTTTCCCCTGCTTTGCCACTCTACCCTCAAGACCATAAGTTTTTGTTTTGCTTTTTTCCCCCATCTGCCTTCTTTCTGTAGGAATTCTCTGATTTTGTCTCCTGTTAGGTTTCAGTTTCAGGCTGCCTAAATTATGTGTCCAGAAATGGCTGCTTAGATGCTTCCCTGGTCTTATCATCTATTGACTCTAGCTCTCACAAACTGCTCTGCAATAGGCACTGCTCTCTGGCTCTGTATGGGATTAGATTGTTTTATAGTTGACTTTATACCTATTGCAATTTGTTTCTGTTGTACTCTTGCGCAGAATAACAGGAGTCATTTCTGTGTAGTCCTGGACTAAATGGAGGAGTTTATATTGACTTGCTTTAGTTTTCTTTATTATTTTTTTCTGTTGCATTTTTAAAGCTCTACTGGGATGCTTATGAGTGATCTGGGTTCCTTGATGTCCTAACATCAACTTTGTCCTACAATTCCCCTCATATGAATCACTGATAGAAAAAAAGGAAAAAAAAACATATCAATCAGCATTTATTTAAGTGCTATATGCAATTTGGAGGATACATGTAGCAAGAGCAAACATGAATTTGATTCACTCGCTGATTGTATGAGGAAATAAAGTCTTAAAAGAATATATTACACAGGTTCTCCTTAATAATAAAGTGAATTTGATTTGAAAACAGAATTAAAGATAGGAAGCTCTAAGTGATTGGAGAAGATAGGTTTTAGAGTCGAGGATAAAGTTGACTATTTTCCCCATACTCTATGATTTTTAAAAAAGCCCTTAGTAGCAAATTTCTATCTGAAGTAAATTAATTTAACTATATAACTGAATAATTTTAGACAAGCATTTTTTGGGAGGTGGGGTGAGGATAGAGTTTCTGAGCTGAACTTTACTTGGGCTTGTGAATTTAGGTAAAGTGAAAAGTTGAGTCAAATATCCTGACAATTCAGGAAAATTACTTTGTACTAAAGAAAAATAATCTTTCTAGGGTTTTGACCTAGTTGGTCAATAAGGAGCTCCATCCCATGGAGGCCCACAGAGAATTCCTCCTAGTGATGTAGAAAA
The DNA here is from genome assembly GCA_028646595.1 of Phalanger gymnotis. Lineage (NCBI taxonomy): Eukaryota > Metazoa > Chordata > Mammalia > Diprotodontia > Phalangeridae > Phalanger > Phalanger gymnotis. Next base: position 333,753,345 of record CM053622.1, read on the forward strand.
GAACAGCTTTTATAGTCCACTCCTCCTCCCCACCCCCATCTAAGTAATAGATCACTGAATTCTTTAAAAATATTTTACAATAAGTCTTGATTAATAGGGTCTTTTGATGAACTGTATTTTGTGTTTGTGTTGTGTGTGTGTATGTGTGTGTGTATGTGAGAGAGAGTGAGAGAGCTCTTTATTTACTTTATGTGAGGAAGATTTAAAAGCCAACTAAAATATAATTTGTTGAAATTTTTTAAAGAAAGAATTTGGGGTAGCTAGGTGGTGCAGTGAGTAGAGCACCGGCCCTGGAGTCAGGAGGACCTGAGTTCAAATCCAGCCTCAGACACATGACACACTTCCTAGCTGTGTGACCTTGGGCAAGTCACTTAATCTCAATTGCCCTGCCTTCCTCCTTCTCCCCCAAAAAAAGATATAAAGAAGGAATTTGCATGTTGCATCCTGAAGTTCCAACAAAACCAGCTCATTTTTTTCTGCAGTCTATTGTACCTCTATGGTACTATTATAGAATAATGATCTGAGGCCCAGAAAGAAACAGAGTCATCACAGAAAGATCAAATTACATTATCAATACCTTCCTTGAATCCCATTATTTATTAATCACTCTTGAAATAAGAGTATTATTTTGTTGGATATTTTGTATTTACTTGAGAGATTGTGTCCTTCACATTTACTGCAGCATCATGTAAGCTCCTTGAGGGCATGCATATTTCTTCTTTTATTTATATCCTCAGCGCTGGAATAGGCCTTTTATGGTAGACATTTAATAAATATTGAACAAAGTTCAATTGGAGTGTACTAATGTGGATCAGGTTGTAAATAAAATTATTTTCTGGTTAAAACACAAGTAACTGGAAAAAAATCCAAACTAATCATAATGTATTGGTAAGAACATTTTGTTATAGGTTATAGGGTTTTTAAAAGTACTGAATTGGAATTTGATACTCTCATAAAATCATTGTTAATGCAAGTACATAAATAACTAGAAACTTGTTATGAACTAACAATCGGTAAATGAATAGTAGCTCAGGAAAAGCTGAAAATGTCTCAAAAACTAAAGTGTTAGGAAAAACAGAAAGACATTCTCTTTAGTACTTATCTATCTTAAAGGAATTAATATATATCTTGCAATCTCTAAAACCCAGGAAAAAATGAGGTTAATGAATTCACAGAAAAGAAGGAAGAGTTGGAAGTCTACAAAGTGTTGTGTAACATCGCTTGTAATTACCAACTCACCGAATGTATCTACCTATTTTTAAATGCCCAAAGGAAGGAAAAGTTCAATAGAGATGGAATATTTCAGTGCCAGTTGTGCTCTTTGGTGCTATCTCAATGAATCCTAGATTTAATTAGACATTTTACTTCTTAGCCAACATAGATAGTACAGAGGCAGGAAGATAAAAGAAAATTACAGGCACTAGTCAAAAGAATAAAATGTTTTACGAATAAAGTTTTTTATCTAAAAACAACTCTTTAGAGATGAAGCATGATATATAGCATGCTTTAATAAGATGCAATCTTTTTAGAAAGGTATCTGGTGAGTTTCAAGAGAATCAGAGTAACTTTAAAAAAGAAAAGATATTTAAAAAAATTTTAAAGTATTTTAAATCAATTGTAGTTATCTTTGATGGAGACTATATATTGAATGAGAAAGTGGTGGGGGTAGAGATTAAATTAATGCATAAGAAGATATGAAAATATTTAAGACAAAAGATATTTACATAATAGATTGGGTAATGGTTAGATTTCCCATTTAATGAGAAAATTGCAGTGAATATAGTAGGAATTCCTAAAAATAATTGGTTTAAATAATTTTACCTTAAATTTATTATAGGATTTCCATAAAAATATATTATATGTATATCATCAAAATGGAAAACAATGGCAACAAATAAAGACATGCCTGAGTTATATTAAAGAAAATATTTATTTGTATGGATTCATGTTTGTCAAATGAAATATCAGATGGTATTTTATAACATTTTACATACATTTTAAAATTAATTTATCAAACATATGAGCCATAGAAAACCCAAATCTCCCTTTAGATCTGATGTGTTGAATGGGTGGAGAGAAGGCACTAAGCGTCATGAAGTGTTTTCTTTTAAAGTATAGTTAACATGACACTTTTCCCTCTTGTAGTTTTGCTCTTTTACAAATTGATAGAAACTAAGGGTAGGTAAAGATTCTAGGAGAGGCAGGAAAAAGGTAACAACTTGGAAGGGCAAGATAAGAGAAGTGGTGAAAAAATCGTTAGACAGAAGGCAAGAGACTGAGAAACTTTTAGGATGAGACAAAGAGGATGAAAAAAAGTATTTCCTTTAAAAACCTCCAACAATAGACTTGGTACAGCCTGGATCTAATTAACCAAACCATTTGATACAAATGTCAATATCAATGAGTAAAAAGCTGTATCTTCCTCAGACCTGAAAACAAGAGCTGATGACCCCCTGTTACCTGTAGAAGACAATATAAAATATTCAGTTTTACATTTACAATCCTTCACAATCTGACTCCAAATTCTCTTTCCTGCCTTATATAACATTACATAACATCCCATCTTGAAACGATTCGGGGCAGTGAATGATATAGTTTTAATACCCCCTCTTCTCTCCTCTCATCTTTCTTTTCAATCTGTTGCTCATTGTTGAAATGGCTTAGTGTCACTACTGAGTGACTCCTCATTGTACTTGGTACTCTTTTAATTCGCCTCCAGCAAAATTCACTTCCCAAAGACTTTCACAAGTGTGCCTCCTATGTTTGAGGCCTTGAAGATACAGAGATGAAATTTGACAGTCCTGTGTCTTTGATCTCTTCATAAGTTTATAAGCAAGTACAGCAGGAGAAATATATACACATACAAAAGTTAGAATAGAATGAAGAATTGCAAGGCAAGGCCACTTCTAGGACAGTGTCACTTTCCATACATTTCCAGCCCCAAGCATTTCCTTACTGTCCCTCACACAGAATCTCATGTCTGTCCTTTGTGCCTTTGTATAGACTATTCCCCCATGACTATAATATCTTGCTCTCCACCTGCATTTTTGGGAAACCTTATCATCATTCATAGTTCCTCTCAAGGGCCACCTATTACACAAGGTCTTTCCTGATTCTCTAGTTCCTAAAGATTCTCCCATGCCTGAAATAATTTTGTTTTTATATTGTACATTTTAAATTTACTTCTCAGTGTGCAGGTTGCTTTCTCCCTTCACTAGAATTTAAGTTCCTTGAGAGCAGAAGCTCTTTTCAGTCTGGTCTTTGTATCTTCAGAACCTAGTCCAGTAGTTGAAATATAGTAGTTGCCAAATAAGTACTTGTTAAATTGAATTGAATTAAATATAGATACATGCAAAAACCATATTCAGAAATAGAACCAAATATGCACGAGAGTGGCAGCATGACCTGGTAGGTAAAGAGCCAACCCTAGAATTGGGATGACCTGGGTTTAATCAATCTATCAACAAGTAATGATTGATACCCTACTATGTGCCAAAAGTGTACTACATGCAATGGATGTAAGTATAAAGAAAAAAAATTCCTAAATTACAAGAAGTTTACCTTTTAATGAGAAATATATGCACAAATAAATACAGCATAAATAGAAAAATTGGCAAATACAAATATATACAAGGTTGTTAAACAGAAGGTAGTTTAGGAAGGAGGGCACTAGCAATTGGAGAAGGGGTGTCAGAAAAGGCTTGCTGCTAAAGTTTTTTGATTTGTCTTCAAGGAAGAGAGGGATCCTAGAAGGTGGAGGTAAAAGCAAATGCATTGCAGGCATGGGTGGCAGCCACTGTGAAGGCAGGGAGATGAAAAATTGAGTTCCATATGTGAGGAATAAGGAGAAGGCCCGTTTAACCAAGTGGTTATGTGACTAAGCTCAATCCACATAGCCAAGGTTGTGTCTGCTCGCAACTTTTTAAGATGCCAAATTGCACCTCTCAGTATGCTCGGACAACTCTATATAATTGTAACCCACAGAAAAATTGCTCACTTGTATGCCTCCCTAAACAATAAGGGTAGAATATTTTATCTCGAAGTCTGTTTTTCAATGCTATTTCAATTACTCCTACTTCGATATGTTACTTTTTAGCTGATGTCCATTGCTTAAGGACATACAACCTCCTGAAGTGACAAATGACAGCTGAGGTCTGGAATGAGCTCTAGCATGTGAAACTGAACAATGATGTCAGTATGAGTATAAAGACCACTAAGCAAGGACCACTAAGATGAAAGAACTATAAGCCATATCATTCATCCTCCTTATCAGTTTATAAAAATTCGAAATAGAGAAATGAGCTTCATCCATGCCCATGTTCAACTTTGAGGGTCTTTACAACAGATGGTTAAAGAATAAGTATTAGATGACAGTAGATTTGTAATAAAGTCTTGGTAGTTTCATTTTAATTAAGCAGCTTCTTAGAAGTGATTCAAAATAGTCTAAGGAGAATACTATTCACTTTCCAAGTGAAAGAAGGCTATATGAACATATTAGAAAAACTGTACACTCATACATGCCTGTGTAAACACATATATATGCTCATAAAGATATTGATCTCTTCAATCCTAGTTTCATGTAATAACAATTTACTGAAGAGCTTTATTAAATAGGACAAACTGAAGAATTCATTTTTTAACCAAAAGATACAGGTCAATGGAAAATCTTCTATTTCTATTAACAGAAATGAAAATTGAATTGTAAAGAGATTTAGGTGGGATTATGAAAAAATTCTGAAATCAAATGAAGTACTCTGTAGCTACATAGAAGTGAAATATATATTTTGGCAAAGCAATTTTTCAGTAAATAGAACAAGGCTACTCAGGAAGAGTTTCTCATTCCTATCAATTATAAACAAATTGAAGAAGAAATGAAGAACTTAGTGATGCATGTGAAATGTAGCTCCTGAATGTAAGAACTGTATTGATTTTGTTTTTTTTAATCTCCACCAACTAGCATAATACTTAGCACATAGTAGGTGTCTAATAAATGCTTATTTTGTTAATTGGTTGATTTCTGAGTCAGTTGTACTGTTGTGGCTTAATAAATCTCTAAAGGCAACTGTTTTGACTGGTGTGAACCATGGGAAGTTTGAATAACTCTCCTACATAACAAAGGCAAGAAACCCCTTTAGGATTTTTATTTAAAAAAAAAAAAACTACACACACACACACACACACACAGAGTTTTCTGTCCAGCAATTTAAGACAATTTTGCTATATGTGATTCATTTACAAAATCCTTATTTGGGATATGCATACTAATCTTCCCTCTTCTTCAACCCCCTCCACAAAAAAAGGAGAGAGAAGGAAGAATGGAGAAAGAGAGAGAAAGAAGAAGGAAAAGGAAGAGAGATAACGATATGGGAGGCGAGAGAGAGAGAGAGAGAGAGAGAGAGAGAGAGAGAGAGAGAGAGAGAGAGAGCGCTATATGCCGAGGGACCACTCTTTTTTTTGTCACAGGCATTTTTATTAACAGATTATTAGAAAAATAATCATGGTAGAGACCTTTAGTTCATTCTTCAAATAAGACTGTTGTTCTGGTCTTCCTTGTTACGAGCATCTCCACCTTCCACAAAATGTTTATTCTTTTTCTTCATTCCTCCTCATGGAGAATATAATTTCAAGGGTTGTATGAATTTGTTGGCAGCTTTGAAGTGCTTGCCAACATTGTAGATCTCATGGATCAAGTCCTCCATGCAGATAATTCCATATTTACCAAGAGATTTTGCAATAAGGGCATTATCTGTCAGAGCAATTCTCCATTTTTTGATATTGCCATAGCCACATTTGTAAATCAAGTCATTCACAGGCTTCAGGTTTGGGTAACCCCATGCAACGTATGGTTCCACAATCCTCAGCATGTGAATCAAAGCCTTGTCAAGCTTAACAAAAGTGCCATTGAAGATTTTGTGAAGACGAAGATGCTGCAATAGTTTTTGGACCTTTGGGCTAACTCCATTGATACCTTTGATTCTGATCACAAAAGCTAACTTTGGTCCAGAAGGTACATAGTAGTTGGCAGCTTTGCACGCCATTCTAGGGAGCTGGATTTCACTTCTGTACATCTGCCTTTATTTTTTATGGTAGGCTTCAGCTTTTTCATAGATAAATTTTCTCTGTATTTTATGGAGCTTTTTTATAGCCATCTTCTTCTTCAAGTGTTTGGCCTTCAGCATTGCAAAAGGCTTTTACTTTTTCAGTAGGGATTCTGAAACGGATGGTAGCTTCTTCTTTTGTTCTACGCCTGCCATGATTCCAGCCAGAAAAAGAGGGACTATTCTATAAATATGTCTATAATCAAAGAAGATCAAGAGATCTCAAGGCAAATCTCAAAGTAAAAAATGTTACTCCAAAAGAAGTAACAAAAGATAGAAGGACACTCTCTCTCCACTGATTTAAATTCTGTAAATCACAGCTTGGTGATAGAGAAGTGAAGTTCAGAAATATAAGTAGAAAAATGGACTAAACCCATACTGACTCTGTTCACACATATGCTGTCATACATCAGCGTGAAACTACGGAGACCAGGAAAAAGGAAGATGAGCTGTAACCCCTGGCAAACTGAAGAGACCTATGTTGGGAAGCCAAAGAGAGCCACATTTCACCTAGGCTAGCTAGTAGAAGTATGTACTTCTGTGGCAATCACTATATAAAACTGAGAAAAGGGCATGTGATGATGGATATTGTGTTATTTCCATGCTAAACAGAGCATAATCTACTTCTGAAAAGGCAGATAGATGATGCATTAGATAAAGTGCTGAGTCTGGAATCAGGAAGACCTATGTTCAGGCTGTGTGACCCTGAGCAAGGAGTCCTTTAATGCCTGTCTGCCTCAGTCGACTGTAAAATAGGGACAATAACAGAATCTATCTTTCAATGTTGTTGTCAGGATCAAAAGGGAGAATATTTTTAAAAGTACTTACCACAGTGCCTGGCACATAGTAGGAATTTAATAAATACTTAGTTCCTTAATTTCTTCCATCTCAAAGAGGAAGGAGGTGGTCATCCTGCTCATGGTGACAGAGCTAGCCATATGGCTGACCAGGCCCTCCAGGTCCTGTGGACTTGATCCTAGTCATCTTAAAATGTTAGTCTAGTGAAATTAATACTAGACTCAGGGGGTAGTGAGGGAGGGAGGGCAATAATTTGAAACTCAGAGACTTTGAAAAAATGAATGTTAAAATTTATCTTTATGTGTAACTGGAAAAATATTTTAAAGAAACGATTAAATAAACCTAGATATGCACTCTTGAGCAGGTCACCTCAACTCCCTAGGCCAGGGGTGGGGAACCTGTGGCCTCAAGGCCACATGTGGCCTTCTAGATCCTTAAGAGCAGCCCTTTGACTGAATCAGAACTTCATAGAACAAATCCTTTTATTAAAAATCCTTTTATTAAAATAATCCTTAATAAAAGGACTTCTTCTGTAAAGTTTGGATTCAGTCAAAGGGCCACACTTAAGGAACTAGAGGGCCACATATGGCCTCCAGACTGCAAGTTCCCCACCCTTGCCCTAGGCTTTGGTTTTCTCATCTATAATATCTGGTGTTTCAGTTCCCTCCCTTAAAAACTTCCATTCTAGGATTGAATTCCAATAAGTAGAATAGTCATGGAGAGTCAAATACATGTTGACTTTTCCTCTTGACTGAACATTTTAAATCACATGTTATTTGCATTGTCACTCAATTACTGAGCAATTGCTACTTGTTGTATGACTTTCAACACATTGATTAGTCTCTTTCGGTCTCAATATATTTCTGCTAAATCTAATATAAGACTACTACTCATTGCTTGCTTCCTGAGTTACAAGTTCCAAGAAGGCAGGAATGATCACTTTCAATTATTTTCAATTATCTAATCTTCAGAAATGAGTATATGTTGAACAGCTCAATGAATGCTCAGAATATTCAGGGTTGCATGAATTTGAGAGACTGAGCCCTCATTGTGCACAGTACAGCTAAAATAATTGCCCAGAGACCTATAAAATGGTCTGCATATCTTCTACCTCTAAGTCAAATTTTGTCCACTCTGATGCTTATTAATATTTTAAGAACTGAAAATGTTCAAATAACTACATTTCTGGCAGAATCTTTTTTTTCTACGATCCAATCCTAAATATCTTACAATATTTTGCAGCTAGGACACATCCATACACCTTTTGCATGTTTAAGAAATATAGAGTAAAATTAGTTGGTCTGAATTGAACCTCTTCTATCTCTGTCAATAAATTTGCCACCTGCAATTTAAAAGAATCAAATTACTCTCAAGTCTCTTCCAAATTGTCAAGGACTCCATCACTAAATGTACTGTGAATGGCCAACCAGTGAGACTAAGATACGAATCACAACTCTCAAGCACTTTCCTTGATTCCTTAGGTACATTTCTTTTGTATCTTCCTCCACACCAAGAATACCTGAAGAGGCTAAACCATTTGTCCAAAATCACACAGCAAGCAGCAAAGTCCGTTGCTAGTTAGACTCAGTTAGACTGTCAGTTTCAAGTTCCCACCCTCCTACCTATTTTCTTTGTATCTACCCATAGCACTTAATAAAGATTTTACATTGATGTGGCTGATGCTGCTCTTGACATCTTTCTGCTGATTCTTCCAATCGCATAAAAGGCATCCTGGCTGTGAGAGCTTGACAAGTGCAAGCTCAAACTTGGCTACTATTAAAAGCAAGTCTAATGCTTATT
>CM053622.1:333762540-333789187 GCA_028646595.1 Phalanger gymnotis
GTATCTATGCACTGAAACATTTGTTTTAACAAGTCCAACTGGGCTCCCTAGCTATGCCAAGCCATTCCCTTGGCTGTTGAAGAATCCAGCTTACAGAATATATCCAATTGTGGCTTTCCTGCTGAGAAGAGCTGAATGCTGCTTTAATTTCCCAGCTGGGAGCTGGTATTTCATCATGAACCGGGCATATTAAATTGTTGTGTAAATGGGAAGGCCATAATGTGGGCCATATGGCTTCTTTGCTCTGCTGAAGAAGAGAAGCTGCCAAATCAAAATGCATGGTCATGTGATTTCACATTCATTTGTTAGGTGACTCAGCAAGGGGATTTGTGTTTCTTTCCCTCTTTCCTCCTGCCCAAAAAAGGACAAGCATATTTACAATGGAAACAAATGGAATTTCATTTCAACTCTATACTGAGCACAGGACTCCCTGGGACTGTGCTTCCTGTTCCTGAAAATGCCTGGCCATTTTATGTTCAGTTACTGATAACCAGACCTCCAGAGATCACGCATGTCCAGAGTGAAATCACTCAGTTCTGTACTCTCTAGGACCATGTGTCATAATCTTCCTGCTAGCCATTTTCTGCCTTGCCCCCACATAAACCATACTCTAGTCTTTTCATCTCTTCCTGTAAGAATTACAATTAAATAAATACTACCATTGCCTCTGAAAGGGGCATGTCAATGAACTGTCCTATTATCGTTCAACTTGTTATCCCTATGACTCACCAGACTGAAACACTCTTCCCTGGCCACCATTTCCCTATATGTGTTTTCTCTCATTATTAAAATGCAAGCTTCTTGAGGTCAGGGACTATATCCTTTTTCTGTATGTATTTTCAGTAGGTAGAATAGGGCTTGGCATATAGTAAGTGTTAAAGTGCTTTTGTATCAATTTTACTCATCTACTTATCCTTTTGTTGCTTCATTAATTCACATAAAAACTAGCAATAGAGTTTCCTGGTCTCCCTCCCTCTTAAGTCTCTATTCCTCATCCTCACCCCATTCTACAGAAAAGATTATAACCTCAGCATCACTTTGCCAAAAACTGGCAGCTAGGATCAGAAAAGGTAATTACATGGTACGGTGGATAGGGTGCCAGGACTTGAGTCAGGAAGAATTGAGTTTAAATCTTGCCTCAGCTGCCTACTAGCTATGTGACCCTGAGCAAGTAACTTAACCTTGTTTGCCTCAGTTTCCTTATCTGTAAAAATGAACTGGAGAAGGAAATGGCAAACCATTTCAGTATTTTTTCCAAGAAAATTCCAAATGGGGTCACAAAGATTTGGATATGACTGAAACATCTGAAAAACAACAAAACAAGGTTCAGAAAAATACTTTAGGCAAAAGGAATTCCATGATCTGAGGCCACAGAGTAGGACTTCTTGGGACTGGGTTTATGTAAGAGAAGGGGAAGTAGCAAGCAGGTCTGCATTCTAATGGTCTATTCTTTTGTAAACTATTGTTATACCAAACCACGCAGTGAGCAAGACATGTCACAGAGTATAAGTTTTAATTGGAGAATTTATTACCCGGTGGCCATCCAGGGCACAAGCAACCCAAATCAGAGTGGCCCCAAACAGAGCTCCAGGAAGCCTTTTATACCGAACTATTAATGGTTGAGCAAGCAAAAGGGTACAGAAGCCAAAGGTTCAGTGGTTAGATATTTCCTTTAACTGTATGGGTCGTTGCACAAGCATTGGGTAAAAGGGTCAAGGAACAGGGATGTTAGCAAATGTCCATCTTTGCATAACCTTATCCTTTTTAGCTGACAGAAATAGGCCTCGAGGGCTCCTCGAGGCCTAACTGCATTCCTGTTGCCTTATTATTTCACTGTTTGGGGGCAGGGGCCTTGAGGGATATACCCATAACAGGACTTGTTTCTTCACTTTGGGTGTTGTTCCTTAGGCCATAGTCTTGAGACAGGGTCTTGTGCTAATTCAGGTTGAAGCAAGAGGGTGGGGGTCTCTTGGGGAATTACAGGAATGTGTGGCAAGGCATTTTCTTCTTGGCGCACAGATGTGTGCTATAATGCAGGGAGGGGTCAACAACTGTCCTAAAGCAGGGTTCTTTATTATAGATCTAAACTGCAATCTTAATTCCAGGTATCACACTATTGATTCCATTTAAAGGGCTATTGCTTTTTGTAGCCATCACTAATAGTTTGGCACCTAGAAAAAGTAGCACCACTTTCAAAGATGAATTTTAAAATTTGTCTTAAAAAATTAGAGGGGGAAGAGGAGATAGAGATTCTTATAAAGATAGATGCCTCTGGGGCAGGTAGGTGGCACAGTGAGTAGAGCACCGGCCCTGGAGTCAGGAAGACCTGAGTTCAAATTTGGCCTCAGACACTTGACACACTTACCTTGGGCAAGTCACTTAACCCCAATTGCCTTACCTTCCCTCCCTCAAAAAAAAAAAACTAGCAGATAGCTGCCTCTCTATGGGGAGGGGAGAGTGAGTGGAAACTAGAAGACACTGGAACATTACAATATCACGTTTGGTTGAATGACTCTAGAGGAGGTGGGATGAGGATAGATAGACTAAAGAGGAACACACTTAGAGAGGGAATAGAAGTGATATCTAATAGCTTATTATTTTAACTCGTCATTCTGATAATAAGCTGCTAAACTCAGATATTTCAACTTGCTGATGACATATAGGCATTTTCAGCACTGTCTAAATTTTGGTGTCCTGTGGATATTCAATCCCTGATAATAGGTTTGCTTACCCAATATCTTGATCAGCTAATAACCTTTTCCTGGATGAACAGCTATGGGTTTGAAGAAAGAATGCTATTTTGGTTCTGTTGTCTACTCATATTGAACATCTGAAATGCATGAATAAACTAATTCATGCTACTTGGCAATAAAATTATTCTTCTGTGAAAGACTGATAAATTTGTAAAGTGAAAAGATTCAAGGGAAACCTAGTGTCCAAACTACTTGAACCAAGTAGTTTTAAGTTTTTTGATAACTATGCCTAGAATTTTATTCCATTCAATAAGTTTATTAAATACCTAGCCTATGCAAAGTGAATAAAGAAAAAATAAATAGCACCTGTCTGCAAGGAACTAAGATTTACTAGGTAGAGACAAATAATCAATATTTATTAAGCACCTATTATATGCTAGACATCATTCTCAGCTTTGGGATTAAAAAAGAAAACAAACAAAAAACCAACAAAAAAGGAAGCCCCTGCCATTGAGGCACATGCAATCTAATGAGATTTAAGAGACATCAAGTAAGCGTAGAGCAAGAGGTTTTTTTTTCTGGTATGGGGAAAAGACAGTGGATATTACTGGAAATATTTATAAACATAAATCATATGTAAAGCAATTTTGTTGGGGGAGGAGACCAGTAGCTGAGGAAATCAGGAAAGATTTCTTGTTGAAGTTTGCTTGAACAGAGTTTTGAAGGAATTAGGGCATTCTAAGAATCAAAGTTGATGTAGGAGTGAATTCCAGACATGAGCTACAGTCTATAAAGGTGTGGAGTAGGGAAATGGCCATTATGTGAAATAGTAAGAACTCTAAACTATAGAATGTAAGAAGGGGAATAATGTAAATTTAGCTTGAATGGTAGTTTGAGGACAGGTTGTGAAGGGTTTTAAAAGCAAAAAAGAGGAGTTAATATTTAATCATAGAGGCAATAGGCAGCCATTGAGATTTGTTCATTCAGGGAGTACCATGCCCAGGCTCATACTTTAGGGAAATCACTTAGCTCTGTAGAAGAAGAGTTAGAGGGAGGAAACACTTGAGAGGGAATAAAAGAGCACCCTGGATGTCCTCCAGTCAAATCAGATTCCATGAAATTAAGTAAGAGTGCAGAAGGGAATTGTGGGAGAACCTTGCAGATGACAGGAGCACACTACTCCTGTCTATGCTTTCGCTGGAAGATATTGAGAGTAATTACAGCACAAGGACTTTCCCAGATATCAGGGGCTTAAGCAAAAGTATCCAGCTAATAGCTTGCTTAAAATTGGCAGCTGCTCACGTAGTCTTGAGTGCAGAAGTCGACATTTCTGTTTCTTATATAACTCAATGTCTTTGCCTCCTATTATTGGTATTTCTGGGCTTGAAAACCAAGACCCTGTGCCTCTTTATCCCTTCTTGGATATTATTGGGAATCTTCTATTTCTCTGTCACTGGTTTCTGCCTCCATTCCTATCTAGTTAATTTACCACATTTCTGGGTTCTGTCACCCCTCACCTGCATTATAAATGGGACTTTCCATTGTTGCTTTGTCCTCTACCAGTGCCTTTCCTTCTTTATTCTCAGGGGAGAAGAGATGTAAGCCAGGACCATGCAGCCCACACAGATAACTATATTCCCCAAGAGGAGCATGGCCTGATGGAGCTTAATTTTTAAGGAGGAGATTAAATGTGTATATATATATATATATGTGTGTGTGTGTGTGTGTGTGTGTGTGTGTGTATGTGTGTATATGTATGTATGTATATATATATGTATTATATGTATATATACATATATATATGTACATGTGTGTGATATCATTCATATGTGCTATTAATAATTTCCTTAGGCATTTTTTTTCTTTTTAATAGCTCCAATTATTTTGTCTTGGCTTAGATTTTTTTCATTGCATATAGTCCTGATTTGTTTGACTCTAAGGTAATATAAATTCTTCTAAGAGGGAGAAATCCGGAATGGTATCCAGGTTTTAGTCATTGAAATTTTCACTTGTCTTTGAAATGAAGGCTGGTGGTCCATTAAGTCCTTCAGTTACCAATGTTGATTAATTGAATATTCACTATATAAATCTTCTGTGTGCTTTGCAAACTGTGTAAAAATACATGAACTTTTCCTTCAATGCTTTGGTTGTTTCAAAGCCATTTTAGGGGCCAATAATATAGCCAAAGTATTTGTCTGCAAATATCAAATTTGTAAAAGAGTTTTATAAAAGATCAAGAAAATGGGCAGTAAGAATATTTCTACAATTGTCTACATGCCACCTAAGCCCAAATCATTTCTGTTAGAATATATTTTGCTCAGTTTTCGAGCAGAGTTCATTAACATCGAGTAATGCAATAATGAGATTCCAGCTTTGTCAGCTACCATGTAGATGAGTGGGGATGAGGAGGAGAATGATTTGGCATCAAATTATAATTTAACATTGATATAAATACTAATAAGACGAACAATTTTATGTATGTTGCCAAAAAATCACTAACTAAAAAAACAAGCAGAGATTCCTTGTTGTTTTTGTTCAGTTGTGTTCCACTCTTCATGGATCCATGTAAGGTTTTCTTGGCAAAGATATTGGAGTGTTTTGCCATTTCCTTCTCCAGATCATTTTACAGATGAATCAACTGAATTCAAACTGAATCAAACAGGGTTGAATGATTTGCTGAGGATAACATGGCTAGTAAGTGTCTGAGGTCACATTTGAACTTGTGTCTCCCCGACTCCAGGCCCAGTGGTCTATCTACTGTGCCACCTATCTGGTCTAGACATTCTTCAAACTTGAAATACACTATAACTAACTCACTCAGATGATAGAGTAAATAGTGCCTAGTAAATCATAGCTCTCTCCTTATGTCAATGTGATGGGTGAGAATAAACACGAGACTTAGAACCAGAGTTAGCCCACACAACTTCATTTTTAAGGACTTAGTAGACCAGTTACTAGATCTTCTGGGTTTCATTTTTCTACTCATTAAATAAGTTGTAATAATAATAATAATGATGATGATAATAAGCACATCTACTACATAGGACTTGTGAGCAATTTAAATGTCAATTATATGGTGCCCAGGTGCCACTTCTTCAATGAAAACTTCCCTGATTTTCATAGCTAAAGAGCACTTTTTTCCATGTTCCTCTTCTTTCCATATTCTCTTACTTGCCGATCTTACCAATGTTCACCGTTCTTCAGATGGTGCTCAGCAGTGTATAGTCCTGTGCTCTCTTGAGCTGCAGGACCGCATCATCAACTGCCTATTAGACATTTCAAATTAAAAGTTTCAAAGGCTTCTCAAACTCAATGTGTCCAAGACAGAATTCATTATATTTCCCCTCAAACCCTCACCTCTACCAAAAATGTTATTCCTGTCAAGGATACCACTATTCTTCTAAGTTTCTCAGGTTAGTGACTTTGGTGTTATCTTTAAGTCTCCCTCTCACACACCCGATATAGTCAATCAATTGGCAATTCCTGCTTCTTACTTCTAGAAGATCTCTCACATCTTCCCCCTTTTCTCAATGCACACAGTGACTCCCTTAATTCACTCCTTCATCATCTTTCCCCATATTATGGCAATAACATCCTAGTTTTCTTGAATCACGCCTTCTCAGTTTCCTCTCCCGCACAGCTGTCAAAGTGGTTTTCCTTGTGCCCTTATCTCACCATGTTATTCTATAATTCAATGAGACAGAAATTTTAAGTGTTTTTGTCACTGTATCCTCATAACCCAACAGGGCCTAGTAGCTAGTAAGAGTTTAATAAATTATTATGATTGATTTTTTCCCTTTTGAATTTTTTTCTTATTCTAACTTGGTATTATATTTGTATATATACATGCCCCACTTCCTGATTAAATTGGAAGATTTTTGAAGGCAGGGACTGTTCCATTTTCCTTGTGTCCCTAGGCATAATACATTGTTTTATCCACAGCTGCTTAATAAACATTCGCTCAATTTCTGTTCCTAAATTACTATCATCGTCATGATATCAGTTATTATGCTACAGAGGCCCTGATGTTACTGTTCTTCACACATACTTGAATACCTTCAAGTACTTTCCTATTCTTGGGAATTCCCAAGTGTGGAATGATTATTGCCTCTTGTATTCAGCACTCACTCCTGGGTACTGTCAGCAGAGTCACAATGAATCCCTGGGTAGTTATTCTCTACCCATAATTTGAATTGAACCAATCATTCTAAAACTGTTCTTTTCCTCTTGATTTATTCTTTTGTTACATATGCTAGTTGTAAATCTGGAGTCTTGTGATGCCAGCCCCAAGAGTTTGCATTATGTGACATTCAGTACACTAGGAATAGAGATTACCCATAGAAAGTGCCTTGAGCTGTGTGTAAATACGTCAATGATTTCTCATGATTTAATCACATTTTTGGAACTTGTATATTTAGGAGCTACTTAGTACAACAATAAGTGCTCACTTCGTGGTGGGAATAAACTCTTCCTTCCTTCTTCCTTCCCTCCCTCCCTTCCTTCCCCTTTTTTTCCCTCTTTCCTTCTTTCAATTCTTCCTCCCTTCCTTCATTCTTCCCTTTTCTTTCCTGTCTTCCATCCCCCCCCACCTCCTCTGCCTAAGTTATTCTAAAGTGGAATTCCCCACCCCCATTCATTATTTCCCTCAAGTCTTATAGCCTTCACTCCTTTAAGCTCAAGCTTATCACTGCTATATAGTCCTACTTTCTCAATATACTAGCTCTATTCCTCTTTGCTTCTGCTTCTCACATATTGTGTATCTACTGAGTGAATGCTTTCCTGTCGCCTTGCTCCTGGGCTCTCATCCCTTTCCCATGGGCTGGTTTTCTGTCATATCCGGCCCTGACATATATGTTTTATAAAGTGAGGATGATATTAGGGACAGAAGCAAAGGCAACATCAAAAACAATGGTGCTATGAATATACTGTTGGAAGAGCTTCAAAGTGGTCTGATAATTTTTTAAATTAGTTTGGAACTATGCAAGAAAAGTGACTAAATGTTTCAAACTCTTTGATTCAGCAATTTCATTACTGGTTATGGATCCCAAAGGAGGTAAAAGACAGAAGCCATGGTTAAATATATGCTAAAATATTAATAGAAAAATTTGGTTGTGTTGTAACAAAGAAGTGGAAACAAAGTGGAACCCCATCAATTACAGTATATGGGAAAAAATCCAAAGCAAAATATAAATGATATAAATATTAAAAGGGCAGAATGGTATATTAAGGATCCGGTCTCAGAGTTAGGAAGACCTGGGTTTGAATACTGCTTTTGGCACATACAGTTCTCTTAACTTGTAAGACAACTCTAAGTACACAAACTGCAGATAAATTGCTCATTCTTCATTAGCAGTGGGAGTTTCCTCACTGGGAATTCTCTACACCACTGAAAACACAAGTATAATATAATAATACAAACAAAAACAATAATGTAATGATTTCAGAAGTATGAAATCATGAATATACGAAAACTAGAGGAACACAGGGAGATTTTATGAATTGATAGAGTAACATAATAAAAATAAAAATCTGCAACAGCTACAAAAATATAAATAAAAATATCATCCAAAAAGTAGTTCACATTTGGATAGCCAAAACCCTATAATTATCCAGAAAAACAGATTAAAGAAAGCTAAAAGTTTCTCTCTGCTGAGAGTTGAGGATTACAGAGGCAGAATATTGTATACATTGTCAAAACCCCCAAATCAGGTATTTTGTCAATTGTCAACTCTTGCTGAACCCATTTTGCTATCTCTTGCATCTATCTCCTTCTCTCTATTCACAACACAATTGCCCTAGATTAGTCTAGGTTATACTATTGCAAGTGTCTCAGAGTAGGACTCTACACACACAGTATCTTCCTCTTCCAGTGAGTTAACCATATAGAGTCCAAATTATTATTCTCCAGGAAAATGTCTAATTATATCACTCTTTTTCTCAAGAAGTTTTGGAGGTTCCTCATTGCCTTTAGGTTAAAGCACAAACTCCTCTGTTTGGCATTTAAATGCCTTAACAAACAGGTTTCTACCTATTTCTCCAGTATGATTATACATTACTCTGCCATAGGTATTGTGTAGTTGAGCCAGACTGTTTAGCTTGCTCTTTCCTGTACACACCATTCTCTCTCCATGCCTGTGATGTCTTCCCTCCTCATCTCTTTACACTCTTGGAACCTCTAGTCCTTTCAATCAAGTGCCACATTTTACAAAACATATTTCCTGCTTCCCCTCACTGCTAGCATCCCTCCTATTTTAGGGGGAATATAAATCATGAAAAGCTTATTTATCTACAAATATGTTTACATCCCATTAGTAGAATGCTCTCCCTGAGAGCAGGGAATCTTTCTCTCTTTTTTAAAAACGTGTATCCTCCATACCTACTCCAGTGACTTGCACACGTTCTTGTAGTTCAGTAATTTCAGTCATGTCTGACTCTTCTTGACTCCATTTAGGGTTTTCTTGACAAAGATACTGGAGTGGTTTGTCAGTTTCTTCTCAAGTTCATTTTAAAGATGAGGAAACTAAGGTGAACAGGGTTGATTAACTTTCTCAAGGTTACATAACTAGTATTTGAGGCTAAATTTGAACTCAGGAAAAGGAATATTCTTGACCCTAGGCCCGGTACTTCATCCTCTTCACCACCTAGATGCCACCTTACACATAAAAAGCACTTAATAAACATTGATTAATTGATTCCTCATTTCAAGGGAAGATCTAGTGTCTGGAATGGTAGAGACGAATGTATATGTGTGTGCATGGAAGGGCTGGGAGGTGCTCCTCTTTTCAGAAATGTTTTACATACAAAAACAACAGACATCTATAAAACTTTTTTTAAATAGTAGTTCTTTGTTTTTCTCCCAAATGTGGCCATTTTCCCACTTCTTTCCTCATCCCACTACTTACATATACTCCATCCTTAGGCAAGTCACTGGACTCAGAGCATTTTATTCACTGCAAAGTAGGCCAGTGTTAAGTACTGGTACTCTGTGTGCAGCTCTAGTAGAGATAGGATAAGATATTCAATACCAAAGTTTCCTTAAAACATTATTGTCAGTTCTGGAAATGAAATTTCACACTCCTGGGGCCCTTCGTTTGTCTCATTCTCAAGTCTGTAACATTTTTTTCTTATTTTCCTTCTTGCTCAGAAGCCAGTGGGAATTTTTTTTTCCTCAGCCTTTTCTAAGACAAAATGGAAACAAAAACTTTTAAAATGCTAAGTTTCTTTTTGAGGGGTATTTTGCTTTAGCATTTTTATTTTTTATTTTACAAAAATTTGTCTGGTTTTGGCAAGAAAAACTGTGTGCATTTTGGAATTGTCTCCTATCCTATTTATTCTTATAGTACCTGAGGTAATCACCAGATTGTTATCTGAAAAATGTAGCCAAGACAAATTAGTATTAATTTTCATTCTCTTCAGAGTTTTAGTGACAAAAGGACACACTATGTGTTCTCTGCCCAGAGCTGATGATTGTTTCAGAAAATGTTGGCAGAGAAATTGGAATTTTCTCCCTCTAAAACAGTATTTAAACTCCAGTGAAATTCCAGGATATTAGTCCACATTCAAAAGAACACTCTGATGATGGTCAAAGTGGTGATTAGGGTGGGCAGAGCAGAGGACTTGCACACATTAGCAAGAGGCATGAATAGCCTTATCATCCCTCATGGGATCCAGCAGTTCTTTGATGTTCAGAGTTAACAGATTAACTAGATCAGGGATGGCCAGCTGCACTTGGCTAATTTTCAGAGCCATGTGCAAGCTTCTTTCAAAGCTAGAGTGCTTGAGAGGGGAGGAGTAACTGTAACTCACTGCCAAGTCAAAAGGTTCATCTCTAGCATAATAGAACAGGCAAAAAGAAGATACAAAAGAAAGGTGAGGAAGTGGAGCATCTTTTCTTCAATAACCAGTGTAATCTTGAAAATTTCAGAGGCTCATGAATCTGCTGGATATCTGGGTAGACCTTTCGAGCTGGAAACTCTTACAATTAACCACTATGTCAGGGTGTCAGAGATTCATATGTATTTAGGAAAAGGGAAGAAAGAGGATTGAAGGAGTGAATGAAGATAGAGGTAAAGGCCTTATGAAAGCTTAGGCAGATATCGAGTCCGTTTTGAAGTCAATAAAAACTCCAGCAACTTCCCATTGCCTCGAGGATCAAATATTCTGATTTTCAAAGGCTTTCATCATCTAGCCCCTTCATATCTTCCATGTCTTATACCTTACTCCCTGACATGTATTCTTCAATCCACTGACAATGTCCTTCTGGCTGTTCCATGAACAAGACACTCACTCTTTCTGCAGCTTTATTGCAATATGTGGATGGTGAATACTATATTTTTTCTGTCTAAGTAACATTCTCTCTGCAAACCTGTGATTAAATTGTAAATTTGTAGTTATCCATTTTCTTGTTTGAAGTCAGTCAGACATAATGATTTGAGCTTCTGAACTATAAGATGGGCATACTTCCTAAGAGCTCATGCAAAATGGTTCTTTCAGCATGGCTTACCAAAGGGATGGAAGTTTTTCTCCAGTCCAGTGACCATGAAATTTTCCTTGGAAGGCAATAAGCCTAGAGTTAAAGTATTTTGAAAGCCTTAAAATACTCACAACTCTTCTCTTCATTATCTTCTTTGTTCCTACTTTATTATCCTCTAATAATATTATTTTAATAATAAGTACAATAAAAGCTAGAGTTTACAAAGCAATTAAGGTTTGCAAAACAGTTTACATATATCATATCATTTTTTTCCTCACAATAACCCTGGGAGGTAGTTCTATTATCATCCCTATTTTATAGATTAGGCAACTGAGGGAAATAGAGGTTAAATGACTTGCAAGGGCCATACTGCTAACTAAGAAGTACCTGAAGTCTCCAAGGCACTGCCTAAGGATAAATATTAATCTCCATATGTAATACAATGTCTTAGTAAGTCTTATCCACATGATATAAAGATAACATAGATCAATTATGCATCGGATTTCACTAAAGCAATTATAATTCAACATTCAAACTCCAGAATGAAAACACTTTTTATACAACTATCAATTCTCCATTTCACTTTGTTCTGTGTACATGTCACCTGAAAATTTCAGTCCTGCAGGCATCAGTGTCTCAAAAAGTACCAAAGACAAGATAAATTCATCAATTGAAAGTTTTGTTTTAAAAAAATCAGAAATCCACTTCCCTCTATGTCACTTCTTTCCTGATTAGATGGTAGCATGGTGAGACCCAGTACTTGAAATAGGAACTTGGAATTCTAATCTAGGCTCATTCACAGACAGGGTAGTGCTAAGAGGTAAAAAATGATACTCCATAGCTCTGTTTCCTTATTCATGAAATAAAGATTTTTTTAAATGTCTTTCAAAATTAAATTATTAAGCATTTGATTGAATGAAAATAGGTTTAACATACTAATTTTCAAAAAGACTTACCCACTTACAAAATATTCACTCATATTTCCAGATTCATAATTGACATATGCAGACTGCCTACAGGAGAGAGAAGTCTATTTTCAGTGGCAGGAAAAATTAAATTCACTTATGCCACTTACTGATCACATCATCCTGGGTAAGTCATTTGACCTGTTGATATTCCAGGCAACATGTGGAGACAGTGAATTTCATAATATTTGACCCTTGTATGGGTAGAGGGAGTTTTCCCATACAGAAATTGATCCCTATATCAATGGTCTCCAAATACTTTAAATAACATATCTCCATAAGTTAAAAAAATAGACATACAGCCTGAAATGTGTTACTTATCCATAAATTGCATACATATGTACTACTTTGTTTATGGTTATGGACATTATAAATCTTATGCAAAAATATAAATTAAAAAGGAACAAGTTAAAGGAAAAATAATATTTGAACCTAGAGTGGGAGATGATGGGGTTTATTAAGTAGAGGAGTGACCTTAGGAAAATAATTTTGTCAGGTATATAGAGAATGGATAAGAGTGAGGAGAGAAGAACAATTAGGAGATTATTTCAATACTTCAGGTGAGAAATGATAAGGACCTGAACTTAGGCCGTGGCTGTCTGAGTAGAGAGGTGACATAGCATGAAGATATTGTAAATGGAGATTGAGTCTTTCTGGCTTCAGGCCCATCGCTCTATCCATTGTACTATCTCCCTAGTTGCCCAGGTTCAGTAATTAAGGATTATAAATGGAAGTGATAAGTATAGAAAATTCCAAGGAATTTGGATGAGAAATAAACTAAGCTATACAACAATATATAGCTTAAGGGGACGTAGGGTCTATGGATTTTTGTTGCTGTTGTTAGGGAGATCAACATGTTTGCAGACAATAAAGAAAGAACTAAAGAGATTAAAAAAGAAGAGAAAGAGCTAACTGATAGGGAAAAGTTGAAGTTTTGAGGGAGGGAGAATGATAGATGATGCAATCTAGTGGAGAAAATGGGGGAATAGGTGATCAAGTACACATAGAGAAGAAGGGTTGACCTGGACAAGGAGAAGGGCCAGCTCTTGACAGAGACTTGAGGAAAGGAGGGGAGAATGGGAGATGATGCAGAAGGGCTTGAGATGAAAAGAATGAGAAAAGAGAAACATAGCAAAGTAAGAAGAAAAGGGTCTCAGCTGAGAGAGAGGGTGGAGGAGTAGATATAGTTGCCTGAAGTAGGAAGAGAAGGTCTGGAATAGTTTTGTTGGAAAGTAAGACAGGGAATCAGGGAGGAATAAAATGCCTGCCCTCCTACAGTGAGGATGCAGGGTATAAACTCAATGAGAACAGATGCTGCCATGTAGTTTCCTAAACTATAAAATGGAAATTAATAGCTCCTACCTCCCAGGGTTGTTGTAAGGACCAAATGAGAAAATATTTCTAAAGCACTTAGAACAGTTCTTGGTACATAGCAAATGCTATCTAAATGAGAGCTACACTATTACTTCTTTTCATTGCTTTCCCCAGTACCAAGCATTGGACCCCCTTTATAGTAGGAACTCAATAAACATTGGTTTGGTGAATCCTCTTTGTCCATTTAATTTCTTCTTTCTGTACCCAGTCTATTAAGGCAAATCAAAACACCTACAATGTGTAGTTACATATGTGTATGTGTGTGTGTGTGTGTGTGTGTGTGTGTACACACACACATATAGAAAAAATCACCTTAAATAATTGTTGAGGTACACTTCACTTGTAATAAATGGTATACAAAATATATTTTTTAAAAATGATCTTCTGCATCAATGAATATTTCTGTAATGCTAACTGACATTTTAGTCTTGTCCCTGACTTCTTACAAATTTCTCAAAAATTTCAGTACCTCAAATCATTTGCACCTGAAAAGACAATATAAATACAAAGTGACTTTACATTTTCCACTTCGTTATCTTTCCTTGACTTCTTCTGAGAAATTGTTGCACTTTGTTTTCAAGTAAATTCAACTATAAGGAAGAAGTCCATAAATAATTGATAAATCAAAATAGTTGTGCTTAATTGGTCTGTGTAAGGCAGAAGCAAATACAGATTATTTGACATTCAAGGACAAAAGGTCTGTATTTATTTCTACAATGCATTTCATAACTCAAACTAAGTAAAAATGAATTTTATTCTTAAAGGTGTGAAAACAGCACCATATGTAACTTGGAGAGGAAGCAGTGAGGTTTAGTAGAAATAGGGCAGGACAAGAGAATTCTAATTTCATCTTAGTCACTAACTAGCTAGATGACCTAAGGTAAACACCTTACTCTCCCTAGTTTCTTCAAATATAACATGTGGGAGTTGTCCTAGAAATCACCTGTATTTCTGAGTTCCTTTCTTGGTTTAAAATTCAATGTTTATTAAATTCTTCAGAAATATACCTCTGAACAATTCAGTTTATAAGGGAAAATTAATTATAGAGTTTAAAATTCCTTTGGAATTTAAATTGGAAAGTTTCGTAAAAATAGATACATATAGTAGTATTAAAAAGTAGTGTGCGTAATTCAAAAAGCAATTTTGTACATTATTTGAAATGTTATATTAACATTTATTGTTTTTAAATCTGAGTATCCCTATCTCACCCAGACACAAAATTCAGGGACCATTCACAGGTCTTATACTACTGATTTAAACTGGACCTTTGACCTGCTCTGTTTCTGAGCTGTATTGGTTTACTCTTCTTTAGGCAACTTGATGACTCCCTCCTGCTGAGGGTTCACCATGTTGACGCTGACCATAGCGTAAACACCAATCAGCCTAGCCCTCTGCAGCTCAGAACTCCTGAGCTCAAGAGATCTGCCAGTCTCAGCCACTCAGGTAGCTAGAGTTACAGGGATATACCACCACAGGCAACATTATTAAATTCGAGAAGTTAATTCAACTATTAATTCCTTAACAATAATGATAATTTCTAGCATTTACATGGTGCTTCAAAGTACTATTATTAATTAATTAATAATTAAATTTAAAAATTAATATTATTAATTAAGTTATTAATATCATCTCATCTTATATTAACCATAGCTTTGGAAGGTTTGAACTCAAGTCTTCCTTTAGGTCCAGCAATCTATTCACTGTGCTACCTAACTGTCACATGTATCTGTTTTGGCCATTTAAAGCACAATCAGACTGATTCAGACCTTTGTCACCTCTCAGTTCTTATTTCAATAGCTCTCTCTACATCCAGTCTTTCCTCGCAGCTACCACACTGATATCCCAAAACAGAGTTCTTCCCCACAGTTGTTATTTTCTTGTTTAAGAAGCTTCAGAAGATCTCTATGGCTTCTGGGATGAAATACAATCTCCTCTATTGGCTCTCAGAGCCTTTTATAAAGTAGCTCCAGATAAATTTTCAGAATAGTGCCACATTTGTTGCCTTCACAAAGTCTCTTCCAGCCAACCTGCCTTACTTACTGTTGCCCATAATTGAAATCCCATGTCTCATTATTACCACTGGTGGAATGAACACACTCCCTCAAGTCCTCTAACTCTTGTAAATCTACTGTCCTTCATAGCTCAACTAGAGCACCATCACCTCCTGCAAGATGCCTCTCCTGATTGCCTTAATTAATTAGTGCTTTCACCCACACAGGCACACACACACACACACACACACACACACACACACACACACACACACACACAGTGTTTTGAATTTAATTTGTATTTACTTATCTATATTACTTGTTTTTCCCCCATGCAGGTAAGCCCTTTGAGGGCAAGAACTCTAGTTTTTGTCTTCAGTATCCCCAGTCCTTGGCACAATGCCTAGCAAATGGCAAGTAATTCATAAAAGTTTATTGAATTGAATGAAATTTAATTGGATGCAAAAAATCTGATACTACATACAAAATAAAGATAGAATCTTACTGTTACTATTTTGTTAAGATACATAAATTTTAACAGACTGAATTTGGAGTTTAAGATTTAATATATGATTTTATCCTAGTTCTTCACCCTTGTTTCATCTACGTTACTTCAAGAACTCTGTAATCTAGCACAACTGGACTATGGGATGTTTTGTGACATCAATATTTCATCTCCCTTTCCTTTTTATCCACACAAGCTATTGCTTATGTTGGGAATGCACTGTCACCTCATCTCTGTGTCTCTATAACACTGACTTGTTTCCAACCTCTGGTCAGATGACATTCTTTGCATGATGACTTCTATAGTTTACTTCCAATTTCCATGTTCTCTCCCTTCTCAGTTTTCTAAGTATTCGATTTATTTCTGTACATGTTATATCCTCTAGTAAAATATTGCCCTCTAGTAAAATTCAAGTTCCTTTAGAGTGTTGTTTTTCCATTGTTTCAGACATGTTCCAACCAATTTGGGGTTTTCTTGGCAGAGATAATGGAGTGGTTGGTCATTTCCTTCTTCAGCTCATTTTACAGATGAGGAAACTGAGGCAAATGGAGTCAAGTGACTTGCCCAGGGTCACACAGCTTATAAATGTCTGAGGTCAGATTTGAACTCAGGAAAATGAGTCTTTCTGACTCCAGGCCTAGTGTGCTAAATGCCTCACCTAGCTGCCCCCATCCTTGACGTCAGAGTTTATTAAATATTTGTCTTTGTATCCCACGCACCTTTAGGCACTATGATGTAGTGCATTGAGTACTGAACTCAAAATCAAGGAGACCTATGTTAAAATCTCACTTGCGATATTTACTAGCTAGGTGACCATAGTTTTGAAGCTGCAAAGGAGCTCAGTGGTCAAGTCTAATATTATTAGTTTATAAATGAAAAAATTGAGTCCACAAAAGTACAACTCTGTTCAAGAGGTGCAAACCTAGTGAGTGTCTGAGGCAGATTATTAATATTGTTGTTTTATAACTATTGTTCTGCTATCAAACAGGATGTCTACTTGGAAAAGTTAGTAGTGTAGTAATTTCTGAGTACTCACACTGCCTAAAGTTACCAGTTAGAACATGGATTCTTAACTTTGCATACATAGACCCTTTTATTTCAGGATCTCCATAAAGTCAGATGGAGGAAAATTTAATCTTTTTTGTAGTATAATTGTTTTGTTTTTGTAATTTTATAAATTTTCTTTTATGAATGTAAAAAAAACATTATTTGAAGAAGAGGCCCATGGGTTTCACAGACTGGCAAAATGATCCATGACATACATAAAAAGGTTAAGAACTTTTGTTTTAAAAGCACCTCCACTGGTGTTTGTCTTGAGAAATTTCATTGTGTAAATATAGAAAAAACCCCATGCCACTGTTGTTGGGTTATGACAATACTTGACTCTGTGGATGACTCTGAAAATCTCCTACCACATTCTCTAGTGCTGGAGCACTATAGATGTCCATTCAAACAATGAACAGAGTCCCTGGCATTTTCTATTTTTCCCTGTCCTTGGAATACTATTAACAAACTGCTGCTCCAGCAGAAAACTGTCCCCAGCTCCTGATATTATCTTCCCCATTTCTTTCACCATAAGTGAAATGTTAGCTCTAAAGCAGTCAGCAATACTAATACAAATGAAAAGTAGACTCTCCAGAACTGGGGCTATTTCCAAAAACAACTTGTAGATTACCCTAATTTCTGAGAAATTGGAAGAATTTGGACTGCTAATTTTCTAAGGGGAGAAAGAAATCATTTTAAAAGTAGGTCATCTTTTAGATTCATAGGCATAATATAATTTGGATCCACATAGTAGTTTTTGTTAATTTGTTAATTTCATAATTTACAATTTACACAAAACAACAAAATGTTTGTACTTGAGGTCTCTAAAATGGTGAATTCAGAAAAAATCCAGGTCTAATGACTAGGGAATACAACTGCAGATAGTTCAACACTACTAGAAGCCTACAGGTTCTTGATATATGGTTGGAAAAGGCTCTGTATATGAAAAGGAGGTGTTTTGTGGAAGGAAATAAAAGTCTCAATGATTAACACAGGTGGAAGGCCACGTGGAAAAGGAGCCAGCTAGAAAGATACAGTTGGAATGAGGACACAGTGAGAGATCAACCATCTGTCCACCAGCAACAAAGCACACAGAATAACCCCAGGATGCTGAGCTGCCTCCCAAATGTATCTGTTTTAACAAGGAATCTGTAAGATTTCATGCTTTTCTTATTAACTGTACTGCTAAAGTAAAGAGAGAGGGTTGGCAATCTAATCAAAGCAAATTAACAGCACTAAAACAAGAAGAAGAGGCAGAGGTAGATTGCAACTCAGTATGAGAACAATAGAAAGCAAAACTCTAACAATTAGTTGCTCAATGTGGACTAAGCCATTTTGAGAGGTAAGTCTTCTCATGGAGTCGAGATGCCAATGTTCAATAGTTCTATGTTAGGGATTCCTGTGTGGACGTGGATGTGCTGGACTTGGAGTCAGGTCTGATTTTAAATCCAGACTTAGACACTAGGCTGTGTGTGCCTGGGCCAAGTCAGTTGGCCTAGCTCAGCTCCAGTGTCCTCATCTGTAAAATTGTTATGTTAATTGCACCTGCTTGCCAGGATTGTTAAGGAGATGAAATGAGATTTGTTATATATATACATCATATATATCATTATATATATACATCATGTATGTATGTGTATATATATAAATATATGTACATATATATACACATATATATGTATATATATACACATATATATCACTTAGCAATCATATATATACAGCTATATATGTAATAGCACTTAGCAATCATATACAAATCACTTAGCAATCTTATATATATGTGTATATATATATATATATCTGTACGTATCTATGTATATATCTGTATATATATATATATATATATAGCACTTAGCAATCTTTAAAGCATTATGTAAATGTTAGCAATTATTATTAGATGGCCACTGAGGTCTCTTTCAACTTGGTTAGTCGGTTCTGTGACAATAGGATGACATGAAGTTTGCTAAGTTAAACGTATATTTAACTGTGAAGTAGCCACACTTCCTATATTTCCCTAGGATAGTCCCATTTTTTTAAAGTATCTATTAAACTGCAAAAAAAAAATCCTTCAGATCAAGAATGCCCATTTGGGGTTCAAGCAACATAGTCACAATAATAATACCTGATATACAGGATGTTTAATGTGCCTAGTGAACTCTCCTGGTAACTAGGTAGTAAAGTAGATAGAATGCTGGGCCTAGAGTCAAGAAGACTTATCTTTGTGAGTTCAAAATCGACCTCAGTTACTTACAAGTTGTGTGACCCTTCGTTTATTCTGAGGGAATAAAGAGTCACAACTTTATGTGCTAGTAGATATTAACTTGTATTTAGATTGAAGAGGTTCTGTAGTCACAATAGAGCTTTACGTGAAAATGTTGTATTTTGTGGAGAGAGAATGTATACACTTAAGGAAACATCACTTCCCCCACCCTACCCCCAACCATTGTCTATCTCAGACGCTGCAAGTACAAGGGAGAACTTTCCCATGTCTTTAGAGAAAGTGTCACAATAGAAAAATAATATGTCATAAAACCCCAACAAATGAAAAATAATATGTCCATCTATCATTTTACACTTTCAAGTGCTTTAGCGATGTTTGTTCATCAATCCCTCTATCAAGAGAGGGGGAGTGATTATATCTGTAATATGGGGCAAAGAAGGACTTGGTATTTCCTGAGTTCTGCCAGCTCTGCAGAGTGCTGTTCTGATAAAGCTAGCATAATGTTGGGATTCAGAGGATAGAACCAAAGAGAAATACTCCCATAATGCTCTGCACTAATGAAGTTTTTGCCGGAACATTTTATCAGGTTTTTCAAATCCGTACTGAAAAAGGACTTCAAGAAGATTCAGAGGACTCATAGGAGGACAGCTAAAATTATGAGCTGAAAATTCAATCTATGAAGAAAAGTTGAATGAGTGGATAATATTCAGTTAGGAGAATAAAAGTCTGAGTGATGACAATGTTGTTCAGTAAAGAATGGTGGCCAGCTGTGCCATGGATCCATTGAGGAAAGAGCAAAAGGAAATGGGCTTCAAATAACAGCAGGAAATGTAAAACTAAATGTAGAACTGTCTCAGCAGCTTTTTTTTTTTCTCCACATCAGGAGAAACACTGATCTGTCTGGAATAGGTTAGGGTGACTGTCTACAGTGGGAAAAGAAGAAAGTTGATGATTTTAAGGGCTTTAAAAAGTCTTTGTTCCAGTAACAATGGTATGTTTTGCTCTTCCTATAACCCCAGTGGATAAACAGGGCTAGTTAACTTAAGATGTTTTTCCAAGGATCATAAACTTACACCTGAAAGGGACCTTAGAGACCATGTTCACTACCCCCCTCATTTTTACACATGAGGAAACTAAAATCCAAGGAGGCAAAGTGTCATATGTAAAGTCACACAGAAAATAAATGGAAGAGCTGAGTAACAGTGAGGCTGTCATGTTAACCGGAACAGCAACAATGACAACACAATGAAAAGTTCTTTATTGTTTCCTTTATTAAGTCAGGCATCTAAAATAAGTTTTGGCTAGTCATTAATCTGTCTCTGGTCATCTAAATAACCCATGGGTTGCAGCAAAAATGGAATAGGATAATCACCAAAGACTCACAATAATTTTTCTTTCACCAAAATGTTAATATTTATTAACTTATTACACTGAATTAATTTATTATACTGTGATCACTGTTCATATTATTCAATCAACCTATCAATAAATATATTTTAAGTGCCTGCTCTGGGCCATGCACTGTGCTAAGTGTTTTTTATTAAACCATATATAGTATTGGTTTTGCTTCTCCTGGAGAAAATATTTGTTGAGTTGTGAGATCATATATTTTAACTTCATATTTCCCAAATCTCTTAGCATGATGCTACAAAATCCAGGTCAATTCAATTTAGCAAACATTTATTAAGTGCTTACTGTGTGATAAGGTAGAATGCTATGTATTGATTATACAGAGGTAAAAACAAAACAATGTCTTCTCTCAAAGAAACTCCATAACACTGGGACTGTTGCAACACTTACACAAATAAATGTTTTTGTTATTCACTTGTTTTCAGTTGTGTCCAACTTTTGGTGATCGTATTTGGGGTTTTCTTGGCAAAAATACAGGAAGAGTTTGCCATTTCCTTCTTTGGCTAATTTTTAAAGATGAAGAAATGGAGGCAAATAGGGTTGAGTGACTTGCCCAGGGTCTCACATTTAGAAAATATTTCAGGCCAGATTTCAACTCAGGAAGATGAATTTTCCTGATTCCAGGCCCAGTACTCCATATACTGTGCCACTTAGTTGACCTCTAAGGGCCCTCCAGCTTCAGTTCATGTCTTATCTCTTTTTATTGGTGTGATCTGAAGTTGAAGAAATTAAAGAAGGAGAAAATACTAATAGTTGGGAGAATATGTAGAGTCTTTATCAAGTAGATGAACCTAGGCTAAGCCTTGTAAGAGGATAAAGTTGATGAGAAGTAAGAGAGGAGGAGGAAGTGCATTCTGGATGTTGGATGTTGGATACTGCATGGAGGTAGCAAATGGAGTTTCAAGTTCCAGAAATAGTTAGTAGTGTCATTTAGATGAAATATTAAGCTCATTAACATGAGTAGTATGAAATAAAGCCTAAAAGGTAGGCAAGAGTCATACAACATAGAGTCAAGACAATGAGAACCAGCTGAAGATTTTTAGGTAGTGCAATGACATAATTAGCCTTGTACTTCAGGAAGATTATTTTGGTAAATATTTTGAGAGAAGACTGGAAGCAGGGAGACTAGTTAAAAGGCTACCAATAGTAGTTTAGATAAGAGTTGATGAGAGGCTAAACTCTGGGAAGAGCTGTGTAAATGAATAGAAAGGGACATAGTGGTGGAAGTAGAGGTGACAAGAGGACTGGCAAATGATAGGACTGTGAGTGATGTAGAAAGAATTCTAGAATTAATCCAAGCTCATAAAACTGAGTAATCTGGAAGATCATGAGATCTCCAATAGAAATAGAGAAGTTTGCCTGAAAATAAAATGAAAGGTTTTCATGAATTTAAATATCATCATCCTGTAAGAAGTGGAGATTGTGATGAATAGAGAGAAGTATGGAAGCATTTATATGATGTAGAGTGAACCCAGCAGAGTCAAGAAAACATGACAACAACATAGACAAAGACTACAATAAGGCAAATGGAAAGAACACCGATGCCCCCCCCAAATACATAAAAAAGTAACAAAATTAAAAAGAACAAGCTTAGCTCCAAATAAAAATTATGAGAAGATAACTTTGGAGAGGGAAGGGCTTAAGGCATGGATCTTTGAGAATATTGTCAGACACTTTTGATGCATTGATCAGTTTTATTGATTTTTTTCTCTTCTTCCTTTTTTCTTTAACAACTACAAAATATTTGTTATAAGGAATGACTTCTTGGAAGGGGAAGGGGAGGAACATAGGAAAAAATAGGTAAATTAAAAGCAAAATTTATCATTAAAGTGTATTTTAATAGGGAAACCTGAAGATAGATTTTTAGAGGTAATGATAATTATTGCCTATTTGGATATGCTAATAGGACAACCTGGAGGAACTTTCTAGCAGGCAATTAATAACACAGTATTGTTATTCAGGAGGAAGATTTGGTTTAGGTATATAGATTTAGAAGTCATACTTACAGTGCCATACCAAGCTACCAACAACTTATTTTTTAGAGCTAGAAAGAAATAATAACAAAATGCATCTGGAAGAAAAAAAAGATCCAGAATATCAAGGGAATTAATGAAAAGTGCAAGGGAGGTGGTCTAGCATATCAGATCTTAAATTGTATTATAAAGCATTAATCAACAAAATTACTTGTTACTAGCTAATAAATAGAGTAGTAGATCAGTGGAATAGGTTAGGTACACAAGTTACAGTAGTTAATATCTATAGTAATGTACTGTTTGAGAAAACCCAAACACTCCAGCTTCTGGGATAAGAACTCACTATTTGACAAAAACTGCTGGGAAAACTGGAAAATAGAATGACAGAAACTGGACATAGGACAATATCTTACACTATATGCCAAAATAAAGTCAAAATGGGTACAAAATTTAGATTTAAGATTGTCAGTATAAGCAAATTAGGAGAGCAAGGAATAGTTTACCTGTCAGATTTATGGAAAATGGAAGAATTTGTAACCAAACATGAGACAGAGAACATTATGAAAAGCAAAATGGATAAGTTTGATTACATTAAATTGAAAAGTTTCGGTACAAACAAAGCCAATACAACCAAGATTAGGAGGGAAGCAGAAAGCTGGGAAAGAATTTTTCTAATCAGTGTCTTTGATAAAGGCCTTATTTCTAAAACATAAGAGAACTGAGTCAAATTTATAAGAATAAAAGTCATTCCCCAATTGATAAATGGTCAAAGGATATGAACAGGCAGTTTTCAGAGGAAGAAATTAAAGGCATGTATAGTCATATGAAAAAATGTTCTAAATCACTATTGATTAGAGAAATGCAAATCAAAACATTTTTAGGTACCACATCACACTTGTCAGATTGGCTAACATGACAAAATAGGAAGATGATAAATGCTGGAGAAGATGTGGGAATATTGGAACACTAACGCATTGTTGGTGTTGTGAGCTGATCCAACCATTCTGGAAAACAGTTTGTAACTGTGCCCAAAGGGCTATAAAAATGAGCATATCATTTGAGCCAGCAATACTACTTCTAGGGCTTTATCCCAAAGAGATCATAAAAATGGAAAAAAAGGACCCACATGTATAAAAATATTTATAGCAGTTCTTTTTGTGGTGGCAAAGAATTGAAATTTGAGGGGATGCCCATCAATTGGGGAATGGCCAAACAGGTTGTGGTATATGAATGCAATGGAATACTATTGAGCTATAAGAAAGGATGATCAGGCTGACCTCAGAAAAACCTGGAAAGACTTAAATGAGCTGATGCTGAATGAGGGGAGAAGAACCAGCCACATTACACTATGACTAACTTTGATAGACTTGGCTTTTCACAGCAACATAAGCTTCCAAGACAACTCCAAAAGGTTCATGAAGGAAAATGCTATCCACATCCAGAGAAAGAATTATAAAGTTTGAATGCAGTTCAAAGCATGTTATTTGTTCTCTTTTTCATTTTGTTTCTTCTTTCTTGTAGTTGATTCCATTGGTTATAATTCTTTGCAACATAACTAATGTGAAAATATGTTTAATGTGAATGTATATGTAGAGACTATATTGAATTGCGTGCAGTCTTGGGAAGGGGTGAGCGGGAGGGGGAGAGGAGGGAGGGACAAAAATTTGGAACTCAAAAGCTTGTGGAATTGAATGTTACAAACTAAAAATAAATGAATAAAATTTTTAAAAAATTTTAAAAAATCTTCTTTATGACATGTCTAATGTGTATATGTAGATACTGTATCAGATTGCATGCCAACCTGGAGGAGGAGGGAGGGGAGGAAGGGCAAGAAAATTTAAAACTCAAAAGCTTGTGGAACTCAATATTGTAAAGTAAAAATAAATAATTTTTCAAAAATTTTAAAAAAGAAGTCATAGTTAGGATATTTGGACTTATGGGAGCTGGTCACAGACGGAGATAAGAAAAGGAGAAAGGTACAGAAAAACAGAACCCAGAGGAAAAGCCATTTCATATCATGATCTGGGAAAACAGTGATCAGATAGAGAGAATTGCAGGTATTTGTTGTCCTTCATGCTCAAGGAGGACTAAAATGATACCACTCTGTCAGGGTCAAGTTAGAGTGTGTCTGACTATGGCCAATCAGACAAATATGATCTTGGAAGGCTTTACTATAGGTCAGGCATAAATAATCCATATGAACATTTGGAGTAGAAATGTCTCTAAATTTTTGCACCTTGCAGCACCTGTAAGGAGAAGGAGGTGCACAGTATCGAACAATTTTAGAGGGATTCAAGAGAATGAAGACTGCAAAAGGTCATTATTTAGGAGTTTTTAAATTGTTGATAATATTGGAGAGACTAGTTTAGGCTAAGAGCTCAAGTTGGGTGCCATACAACTTTGGGTTGAGTGGGAAGTGAGGAAATGTTATTGTAGATATTTGGCAGTAAAAGAAAAGTAAGATAGAAGATGATAACTACAGAAAATGCCAAGGTCAAGTGAAAGATTTTGTTTTGTTTGTTTTTAGGACAGTAAACAAGCATATTTGAGCAATGATAGAAGAGCCAATAGATAAGGAGAGACTGAAGATAAGAGAGAAAAAATGATTGAGGTGACAAGCAAGCTCCCTGTGGATTAGGGTGGACACAAATAGAGGTTTGGGATTTGGCAAAGAAAAGAATCAACTCTTCCTTAGAGACTAATGCCAGTAGAAGCAGAGAGTAAAAGTGAACATGTAGAAGTTTCTTGAGGTATAGAGTAGGAGAAATGAGGAATGTTTGAATATATTAGATATAATACCTTTTGAGTGAATAATTTATAACAATTTATATTTTCCAGAGGTATATTACTTATAACCATAGCATCAATGTAATTTATGGTAGCATTTTTTTCTTTCATATTAGCTTTAAGGTCTTAAGCTACTAGGAACTGAAAGTTGTGTGGGTCGGACACCCCAGATGCCTGTCTGGCATATCTATCTAATATAATGTATCACCTATGGAAGGTCAAATTAAAATATTGTAAATGCAAAATTTTCATATTGGTTCTTTTTGCATTTTATTTCTCTCCTCCAAAGACCTGGCCTCCCACAGCTGACAGAAGAGAATATTATTTCCAGACTGTTGACTTTCATAATGTAATACTGTATTCATTCACTCATATCTTCTAGGACTGGTAGAGAATGAGGGGTCATTTAAGGCAAAGGCATAAAATACATGGTTTGGGGGCCAAATATGGTCCACAACATTTACAATATCTGGCCCAGACTAGATAAAAATGTTATTGGGAAATATTTAACAAAATAAGTAAAAAAATAGAATAAAACTTAGATCATTTGGCATTTTAAAGACAAAGTCAATATGTAACCTACAGAGATCCTTATGCATGGTTTAGTGGACCCCATTTCTATTTGAATTTGACACCACTGATCTAATGCACTCAATCTAGACAGGATAGTATCTAATCACCCCTTTCAAAATAATGTTAAAATTAGAAAATCTACATATACTTGTATATATATTTAATCTTTGCAATCAACAGTTATATAGCACTCTCCATATAAGATCTCATTAAATACTCACAAAATCCTTGAAAATTAGAAAGCACAAGATATCTAGTGAAACACTCTCACAACTACATTGCATACAACAATGAATTCACCTGTATATAACAACTTGGGCTAATCTGGTGACTTTTACCATCTTTAATAACTTTAGTGCTCTTAGTACCTTCTCATTAAACTCTATAAAGACATTTGTTACTGGGATAATGGAGGCTCAGTACACCCAGTTATTACAGCAACCACACTGGTACACCCAGGATACCTGCTAGCATGGTTTCTTTCACCTGCTTTTCTTTTTTATATTTTTTTATTTTAATTAATTTTTAACATGTTTGGTTTTCAGCATTGATTTTCACAGGCGTTTGAATTACAAATTTTCTCCCCATTTCCTCCCCCCCCACTCCAAGATGGCATACACTCTGGTTGCCCTGTT
>CM053622.1:333789687-333816374 GCA_028646595.1 Phalanger gymnotis
GAAAAGTCAATGACTTGCTAAAGGAGACCCAAAAGAATACTGAAGAAAATAACAACTTAAAGAATAGACTAATCCAAATGGCAAAAGAGCTCCAAAAAGCCAATGAGGAGAAGAATGCCTTGAAAAGCAGAATTACCCAAATGGAAAAGGAGGTCCAAAAGACCACTGAAGAAAATAATACCTTGAAAGTCAGATTGGAGCAAGTAGAAGCTAGTGACTTTATGAGAAACAAAGATATTATAAAACAGAACCAAAGGAATGAAAAAAATGGAAGACAATATGAAATATCTCATTGGAAAACCCATTGACCTGGAAAATAGATCTAGGAGAGGTAATTCAAGAATTATTGGACTACCTGAAAGCCATGGTCAAAAAAAGAGCGTAAACATCATCTTTCAAGAAATTATCAAAGAAAACTGTCCTGATATTCTAGAGCCAAAGGGTAAAATAGAAATTGAAAGGATCCACCAATATCCTCTTGAGAAAGATCCCAAAAAGAAAACTCCTAGAAATATTGTCACCAAATTCCAGAGTTCCCAGGTCAAGGAGAAAATACTGTGAGCAGCCAGAAAGAAATAATTTGAATATTGTGGAAACACAATCAGGATAACACAAGATCTAGCAGTTCCTACATTAAGGGATCAAAAAGCATTGAATATGATATTCCAGAGGTCAAAGGAGTTAGGATTAAAACCAAGAATCACCTATCCAGCAAACCTGAGTATAATGCTCCAAGGCAAAATATGGACTTTCCATAAAATAGAGGATTTTCAAGCTTTGTCAATGAAAGGACTAAAGCTGAATAGAAATTTTGACTTACAAATACAAGGATCAAGAGAAGCATGAAAAGGTAAACAAGAAACAGAATTCATAAGGGACTTACTAAAGTCCCTTATGTTATGTTTACATTCCTACATGGAAAGATGATGTGTTTAATTCAGGAGGCCTTTCTCCATATTAGGGGAGTTGAAGAGAACATAGACAGAGGGTACAGGATGAGTTGAATATGAAGGGATGATATCTAAAAAATGAAATAAATTTAAGGGGTGAGAGAGGAATATATTGAGAGAGGGAGAAAGGGAGAGATAGAATGTGATAAATTATCTCATTTAAAAGTGGCAAGAAAAAACAGTTCTGTTGGAAGGGAAGAGGGGCAGGTGAGGGGGAATGAGTGAATCATATTCTCATCAGATCCAACTTGAGGAAGGAATAACATACACACTCAATTGGGTATCTTACTCCACAGGAAAGTAAGAGGAAGGGGATAAAAAAGGGAGGATGATAGAAGGGAGGGCAGATAAGGGGAGGAGCTAAGCAAAAGCAAACACCTTTGAAAAGGGACAGGGTCAAGGGAGAAAACTGAATAAAAGGGCACAGGATAGGATGGAAGGAAATATAGTTAGCCTTTCACAACATGAGCATTGTTGAAGTGTTTTACATAATGATACATGTGTGATCTTTGTTGAATTGCTTGCCTTCCTAGGGAGGGTGGGTGGGAAGGGAAGAGGGGAGCGAAGTTGGAACTCCAAGTTTTAAAAGCAGATGCTCAAAAAATTAAAAAAAAATTCAGAGAGATAGTGTGAGGGAGAATGAAAGAAAATGAGAATCAGAAAAGAGACTGAAGTCATTAACATATACACACAGACATACATATGTATATGCATGTATAAATATATATACATATATATATATAATTTCCTGCCATGCAAATATTAAATAATTACAGCTTCAATTTAGATGACATTTTATTAATTTAATAATTACTTATTTTTAGTAAACTTTGAGCATTTTCAATGACTGTCTTGCAGGCCTTAAATCCTCTCCCTCCTCAACTCCACTTCCCAGCTTTCCTGATTTCTTTCAAGTCCCAACTAAAATCTCACCTTCTGCAACATGTCCTCCTTCATCTTACTGCTTTCCCCTGAGAATATTTCCAATTTCTCTTTCATATATCTTCTTTTTATGGTTGCTGATATATTGTTTCTTCCATTAGATTCCTTGTGTATAGGGACTATTTTATTTTTCTCATTTTTTTCCCTTCTTTTGTATCCTCGGTGTTTAGAATGCAGATAACTATATAGCACATAGTAGGTGCTTAAAAATACTTGCAGACTGATTAAGTAATTGAGTTAAAACACAGGTCTGGACTTCCCCTTCATCCCTACCTTCAAAAAATGTTCATTTAACCACAACAGCAAATAAACATTGCTGGGAATTAATGTAATTTTGATTAGTACATTGTTAAAGCATATGTTTATCTAAAAGAACAGAACTCTTTATAGCCAAGAGAAGAGGTAGAGTAAGAGAAATTTTTAAAAAGAGGAAAATGTACACACTAAATGTGCTAATAGGCATTTTATACTAGTGAGTGTTTGTACTAGACTAGTGAGGTCTAGGAAAATAGCTTTGGGCATATTTCTGGTACAGTGCTATAGCACATAAGGAAGCAGTGTTGGTGGAAAAGTACTGACATTGGAGGCAGAGGACGTAGGTTCAAATCCAGCCCCTTCCACTCACTACCTATGTGACCTCGGGCAAGTCTCTTAACCTTTCTAGGTCTCAGTTTTCTAAAATGTAAAATAAAAACGGTTTGGACTAGATGGACCCCCTTAGGTCCTTCCCATCTGTAATTCTCTGATTTTTTGTGAAAGGGAAAGATTCCCCCAGGTTATGCCCCAAAAATTATAGTGTCAGAGAGCCTAGAATGTAATCAAAAATTGTAAACGTGGTGTAGTACTGAGTTTCCTACAATTTCACTACAATGTGAAAAGCAGTTATTTATTTGCTTCGAGAGGATTATGCAGGAATTCATTGAACAAAAAAGCAACTCATAGTACATGGGCAACATCTTGGTGGAGTTTAGTTAATCAGTCACACCTCTTGGGCATGTAACTTGGGCTTCTTATTAAAAAAAAAAAAACAAGCATTTGAACAATTGAGGAGCAAAATTTAACTGTTCAAGCCTGTTGTGGTAGAAGACTCCAGAGCCTGTACTAGAGGGAAAGCAGGGAGCAGAAGAACAGTGAGGAATTTCACTCCTTTCCTCACACCCCTCTTTCATGTCATCAGAGTGCCTGAACCATTGGAAAACATTATATACTGAAACTAATGGAGTGCCATCACACACTCCAGAGAAACAAGGATAGAGAAAATCAATTGAAGACAGATATGATATTTGAAAACGAAGAGGGAGGCAACATTTTGAATTGTTACCCTTTGAAAAAGAGGTGATCAGGCCATTGACTCAAGAAAAGAGAAAACCCTGGGAGCCAGCCGAACATCCTGCCTAGCAGATTCTCAACCCA
This sequence comes from Phalanger gymnotis, assembly GCA_028646595.1. Taxonomy (NCBI): domain Eukaryota; kingdom Metazoa; phylum Chordata; class Mammalia; order Diprotodontia; family Phalangeridae; genus Phalanger; species Phalanger gymnotis. Next base: position 333,792,993 of record CM053622.1, read on the forward strand.
AGGAAAACTGTATGAGGACTCCACAAGGAGAGAAAGGAGTTCTAGACTTCAAACTTCACAGTATCAAGGTATGAGTGGCTTTTTTTATCATACATCTCTCTCGATACAATTGTATTCTTAGTGTGAGCACACTCCACTCATGGATATCAATCTATCTTTCTATCTGTCCACTTGTCTTCTATCTATCTATCTATCTATCTATCTATCTGTCTGTCTGTCTGTCTGTCTGCCTATGTGTAAGCATGCAAATGTGTATTTGTATATGTATCTATATTTGGGGAAGAGTAAACCCCAGACATTTTTGTGGGTAGAATTATTCCATACCAACTGTTTTTATAATACCACCGTATTAAATGCTTTTGATAAAATTGTCCTTTGGCTAATTGTTAATGGGAAGCATACTGGTGGAGAGAGGCTCAGGTGGCACAGTGGATAGAGTACCAGGCCTGGAACCAGGAAGACCTGAGTTCAAATCAGGCCTCAGACACTTACTAACTGTGTGACCCTGGGCAAGTCACTTAACATTGTGTGTCTTGTTTGTGAACTAGAGAAGAAGATCGCAAGCCACTCCAGCATCTTTGCCAAGAAAAACCCAAATGGAGTCACAAAGAGTTACACAATACTGAAATGGCTAAACAACAACATGCTGGTGGGATAGGACTTGTGAATTACACTGGAATTTCCACTCACTGGGTTACACCTAAAATTGAAAGGTAGCACCTATCTTTGTGGACTCTACAAGTTGGAGTGTAAGTTTTGAGGAATAGTCCAGAGGAAATGTTATATATGTATATGTTTACAAACATGGTCTGTGATTTGTCATACATATTATAAATCTTATATAAATCTCACATAGAAATAATGTATTTTCTCACATGAAGCAATTTTTTCTTTCTTCAGTCTACTCCTTTGTCAAATGAGAGGGTTAGACTCAATGGTCTCTAAGGTCCCTTCCAAATGTAACAATGAATGATTCTATTTTTACTTTCTTGGGTAAGTAATATTTGCACAAATATTACAGACAGCACAGGAATAGGAGCTTTCATATTTGAGGAAAATTCAATGGTGATAAAAAGTCTTCCTAACATCCCATAATAAAATATGCTCCTTCCAAAAGAAGAGAAATAAGAGTTCAGCTGTTAAAAGTCTAAAGAGGAGACTTCTGCCCTGAGGCAAAAGAAAAATTCCAAACACATTTTGTTTAGTATTAATCTGCTGAGAATAAAGTTAGTGTGCAAAAAAAAAAAATGAAACTGTAGCATTCATCAAAGTTCCTGTTCTTCTGAATGAGAAAAGGTTCTGCCTTCCCAGCACACTTTGATAACAAAGAAGCATGTATGTTTGAGAACGTGATGTTGAATAGAGCTGTAATGAGATTATTTCCTCTTGACATACAAGCATGCAAAAATTTTTCCCCACCCACTCCTCAGCAACTGGAAGCTAAAAATTTACTATAATTACATGTGGCTCTTCCTCTTCATCATTTGCATTTGACATGTCCTGATAGTGACTCTTTGGCTGGTCCTGGATAAATGAGCAATACACCTATGATTTGCTGAACTTTAAAATATTTAGGCAGTCTATCACTTTTTCCAAAAGCAGATAGGTCCCTCTCTTGAGATCATTATGAAAAGGAAACTTTATAAAACTGCTGACTACTATGGAAAAAAATTTATTAAGAAAAAAGTTTGGATGACTGTTGTAATACAGTCCAGGGTCTCATGGGAAAGTCATTGACAGGAAAAAAATGAGTGCCACAAATGAAGTGGTCATCTTCAGAGGAGAGAGCTACAATGCTGTGCAGAAGGAATATAAAGAATATCCCTCAGATTCCCATAAATTATTTTCTTCATTATCCTTAGGTAAATTATTTGGAGGGGGATTATTTGGCATCAGAGGAAAGAATAATGGATAGATCCTAGCACACTCCAGCCAACTATTTTGAAATGAACAAAATTTGGAAGAACCATCCTAATCTGGAAAGTATTAGAAATACAGAAGAGAATAAAGGAGTTGGTACTAGGTGAATCCCCCCGCTCAAGATTTAATAACCAAAAGTAAGAGGCAGAAAATAAGGTGTTACCTAAGCAAGAAAATTGATATGTATACATATATATATAAAGCAATATCAGTATCTCTTTATAAAGTATGAAAAAGTCCTTTGATTTTATTACAAGTATAGCATAGCCATTGCCTAGGCAAAAGATTGGCCTTAACCTGGGTGCTCCTTAAAGGACAATAAAATCCATAATGGCTCAACACAATTCCAAAGGACTTGATGAAAAACTTCTATCCAACTCATAGTGCAAACCAAGATATATATACATATACACACACATATATATATATATATATATATTTGAAACTGATAATAAAATTGAATAATAACTTTAAAGGGCAATAAAATGATCTATGAATTTATCATTTCAGAGAGTCTGAGGCACAATTGAGACTTATAACAGTTAACAAATGGTAGCCAAGATGAAAAACCATCACAGCACCATGCTGTGTCCAAAGGAGTGAAGTATAACATGAGAATTCCATAAGAATTCTTTTCACCACCCTGTAGTATAAACAATGGCGTGAGTAGCCTTACTATGTCTATTCCCAACATGTATGCTTCATTACCACTGTATTTTTAAGTTTATGCCCACCCTCTTCATACTGTATACCTATGTAAGAGAATGTGCCCCAAGTTTTTGTAGGGGGGATATGTTATGTAGCTACTGTTTTTTACTATGCCATCTTAGTGACACTGCTTTAGGATAATGTTGACCATTGGTTATTAAGGGAAAATCACCACTGAGGTTTTGTGATTTCTAGATTTAAGAACCACAGACTATAAATTTTTAGAATATATGGTAATAACTGCTCCCCTCTGGACCCATCCTGAAAACCTGCAAGTTCTGAATTGGGGAGATAAACCAGAGGGAGTACTGCAGAAACAACACAGAAAGAAAATTATCACTTAAGTTCACAACTTTGGAGTCACACCCATGTCCTCCCATTTCCTTATGCCATATATCCAATTAATTGGAAAAGTAAAGTAAGCCATGCCATGTGAAGACTTGGAGCCAAAGTACCACGTATGCACTTTATTAAAGCATATGAGTAAAACAAATATCTGTGGATTTCTTACTTACTTAACATGGATAAACTTATGATAATAAAGAATGAAAAAATCAAGCTCCATGAAAGCCTTGTTCTTTATTTAGCACAATTAAGAAGCTCCTCCAGACCAATTCCAACATGTGCTATAGTTTTTAAGGTGATTTGCTACTGTGTTAATTCTGTGATCCAATGTCCTCTGGAAAGATCTCCTATTCAGATATCAGTTAGATTAACAAGGTCTTTTAAGTTATGAGCATGTTTGGAAAAGCACCATTTTATCATTTTTCTCATGTACCCGGCTTCCATAGCCATGTTTTCTTAGCAACTACCAAAGCAAACTGCAACAGATTCATTTGCCAGGGGGTGAGTAGGAGGATCTTTTCTGTAGGGAATATGCAAGCTGCTTTAAGATTAATATGGCGTGTTCTTTGTCTTATCTGTGATTTCATTTGTATAAAGCACTATCAGAGAGGGAACTCCTTTTAGCAATGAAAACCATACATATTATCTTAGAAAATAGATATTTTGACAAAGAGTCTTAGAAAATTGCAAAGAGAAGCTAAGCGATTTGCCCAAAGTCTTATAGCTTATATATGTAAGAGGTGAGATTTGAACCCAGTTCTTCTTGACTCTTAGGCCAATATTTTAACCACTACCATATACTAGGCTCTTATTATTGATTTAATTGTGCATATGTCCACCACTGATGGAATCATGGATCTTTGGAAGTTTTGAAGAACAGAGGATGCTATATGCCCTTTCATGCTATGTGAAATAAAAAGCTTAACTAAGAACCAGTTTCTGTACCCAGGGAAGTTACAGAATTATTCAGATACATTATTACAAATAGCATGTACAAATAACTAAAATGCATAATAATGAATGAAAATGCAGGAACATCTTTTCCATCTCCAAGTCAGTGTATGGGGGCTGGGGAAAAAGCGATGTCATTGAATATTTCCTGGAAGAAGGGGCATGTGAGTTGAGCTTTAAAAAATAAGTACAAATTTTACAAGGGACAAGTGGCATGCACGATATATAGATAAATCTATCTATCTATCTAAACATACTTGTTATCTCCTCTATTACAATATATATTGATTACCTATAGGGATTGTTTATTTTATTTTTTGGTACTTGCATCTCCAATGCCTATTGAAATACAAGATATATAGAAGGTGCTTAATAAATATGTTGTTTGAGTGAATTGGGAAGAAAATCATTCTGGATGTAGTTGGGAGTGTGAGCAAAGAGGAAGAGAAAGGTATACACGCATATACATACATATATATATACACATATACACATAAGTACACATATATGTGATATGTGTATGTATGAAGATATGTGTACATATACATATTTGTATATACATACAGAGAATACCAAAAAATGTTAGTGCTATTTGATGTTTCAATAGCTTAAAACTTCACTGAGACTTTTTGAACACCCCATAGATACCACATGCCTGTGTATTTGTGTATACAGCCTATGATGGATCTACTCTGTGCATGTATACATGTTACACACATAAATATATATATGTTTACATACACAAATGTACATTGTGTGTATTTGTATATATATGTGAAGGGTAACTATTGGGATAAAAAGGTAATATATTTAAGTGGACAGAGCATTGCACTTAGGATGAGAAAAAAAGGACTTAAAATCTTGCTTCAGACACTTAACAGATGTGGAAATATGCAAATCAATTAACCTTTCTAAGCAACCAAAAGCACTCTGAGATGTACCTACTAAGTTATAGATGTATTGGAATCTGCATAAAAGGGAGAAGTTTCCATGCCAATGAAATCATAATTACTTGATTTGTGGATATACATATAGGAAATGCTGAATAGTTCAATGTGCCTAGAGTATAAAGAATGTTTTAGGGAATTGAGTAAGGGAAGGTTTAAACAAAGGGTAGAAACTCTCTTGCTCCATTGCCCCCACACAAATGAAGGCAGAAATGATCAAGCCTAAGAAAAACCACAAAATGCCCTAATAAAGAGACTTGGTTTGAGCTGAACAATCAATTCCCTGACTTTCCTGCACTTTCAATCCCTTATTTACTGCTGATTTCCTCTGGTATTGATTCTCTGATCAGCAAATAATTCACTCACTGTTTTTAGTCCCTTAGGTCTCAGTGCTCCACAGACATTTGGTAATGGGCCAGGCTTCATTTTTTAATTATTTCTACTATGCTCTCAACTTGAACACTACCTCCTCTGAATTAAGGTCATGATTACCTTCTCAGAACTAAGCTACTCCCCTCACCTTCACGATGCTGGTTAGGAATGGTTTTCACTGGACACTCATAAACAAGGCTATCATTTGCAGCTATGACTTAGGCATATAAAGCCAAGGACAAATTTGATGCTGTCATCTCTGAAAAACTCACTCTGAATGGAGCCCACCAACAGGAAAACACTGAATTTGGGTTCAGAGGACCTGTGTTTAAATGTACATTTTATATGCATGTAATCATGGGAAAGCACTCAGTTTCTGCATTTATTATCCAAGTAAGTTGGTCTAGATAATTTCCCACATATCTTCCGGCACTAATCTTATTTAGTCCTGTGAGTTCTTAGAACTTATCCACTAAGGTAACACTATTCTATTTGAGACAGCAGATGACCGTGGATCAATATCACCCTTGCTAAGCTGTCTGAAGCAGCTATCATCAGTTTCAGTCAGTCATTTAATGAACGAATTTTTATTGAGCACTTAATTTGTGAGGCATTATGTTAGAAATTCTAGAAAAAAATTATCCAAGCATTAATGGTAAGCATTGATGACAGCAAGGTACTAACTATAGTCAAGAACACTATTCATGGATGTTCTGGAACTAATTCTAGACTTGAGAAAGAAAAATGTTAAATTTACAGTGTACTGAAATATCAGAAATCCAGGAACACTATACAAATCAGGGCTTGATTCATTGTGCTCTTAATTGCATAGAATTAGTAGTGCTAATAACACATATTAAACTTAAAAAGTGTGTATGTGAATACCTCCCCTCTCCCCCAGCCCAGTTGTTAAACATTTAGCAGCACACACCTGGGTATGACCCAAAGAAGAGCTCTAGCTTCAAATTTCAGGAAACCCATTTTAGTCTCACCAGATGGCAGATACCACAGTCATGGAAAAAAGAATCAAATTAAATAATCCATAAAAAGTGCTTTCTGAAACTTAAATTGCTAACATAAATATCACTTATTATCATTAATTATTATACCATTCTTAGGCAGTTAGCAACATAGTGGATAAAAGACCAGGCCTGAATTCAAACCCAGCCTCAGATACTTAGTAATTGTGCAAACCTAGCTAAGTCATTTAATTTAATTTTACTGAACCATAAAATGAGGAAAATTATAGCATTTATCTCAATAGGGTTATCGTGAGGATCAAGATAATATTTATTTTTTTAAAAATGCACAGTGGCTAGGACATAGTAAGTGATGAAAATTGCTTATTCCCTTCATTAGTTTTTCATCATCATCAATCATCAACATCAGTATTATTACTGCAGTTTAGTCCAGAACTCAACTCACTCATCAGAATTACCTATATCTTTGGTTACTATGTTTAGCAGGAATAAAGGATAGTGCTAAATGTGTATACACACACACACACACGCATATATGTGTGTGTGTGCGTACTCACACATATACATACTTAATATGTATGTATACAAAAGAGTATGCATATATATATACACAAAAAGCATATGTATATTTTACATATGTTTAGATGTAGGTATTTAACATATACTTAGTAATTATTTACCTTCCTATGTAGAATAGGTGATATAAGACAAAAGGAAGTAATGGAGAAAAATGTACACAAAACAAAAACTAAATTGAATAAATAGATCAACTTCTGTTTTTGGAATAAAAGCCAAATTCACATCTTCCTCTGCAGCTGCAGAGAGCTCTACTTCATTTTCAGAGAACTATTCCAAGTGACAAGCACCATTAAGTAAATGGGAGTTATATACACTGGTTGCCATCAGAGACATACACTAGGAAAGATGGGAATTTGGCCAACAGGGAATTCCTTTTCCAAGCCATAATAGCATTTGCAAAGAGGTTACTTAATGATACCATTGCATACAAATGAGTTGATATATCCATGCAAATGGCCCAAGTAAACACAACACAACACACACACACACACACACACACACACACACATACACACACATACACCTTCTGAGAATCATCCATAAGGGCTATTAGAATTTTGTCAATTTTTCAGAGTTTATAAATTTCCCTGCTAGTAAGTTGGCTGTTTCCATAAGTCTGACAATAAAGAAAGTCAGTATGGGAAGTAGAGTCATGATGGTATAGTGAGAGGGAATATTTTACTTAGCTCTTCTAGCATTACTCCTCCCCATTGACCTAAAATTTACACCAGACCAAATTTGAATTTGTAAACCCAAGAAAAATTCAGTGGCTCATTTTTCCAGCTCAGGCTGCAGTAGCAGGGAGCATGCTAACACCCATGTATGGAAAGAGGGCTGAGATAGGGGGCCATGGCAGTACTGGGGTAGAAAGAGATTTCAGAGTATTCACTGGACTAGTACTGAGTCCAGGAGTGGGTGCAATCTTTCAGTTCTGTAAAGCACTACTGGTTATAGGTCATTGATCTAGGGCAGAGACGGCTAGTCATGAGCAAGTGTAGATTCTAGCTGCGTCATGAGAAAGGAGCAAGTTTTGGGAAACCAATTGAGAGATATCAACATAATGATGTGCCAATAAAACTGACCATCTAAATGAAATGGATTAATATTTACAAATATATAAATTGTTCAGATTAACAGACTAGGAAATGGAGTACTTAAATAGCACTCACTTAGAAAAATAAATTGCACAAGGTTCAAATGAATTCCCAAAGGAAAAAGTAAAACCTAGGGTGAAATGGATTTACAACTCTACAAAACATTAAAAGAAAAATCAATTCCAGTATACATAAACCAGGGGAGGGGCGGAGACAGGTAAAGAGGAAAACCTGCCAAATTCCTTCTACAACACAAATACATTTGTGATACCTAGACCACAAAGGAGCAAAACACAGAGGAAAAAAAGCAGACTAATTTCCTTAATGAATATTGATGCCAAAAAAATAAACTACTAGAAGGGAGATTTCAGCAATATATCAAAAGAATTATACATTATGACCAAGTGGAGTTATACCAGGAATCTAAGACTACTTTATTATTAGGAAAAGTGTAAGAAAAATTGACCACAATAGTAATATGATTACTTCAATATATGTACAAAAAACTTTTGACAAAACACAGCAGCCATTCCTGTTTAAAAAATCAAAACACAAAAAAGCATAGGATTTAGTGGAGATTTCTTTAAAATAATGCTGCCTATCTAAAACTGAGGGATGATAATATCTGTAAAGGAGACAAGTTAGAAACATTTCCATTAAAATCAGGAGTGAAGTAAAGATATTAACATTTATCATTACTATTTAATATTGGACTAGAAAATTTCAGAGGTCTCATGATGATGAAGCATGATCCACATATTGACAGGGAGGTGATGAACTCATCACGTAAAATGATACATAGATTTTAGGACGTGATAAGTAGAGGAATTTATTTTGTATATTTTATTCTCCTTTTTTTTCTTAAGAAGGGGGCAGAAAGAAAATAAAATAATTATTTAATTTAAAAGTACAAGATAAGCGTATTTTATTAAAATGGCTTTGCTTGTCAAATACTACTAAATATATTATATTTAGGACATGGAATTTGACAAAGAAAAGATAAGCATGTGGATTTCTGTATCAGGTTGCATTATTTGGTCCCTGTATACCATTTCAACTCCAAAAAAATGGGATTCTGTTATGGTTAATTTAGTTTTCCACTTTAGGGTAGGTTAATTACTTCAATAACTTTATTTTATTTGCACCATGGCTAAATTTTTTGTTGCTTTTTTAAAAATTTCTTTTAAAAACATGTTCATATATTTCCTCATATCCAAAAATGAAAATATTGTTTTATCCCTTTTTACCTATATATTTTGTGAAGACAAAATAGATTTAATTTAAAAATAGATTTTGGTTTAATTTTAAATTTGTCCTTACTACTAATAAAACAAATAAGTAGATGACATGACTCTTAACAGTTGTGGGATATTATTAAAGTTGCCACCTTCTAAGTTACTCAACAGAGGAAAGCATCTGAGTAATCCACTAGTGAGTGATATAAATTCATAAAATAAATTCAGCCAAATTGTCAGAAATTCAATAAAATGAGAAACATATTGCTTTTGAACTAGCTTCTGCATCCTGTTTGCATAATTGAAGAGATTAGGCATATAAATAATAAAATTCCCTTATGTTCTGCTCTCACTTGGCATAAGTCTTCTCAGTGCTATGACTGGGTTGGCATTTCCAATAGCAGGTGTGCATCAATACTTTCCCAGTCCCCAAATATTCACTGTTGAATGTGCAAATGAGCTCTTTGGAGGAAGACTGTTATTGATGAATATCAGTAATTGCTGGTCTACCACAGAGTCTTTAATTTATAACAGTTAAGCTTCTATCTAATAAAGAAGATGAGTTATTTTCTTAAAAAGTCATTACAAGGAAAAACAAGGGGACATTTCAATTTCAGAGTGATAATTAGGTATGTTCTTGCTACACTGTCCTTCAGGAGTTTAGGAAATAAAGACTGGCTTTTTATATTGCTCTTATTTCAAATGTGTTGATTGATGTCTTTGCTTTCATTGAGATCCTGTATTACCTTTCCCACCAATATGATCACCATAAACTATCTGACTGGCCAAATGGCTCAATCTATTTTCCTGGCTCTACTCAGGTGTTTATAGTGGAAACTAGCATTTGAAATTTTCTTATGTCTTCCAAAATCTGGGCAATGCAATGATTTTGTGTTTTGCATTAGGTTGATAGTATTACTTTTATTGTTATTATTATTATTACTATTAATTTTTAATTTTCATCATTCACTTCGATAAGATTGTGAGTCCCAAATTTTCTCCCCATCTCTCCCCTCACCCCACCCCAAGACAGCATGCATTCTGATTACTCCTTCCCCCAATATGCCCTCCCTTCTAATGCCCCTCTTTCTCTTATCCTCTTCCCTTCTATTTTTCTACAGGGCAAGATAGATTTCTATACCCCATTGCCTGTATATCTTATTTCCCAGTTGCATGTAAAAACAATTTTAACATTCATTTTTAAAACTTTGAATTCCACATTCTCTCCCTCCCTCCCTCCTTACCCACCCTCATTGAGAAGGCAAGCAATTTGATATAGGTTATGTGTAGTCATGTAGAACATTTCCATAACAGTCACGTTGTGAGGGACTAAATATATTTCCCTCCATCCTATACTGCCCCCGTTTATTCTATTCTGTCATTTGACCCTGTCCCTCTTCAAATGCATTTGCTTCTGATTACCCCCTTTTCCAACTGGCCCTTCCTTCAATCATCCTGCCCTCTCTTTTCCCCATTCCCCCTGCATTCTTGTAAGGTAAGATAGATTTTTGTACCCAATTGAGTGTGTATGTTATTCCCTACTTAAGCCAAATCTGATGAGAGTAAGATTCACTCATTCCCTCTCACCTCTGCCCTCTTCCTCTCCATTGTAAAAGCTTTTTCTTGCCTCTTTTATGTGAGATATTTACCCAAATTCCACCTCTCTTTCTCTTTCTCCCAGTACATTCCTCTCACCCCTAAATTTTATTTTTAGATATTATTCCTTCATATTCAACTCACCCTGTGCCCTCTGTCTATATCTATCTATCTATCTATCTATCTATCTATCTATCTATCTATCTATCTATCTATCTGTCTGTCTGTCTGTCTGTCTGTCTGTCTGTCTGTCTGTCTGTCTGTCTATCTATCCATCTATCTATTTCTATAAAAATATCCATATCTATTTATCTATCTATATACATTATATATGGATATATCTATAGAGATAGATAGGCAGACAGACAGACAGACAGATAGATAGATAGATAGATAGATAGATAGACAGATAGATAGATATTTCCTACAAGTACCCTAAGACTGAGAAAGATCTCATGAGTTACAAATATCATCTTTCCATTTAGGAAACAGTTCAACTTTAATAAGTCTCTTATGATTTCTCTTTCCTGTTTACCTTTTTGTATTTTTATTGAGTCTTGTATTTTACAGTCAAATTTTCTCTTCAGCTTTTGTCTTTTCATGAAGAATACTTGAAAGTCCTCTATTTCACTGAATGTCAATTTTTTCCATTGTACTATTATACTCAGTTTCCAAGCCCCCTGATTCCTTAATGTAGAAGCTGCTAAATCTTGTGTTATACTGAATGTGTTTACAAAATTGTTTCTTTCTGGTTGCTTTCAATATTTTCTCCTTGCCCTGGGGACTTTAGCATTCAGTTACAATATTCCTGTGAGTTTTCCTTTTGGTATCTCTTTCAGGAGGTGGTCAGTGGATTTCTTTTCCATTTCTATTTTCCCCTCTGGTTCTAGAATATCAGGACAATTTTCCTTGATAATTTATTAAAAGATGATGTTCAGGCTCTTTTTCTGATCACAGCTTTCAGGTAGTCGAATCACTTTTAAATTGTCTCTCCTGGATGTGCTTTCCAGGTCAGTTGTTTTTCTAATGAGATATCTCACACTCTCTTCTATTTTTTTTTATTCTTTTGGTTTTGTTTTATATTTTCTTGATATCTGACAAAGTCCTTAACCTCTATTTGCTCCATACTAATTTTTTAAGGAATTCTCCTCATTGGCTTTTTAGACCTCTTTTACCATTTGGGTTGGTCTATTTTTAAGGTATTATTTTCTTCAGCATTTTGGGGGTCTCCTTTAGCAAGCTGTTGACTTGTTTTTCATTATTTTCTTGCATCACTCTCATTCCTCTTCTCAATTTTCTCCCTACTTCTCTTACTTGATTTTCAAAATCCTTTTTGAGTTCTTCCATGTGCTGAGACTAATTCATATTTTTGGAGGCTTTGGATGTAGAAGCTTTGGCTTTCTTGTCTTCTGGCCATATGTTTTGATCTTCTTTGTCACAAAAGTAAAATTGTGTAGATTTTTTTCCACTATTTGCTCATTTTCCCAACCAATTACTTGACTTTTAGCTCTTCATTAAGGTAGGACTCTGCTTCCAGCGTGGAGGGTGTACTGTCTCAAGCTTTAGGGATTTTGTGCAGGTGTTTTAAGAGATATTTCCAGGGAACTGTAAATTTTCATTGTTTCCAGGATTATATGATAAAAGGAGAGGTGTTTACCCCTCTCCTGGCCTCTGCTCTGGTCTGTGAGTGACCACAAAAACTCTTTTCTACCTTTGAACTGTGAGAAGGATTCCTTCTCCACCACCTCCACAAGTTCCACCATGCCTACATTCCTCCTTGCCCTAGGACCACCATCCAGGACTGCAACCCAGACCGAAGTGTGGGTAAAGCAAGAGAATCCTGCCTCAGTGGCAGCAAAGAAATCCCTGCAATCTCCCTCTGATTAGCTGCTCAATTCCCCCACCATCTATGGGCCAAGAGCTATAGAAGCAGCCACTGCAGCTGCTGCCACCACTGCCACCACCGCCACCACCCAGAGGCTGGGGCCCAACCATGCCCCTTACTCACTCAAGTCTGACAGACCTTTCCTACTGCCACTGTAAATTTCTTTGGTGTTTGTGGGTTGAGAGACTTCTCAGACTTGGAAACCACCACAGCTGCCAATGATTCAGTCCCCTGAGGCCTGTTCTGCACTGCGCTCTTCTCTCAGACTGGTGCAGAAGGCCTTTCCTATTAAATTTCCAGATTATCGTGGAGTAGGAATTTGTTTCACTCAGTCATTTTTTAGATTCTCCAGCTCTAGAATTTGTTTAGAGTCATTTTAACAGGTATTTGGAGAGGTTTGGGGGAGAGCTCAAGCAAGTCCCTGTTTTTACTCCACATCTGGGCTCTACCCCCCAATAGTTTTACTTTGATAAATTATTTGCTAATAAAAGGAGACTGACTGAAGACTTGATCTATTGCATTAACTCTGATAGCATTTTTCATATACAAAGTTATTGCAAAAACTTTGAAGTTTAAATATATTCTTATAAATGACAGGCTCATAGGGTTAGAATTAGAAGGGACTCTTGAGGCTAAATAGTCCAATTCCTTCATTTTACAGATGAGGAAATTGAGGCTGGGAGAGGCTGATTGCTTGGATTACTACTACATTTTCTATTGGCTAGATTGACAGGAATTTTTTAAATGATAAAAGAGCAAAAGAAAAATAAAATTACCTCTTAGCAAATCATTCAGCCTCTCAAACAATCTTTCTACATGAGGTAATAGGAAAAGCAGGAGACAAGTTACCAAGCATACTGGAAAGCTATCAGCTTTCATGAGTTGTCCTCATGTGGCTACTAATTTACTCTGTAATTCTAGACAGATACATTAATCCATGGACTGCTATTGCCTTACATTTAAAAATGGGGATTTATAACAAATTATTGCTTAATGAATTTAACTCAATTCAAAAAAGAATTTATTCAGTAGCTGTTATGTGCCAGAAAGTGTGCTAGGGACTTTGATTACATTGGCAGTGCAAAATAATCCCTGGCCAAAAAGAAATATATATTATAACAGGAAGAAATAATATGGGCACATATGAGTAAAGGCAAAACATGTACTGAATAATTTCTGAGAAGGTATACTTTTAATATGAAGGAGATTTTAAACAGCAAAAAAAAAATTTCAGAAGGTATATTAGATGCCCAGGTAAGAGTGGCAGAGAGAGACCCCAAAAATTTATGGCCAGGGAAAGGAGCTAAAGCTAAAGCAGCTTACCACTCAGAATTACAGTGATTGTGAGTGAATCCATAGGATAGTAGGTTGTCAAATCTTTTTATGAACAAAGAGAATGTTAATTTGATTACCAAATTTAAAAAATGAAAAAAAATGGTGGAGAAAAGCTTACCATCATTTTTTAGGGCAAATATCTAGTATCTGGTTTTGCCTGATTATCACAACAGCAGTTACTGGAAAATGAATGAGTGATTAATTCATTTCCTACTTAACTCACAAGACTCATGAAAATAACATGAGGCAAAAATATAAGACACGTTTTAAAGGAAAAAATTTTAAATGTTGTGCAAATGATTAGATACATATTCCAAAAAAACTCTGATGAGTCTGTGATCTCCTCAATGTGAGCACTCCCTTCAAAGATATAGCACATAATCCATTCATTGTGGCTTGCCCTGTGTAATTTTTTCCCATGTATTCCCATAAATTCACCGAATTCCGCTTTACATGCTACAAATCTTTGTTTAGATCTCTTGACATTGAATGGATAACAAGAGAGCAAATTGATTATTTTAGTTTCCAGTTATACATTCATTCTTTAGATCATATCCATTGTAACACATCTACTGATATAGCCTATATAATAGGCTATACATTATATATAACATACCCTGTGCCTCTCCATTGCCCTTTGAATGTTCCTCAATTTTGATTCATTGGAGATAGGTTTTTTCTATGATCAATAGTCACAAAATATTAATAAAAGAATGTGGCTATGAAATTTGTGAGCCTTCATTTCAAGGAGAAATACTTAAAATCATTAAAAACTACATGGTTTCTAACCTGGTTTCATCTTTCCCTTCAAGTCTAGGATGAATGTGTCTATTTCATATCTTTGTTCAATGTAAACAAACTGATAATGAAGCTGTATAGGTTGTCCATCCAACTGAGTATAGAAGTTATTCAAACAAAAAACATTTTTAATCTACTTGGCTTTTCCTACATGGATTGTTATACCAAATACTAAGTTATTATGGATTTCATTTGAGAGGATCTACAACATTGTATGCTTGACATATTCAGCACCATGCTGACTATAAAAACATGAGATATAAGTATATGTGAAAATAAATATAAATAAGCATCAAGTTAGCATTACAGGAACCAAAGTAATATGGGAGTAAAAATGTGGCATTTATATGTGATATAGCCACACAGGCACATTTATCAAGTTGATAAATACTCTGTCCTTAGGCTGATAAGAAGAGAACTCCAGTAGAGAACAACTGAATGAGAACAGTTGTAATGAGTACTTGTGATGAAGACTATAGCTTTTCCTACCATTACAAGTGGACTTGCTGAAAACTTAAAGGACATGATGGACAATGAAAAGTGTCAATGGATCTGGTTAGATAGAAAGACCATTTGTTAAATAGATCCTATATTCTAGGCACTGCACTAAACTCTGGGAGAACAAATACAAGCAAATAAACAATTCTTACCTTAAAGGAACTTACTTAATGTAGGAAAACATCATAGGAAGGGGAGTTAGAACACAAAGGCAATGAACATTTATCCTGTCAAACAATTAGTTCTCGATGTCATGTTTATTCCTTTTCATTGTCCACTATAAAATCCAGTAGTAATCCCCATTCCTTCCCTTTAATATTGGAATCATATCTTTTCTATAAGACACTCAGCTCCTATGGAAATGAGTCATCACATGAAGACAAACAAAATGATAAGGCAATATGTCAGTAGCTTCTGAGTAAGTGGCTCTCAGAATATGAAGAAGGAAATTTCATCCAGAAATCATATTTTAGGAACAATTTAATTCATTATATTATCGTGTATTCATTTGAATCTTGTGATCTATAACCCTTTGCTTATACTTTACAGAACAAGAACTATGTAAATAAAATCATCCCATATATATTCCCCTTTCTTTCCAAAAGTGAAATAGACAAGCCAGCTAAATGCTAGAATTAACAGTAATTTCTTATTCCACAGAGGGATCCGTTAGATTTATCTAAATCACTGAATTGTAAAATGTATGTGATCTTTCTAGCATAATTTTACTATGTTGTCCCCTGGCATGTTCCATTGACTTTATATTTCCTTCTGGAATTCACCAAATATGAACTGTCCCTGTAGGAAGGATAGCTTTAGTAGATTGCAAAAGGCAAATTGAGTTATTTCTTTTCTTTTGTACAGGATGAAAGACTAAATACCTATCTAATGATTTATTTTTAGTAAATAAGTAGAGAGTAAGAATATTCCATTTTCTTGTTCTGGTTAAAAATTGTCGCATCCAACATAAGTGCTTTATAGATGTGATTAATAAATATTTCTTGATGTGTTAAATAAGTGGTTAATTACAATGAAAATGGTAAAAAGAGAGAAGAAAGAAAATTAAAGGAAGGAAGGAAGGAAGGAAAGAAAGAAAGAAGGAAACAGAATCATATTCATGATTTTCAGGAAAAGAAAATGAAATTTTATTTGTCTTCAATAAATCTTTTAAAATGTCACTGGAATATAAAAAAAATCAATTTTTTTCCATAGGTCTGGTGTTCATTAAAATCAGATTAAATGAATCTGATTTGGGACTATGTTCAACATTCCCCATCTATTGTAATTACACTCAAAGTCCTTGTGTCTCTTTCCACATATCAGTGTATCAGGCTATTCATTCAAAATTTTATTTTAAAAATAGCCTTCCACTCTTCCCTCTTTAGTCCACAGTCTCTGATAATGAAGTGACCATTCTCAATAGCCAGGCCAAACCCTATACAGATACCTTTGATTTTGTCCCTTCATGTCTTCTCCAGCATATTCTACCTCTATCTTTACCTCACTCTCTCTAATCTTCAAACCTTCCTCACCTAATAGGCCTTTCCTTACTCTTTTGAAGAAAAAATTCCTAAGCTTCTCCCATCTTAAAAAAAAATCACTAGACCTTTCCATCCCATCTAATTGTCATCTTATATCACTCTTACATTTCTCAAACTCTTAAAAGAAATTGTCTACACTCACTGCATCAGCTTACTTTCCTCTGTACCATGACAATCTGTTTTCCAACCTAATAATCACTTAATTACTAGACCTATTGGTCTTACTTCAATACTTATCCTACTTGACCTCTCTGCTTTATTCAACTGTTGATGAGCCTCTCTTCTGTGGATTCTGTGACTCTATTGTCTCCAAGTATTCAATCTACCTCTTTGACCCCTCCTTCTCACTCTCTTGTTCTAGTTCATGATTCCTTTACTTCTATGTGTTTCTCTTAAGCTATTGTCTTGCACTCTAGTCTCTTTTCCTCCACACTCTAAACTCTACACTTTCTCTACACACTCAGCAGCTCCTATGAATTTAACTACCATTTCTATGTATATGTATATGCAATATAAAATATTATACAGGAAGCAGCCACAAAAAACATCTCAAAAAAAGAATAGCATGAAAACAAAATGGATATCTGATGAGGCTTTACAAATAGCTGAAAGACGGAAAGTGAAAGATAAAGGAGAAAATGAAAGATATACTCACTTGAATGCTACACTCTGAGAACAGCAAAGAAAAATAAGGATTTCCTAAATGAGCAATGCAGAGAAATAGAAGAAACCAATAGAATGTAAAAGACAACAGATCTTTTCAGGAAAATTGCAGATATCAAAGGAATGTTTCCTGCAAAAATGGGCAGGACAAAAATGGTAGGGAATAGGGGCAGAGCCAAGAGGTAGAGTAGAAGCAGGGACCTCACTGTGCTCTGCCTCCAAGTCCCTCTCAATACCTGTAAAAATGACTGTAAACAAATTCTAGAGCAGCAGAAGCCACAAAATGACAGAGTGAAGTAGATTTCTAGCCCAAGACAATCTGGAAGGCCAACAGGAAGGTGTATCACACCATGCTCAGAGCAGAGTGCAGCCCAGCCAGGGTCATGCTGGCACAGATGGGCCTGGAACAGGCCTTCAGTCACTGAATAGTAGTTGCAGCAGTTTCCAGACTTTTCAACCCACAAATACGAAAGACAGCTTCAAAGATCAGTGGCAAAGCTCTCTCACCTGGGTGAGATGGGAGCTTGGTCTACCTCTAGCTCCCAGCCCCAGCCCTACCCCCAGCCCTGGTCCCAATCCCACGGCATGGACAGCCAGTGCTTCTGGAGCTCATAGCCTACAGATGATGGAAGAACCAAGAGGCTTATCTAGGTGGCAGTCCTGGGTGGCAATTCTGGTTTGAGGAGGAGCACTGGAGTGGTAGAGCTCGTGGCGGCTGTAGAAAGGGAACCCTCCTCATAGTTCCAGGGCAGAAAAGAGTGCTTGTGGTTGCTCATGGACCAGAGCACTGGCCAGGAGAGGAGTAAATGATTCTCTTTACAGGTCTTTAGAGATAACTCTGAAAACAGCTGCACAAAACCCCTGAAACTTGGGGCACTACACCTTCCATTTAATAAAGAGCTCAAAAGTCAAATAACTGGCTGGGAAAATGAGCAAACAGAGGAAAAAGAATAAGA
Source organism: Phalanger gymnotis (assembly GCA_028646595.1). Classification (NCBI taxonomy): domain Eukaryota; kingdom Metazoa; phylum Chordata; class Mammalia; order Diprotodontia; family Phalangeridae; genus Phalanger; species Phalanger gymnotis. The sequence goes on from CM053622.1 coordinate 333,811,396, forward strand.
CTATAGAACATTACTTTCCCAGTAAAAAGACATTTTTTTAACACACTTAGGGATGAGGAAGATCAAGGCATATAGCCAGAGGAAGACAACAAGGTCAAGGCTCCTAAGTTCAAAGCCTCTAAGAAAAATATGAAATGGTCTCAGGCTACAGAAGAGCTCAAAAAGTATTTTGAAAATCAAGTAATAGAAGTAGAGGAAAAATTGGTAAGAGAAATGAGAGTGATGCAAGAAATTCACAAAATACAAGTAAATAGCTTGCTAACAGAGACCCAGAAAATGCTGAAGAAAATAACACCTTTAAAATAGAGTTACCCAAATGGCAAAAGAGCTCCAAAAAGCCAATGAGGAGAAGAATACCTTGAAAAGCAGAACTGGCCAAATGGAAAAGGAGGTCCAAAAGTTCACTGAAGAAAATAATTCCTTAAAAATTAGAATGGAGCAAATGGAAGCTAATGACTTTGTGATAAATCAAGAAATTATAAAACAAACCAAAAGAATGAAAAAATAGAAGACAATGTGAAATATCTCATCGGAAAAACAACTGAACTGGAAAATAGATCCAGGACAAATACTTTTAAAATGATTGACTACCTGAAAACCATGACAAAAAAAAAAAGTCTAGACATCATCTTTCAAGAAATTATCAAGGAAAACTGCCCTGATATTCTAGAACCAGAGGGCAAAATAGAAATGGAAAGAATTCACCTATTACCTTCTGACAGAGATCCTAAAAGGAAAACTCCTTGGAATATTGTAGCCAAATTCCAGAGATCTCAGGTCATGGAGAAAATATTACATGTGTCCAGAAAGGAACAATTCGGGTATTGTGGGAAAACAATCCAGATAACACAAGATATAATAGCTTCTACACTAAGGGATCAGAAGGCTTTGAATATGATATTCCAGAGGTCAAAGAAGCTAGGATTAAAACCAAGTATCACCTATCCAGCAAAACTGTGTATAATATTTCAGGGGAAAATGGAATTTCAATGAAATAGAGGACTTTCAAGCATCCTTGTTGAAATGACCAGAGCTGAATGGAAAATGACTTTCAAATACAAGAATCAAGAGAAACATGAAAATGTACACAGGAAAGAGAAGCCATAAGGAACTTATTAAAGTTGAACTGTGTACATTCCTACATGGAAAGATGATATTTACAACTCAAGAGACCTTTCTCAGTATTAGAGTAGTTAGAGGGAATATTATATGAATGTGGATGGATGTGTATGTGTATGTATATGTGTGTATATCTATATGAATGTATGTGTATGTATGTGATATATGTATATATGTGTGTGTATGTGTGTATGTATATGCACATGTATCTATACATGTGTGTATTTGCACCATGTGTGCATGTATGTATATGTATATATGTGTACATATATGAGTATATACTTATGTATATGTGTGTGTGTGTGTGTGTGTGTAGATAGAGGGTACAGACTGAGCTGAATATGAAGGCATGATACCTAAAAAATAAAATTAAATGTTGAGAAGAATATACTGGGAGAAAGAGAAAGGGAGAGGTAGAGTGTAGTAAGTCATCTCACATAAAAGAGCTTTCACAATGGAGGGGAAGGGGGAGGTGAGAGGGAATAAATGAGACTTACTCTTATCAGATTTGGCCTAAGGAGGCAATAACCTACACAATTTGGTATGGAAATCTAACTTGCCCTACAGGAAAACAAGGAGGAAGGGATTAGAGAGGGGAGATAATAAAAGGGATGGCTGATTGGGGGAAGGGGCAATCAGAAGGAAACACTTTTATGAAGAGATAGGTCAAAGGAGAGAATAGAATAAATGGAGGGTGGGACAGGATAGAGGGTAATATAGTTAGTCTTTCACAACATAACTGTTATGGAAGTGTTTTGCATGACTACATGGGTAAAACTGATATCGAATTGCCTGCTTTCTCAGTGAGGGTGCATGTGGAGGGAGGGAGAGAATGTAGAACTTAAGGCTTTAAAAATGAATGTTAAAAATTGTTTTTACATACTACTAGGAATTAAGATATACAGGCAATAGGGTATAGAAATCTATCTTTCTCTACAGGAAAATAGAAGGGAAGGGATAAGAGAAGTGGGTGAGGAGTAATAGAAGGGAAGGCAGATTAGAGGAAGGAGTAATCAAAATGCATGCTGTCATGGGGTGGGGGGAGGGGGGAGATGGGGAGAAAATTTGGAATTCAGAATCTTGTGGCAGTGAATTTTGAAAACTGAAAATAATTTTATATAAAAATAAATAAAATTTAATTATATTCCTAGAAAGGACAAAAAAATTCTAGGGGCTTAGAAGAAGTAGAAGAAATTAAGAAGCAGTGGCAAGCATATACAGAAGACTATACAGGAATGTTCTTAACATCACTGATAACCATGATGGTGTGGCTACAGACCTGGAGCCATATATTCTATAGAATGAAGTCAAGTGAGCCTTAGGAAGCATTGCTAACAGTAAGGCTAGTGGATGTGACAGAATTCCAGTTGAACTACATAAATTTCTAAAAGCTGCTGTTGTTAAAGTGTTGCACTCAATATGCCAGCAAATGGGGAAAATTCAACACTGACCACTGGATTAGAAAAGGTCAGTTTACATCCCAGTCCTAGGAAATGACAATGCTAAAGAATGTTCAGGTTACCAAACACTTGCACTCATTTCACACACCAGAAAGGTTATGCTCAAGATTGTGCAAGCGAGGCTTTAGCAATATATGAACCAAGATTTACCAGAATTGCAGGATAGTTTTTGAAGAGGTACAGACTAAGTTGTTAACATTTGTTAACTATGGAGAAAGAAAGTTTCAGTTAAAAAATCTACTTTTATTTCATCAACTACACTAAAGCCTTTGATGGCATGGACCACAACAAATTGATGCAAATCCTCAGTAGATGGGAGGAAAAATCATTTTATTTGTCTCCTGAGGAACTTGTCAAGAAGCAAGAGTTTGAACCTAATATATAGTAAATGGTTCAAGATTGGAAAGGGATTACAACAGGGCTCTATATTGTGACCTTATTTAACTTAAGGTTGTCAGGAGAAACATCAATGATTGCAGGTATGTAGATGTAATGTTAATGCAATAGGAAGACCTTCCATATCCATTAATAAGCTAATGTGACCACATGTATTCTGCTAACAGCTGTGATACATCCTGACTCACATGGAGCCTGTTGTGGGAGGAACTTGCTTAGGGAAGAGCTTCCTTAGGGGGAGGCTTGCTTTTAGGAAAGCTGTCACATCTTTTGGTAATTAGGCACTTAAGCACTAGGGTTGTGATGCCTTCTGGATACACACACACAACATACACACAGACACACACACACTATATATATATATATATTATATATATACATATTATATATATATATATGGAATAATGTTCATGTGATTTGGCCAAATGAGATTCTCAGTAGCTGTTAAGGAGCCCCTTGGCTTTGAAAATCAAGATGTTGGTGCTTCATTATGTGTGACTATGTATGTATTAATTTCTCAGACAGTTGGAAGCCTTGTCTGTTGATCTGTGCTAATTTCTGCTTGCAATTTCTCTGCTTGTATTATCTCTACATTCAGGGTGCTGACCTCTCCCCTAAACTATGTGAATGATATATATGTTTAATTAAAGTAAGATTGCTGACTCCTTTAAAAGCATTTTTTTCCTTTAAAAGAGATCAAAATACCTCGCTTGCAGTCCATCCTGAGTATGCTAGAGTGCATACTTTTACAGCAGATGATACCCACCTAATGAGAGCAAGTGAAGAAAAATTAAGAAACTTTTTGATGAGGGTAAAATAGGAGAGTGTAAAAGCTGGTTGGAAGCTTAACATTGAAAAATGAGGAAAAAAACCTAAGATTTTGGTTTTGGTTTCATTACTTCCTGGCAAATAGAGGGAGAAGAAATGGAAGCAGTGTTAGAATTTTTATTCTTGGGATCAAAGATCACTAGCAGCCTAAGCAAGGCAAATTTCCAAGCCAGAAGAGTCTGAAAGGCCAACGGGACGAATCTGTAGGCTGGGAGAGCACTTGGCATGCAGAGCTGCCCCAGACAGCAGAAAAGTGGAAGCAGCTGCAGAAATCAACATGCAAGACAGGCTAGGAGACAGCTGAGTGCCCAAAACCAGTGGAGATCCCCAGGCCTCCCACCACAGGATGGCAGTCTGTGGAAGCAATGAGAGGCAGCAGCTCAATGCCTCTGGCTGTAAGACATCAAATCCTGAGGCTTGCAGCCCAAAGGTATAAAAAAGCAGTCTTCTTGAACTTCCAGGAGACATAATGACAAGATAAATGGCTCTAATCCCTGCACTCCCCCACTCCCACCCCTGCCCCAACCCAGAGAATTCTTCAGGAAAAAAACACTGGAATAGAGGAGGCAGAAGTGGGGCTTCAGTGGCCAAGCTGTGGGAGTTCCAGAGTCCTGGAAGGGCAGAGACAGCAGGGGTCAACACCAGGAGTCCAGATGTACCCTTGCACACCCAGGGGAAGAGACAGACACCAGCACAAACAACAAACAGCTGAGACCATTGTTGAAGAGCAACAGTGCTGGAGAGCAAACCCAGGGGAAGAGGAGACCTCAGGCAGCCAGACCCTCCCCCATACCTCAAGAAACTGAAGGCTATAATACACAATGCCAATAACTAGACTCACAATCCCCAGAATAAGAAACCTAGGACAGAGAACCCTGAGCGCCAAAAGCAGAAATTCATTGTAATGCCGGGAAAAGGCTAACCAACATGAAGAAGAACACAAAAAAATCGAGGACCATTGATTCTTTTTTATGGGGACAGGCATGATCAAAATACCAATTTGGAAGAGGATAGCAATGACACTATACCCACATCTGGTACCTGTGTTGTTAAGCAAAATTGTCTCCTTAGCATGGCTTTTGTTTCCTTTGAGTACAAGTACTTTCAGCTGTTAAGTGCTAAGCCCCAGGCCCAAAGCCCTATCAGGTGTGAAACCTGTGTGTGTGTAGATTGATG
>CM053622.1:333816474-333861311 GCA_028646595.1 Phalanger gymnotis
GGCTTTCAAAATCTAGTCATAAAATCTTAAATAGAAAATGTTATTATTAATAATATTAACCAGAAGGATACTACAACTTCTTCCTCATGAGCTCTTTATAATATTATATGCTAATTTTAGAAGGTAAAGCAGGTAAAATAATTGTAAATAGGCAGTTTTAAATTATGAGGAAGATTTCATCTACTCCCTCACTTTTCTCCTAGCTCTTTAGACTTGATCTAATTCTTTCATTCATTCCTTGGAATAAACAGGTCAATGATACTGGTGCTGAGTGGAGGGAGGAAGAGCTTAAAAGGAATGGGGGTGGGGAGTTAAATACTACTTCTTCACTCCAAACATAAATTAGAACCAGCTTTCCAAATGTTGATTTGATGTCTTTATCAAAAAAAAAAATTACTGTATGTTTCTACATATACAGCTTACTTCACATGTTGTTCAGAGCTATGAGCAAGCTTACAAAAGGAATATACTTTTTGAATTAATGATAATGATTCTAATTATTAAGTAGTACATGGGAATATATTTATTCCTGTCCCAGATATAATTTTTGATGAAAGCCAATCAATCCCTCTATTCTGAGAGTAGAAGACTGCCTGATGTTTGTACCCCAAATTAATAAAAAAAATTATGGTGCAGTCATCCAAAGTGATTTTCACAAAAGGCATAGAAAGAAAATGTTGTTGGTTATTTCACTGCCATACTGAAGTCATTTTCATCTGCCCAATCAGAAAGAATCACCAGGCAGACTTTCCAAATGGACAGTAAAGCTCATAAAGCATAGAGTTTTCTGCTCATAGAGCAGAAAACAGAATCCTACTATTCAGCATACTGGTGACCTACTTTGTTGCAGTAATTACACTTGCAAGTTTATGATTCTACTTCCTCCTCCTCCCAGGAAAGCTGCACAGTAATTTGTCAGCAAACATGTTAGTAGTTGTTAGGATTATATCTTGATTTTTGCTAAGGCCCTGTTGCTATGACCTCAATTTAGGTCACCTTTTACTTTTGAGTATCCATTCAATAGTCTGACATGCATATGATATACTTTTTTCAAACATTTGAATTTCTCAATTATGATAGGGAAAATACATCTCTAAAATTAATATCATAGTTGTTAACATTTATTTTTTTTTAAATTCAGATACGACAAAACACAATGAGCCAATTTTTTAAAGTTTCTTGTTTTGGTACCATTCACTTGGATAAATCATATCAAAGTGGAAGGGAAATTAAATAATGTATATCACCTAAATGTATCTTTAATATTAAATAAATTAAATTTTGCTTTTATAAGGTTCTCAAAGTCTCTAATTCATAATAAAAGTTCATTCTTGAATTTGTATCTCAGATAACTAAGCAAAAAGTCCCTTTCTGCATTTCTATTTGATTTTAAACCAAAACCACATGGAAAAAAAAAAACCCAACATTTTACTGTGATGATGCATATGGATACTTTTATAAACTAAAAGGGAACTGAAAAGTCATATACTATGGTTCATTTTGTGGTCAAGAAGACTAAATCAAAGTGATAATATTCACTTTGTGGTCTTGGGCAGGTCATTTAACAGCTCTCTGAGCCTTACAAGTACTATTATCCAAATTGTATGCATATACATGTATAATCATCCCATATATGTATATATATACACATATATATACACATATATGTGTGTGCATGTATATATAGAGTGTGTGTTTGTGTATATGTGTATATATATATATATGTCTGTGTGTATACATGCATTAGGTTTAAGTAATATCTATATCTATATAGACATATTTGCATATGTCTATATAGATATGCACATGTGTGTATATGTGTGTGTCAGTATGCAGAAAAAAATAAGAGATCTGAAAATTAAGGAGGTTCCCATCAGTATTTGAATGGCTGTATAATATGGTATATTAATGCAATGGAGTATTATCACTTTAAAGTAAATTATAAAATAAGCATTTGGTGACTACTTCAATAGTATGACCTGATGCCTAGTGGAAGTGAGTATAGCCAGAAAAATGTATATAAGGATGACATTGTAAAGAAAAAAAAATCTTAAGGACTCTGATCAAAGCAATGAACAACAATGTCTCCAGATGACCAATCAATCATATTATCCATAACCCAACAAAGAACTGATGGACTCAAAGTGTGGAAAGAAACATAGACTTTTGCAAATGAACACAATGATTAAAAAGTTGTGGGGCAATTCCCTGGGAGATTAGGACTCAGACCAAAATTCAGAAATCAGACTTTTAGTAAAATTTCAACTTGGGAAAATAATTACTTCTCTTTTTTAAAAAATATATATATTTTTTAAATGTATTATTTTAGTAACTACTCAACACACAGTAAAAGAGAGCACTTGGTTTTATGCTCAATTATAGGTTAATAGCATACTGGTGCTAAGAGTTATTACAATTGAGAAAAAGAAGCATTGAAATTTATCAAAAAATGTTGGAGTAAGAATCATTTTAAACTAAATATTTCATGAAAGACAGAATGGTAGAATAGATAGAGAGTTGCCTTTGAAATCTGAAAGATTGGACTTGGATTTTCCCTGGTATGGCAAACTCCACAATGGGAAACTTGGATTTTTGTAACAAGGAACCAGGCAAATTGGAAACCAGGTGACACATGTATGAAATATTTCTGTGAGCATACTATAACTGAATGAGAAAGAAAATTATCTATGCGATTTGTGTCCTTTGCCTTAGAAACATCTATTATACATGTTATTTTAGAGATAAAGCCAAATGTGCCTAGATTTACACTGTATCTTGCATCAAGCTCATGATTTTTTTAGAGTTCAGTGCTCTCCACTGAATAAACTTTCATTAAAAAGTTATTTTGATATTGAAGGGAACTTCCAGTAATTTTAGAAAGAGTTTAGGCATAGATGATTTCCTGGTGATGAGAAAAAGAATATGATTTGAGCTGGGCTCCATTAAATTGTGACAATGCATGAGAACTTTAAAAAAAAAAATAAGTATCACTTGGACTTTTTCTTGGAACTACACATTAGAAATTGTTGGTGTTTTTTTCCCCCGGCATGTGAAAAGCTGCAACACAGAAAGCTTTGCCCATATTCTTAGCAGCAAACATATGAAGAGAGACAAATTATAAATAGTAGCTGATGGATCACACACACACACACACACACACACACACACACACACCCGAAATCAAAAATCAAATCTGGTTAACTCCTTATACATGCGTTTAAATTAATTGAGTCTAATTTCATTACTGATAATTATATTTAAAACTTCTCTTAAACTAAACTATTAAAAGAGAACAAAAGAAAATTTTTTAAAAATCTAGGTGACAGAAATTTTAAAATATTTATTCCTACCGATTCAGTAGATGAGTTTCTATCATCATCATATTAATTTTAAAGGAATCACAGGAAGGAAATAGATGGAGAAAAGAGGGGAGAAAAAAGAGGTAAAGAGAAGAATAGAAGGACAAAGCAAGAGACAAAGGAAAGAGAATAAAACAGGAAAAGAAAAGGAAATGACAAAGAGGAAAGAGAGCTCTTCTACTGTATTTTTTTTAAATGCTTGGTGTTTTGGTAAAGGTCTGCAATTTCTGGATAGTATTGTAGAATATCTGAGTTCATGAGTTCTGAGATGCAGTAGGATTGGTCCTGTGACTAGCCACACTGAGCCTGGGCGAGGTTGCCCACCTCTTCATGATCTCCTGAGCCATAGCACTCAAGGACCCTCCTGAAAACTACCGAAGATCATGTTTGTTGCTCATATGGCACTATCTATTTCATCCTTCGCTGTCCCTTTCTGTTTTTGCCTTCAATATTTCCAAATATCAGGGTCTTTTCCAATAAGTCCTACGTTCCCATTATGTGGACAAAATATCTAAGCTTCAGCTTGAGTTTTTGTCCTTCCAATAAATAGTCTAAATTAATTTCTTTAAGTATTGACTGACTTGATTGCTTTCTGTCCAAGGGATTCTCAATAATCTCCTCCAACACCACAATTCAAAATACCTGGCTAAGGTAGGGAGACTCAATTTTTAACTAAATAAATAACTAGATACATAAATGACAGATGATAGATAGGGAGATAGATGATAGAGAGGTAAGTAGGTATGTAGATAGATAGATAGATAGATAGATAGATAGATAGATAGATAGATAGATAGATAGATTTCTCAATCACCAATATAATGGGCATTCCTTCATAAACACTTTTTTTAACTTCTATTTCATTATGTCATGTAGTGTTCACTCTCTTTCCTTCTCAACATTATCTTCTTTGGACATTTCAGCATGATTCATCTAACAGTGCCTTCCTATTCGCATGTATTTGTTTATTCATATGTTGTTTGTCTTAATTAAAAAAAATGTTCCTTGAAGGCAGGGGCCTTTAAAAATTAATCCTCATCACCTAACATATAACACAAAAATCTAAGTAAATCATTGTTGTTTGATTGATTAAATAGAGGAATGGTTTGGCTTCTGTGATAGTGTTTTGTTATATAGAAATGCAATTCAACTTTCAAATCTTAGGGCAAATGCCTTCTCTACTCTCACCAATCCCTTTAGATAAAAGTAATCTTTCCTTCTCTACTAATATAGCATTTTGCACTTCTTCTATTATGCTTTTGTAGTATAACTTGTATCATAGCTTTTTGTATAAATCTTATCTTTTTGTAACATGGGACAATACCTAAGGAAAGAAATGACATTTTATTCTTCTTTGTTTCACATCACTTAGCACAGCATCTTGTACACAGTAGTTTCTCAGTAAATATTTGTTTAGTGAATAAGATACAAGAATATAGATATCAGAAGCCTCTTGATGAAACTGGAATAACCATGAGTAGATTGTAACAGATAAAATAGGACATGTAAAATGATTTTTAGTAAAAAATAATGCAAATATTCTGCAGGTAAATCTAAAATAAGAGAAAGGGTAGTGTTGCCAGGATGTAATTCTTTGATAAGACATAAGGCAGTGTTTTTGAATCATGAGTTTATAAGATATCAAATGACCTATCTTTTCATAAAATGAGATGTATGTTATCCTTTCTTAGGATAAATCAGGAAACATCAGTAAAAAAATCAGTAAACATCCTTAATAATGATGACCAGTATTCTAAAATGTTCTAAAATGTTAAATTTTATTCAATACTCTAATCATCAAACACAAATAAGACATCACTTTTTTCAAGGTATAACTTCTCACATTATAATTGCATGAGGGGAATTTTTTTCCAAAATTCTTTGGTCTCTACATAATGCATGATATAAATATGATATCTCTATTAGAGGTACAATCTAATATGAATATAATTGTCATCTTCTTTGATATGATATGATATATCTTCCTACCTATATAGTAGACCAAAACATCCCTTTCCATACCAAAAAAAAGACAGTAAGAAAGATACTGTATTTTTGGCAGATAACACTTATTATTGATGTCAGCGTTGTTCATGCATCAACTACCTATTTAGAAGCAGACCACCGACTTAGATGTAAGTTCAAGACCAGTAAAATGCAAGCAAAAATAATAAGAAGAAAAAAAGTTATGGTACCAATTATACAGTTTAATCCTGAAGATTATTTCAACAAGTAAATAACAGTAAAAAATGGGAGGTGGACAAGAAAAATGCCATTGACATGAATCGTAATAATTTTATACAGAAGATTAACCAATCTAAGCAAATGACTATAAGAAGTGAAACTAAATAACCTAGAAAACACCCTTAGTCAGCAAGCCTCTGACTTACTTGCCAATTGGAGTGAGATGCCATAGGTAAGTCTGGTTAGAATACAAACTCATTTATAAAAACTACCAAATTTGAAGAGTGTTAACATTGAATTATTACATATACTTTTTCTCATGGTGTTAGTGCTTTTTATACTATATGGTCAGCAGCTAAATTAGAGGCTGTTACTTTTTTCCCCTGAGAATCTTTAGTATTGTCTTAATTGTTCTCCTTTTTCTCTCCAAGATAAATAAAAACACAAATATGTAATCAAGTGGAATTTGAAAATATTGCTTCAAAGGTAAATAGAAGAAATTTTCTCTTAAATAGACTTAAAAATTAATTTTAGAACATGACAGAAAAGTTAGAGACTCACTTGAGCTCACATAAATTCCCATTATATATTGCCTCCAAACAAATTCTGGAGTGGCAGGACTCACAAAAGAATGGGGCAAAAAAAATTTTCTAGACAACTTAGAAGGTTGGCAGGAAAGTTCTACCACACCAAGGTGAGAGCGAGGTGCAATCCAGCATGAACTTTACTAGCACAGGGCATACCATAGAAAAGTAGCAGCATGCCTTGGGGGAGACTGAATAGCAACTCCAGTGTCTGCTTCCAAAGCTCTCAGCCTACAGATCATAAAGAGTTTAGAAAACTCCTAAGAAGGAAATTACAGGGGGTTCCCTTTGCTGCCATTTAGTGCAGAACTCTATAGCATTATCCATACTTGGTCACAGTCACAGAGAGAGAAAAAAAGTACTAGCATGTATCTTGTAGCTACATAGGAGCAGGGACCCTGGTCACAATTCCAGGTCAGAGAAGAGTATTTGTGGCCATTCATATATCTGAGCACAGGCCAGGAAAGTAATAAACACACCTATCCTTAGATCATACAACTTTGGAAGAACTGGAAGATGACAGACCCCCAGAAATAGGTCTGAAAACAGCCAAACAAAAAATCCTGAAGTTCTGGACAGTTCCCTCTCCACTCCAGGACCAGAGTCCAAATTTAATATAAAGTTAAAAGTCAAGAAATTGCCTAGAAAATGAGCAAACAACAACAAAAATTATCTTGACCATATAGAATGAATATGGTGAAAAGGAATATCAAAACACAAACTAATAAGAAGACAACAAAGTCAAAACTGTTATATCCAAAGCCTCAAAGGAAAATGTGAATTGGTCTTGGGCCAAAAACAGGTGATAATGATGATGACAAGAACAACAATAAAAATACCATCATCATCATCGACAACAACATTAATAACAACTACAACAATAATTCTTGCAAGAACTTAACATAGATTTTAAAAATAAAATGAGAGAAAGAGAATAAAAATTGGGAAAAGAAATGACAGTGATGGAAGAAAATCATGAAAAAGTCTACAACTTGGTAAAGGAGGGAAAAAATTACTAAAGTAAAATACCAACTTAAACCACAAAATAGCTCAAATTGTATAATAGGCAAAAATTCCAATAAATAGGAGAAAGCCTTAAAAAGCAGAATTGGCAAAATGTAAAAAGCTATATAAAAATTCACCTAACAGAAGAATTCCTTAGAAAATAGAATTGGCCAAATAGAAAGAGAGGAAGAAAAGCTCACTGCAGAAAATAATTGTTTGAAAATTAGAATTGAGCTAGTGGATGCTAATGACTTCATGAAATATCAAGAAACAATAAAACAAAATCAAAAGAATGAAGAAACATAGATATAAATGTGGAACATCTCATTGGAGAAACAAATGACCTAGCAAATAGATCTGGGAGAGATAATTTAAGAATTATTGGACTACCTGAAAGCCATGATCAACAAAAGAGCCTGGACATCATCTTTCAAGAAGTTATCAAGGAAAATTGCCCTGATAGTCTATATCCAGAAGAGTTAAAAAGAAATTGAAAGAATCCACCAATCAGCTCATGAAAGATCCCAAAATAAAATGTCACAGGAATATTATAGACAAATTCCAGAACTTCCGGGTCAAGGAGAAAATATTGCATGCAGCCAGAAAGAAACAAATCAAATATTGTGAAGCCCCAGTCAGGATAACACAATATTTAGCAATTTCTACATTAAGGGATCAGTAGACTTGGAAGATGATTTTCCACAGGACAAAGGAGCTTGGATTGCAACCAAGAATCACCCAGAAAAACTGAGTATACTCTGTCAGCGAGAAAATGGATACCCAATGAAATAGAGGACTTTCAAGGATTCCTGGTGAAAAGGCCAGAGCTGAACAGAAATTTGTCAAATACAAGACTCCAGAGAAGAATAATAGGTAAATGGGAACAGGAAATCATAAATCTCAATAAGGTTAAACTGTTTACCTTCCTATATGGGAGGATGATACCTGTAACTCCTAGAAGTTTTCTTATTATTAGGGTAGATAGATGGACTATACATAGATAGAAAGCATGGATGTATGTTGAATATAGTGGGATGTTATCTTAAAAATAAAATTAAGGGGTGAGAGAGAAATGAACTAGGAGAAGAGGAAAGAGAGAGATAAAATGTGGTAAATTGTCTCATATAAAAGAGGCACTGTAAAAGAGCTTTTACAGTGGACAAGGAGATGGGGAAGGTCAGTTGGAATGCTTGAACTTTACTCTCATTGAGATTGTCTCAAAGAAGGAATAATATACACCCTCAGTTGGGTATAGAAATCTATCTTACCTACACAAAAGTAGGAGTTGAAGAGGATAAGAGAATGGAGAGACTAATAGAAGAGATGGTGGATTGGGGAAGGTGGTAGTCAGAAGCAAAACACTTATGAAGATAGAGAGCATGAAAGGAGAAAAGGAGTACAGAAAACAGGAGGAAAATAGATGGAGGGAAATACACAATACTCACAATTGTAAAAAAAAAATTACATCAAGGTTTTCTGATAAAGGCTTCGTTTCTCAAATGTATTAGACAACTAAGTCAACATTATAAAAATAAGAGCCATTTTCCAATTGACAAATGGTCAAATGATTTGAAGAGGTAGTTTTCAGATAAAGTAATCATGAAGTGTAGTATGAAGAAGTGTTCTAAATCACTACTGATTAAAGAAATAAAAATTAAAACAATTCTGAAGTGCCAACATACATCTATCTTATTAACTAATATATGATAGAAAAGGAAAATGGCAAATTTTGGAAGGGATGTGGGAAAGTTGAGACACTAATTCACTGTTGGTAGAGCTGTGAACTGATTCAGCCATTCTGAAAGCACTTTGAAACTATGCCCAAAGTTATAAAATCATGCATAGCCTTTGGCCTATAAATACCACAACTCTGTCTGTATGCCCAAGAAGTTTTTTTTAAAGCAAAATGCCCTATATTACAAAAATATTTATAGCAGCTCTTTTTGTGTTAGCAAAAATTGGAACCTGGATGAGGGAAGGGAGAGAAAATTTGGAACTCCCAAACTTGTGGAACCAAGTATTGTAAACTGAATGAATTAATTAATTAAGAAGAAAGAAAGAAAGAAAGAAAGAAAGAAAGAAAGAAAGAAAGAAAGAAAGAAAGAAAGAAAGAAAGAAAGAAAGAAAGAAAAAAAGAAGAGAAAAAAGTGGAACTTGAAGGGATGCCCATCATTTGGGGAATAGCTAAACAAGTTTTGGTATAAGATTGTGTTGGAATATTTTGGGGCTAAAAGGAATAATTATTAGGATGCTCTCAGAAAGACTTGGAAAGACTCAGTGAACTGATGCAAAGTGAAGTGAGTGAAACCAGGAGAACATTGTATACAGTAATAGCAATGTTGTATGATGATCATCTGTAAATGACTTCTCAGCAATTCTTAGCAATACAATGATCTAAGACAATTCTGAAACAATTACGATTTAAAAAATGCTATCCATGCCCAGAGAAAGAACTGATGGAGTCTGAATACAGATCAAAGCATACTTTTAAAATTTTCTTTATTTGTCTTTTTTGCTTTGGGGGAGTTAGAATGTGAGTAACGTGGAAATGTTTTGTGTGACTGTACATGAATTACCTATATCAAATTGCTTGCATTCTTAGGGATGGGGTAGTTTTGGGAAGGAAGGAAGGCAGGAAGGCAGGAAGGCAGGAAGGCAGGAAGGCAGGCAGGCAGGCAGGAAGGCAGGAAGGCAGGAAGGCAGGAAGGCAGGAAGGCAGGCAGGAAGGCAGGAAGGCAGGAAGGCAGGAAGGAAGGAAGGAAGGAAGGAAGGAAGGTAGGAAGGAAGGAGAGAATTTGGAACTAAAATTTTTAAAAAATAATATTAAAAATTATTTTACATTCAATTAGGAAAAATAAAATATTAAAATTTTAAAATAAATATATTTAATTATAGAATCCTTTAAAAATTAATAATAATTGAAGATTTTATTACTATATAATTTATTCATTTCAAGGATCAAAAAGTAAAAAAAATTGGATACTTAATTTAATTAATATTTTCTATATCCTCTTTTCCACTTGGAATGTAGAATATTTTCTTTGTATTATTTTTAAGTTTAGCACTCACTGAGCATATCAGAGACAGATATATCCATGTGTGTAAAATTTTCCTAATCTTGACTACCTAGAGCATTATACAATTACAAATTGTTGCTTTAATTTTAATGCATTTTACTTAGCTAGTTCCATGAAGCACCATGCTAACCTGAGTGCATTTGAGTGCATTTATTAGTAGAATACAAAGGATCACTGAATTAGACCCGGATATGACCTCAAAAGCCACCTAGTCTAACACTCTTATTTATGGATGAGGAAACTGAGGAAAACTAGGTTATTTGTACAATATCAGAGAAGCTATTTAAGAAGGCACTTATGCTCATGCTCTTTGACTATATAGCCAGTGTTCTGCCCACCGCATCATCTTACCTTCCCTTTGACAGGCTATATAAGAATAGGATTTTAGTCCACTTACTAATTCCCTTTAGTGGAAGTCTTCTATCCCTAACATATTGTGATTCTAGACATGACTCCAAAGTTGGTGAATTGCATTCTGTTCCAGTCTTCTCTGTCTTCACAGTATTAGAGTAAGCATAACTTTTTGAAAGAGTCTATATTAATGGAATTATACATATTCATGAAATAATTCTTAGCCACCAGATTATTTAGTGTTACAGAATTGGAAAGAAAAATAAAGAACCTGTTTTCATTTATTTATTATGATTACTGTTTTATTCAAATGCAATTTTATATAGATATGATGTTGAATGATTTGATGGGTAATACAAAGCGGCAAAGCGGAACTGACGTTGAAAAGAGACTGTTCAATTCAGTTGAACTCAGTTCAATTCAGTTGAATTCAATTCAATTCACTTTGTTTCAATTCAACAATCATCCAAGATTCAAGGAAGTATGAAGGCACCATGTTGGTCCCCAGGGATTCAAAGGTGGACAATGACATAGTCCCTCCCAAAGTATTTAAGATCTAATAAAGATACCGATACATATATGTAAATAAGATACAAGGTACCATATGATGGAAGTGAAGAAGAGATCCTGAAAAAAGTACTTTACGAAAATTTGAAAAGAGATACATCACCTAGAGTTTGGGAACTCAGAATATAATAGAAATCACATCATCTGAATATGTTCTTAATGGAAGAGAAGAATTTCATCGGTCAGACAAGAAGCCTACATTAACACATGGAGGAAGGAGAGAAAACATGAGATCAGAAAACTTATTAGTTCTGTGTGGCTAGAGAATGGAGTACATGAAGGGCAGTATTATGAAAATAGTCTAAAAGGGTAGATTAGATGTAGGTTATGGAAAGCCATAAATTCCAATCCAATGTGTTTATGTTTATTCTATAGACTGGAGACATTTGTTTTGTTTGTTTTTTAACATATGCACTTTTATTTGAACTAGTTTTAAGTCAGTGTGCAGGTAAAGTTTCTCTTCTCCCTCTCATACTGGCACCAATTTCATGAAACGAAGATTGTGAAATGTCTTCATTCACATCTGTTTTGGGAGTGTATGGACAGAGAGAGAAAGGAGACAACCATTTTAGTTCTGATATTTTTTTAAAGCAGCACAAATTGAAGGAGAAGATTCAAAAAGTAAGTAGAATTGTATAATTCACATGCAAGCAGTGCTACTGCTTCTCCCAAATCTCTTGTCTCGATTTATATAAGTAGCTCTTTTATGTAGAACAGGGCATCCTTTATAGACAGAAGGGACTCCCTGTACCAATGTACTCTACTCTATTTGGAATAACTATATTCTTTAAAAAATGTACAAAGTCCTAAAGATGCACTGTGGAACTTTGGGATGCATGACTCCTCCCTACACATTTAGACTTCTCATTATCTTCATTATTCTTATTTTAAAATCATTAAGTATCATATAATAAAGTAAAATAAAGCCATGCCAATCTCATATGTTTTGGGGGTACTATTATCATGTCACATCCTTTGACAAAAACATACATCACTTAAAAGCGTTTGTGGAGTACAACAAAGGCTTTAAACTCATCGTGTTGTTGTTTTGCCAGTCCACATCTGCTTGAAAGAGACCAAGGAGGCCAGAACGGAGCCTCCAATCAAGAGTATAGATAGATCTCACTTCAGGTAAATTTGTATTGTGAAAATTCAACTTTATTTCAAGAATTATGAGATGCACGTAACCAAAGTATTTATGAGGAAAGATGTAACTGAAGTATTTATGAGGAGAGTGGGGAAAAAGTGTTCCCCCAGTTATTTCAAGCTTTCATGAATTTGACAAAGATGAAACAAAGAAGTGAAAAGGTTGTAAAATTAGTGCTAGAATTGCAGCTAGAAAATGGATAAGAATGATGTAGAAAAGTTGAGTAACATGGAGAAGAACTATTGAATGAGGATTTGATTGAACTTCTAGATGCAAATACTGCAGAAAAAGAAAGGGAAGTTTCCGAAGCCTAGCTCAAACCTAAAAAGTGCACAACAAAGCAGGTGGCAGAAGCATTTCATCCTTTAAGTTAATTTTTTTTCTTATGCTGAAAAGATGGATCCAAATGCTTCAGGACATTTAAAATTTTGGAGAATAGTTGAATTTGATATTACATGCTATAATCAGATATGCAAGGGAAAAAAAGAGCCAATGTCCAAACATCGCTTGATAGTTACATAAAAAAGTTGCAGAGCCAACAAGCAGTGATAAAGGCTAGGTGTAATGAGTGGAGAAAGAGCAACGTACTGCACATTTATGTTATCTTTACTGTATAGTACTGTGTATACTTTATCACAAACTTTGGCTTTCATTTCATAATTCTGTTTGTTATTGTGGGTACAGTATTTAAAATGTCTGCATTGTAGTGCATTTTATGATTTATGCAAAGTTACTATTTTGTGTATGCTTTTGTTGTGTAGGCTAAGTCAAGTGGGTAGATAGAGGCAAATTTGCATTATACAAAATCACTTTAAATAGACACCTATAGAATGGTCCACTTAAATGAAGTGAAAACTGTCTACACTTTTTGCTAGGACAATTATCTTGATTTTTTTTTGTTCTGAGGGCTTGGGCTGTCATCTCCTACATCTTATAAGTTATTCATGGGTATGTGATGATAGTATCACCAGACAATACAGTATTGCCATACAAATCCTTACAGATGTCAACATCATACTTCATGATTGAAGTGAAGGTTCACAGATACCATAGTATTCCATACCTATTAAAGATTGTTGGAAGAGGGCTTCTAGGTAACTGAACCTGAAGCCAGTGGAGATAGAATTTGAAAAAAACTAAAGAAGCATTCCAGTAAAAGCAAGAAACTAACTCATCAGCTTGGTTTTGTCAGTAGGTTCCACCTTTACTCCCCACTTCCATATTGGTTTAAAAAAAACAAAAGTAGAGGAGGGAAGTACATTTTCTCAGCTCTTCTCTAGGGTCAAGCTATTTGGTCATTATCATTACTTGACATTTAGTTTTCTTCCTTTCTTCCTTTTTTATTTACCTGTTGAACTAATTTTGTATATTGTTTTTCTGGTCCTGTTTACTTTACAAAGACCTTTACTTTACAAGGACTTTACCATTCATGTTACTACTCTTGTACTTCACTGAATTGTTCATATCTTTCTTATTACACTGTAAGATACTATTTCATTCAGGTGATGTAATTTGTTTAGTCATTTCTTTAACTGATGGCTTGCTCTTTAATTTGAAGAGGTTATAGTGTATGGTAGCACTTGTGTGGTTTTTAATTTACCAATGAACAAGAATTTATTCAGCATTTACTACTTTCTGGGCACTGTGCTAAGTTCTAGGGATATAAAGAATAAACAAAAAATTCCCTGCCCTCAGCTTATATTCCAATGAAGGAAAGAAAAAAAGGTACAAACATATGTGCACACACACAAGATACATAGAGTGTAGATACAAGGTGACTTTAGAGGCAAAACTATTTGAAGCTGGGTTACTGGAAAGGCCTCCAATGGAAGGCAGCAGATTGAGTTTGGTCTTGAAAGAAGCCAGAGATTCTATTAGGCATAGGTGAAGAGGCCCAGAATTCTAAACATGAATGTCATCTAGTGTAAGAACATAGAGATGAGGGATGGGGTGGCATGAGTAAAAGAGCAGCAAATGTGCCAATATGATAGAACCGTGTAGAAAAAGGTAAGTGTCAGAAGATTGGAAATGTAGACAGGGACCAAGCTATAAAGAGCTTGAAATGTCTAAGTTTATATTTATATATTAGAAATAATAAGTAAACAGGGGAACATGACCAGATGTAGGCTGTAGGAAATGTTTTGTAGAGGCTGGATAGAGGCTTGCTTGAAGTAGAGTGGGACTTGAGACAAGACCAATTTAGAAGCCAACAGAGCTCAGATGTGAAGGCTGAAAAATTGTGGTGACTGTGTAAGTGAAGAGAAGGGGACATATAGAAAAGATGTTGGGGTAAGTTAAATGACTTGACTTAGCAACCAGTTACATATGTGGTGAGAGAATGAGGAATTAAGAAATGACACCAAAGTGTCTAGGTGACTGGAGGGATGTTGGGGTACTTGGCCATTACAAATGGGTTTTGGAGAAAATGAGATCTGTTACAGACATACTGAGTTTGAAATGACTACAATATCCATTTCAAGGGGTTCACAAGGTAGCTGGTGATGCAGGATTGCAGTTGAGAGGAAATACCAGGACTGATATACAGATTAGGGAGCACAGAGATGATAAACCCATGGGATCTCGTGAGATCACATGGTAAGGTATTAATCAATCAAACACCCAGTCAACAATCAAGAAGCATTTTTTCAGTA
Organism: Phalanger gymnotis; assembly: GCA_028646595.1. Lineage (NCBI taxonomy): Eukaryota > Metazoa > Chordata > Mammalia > Diprotodontia > Phalangeridae > Phalanger > Phalanger gymnotis. The sequence goes on from CM053622.1 coordinate 333,831,400, forward strand.
CATTATTATGTTGCAGGCAGTTTACTTGGGACTGAAAATAGTGACAAAAATGAATCAGTGATTAAGGAGCTTGTCTTCTCTAAGGGAGAAAAAATGCCTAGAGGGTCCAAGTATCTATCAAGCAATGGTAGAGTACTGAATTCAGACTCAGAAAGACATGATTTTGATTTTTGTCTCAGGCTCTTACTGGCTCTGTCACCTTGGGCAAGTCATTTAACTGCTTTTAGCCTCAGTTTCTTCATCTGTAAAATGGGAATAATGACATCAATTATAGGTTGTTATAAGGATCAAATGATGTAAATTTATTTAACACTTTTAAAAATCTTTAAGTGCCATTTAAGCAAGATTTGTTATATCTATATAGATGCATAAGCAAATGCATAAAATTAAGTCAATTAAATATAAGGTAAAAGATTGGGGGTATAATTCAACTAATTCAATAATAAATATTTATTAAGAATCTACTGCATGAAAGTCACTGTGCTAAACATTGAGGCATATGAAGACAAAAATGAATCTGTACTTGTTATATCAAGAAGCTTAAATTATACTATGAAGGTATAATGTACAAAAATAAGTATGTACAAAATATCCAAACAATGAATATGGCGGTAGCCAGAAATAACTCTGGGAAGGTGTGGTCCTCCATGTTGAGTTGAGAAACCAGATAGTAGTTTTGAAAGGAAGAGCTGTGAAGAGACTGTATTCCAGCATGGGGGCTGTTTATAGGAATGCAAATGGGAAGGATAAAGAATGTTAAGTGTGTCAAACAAGTAGTAATCCATGGTCTGTAACATATATTGAATAAAGACAACAAAATGCAATAAGTATGGAAAGAGAGGGTGAAGACAGACTGTGTTCTTGTTTTTCAGTTGTTTTTTTCAGTCATGTCTACCTTATAACCTCATTTGGGATTTTCTTGACAAAAATACTGGAGTGGTTTGTCATTTCCTTCTCTGGCTCATTTACAGAGGATCTGAAATGCCAGACAAAGGGGTGTGGGTGTGTGTGTGTGTGTGTGTTTTCCCTCCAGGGAATATGGAACTCCTAAAGTTGTTTTTATTGCTGTTATTGTTGGTGTCATCATGGTCATTGTTTTGGGAGGCAGGCAAGTGACATGGTCAGAACTATGCCTTAGAAAAATTATTTTTGGAAAATATGGACAATACATTGGAGAAGGGAGAGAGTAGAAGCAGAAAGTCTGATTAGGAAACACAGAACATCCAAATCAGAAGGAATTGATAAAACTACCTAATCCTACTCGAATGAGAAATCCTTCTACAACCAACCAACTATGGCCAACCATCCAAGGCCTGGTGTGAAAAGGTAGGGCAAGAGGGAAACCTCTCCCCTTGGTGACTGCACATTCCAGTTGTTTACAGTCTTGATTACCAGAAAGTTGTTCTTCATATTAAACCTAAATGGATCTCTTTGCAAGTTCCCCTCCTCTGTCTAGTTCTGAAATTAAAGGTCAAGTAGCACAAACCTAATCCCTCTTTTACAAGGCAGCCCTGGCAGATATTTAAAATAGTCCTACTAAGTTTTCTCCCATTCAAGTTAATATCCTCAGTTCTTTCAATTAAGTAGACATTGACATAATTTTTAAGCCCTTCATCATCCTGACTGCTCTTCCCCTCCCCTCCCTGCCCCCAGTGATCAGGAGATCATGTATTGAAAGCTAAAAGGAACCGTTGAGATCCAACCTCCTAATTCTGCATAAGAAGACATGGTGGACTAGAGAGATGATGTGACTTGGCCAAAATGTCCCAGGTAGTTAAGCATCAGAATTTGTAATTCAATGAATCTAGCTCCTCTAACTTCTCACCTCTTGCTCCTACTGTATGCCATTGCCTTTCTCACTAATATTAATATAAAAGAAAAGTTTTGCCAGAATGTATGATCTAAACTGAATAAAAAGTTAACCAGTAGCTAGTTTCAGAATGGCCTTAACATTTTCAATACCTACAACTAAAGTCATTTTGTCAGAGTCATAGAGGATAGGAGATATGGCCCTACACATACTCCAAAGGTTGGTTGGGAAGACAAGAGAAAAGTCCTTGAAGAGTAAGCTAAAGTATTAGAATTCTATTGGGTAGACTATGGAGATTCACAGAAGGTATGCACAGGCAAACTCACTCCTAGTTAACCTTTTCTTTAGTGTTTTAAATAAAGTAAACTGTTGAAAATTTGGTTAAGGCTGGAATCAAAAATTAATGATGAATACTTTTGACTGAAAAATGACAATTATATGTTAGCTAGTAAGAAGGAATTTGAGTATTGAAAAAGGAAACCTGGGGAGCCTAAAAATTAGTATAAATTAGTACTGAGCTTCCATTGGTCTTGTAGCAAAGGAGGCAGTATACATAATATACAGCAACTCCCAACTCAAAATTAATCTCTCACTAACTAATATATGTTATGAGCCAGTTAGGTACAGGCTAAAAGAAAAGAACTGAGAAATATTGCTTTATGCATAAGAGAAAATAAAATTCTTTGAGACCAAGAGTTAGAAATAAGTCCTTTCATCATTTTCTTTTTTCTTTCTTTCAATATGCTCCATGATCAATTCAGGTGATAGATTTGGAAGTGGAAGGACCTTAGAGTTCATTGGGCCCAGTGTTCATTTTAGAGATAAGCAAACTGAGACTCTAAGAAGGCAAGTCATTTGTTGAAAATCATAGAAATAATAAGTTTCAGGACTATCTCAGGCCTTCTGCCTCTAAATACAGTAATATTTCTACTTTAGCAAGCTTATTATTATTACTTATATTGATGATACCATCTATTTCTATTACTCTAATTGCATCAATAAGCTGAAGATTTTTAAGACTTTGTGTTAAACAAAACATGAGTTATGACAACCCCATGTAGCCCCCATTGCCTGACATTTCATAGCTGTCTGATTCTGGACAAGAGACTTAACCTCTCACAGCCTCGGTTTCCCCATCTGTAAAATAGAGATAATTGCTGTAGCAATTACCTCCCATAGTTACTGTAAGGATTGAAAAGATAATGTATGCAAAACAATTTTCAACCCTGAAAATTGAACTATATAAATGTCATATAACTGATAAATATGACTTCAAGTTTTCTCATTTGAAACTTTGATTATATTTTGCTAAAGTGGAAAACATAATCACTGACATGCAGCAAACTGTGTTTTATGATTAATCTTACTTTCAATTCTTAACAAACTTTTTGAAAAAATTGGACTCCGATCTGCCTCATTTTCCTTGAACTTCAGTCTGACAAGAGTGTGCCAAAACCTTGGGGTGTGTGTGTGTGTGTGTGTGTGTGTGTGTGTGCGTGTGTGTGTGTGAGTGTGTTGGAGATGGGGGGGGGTTCATGGGGAGAGCGTACAGTATAGATCAGACTAACTATAATACCTCTCAGGAGACATTGCTGATATGTGTGATGGCTCATTCTCTAGTGACTAATTGAAAGATCCATGTGCATGTTGATGGTAGTGAAAGTAAAGTTTTCTTCATTAAGACATTAGAGTTATGGCCTTTAGAGGAAGGAATGAAAAAGCCCCAAACATAAGACAGTACGGATGGATTGGTTCATATCTGACTATTTAACATACCCACACATTCACATTCACACCTCTTTGAATATGCTTATTTATATTCTTTGAAATTCTGTCTTTCTTCCCAATAGCTATTTTCAGATGTTTTTTCTTCTGGAGCTTAGTAACTTGTAACCATTTCCCTCATTTTTCTTTAATTCAAACTTAACAGCTGATGATACACCTTTTTTTGTTAGCATAAATGTTCTTAGATCATGTAATTAGTATGAACAGCTACAGAACTATTATCCTGTTTACATAAGTGCTATTTATCTACCAAGCCAGCAGCATTAAAAACTTTGTGTGTCTGTGGAAATTAGTCACTCTTTTAAAAACAAAAGAATACCCTTAACTATATATTTACCTTGAATTCAATCTGGCAAGTAGTTGGCAACTTGGTATTTAGAACTTGGCGTTTACTTAGATAAAACCAGCAGGTTTTCTATTTTTTTCTCTTTAAAAACAATTGAATGAGAGAAAGAATATTTTTGTGCTTGTAATTCAAGTCGTTGTTATTGTTGTTGTATGGGGTAATTTCTTTCATCAACTAGTTAGCATCTAAGCTGTTGTATTGGTTAGTTATGTTTGTTGCATAGATAATCGTTCATTAACAAAGTCAACATTAGTTTTAATTCTTCATGTGGTTGTTACTTTCACTCTGTTCAATTTCTGCAAACTTTTATGTGTTGGGCTTACCACCTGGTAAATACATACCATTAAATTATAGAGGATATTGGGTGAAATAATTAATGGAAAATTCTAACACTTTTGTAAAGATTCCATGTTCTTTGGATGTTTTACCAAATTAATACATGGTTTGATATTTGTATATAAATTATAACATAAAAGAGTAAAAAGTGCTTTATATCTGACTCAAATTCTACATTATTTCAATGTCATTATAAAATATAATCAGTATGATTATGACCATTTAGTGGCATCATTACTTTGAAGTACTTATTTTCATAAAATTAGTGAGTTAGAAAAGTCTTCAAGAATTTAAGCTCAATCCCTCTTTTTCCACAGCTGAACTCTTCCTTACTATGATCCAACAAGAATTTTGCACTAATCAAATGCCTTAGATTATTTTTCCATTGGGAGGCTTTAAAAGACTACCATGTCAAATCCCAATTGTACTTTTCTGCCCTTGGGCATAGTTCAAATATTTATTTGCTTATTTATTTGTCCTTTTTATAACCAAATCAATAAATTTTCTTAGATCATTAACCCCTCAGGCAAGGATTCTCTCCTTTTTAAATTAGTCTATAACATATTCAGCAGAAAACAGCAGGTAATGGAGCAATAAATAACACTTTGACCATAACCATCATATTGGAGACTGTACATGTACTCTTCTTATATTCATCTCCAGAGACTGGAGAGGAATTAAGTTAGGGGTGCCTTGAGAGCTTTTCTTAAAATGGAGTTTCAGAAAGGAGCTGACCAATCAGAGGAAGGGAACACAGGTTCAGAGTAAACTTCCAGTAAAAGGAGGTTGAAGAAACAGAGTAAATCTCCAAGGTGAGAAGAGGAGGGAATATCAAATGGACAAGTACACTGGGACTCAAGAAATGGTCAAAAACCCAGAGGAAAAGGTCTTTAGGATATTGGCACATTAGCATTTTCTATTGAGGACTGATGGAATTACACGGCAAGGAAGAACAAAGAAGGAGAAGGCATGAAGGAGCTATGATCTAAACAGGTAGCAGGAATGCCCAATGAACTCATGATGAAAATTGTCTGCATTGCTATGTAGCAACAGTTCCTTTAACCTCCAGGTTGGGCCACACTTTACAGAAAATTAAAAACATTAAATGCCATTTAAAATCAACTATTCTAGAAATATTGGCAAGAGAATTAGAACAATAGCAGTAACCAAAAAACATACGTTTCTAGTGTTTGTAATACAAAACATTCTCCTACGGATTATCTTATTTGTTTCTCACAACAGCTCTGTAAGGTAAGTTAAGGCAGGTATTATTGTTCCCATTTTACAGATGAGGAAACTAATTCTTGAAGAAGTTAGGCAATTTGTGCATCAGTGTAGATTGGTAGGAATGGATGTGGAGGGAGGAGAAACAAGGGTTTGAATGCCTTTCTAAGCATCAATGTCTTCTATAAAATGAGGTGATAATACCTATGTAATCTAATACCTACGTAATATATATATATATGTATATATGTATATTATATGCCATCTTTTATTAACAGTAAATGGCACAGCTAGTCTTGAAGTCATCAAGCTTATCAAGCCCTTTCTTTCCTGGTACTTATTTTGTTTTCCTCAGCCTGTGGTTTCCATTAGCCAGGCAGTTCACAGTTATCTTTGACCATGGGATCAAATATTGGATACTTATTTTTTCAATTTCCATTCTATTTACAAGGAAAGCAATACACTGGATTTTGATGGCTACTGATCAACATTCAATCAGTATAGTCAGAGAGACTGATTGAAAACAGACTAGAGTGTGGCCATTCTATCTAGCTCAATATTTACTTTCCAGTTGCTTTCATTCTGAGTAAAGGAATGTTTGAGCTAAACACATATGGCTTTTCTAGTAAAATATTTTTAATTTAATTAATTTAATTTAATTTAACAAAAAATCAATTTTGCTTAAATTATTAGACCAGGAGGAGATCTAAAACAGTCATTCTAGCTATCTCTCTGCATGTGGGCAGGGCTGAATTTATATTATTCCAGAAAATAGAAAAAATTGCCCATGTCTTCAAACACTTTAGAAAAGAAAATTCCATAAATTCTACTTTCAACCTAAAGGAATGGGGGAACAGAACACTTACATTGCAAATTATGAGATACAGAACTCTAGGTGCTGATACTCTAAGATTGTTATCAGGAGAATCCTTTATAATCAATTATTATTCCTTTCAATTCCTGCTTTATCAATTTCAGGTGCTATTAGATAATTTGTGCATCTATAATCCACTGTTTAAATATGTTTGGTCTAATTTGTACATTATTGCCTTTGTTATACTTTCTTATAACAAATTTAATGGAAATTTAAGTTGAAATCAGTAACTAATTATTTGATACAATCACCCACTTCTTTCCCTCAACAAGTCAGCAAACAAACATAGCCATAGAGTTGGTAGAGATGGTTTTATTACCTTATGAAAATGCAAAAATATTTTATCTTTCCCTTGATTAAATTCAATTATCAAACATTTATATAACAGTTACTAGATGCAAAGTATTGAGGCATTTGGTATAAGAAGATTAAAATGAATCATTGCCTGGCCTTGAACTGCATATAGTCTACAGGATCTGATTAAGTGAAAGTATTTGAACAATTTACCCTAACTCTCCACTTCACAAAGTTGCATTAGTATATACCTGACAAAGTATCAGCATAAGGTCATTTAAATTTTATTTTTCTGTTCCAAAAATAGGAAATCAGGTAGATAGATAGATAGATGGATGGATAGAAAGATAGTGGATTTTGACTTTAAAAGCTTGCCCTCTTCTTATACTTTTCAATTTAAATTTCAGGTCAAATGAAATTATAGAGTAGATGCAAAGTCAGATTTCACTAAATCAGTCCCAAGTTCGCTACAACCTTAGAAATGGCAATATCTCTAATATAGGAGACTGAACCTGTAGCTCCATTGCTATTTGGAACCTCTGGTAGAAGAAACACCCTTTGCCAATGCAGGTAAACATCTTCTCTGTAGCTTATTGTCTTATAGAGTAGCTTAAAACACTGAGAATTTAAGCAACTTGCAAAAGATCGCACAACCAGGATGTGTCAGCAGAGGGTGCGGACTTGTTTTCCTCACTTAAAAGTAGACTATCCTCTATGCCATATTTCATACAGCTGAGGATGTCATTAAAATGAAGTTGTGTTATTTATTACGTAGGTGGTCAAACGGTAGAATAGATGACAGAGAAGTGAAGAACATCTGGATTTAACTCCACAGATTTTGGTGACCCTGGGCAAATCACTTAAGCTCACATACCCTCATTTTTCTTATCAATAAAATGGGGATAAGGATAGCACTTCATCTCCTTGATGTGTCATATGAATCAAATAGAATAATATATGTGACACTTTTCAAAACTGAAATACTATATAAATATTAGTTACTATTTATAATAAGTAAAAATTATAATTTATAAGATTGTATCAAAATTTAGAGGGCCACTTATGAAAAACTAGTCTAATATTCTGGCAAAGACAAAAGATAATGATGTATGAATCATATCCATTTTCAGTAAACATTATTGCAGCCACCATAGCACAACACATGCAAATATATTATTGTTAGAATATTTTCAAGCTATTCACACATCAAATATTTTAATACATCATGAAATGTCAATAGATATGCATATATAATTATATGTTAACTGTAGGAAAATTCCATGCTCAGATAAAAATATAAGCAGTCAACTTTAATTTTCATACTCTATAGGATTTAAATATGGAATAACCATATTTAGACATTTTAAAGCTTTAAAAAATAAAATGCCAGCACTTTGTACCTAATTTGTGAAATTAAGAGTCTCAAAACCAGTTTACTTGAAATAAAATTTTCTAATGTGCTATTTTAAGAGAGCAAATAGATACATAACTAGTCTGTTAAATTGTTCAGTTCAGTTATTCTAAGCTAGTAGGCGCATGATGAAGGTTTTTGAGTGGAAGACATACATTTACCTTATGCAAATTCAAAGCCATTTAGGCAAGTCTTATTGGCGTTATTCAAATTTCTGTAAAATGACATATATGAGGGAAAGACATTTTAAAAATCATTCAAAGAAAAAGTATTTTATTTTGATGCTAACACAAGGGGATTTTGAAACAAGTAGGCATACTTTTAATGTTAAAAGAAAAAAAAAAAGAAATCAGCTGATGTATGTGTGCCCAGAAACCAAAACATACATTAACATTTGTGCTGTATATATGAAATTTCAGAATTTCATATATAATATTTTAATCAAGTTATAAATATTGTGATACTCCTTAATAATTTGTACTTTTAAAAAATAAGATTTGCTTAATTTAAAGCATCCCATATTTGAGATTTTCTACCTATTAAGCTGTTGGATTATTTTGACTTAAAATGTGTATTTATTTTGAAATATAATTGTCCAGGTATATTCGAACCTGAAAATATGGGCAATCATATATTTGTCTCCCAAGAACATTTACCTGAAGAAGAAATTTAGATGGAATTAAAGCAGCATGATGTCAGATTCAGGAGCCATATATACTAAATGAAGAAGTATTCTAATATACTCATGCAGGAAAAAAATATATTAATCTCAGTTAAAGATCATCCATTTTTTTCCAAAGCATTTAAATAAACATTTAAAAATATAGATAAAAACACACAGTACTTACAACCATCTTATTTAGGGACACCCAGCAATCTGATGGGAAGTCCTGTAGTAATGGTACTAAGAACTGAAGACAGCCATCCCAGTGGCAAAGGAGAAGCATCATTCCAATGAGGTTAAATATTCTCACCACCGCACTGGCTAGGTCATATGTCATATGGAAAATCTGTTGATCAAAGTTTAAAATCAATTCAAATAACCAATCATTTTTCTGTAAGAACACTACCAAATACTGCTGACAGAGATTTTTTCTAACTAAAACTTTTTTACGGATCTAATGCAAAAATTGTAAGCCCATCTATAAGTGTTTTATATAGATGGTCTCCACATTCAAGACAATACTGAATTTTCCACATGATAAAGGGCAATGAATAAGTAAATAGAATGTAAGGATAACTTGATATATATGCAGTTATTTCATTTCCCAGAAATCTTCTATATAAGGGCTACCAAAAATGTGCAAAACTAACACATTTGATTATAACTTCTTCCTGTTTCTGCTCACTTGACTGGGTATATACAAATGTGTATTGGAAAAGAGCAAAGATAAAAAACTAGGAAGAAAAGTAATGCATAAAATATATATCATAATCATGTCTTCAAGAGAAGAATAACAGCTTGTATAATATATAGCACTTTAAGATTTGCAAATCCCATAACAAATGCCATTGCATTTAGTCCTTAAAATAATACTGGAGAGGTAAGTTTTATTGTGATGTCTATTATATGATGTTATGTCCATTTTGCAGTTGAGGAAACTGAGATAGCGATTGAGTGACTTGCCCGGGATCAAACGATAAATATCTGAGGTAGAATTTGAAATCAGGTTTTCCCAACTCCAACTTCTGCCTTTTTTGTATTGCACCAGCTAGTGACCATATAAGAACTGACAAGTCTACTGATACTGTCATCACATGAGTGGTTGATTGATTTGAAAAAAAAAATGATCAGGATAGTTGTTAAAGCTTAGATATCAATTAACCAAGTAACATTTTCAGCAGCTAAGTGGCTCACTGAATAGAGCACTGGGCTGGGAATCAGGAAGATCCATCTTCATGAGTTCAAATCTGGCCTCAGACACTTACTAGCTGTGTGATCCTGAGCAAGTCACTTAACCCTGTTTGCCTCAGTTTCTGCATCTGCAAAATGAGCTAAAAAAGGAAATGACAAAGCAATCCAGTATCTCTGCCAAGAAAACCCCAAATTGGTCAGGAAGTGTCAGACAAGACAGCAGTAACAACAACATTTAATTTTCATAACTATAGGAATTTATTTAGTGATTTAAGATTAACAAAGAATTTTGCCTGCCCAATATCCTTTGAGCCTTCCAACACTCTGTCAGGCTTCTGTGATTATAGTTCTATTTTGCTGATAAGCAAACTCTGACTCAGAGAGTTTATGACTTGGTCCCATTCCCTCTGCTAGTAAATCTAGCCTTCTTTTGAAGCCACCACACAGCCTTCCTTGCTCTCATGTAGCAAATAGAATGGAATATGCAATAGTTGGCCTAGCTTCAAGTAATACAAAGATATTTACTGAAATGCTAAAAGAATTAACACAGCTTCCTGTTTTATTTCCTTAAAATAATTAAAAAGCATACAATCATTGCATGTCAAGCAATTTAGAAGCTTGATTTTCATAAGAAAAGAATTCTAACTGTAATACAAATACAATTTGTTACTTATTAATAGGTATTGCTTCTTTTTGGGGGAGGGAAGGGTTGTTAAGACAAAAAGTCCAAGGAGTAGGAAATCATTTGGATAAACTTTTGAACCTCATCATCTTAAAAGCAGTAAAATGTCATCATGTGTGCTAGGCCATGATGTAGCTGACATTCTTATAGCACCTTTAGATTAGAAAGTTCTTTACTTTACCTATCACATTTGATTCTGAAAACAACCCTCCAAGGCAAGTTTTATAGCCATTTTACAACCAATTTACAGACATGGAAACTGAAGCTTAAAGAGATTAAGTGATTGGACATGATTTGAGCCTTAGGTATCACCTGCCCCTAGGTAGCTTCTGTTTGTTTGTTTGTTTGTTTGTTACCCACTAAAATGTGTTTCCTGTCAGTGGAATTTTAGAGCATCCATCTTATTATCCCTATATCCTCCATTAAGACTAGATCCTTTTTCCTGGTATAGGTCAATAATGGGGCAAAAAAGGCAACCTCCAAAACTGTAGCCTAGTAGGAATAATAGTGTGAGCTTAGAAGCAAAATCCAGAATGTTAACCATTAAACCAATGGTCCAAGACCTAAGGGGACCCAATTTGTTTCTCCTCATGAAACTTTCCTGAGGGGTCTTTCTGAATTCTTTTTATTTAAAGTATCACTGGGCCCAGGTACATTACCATATCCCACAAATTATATAGCCACTGAGTCATCCTTAAGTACTTTCAACCCAGAGCAGCCTCTGCTTCCTAGAACTTCAATAAATCAATAAATCCACAAGCAAGTATTAAGCATTTACTATGCTCTAGGCACTGTGAGAGGTACTGTGGATGCCAACTGCTCAGTTTTACTGAACTGATGAGTTTGGGATGAAGAATAATATCCAGCAAGCCTAGAAAAATGGGTATTTTCCAGGTGGTTAAGGGACTTAAGTTAAACAGGGAGTATATATTTTATTGTTTGTTGAGCCACTTTTACTGAGTAAGGCTGTAATTGTGATCATCTGAATACTTAAGGAAAATATCTTTGACAATATGGTGTAGTAAAGACTGGAATGGAGAGAAATTTGAGGAAGGCAGACAAATTAGAAGGTTGTTACAGCAATCCAGGAGCGGGGTAATAAGGGCTTAAATTAAAGTGGTACCTGTATGTGTAAAGAGAAAGGTTTAGATAAAAGAAATGTCCTGGAGATAGAGCAACATTTGACAATTGATTTCGTATGCAATATTTTGGTGAACAGTAGTTTTATACCATAACTGGATCCCTGCATTTGTCTCAGCTTTAGACTTTATTTCAACGTAAGGGAAAGCACACTATATCTCAGAATCAGTGTGTCTTTTGGGCAGTCTAAATGGAGATTGCCGGTACTGTTTTAATGACATTTACAAGAACCAAAACTCGTCTCCTGAGGATGGAAAATCATATTTAGCTTGAGGATTCAGGCATCCTGATTGTTTTGTAAACCTGTTTATAAAATCTTCAACATATAATATTTGAGGTAATGGGGTGAAATGGGCTGAAGGTTTTAAACCAGCTAAAGCATATGGTAGATGTAATTAATGGTAGAAACAAGTTACCTGGGCTTCATTTATTCCTATTATTTGTGTTAACACCTATACAATCTATTTTTAATCAATTTTCCCTATTGAATATATTGATTTGAGATTCATTTCTGCTATTGCAAAGGTAGAAACCAACTGCCATACATAGATGTTACCTATCTTTGTAGATATAGTCAAATGTGAATCATTAGTTATAGATATTTTAAAGGGTAATAAATTTGGTGTTTCTGGCTTTTATTATTGTTTTCATAACAACCTTCTCTTAGAAGGTACTATGGTATAATAGACAGAGGATTGGATACAAAACCAGAAAAATATGAGTTTGAATCCTCTCTCAGATACTTGCTAGCTGAATGAACCTGATCCAGTCATTAACCTCTTGCAGTCTTAATTTTTTATCTGTAAAATGATGTTGAATTTGATACTCATTAAAGTCCCTTCTAGTCCTAAACCTATGATCTTACCATCTCAGTTAACCTAAATTTCCATTGAAATCCTGCTAGTAAAATTATATGAGATTATTTTAAATTAAATTAAAATATAAATATGCAAAGGTAAAATTTCTCATGCTAAGTTTTGGAAAGTAGCAAAAACAGATTTTAAATGTGTAATTATTTGTCAAGTCATTGTTTGAAATATAATTAAAAGTTTGTGTACCTTAGATGTTTCCATTAAAATATTACTAATATGGCTGCTTATTCCTTATATTTAATTTGCTCTTTAATAAAAACTTTCCTCCATGATAAATTAGCATATTTTTATTACTTGTCAAAGATCAAAATATTATATCATTCAACATTAACAAAATGTTCATAATATGCATATACATACACATAAAAAACAATTTAAGAAATTTAGAAATAAATTTTAATTTGCTGAAATAATTTTGCAATTTCTAAAGTAATGAAACTATCAGTGTTCCAAAGGAACACATTTATGTAACATGGCCTGGTACATTTATGATTGCTTAAATATCTTATGGAACTATGCATGTAAATCCACAATAAAAAATTTGTTATTGTTATCATTAAGTGTTTTTAAGTAAATTTCACCCCTTCCCCATTAAGAAATGAATTAGCTTAAGACACCATGTTTTTAAATGTTCTGATCCCTCAGAATACCAGTTGAAGGTCAATAATTTGATTTAGAGGAAATTACAGTGAAAATAAGATTAAACAATACAACTATTAATTAAGTTACATGGAGTAATTTGTAGTGAGTGCTGGTTTGGGGAATGGTACGATTTTTTTTTTTTATTCTAAAACCTGAATGTTCAATAAAATAATTTTGTTAAAACATAACTAAATCTCCCCTTAACATAGTGTTTTTCATTTTATTCAGGTTTCTTCAGATATTGATTTTTTTTAAAAGCAAGCTTTCATTTGACACAATAATTATAGTCAGCAATAAAAATTCTAAGTTGACATGTACACATTGCTTTGAAACTCCCCTTAAAATTAGAGTGGGATTCTAAATTTCTAAGACGACATCTATTTAATGTGACACTTAAGTGGTTGACTATGTCACATAACGTCACATGCCAGAGTAAGGATTTTACATTTCCAAAACCTACTTTTCTCTTTTTTTCAACTATAGCTTTGACAGAGCTACCCTGTTGTCAGGATGTACTAAAATCCATTCCCACTGCCACTACCCTACCACCACTAGAGCAAGGGAACAGGACAACATGATTTTTTTTGATACGTTGAAAAAGAACACACACATTATAAACACAAAGAGTTCAGTTAGCTCAAACCCTGATATAAGCACTCATCGACTCATGGCCATACTATCCCAATAGTGTTTTTGTTGATCTCATTGCCTCAAGTCTTTTCTTGCTCCAGTCCATCTTCCCCAAACATGATACCTTACTCAATAAATTCCAGTGCTTTCCTATTACCTCAGGATGACATTGTTTGGCTTTTAAAGGCCTTCACAACCCTTCCTGTCTTTTCTATGTCCTTACTCTTTACTACCCTCCATGTACTACTCTATGATCAGGGGACACTGGCCATCTTACTCTTCCTTCCTCGGGATACTCTCTCAACTCTGTACATTTTAGCTATTCATGCCTTAAATGCTCTACCTCCTCGCTTCCACCTCCTGGCTTTCATTAAGATACAGCTCAATTTTTTTTTTATTTTTTAGGAGGCCTTTACATGACAATCCCATCTATAGCCCTTGACATTCCTCTAGTCTTCATTTTAAGAATGTTTTGGCTCAGTTATATTTTTTTAATTCTCTCTGACTCTTTGGGACCATATTTGGGGTTTCCTTGGCAAAGATATTAGAGTCCTTTGCCCTTTCCTTCTCCAGCTCATTTTACAGATGAGGAAACTGAGGCAAACAAGGTTAAGTGACTAGCCCTGAGTCACACAGTTAACAAGTGTCTGAGGCTGGATTTGAACCCAGGAGGATGAGACTTATTGACTCCAGGACTGACACTCTATCCACTAACTCAACTACCTGGTCCTCACTTCGAGTGTACCTTCCATTAAAAAAAAAGACAGATAAGACAGACTTTTTAAATTTTTTTGCATGTTGTCTTCACCTTTAGAATGTGAGCTTTTTAAAGAAAGAGATAATATTTTTAAATTTCTTTGTTTCTTCAGAACTTAGCACAGTGTCTAGAAGAAAATAAGCCATTAATAAATATTTGTTGACTGACTGTATATTAATTTATGTTTTATGCAGTTATGGATATTATAAGGACAAGCATAATGACTTCAATACTTCTATCAGTTTCCCTCCTAGGAAAAGCTCTACTTATTGTCTTTGATGATGATGATGATGATGATGACTTTTTAATTAATTAACTTCTTATTAGACTCAGCCGATCATTTTAAGCCACATATTGAAAATACCAATGACTAATTTATTATTGTTGTTGCAGGCCTGTAATTTCTTCACTACAAGTCCTCCACAGATGGATATTTGTAGCTTTGAGTGTTCTAATTAAAATTACTCCATGTAGACCTTTGTACAGAAAGAATTTGGATGAAGACAGTTGACCTATACAATGGACACATATTTCTAACACCAACTGCCATTTTCTGATAGATGAGTGCCCCCCCCTTTTCACCCTCCTTTTTATGTATTGTCTTCCCCAGTTTAGATGCAAGCTTTTTGAGAGGAGGGGTGGTCTTTTGCTTTTATGTGTGGGGGAGGGACCAAATAATAATACAAGTTTTGTCACATTCTGCCCAAAGGCCAAATCCTTTTTCCCTTATATGTTACCCCATGTCCTGAAACAAACTCTAAAGCTCCTATTTATGGACCAGAACCAGGAAAGGCAATTCTGAACATGCTCCATGGAATGGCTGTTAAAGGTGTATTTGATGTCACCTACACTTGAAAATTGACTACATTTTCCATAACCTTTGACTAAGCAATCCCATTGCTAGGCATATACCCCAAGAAATAAAGGACAGAGACAAAGGTCAAAAACTTAAGCACTCAAAGGGAGCCGTGAATGAATTAATTTGAACATTTCCTCCCAAAAGAAAGATAAGAGTAGTCTTTGGAATAGCAAACAACTGTTATAAGAAAGTTATAAGGAATGCCTAAAAATCATGGAATATAAATTAAATGCAATATTGTGGTGCATAAGAAATGATGACTACGAGAAATTTGGAAGAATGTGGGATTACAGAAATAAGTAGAGTCACAATAACCCCAAACATATTTCAATAATATAAATGAACAGATCCCTAGAAATGGCGTAGGGGATGAGTTGGGGGTATGGGGATAATAAAACTTTTGCTTAGTTGTTATTGTTGCTATTTTTTTTGAAGACAAGGAAAAAATCTCTGGCTAGGCATGGAAAATGACTAAAGGAAAAACAAGTCCACCAAAAAATATTTTAAATGTGTTAGGCTAGAAAGTGTATAGTTTATTTAAAAAATTAAAAATTTAAAAAGATGAGCATGTGGTAGCACACTCTTAGAGTCCATGCTGCTAGGGAGACTGGGGCCAGTGGACTACTTGAGTTTGGTGATCTAAGTACTTTCTTGTTTTATCATTTTAGAGTTTATTTAATTTGTGAATATGAATTTAAGTTCCTAGTCTGAAGCTAAATGATCTTAGACATTCTTCTAAATTCCTCACAGTCATTATTTCTTATGGCCCATCCACCTTATGTGAGAACTCTGGAGTTTAACTAATATTTAGTGAGCTGTTTGAAATATCTCCTTAATCAAGGGACTAGACGATCTAAGCATAAAATATATCAGTGCATTGATTCAAACACAGCGTGTTTGAATTGCTTCTCTTAGGATGTTTTCCAAGTTACAGTTTGAGGAATGAAAAGGAAATAGATGCTCATATTTTATCTTTCACTATTTTTTATGAATTTACCTGAATAATACAAGCAAGACCATGATCAGACCCAAGGATTTTATGTCACCACTAGAAATGCTCATGCTCACATTTATAAATTTAAAAATAAATTAGTATCATCCCATTAGAGATACAGGTACTGACTAGGCTTTCAGTCTGGGATCTATAGAAAGGTTTTTCAGGGATGTAATGTCTGAAGACCCTTTCAGTTCCAGAATTATGATCCTGCAAATCTCTGATCTCCTGGGCCTGGCGTGTCTTCTGACCAGGGCACCATTACTGCCTGCTTAAGGCATAAAAGTACCAGCCTTTGGGCAGCAGGGAAGAGGAGATCATGGATGAACCTAAACACAGGATAGCTCAAAGACACAAGTTCCAAAAAGAGAATAATTATCAGGCAACTGAGTACACACATGAAGCACATGGGGAGAGGCCAAAACCACTGGGTCTCTAATACATCCACATTTGTAAACCAATTCTGGCTCCCCACTTACACTATATTCTTTCACAATTCTCTGTAATCCTAAAAATACTGATGCCATTTCATCTCAGGAATTTACACTCCAATTCTATAAAAATTCCTGGGTACTACAACAACAACAAACAACAACAACAGCTAACATTTATATATCACTTTAAAATTTGCTAAACGCTTCACAACTATTATCTCATTTTATCCTTGCAACAAACTTGGGAAGAAAGTGCTATTATTATCCTCATTTTTACATGTAAAGAAACTGAGGCAGGCAGAGGTTAAGTGACTTGTTCAGGATAAAACAGCTAGAAAGTGTCAGCACAGATTTGAACTTAGGTATGTCTGACTCCAAGGCCAATAGCACTCTTAGCTGCCACTCAATAGGAGGTAGAAGTGCAGAGGCCACCAGTCAGCAAATGGGGCACTGTCTGCCAACCGTGATAGGGGTCAATGAAAGACTCAGGGATTGTCCTCATGTTGATCTGGCCCCATTTGTTTCATTCATTTCACCTCCATATCTTGCTGAGTTTCTATATATTGTATTAAGGTCTATTGGGGGTGGCGATGGAGAGTGATTTTATTAGTATGAGGAACCCAGTAATATGGATATTCCCTCTACCAACGATCAATTAAGTGTTAATTAATCGCCTATTAAATGCCAGGCAACTGTGTGTGGGTGATACAAAGACAAAGTCTCTCAAGAATTTTAGCTTCATGTATTTAAAGTTGGAAAGCACATTAGAGATTGTATAGTGAATGTAACCCTTTGATTTTGCATATTTGAAACCTGAGGCCTGCCGAGGTTGCTATTCGCCCAAGGGCACAGACATCATAAGTGATGGAGGCAGCATGATTTCAAACCAGGTGTGTTCCCGTTTCTCTCTCTCTCTCTCTCCCTCTCTCTCTCTCTCTCTCTCTCTCTCTCTCTCTCTCTCTCTCTCTCTTTCTCTCCTCCTCCTCCTCCTCCTCTTCCTCCTCCTCCTCCTCCTCTTCCTCCTCCCTCCCTCCTTGTCTCTCTCTGTGTCTCTGTGTGTCTTTGTCTCTGTCTCTGTCTCTCTCTCTCATACATGGACAGGCAGACAGGCAGACACACACACACACACAGTATTAAAAGTTAAAATATGTTGATATTACATAATATTATATGTATATTCTGTGCACATCTGAGTTTTTAAACTTTTTCTGTGTCATCTGCTGGCTTTTTGTGTGTCATCCATAGGTTTTGCAAAACTCCCCCAAAATTCCCAATTTCTCATGCCAACACATGATATATTGAAACTCCAATGGGGAAAACTGTGACGTGGAAGGGATAACTATATACATACATACAACACATATACATACATACATATACACATAGATATATACGTGTGTGTATATATGTACATATATGTTAAATCTAGGGAAATAACTTGTATATATAGATGGTAAATGTATATGAAATTAATATAGGGGATTTTTTTGAAAACTTGATATTATCACCTACACTCTTCTCATTTCCTCTAGTCCTCTGATAATGAGTTAGCTATTATCCTTAACAAGGTTCTCCACTTGGAACCCAACTCTTTGCATATTCTCTAGCCAATTGTACCTATATTCATTCCCTTCCTCTCTTTCTAATCTTCAACATCCCCCTTTCTTCTAGTCACTTCCCTACTGCCTTCAAATGTTTCCAAGTCTCCTCCATTCTTTAAAAAAAAGTCTTCAGTAGACTTCAATATCCCTTCAAACTATCATCTTATACCTCCCCTACACTTCTTGGAAATTCTTAGAAAAAGCTATCAACACTTGTTGCTGCCACTTCTCTTCTCCCTCCTCTGTGCAATCTGGCTTCTTGCATCATTCAACCAAAACTGCCCCCTCCAAAGTTACTACTTAATTGCCCAGTCTGACAGTCTCTTCTCAGTCATCATCCTTTGACTCCTTGCTACATTGTCACTGGTGATTATTCTGTCTTCCTTCCTGCGTTTTCATGATCCTGCTCTCTCCTGGCTTACCTTCTGCCTTCCTGATTATTCTTCTTCAATCTCCTGTTCTGACTCATCATTCATACCATATAATCTAAATACAGGAGCTTCCCAAACTTCTGTCCTGGGCTGTCTTCTCTCCTCATTCTACATTCTTTCTTAGGATAACCTCATCAGCTTTAAAGAGTTTAATCATTATCTCCAATCAAATGAGTTTTAATTTCTCCCCTGAACTTCAAATCAGCATCATTTTCAAATTGAATATGCTGGTGACATCTCAAACTCAAAATGATGAAAACAGAATTCATTATCTTTTCCCCAATCGCACCCTTCTTCCAAACTCCCTTATCTCCTTAAAAGTCATCACTATTCTTTTTTACCAGATTTCCAACATTGACTCTACTCTCCCTGATACAACATATCCAATCAATTACCTGATCCTGCTGTTTCTTTCTACATGAGATCTCTTGCATTGGACCTCTGATATTTTCTCACATAGCCACAAACTTACTTCATGAAGGTCTTCATTACCTCTCTCTTGTCTGGACTACTACAATAACCTCCAAATTGGTCCTCCTGCCCCAAGTCTTTTCACACTCCAATCTGTACTACATATAGCTGATAAAATGGCTTTCCTTAAGATAAATATAATCATGTCACTACTCTCCTACTCAATAAAGTCTAGTGGGTTCTTACTGCCTTGGAAACCAAATATAAATTTCTCTGCTTTTTAAAGCCTTTCACCACCTAGTCCTTCTTTCTAGCATCTATGAACAGGACTCCCTACACATATTACAATCTAGTCAAACTGTTCTTCTCTCTAATCCAAACATACAAGGTCCCATCTCCCAACTCCATGACTCTGCACTAGCACATTCTCTCTCTCTCTCTCTCTCTCTCTCTCTCTCTCTCTCTCTCTCTATCTCTCTCTCTCTCTCGTCTCCATATAGATATACATATACATATATGTGTGTGTGTACAGTATGAATATATACACAAATATACATATATACCTATATATTATATAAGATAAAAATACATTTTCCATTTAATTCTGTAGAACAGAGTAAATAATAAAAAGCTAGCTAATTTAATTTTTCTTAGTGAAGGCAATATTTGAATTTGAGGAATATCTTAGGAGACTCTACTTATTTGCCTCCTAGCTCACCTTAGAAAAGTTAAATCCAGTTTCACATTTAAAATTATCTTTGTGCTTATCATCTGCATATTTTTAATATGGTCAACAGAGATACAATTGGAATATTATGGAAAAAAGCAATCAAAATTATTTGGGATATTTTGTTCAGAACATAAGCTCAGAAATTTCATTAGGACTTGTTTCCAAACTTAACAGCAACTTTATTGATTTCATTTAGAGGACATTATCCTAACATTCTTCTCCTGAAGGTTGACTTATTGGTCCCTATTTTCATTTCTACATTATAATGCCTCCTTTTGCTTGTCCTGTGTGAAATGTGATATAACTACTGTCTTCCCAGATCTGTGCTGTGGTCCATGCTCCAATGATTATAAATTCAGTTATCTCTTCATCTTAAACTTGAAATAGCACAGTGGTTCCAATTTTTATCACTAGCTTATTTCACCAATAATGCCTGAGTGAACTTGCATTAAGTTAACATCCGATATGATCATGTTTTCTGGAAGACACAAAATATGATCTTCCAATCATGGAATTTTTTGAAGTGTTTGGGTTATTGGTGATTTAGTTGAGTATTTTTACTTTTTAATATTTTAGCTTAAATTCTAAATAAGTCATTACTTCTGTGGGGAGTGGGAAAGCCTAAAAATGTCTAAGTTCTCAAAGTGATTATTTTTAAAGAGTAAATTATATGGATAGGTTAAGAACAACACTTATTCCTTACTTGTCTAACGTGTTTAGGGAGAAAAGTCTTGACCAAATGTTTTCTCTTTCTCCTTCATTTTCATCACATCTGCTACCACAGTTTGATTCTGAATCCCATGTGTAAATCAGTGGGTTATTTCATACTTTACATTATGTATATTTTATACTTCTCTCAAGCTTCTTCAGACAGTGATAACATTTTGGATCTCTATGTAATGTATCTGCACATAGCAGTCATTAAATTAATGGTTTTTTTTTACTTATTCTTGCCAAGAAAAATACAAAGGATTTTTCACTGTACATTAGAAGTCATTCCTCTATTCCCAACAGAGTTAATTAGAATGTGTTTGTTTGTATGGAACAGTAAATACCATAGGAAACAAAGGATATTCTTTCCTAAATTTATAGGCATATGTCTGTGTATTTTCCAGAATATCGTGGAATATAAGATATATCATTAGAATTAAAGAAAAATAAATTCACTAAATAGATACCTAATGGCCATGGGCTAAAAGGCTGAAGAACTGTCTAGAATTATACTGAACTAAATTTCTTTAAAAGCAAATTGCAGAAAATCATTCTATACCAATGTTGAATGCAAATAGACAGAACATTTAAAGTCATTTTTTTTCCTGAAATGTAGTCTTTGCCCATGAGGGAATATTTTAGCTTTTATATATAAAGACAAATTTTCCCAAATCATTTTAATCTAATTCATATATTATGCACATATAACATATGATATTATATATCATTATATATAAGCACATACTGTCCGGTATTATATGTTCATACTTCATATTTGATGCTGTGTATATAATATGCAACTTATGTCTTAGCTGATGTGTATGTAGCTATGTCTCTATCTGTATCTATATATTTATATCTATATCTATATGTCTACATAGATATAGATATCTATATGTATAAAAGGCCAGGTACTTGTGTATATCCTAGCAATTACATAGGAACTTTCCCGCATTCTGTATTAACACTATTAGGACACAGGATACAATTATCATCCTCATCAAATCTCAAATATACAGAGCATTATGTTCAGCTCTCTATAGCCCAAGTGAAATTCATAGCCTGTGCCCACACAGAACCTTTTAACTAGTAAATCACTACTTAAATATGCACTATTGTTCCCTGCTGAACTGAAGGGCTGTTGCAATCTCAAAATAAATTTACTGCTGGAGATGGACACCTTTAAATACTAGGAATATCTGATCTAATAAGGTAGCATCCTAAAGAAGAAAAATCTATCCAGTTCTACTAAGTTTTTTTTTTTTGGAGGGGGTCTAGGGGGTAGGACATCTCTCTGATCCAGCAATCATTTATATTCTGTGCAATAAAACTAAAGAAAAAAAAAGTTGGTGGCCAGCTCATCTGCTCAAACGGTTCATACATATATGTTATGAATATTGGGATACTATCCAATGATTAAGGACAACAATAAAATTGAAAGCATTACAGTGAATACTGATTACTATATTCCTCTTCTTATCCTTGCCACCGTTTGTTTACTCAGTCAATGAGTATTCATTAAGCAACTACTCTGTGCCAGGTAAATGAGGTCTCTTTTATGATTCAGATAGCTATCAAGGGTGGGGTCATTGATTTAGAACTATGAGAGACTATAACTCTTACTGAGTTCAACTATCAAATTTTACATATGAGGAACTGAGGTCCAGTGAGGTTAAGTGACTTGCCCAGGTCAAGTTAGCCAGTAAATGCTTGAATGGGAATTTTAACACGTCGTCCTGATTCCAAATCTAGTATTGTATCCACTATGACATGTAGAAATAAGAATTCTTCCTTTTATATACAGTATTATGGTTGGGGTGGTATATCATTCTGAAAAGGGTAGCTAACAATGAAATAATATGTAGAAACAATAGTGTGGGCACATTCTCATCGGTCATTAAGTAAACACTGGTGAAGTGAATACTATGTGTCAGGCCCTGAGGATGAAAAGGAAAGCAAGAGACAATCTCTGCTCCCAAGTTGCTCACAGTTTAATTGGGAGAGAAATGGCATGGAACTAGATACAAATAAACTATGATTACAAGTAATCAAGACAGGAAAGAAATTAGAATTAAAGAGGCTTGGAAGGGGCTCTTTTTAGTAGGTAGGATATTAAATGAGACCCAAAAGATGCCAGAGAAGCCAGGAGGCAAAGATGAGGAGGGAGAGTATTCCAGGAACGAAGGGAAGTCAATGAAAATATCCAGAATTAGGAGATGAAGCATCTTGTTTGAGGCACAGCAAGGTACTTGATATAATTGGATTTGAGTGTTTGTGGAGTGAAACAGGGAAAGGGGGGTGGTATGCACTATTGTCACCTGATGACCTGAAAAGTTGTGAAAGATCTGTAAGAAAACAAGAAATACAGGTGGTGAAAGAGGACAAATTATGAAGGCTTTGAATTTGATCCTGGAGATGTTAAGGAATCACTGGAGTTTATTGAGTAGGAGTATGGTTTTCTTCAATAAACCACTATTCTGTTCCCTTTCTGCACTGCAAGATTCCAACCCCCCTTTATTCTTGTGTCATCAATAATTATCATCACTGTAATCTGTGTATATAATTTATCTTTAAAAATATGAATATTAGAATACAAGCTGAACAGGACTTTTAGTGCTAGAAATACACAATGAAAAAAGCTTTGAGTCCACTGTTCTTGATGACTATGTAAATAAATGGATTTCAAACTGGGTGAATGACTAGGACCCAAAGTACAGTCAATTGTGATTTGATCTCTACATGGAAGGAGATATCCCATTAATATTTGCTTAACTGTGCTGTTTTATATTTTTTCAATGACTTGGATAAAGGCATAAATGGTGTGCTTATCAAAATTGCAAAGGACATAGAGCTAAGAAGGATATCTAATACATTAGATAACTGAATCAGGATTCTAACATATTTTGGCACAGTGGAAGGGTGGGTGAAATTTAACAAGCTAAATTTTTGTTTTCTTTTTCAGTCTGGTCTTGTGGTTTCATTGGTATAGTAAAATCCTGGTGAGGATATTCACCCAATACAGATTTACAATAGTTCTGCAATTTATAGTGTTAGAAACATACTTGGGCACTGCCAATATGTATTCGATATGGGAGTTGAATCTAGGTCTTCCTGACTCTCAGCACTACTCTCCACATACCAGGAATACTTCCTTTCTGGCCAAGTTATGTCTTTGCCATCTCTTGATACAATAGGGATCAACGTAAAGTTGTACACTAGGTTTAAAAAAAAAGAAAATGAAATAAGCACAACCTTGATGAATGAAAAATATCTTGAGGTTTAAGTGAACTGTAAGATCAATATGAGTAAATAATACCATATGACAGTCAAGAAATCTAATGTAATCTCAGTCTGCATTGAGAGGCAGATTATCCAGAGACTAGGAAGGTGACAGTATGGTTCTAAGCCTCTTTGGTCAGACACCTCTGCAGTATTATGTTCAGTTCTGGGTGTTACTTTTCAGAGAGGACACTGATGAAATGGAATGTATTCAGAGAAGAGTAGTCATGATGATGAGTCTGGAGTTCATGCCAAATAATGATCAGTTCCAGGAATTGGGGGTGATTAGACAGAAGAAAAGATGTGGGGTAAAGAGGTCAACAAAATGAAGCTATAATAGCTGTCTTCGAATATTTGAAGGTCTGTATGTAGAAGAGAAAAGAGATTAATGCTGCCCCAGTGGATAGGATGAAGAGCAATTCAAACAAATTTCAGGGGCAATTTAGGCTTAATATCTAATAATTTTAAATATCCCAAAGTGTAATGGGCTGCCTTAGAATGGATGCCCCCTCACAGAGATGTTCAAGCAAAGAGAAGTTTGATTACTTGTCAGGTAAACTATGTGGCCTCCAAGGCCCCTTTCACCCTGAGATTTGGTGATTCTATTTTTTTTTTAATTTTCAGGATAGAATCAATAAGCTGAATTTTTTTTAAGATGTTAGGTATACATGTATCATCGCATACTTTATCTTTAAAAAAATCTACCATTCAAGTATAGGGGCAGGGAAAGCTTGGTTATATAGCAGTTTATTTGAAAGTATTTTAGGGGAGGGGATGCTCAATTTAAATCAACAGTGTTAAAAGGCAGCCAATAAGAAAGAATGTGATCTTAGGCTATATTAAGAAAGGAGTTCACCACGAATAAAGAGTCCCACTATCCTCTACCCTCATCTGGACATTTTTGTGCAGTTCTGGGTGTCAAAATTGAAGAATGCTGATCAGTTGAAGGGTGTCAAGAGAACAAGCAAAATAGTTAAGAGCCTTAAAGACATATTATATTAGGATCATTTGGAAGAAATGGAGGTGTTTAGCCTAAAGAAGAGAAGACTAAAGTGGCACGTGACACAGACTTCAACTGAAGAGCTGTCATATGGAAGAAAGATTAGGTGTGTCCCATTTGGGTATAGATGATATAACAAGTAGTAATAGATGGAAATTATAAAGTGAAAATTTAAGCTTCTTACAAGGAAAAGTTTTCTAACGGTTACAATTGTCCAAAACTGGAATTGGATGGCTCAATTAGGGTTGCAATTTTATACTTCAGAAAGCTTTGAAAAGAATCTGATGACTACTTATTAGGTATGCTGGAGTGATTTCTTTTGGGAATGACTTAGATTAGATGACATCTGAGATCTCTTCCAACTCTCAAATTCAGTGGTTCTTTGATTCTATGGTAACTGTGAAAAGGTAATGCAACGTTAGCCTGCATTACTAAAGTCGTGAAGTCCAGAAGAACGGAAATGATAGCAGTGTAATACATTTCTCTAATCTGTACTGTCTGTACCATTGTGTGTGTGTATGTGTGTATGTGTGTGAGAGAGAAAAAGAGAAAGAGAGAGAGAGAGAGATTTCTTTACTTATTTATCCATAACTGTTTTTTAATAGTCTTTAGGGAGCTCATTGGTATGGAAATCTGTTTTCTATGTTAGTTGTTATTTTTTTTTGTTTTATAATGAGGCATTTCACATTCCCTTCTATTTATTCATCCTTCTGATTTTGTTTTATTGTTTCTTGAAGACTCATAGAGTCATTAGCTTTTACTTTCCCGATTCTAATTTTTTAAGGGATCATTTCCTTCAGTGAGCTTTTGTACCTCCTTTTTTTCATTTGGCTAAATTTATGTCTTACCTTCCCTACCACCATCACGTGTTTTTTTAAATGGTCAATTTCTTTTTTGTTTGTTTGTTTGCTGATTTTTTTCTAGCCTATTTTTCTTTGAACTTTGTTAAAGTTGGGATCTACACCTCAGGGTGGGGAAGCACTGTTATTTTCTTGGCTCTGACACTCCAAAATTTGATTTGTGGCATTATTTTAAAGTTGTTTGGAGGCTAATGTTGGGAGAATTCAGTTGAGTCCCCACTTGTACTTTATCATCTTGCCTACCCTCCCCCCCCCACAACTAATTCTTAAGGTCCTAGGAATAACCCTGGGGTGTAGGAGCTACAAATCTGCACTAGCAGGAGTTGAGCCCTGAACAGTCTACTTCACATTAATAGAAATCAGCCACAATGTCACCATTAGTTGTTAAACATGAACTATTTACCAAACAATAAAACAAAAGCAAGAACCACAATAACATACCATTTATTAAATGAATGTAAAAGGAAGAACACTCAAAAAAAGATTACTATACTTGTGCCAAATCTCCCATCAAACAGCATGGTATCTACAGCCATAGTAGACAGAATGGATACACACTTAAAGAAACCTAACTGTGATGCCTTACCATGAGACATCTCACAAATGTAGACTGCACACCTGTATGTCTATGTCTTTAAGGAACAGTCTGTGCCATATAACACTTGTTCCTCTTTTTATCCAGAAGTTTCCTTCTGGATAAATGTGCTTCTTTGCTACTCTCAGGCTCTCAATGAAGTATTAACTACAACTGGTTAACAGCAATCTTAAGTTTGGGGTCTATGGGCAGAACACTAAAGTTTACATATTCGAGAATTTACCAGAGCTGAATGGCTAAAAGAAGATGAGTCTAACTGGCTTCTGCTGTTAAAATCTGGAACTGATATAACTGGAAGAAAGTTCTGCCCTTTGAAAGAGCTGATTAGAGAAAGGGAGATTCCTCTGTTGAGGGTGAAGAGCTGACTGGGAGAAAGGCTGCCTTGCTCTGGCAACACGTGCAACTTGACAAAGATGAAACCCGTTAAAGGCTTGTCTATGTTGCCCTTTATTGGCATTTATGGATTTGAAGGGAAAAAATACAAAATTTTCAAACCTTACAAAGATTAAGACTTTTGTATGCCTTAAGATTAAAGGGAATTGATATTCACTGAAAGAGTGTCACTATCTCAGCTCCTATTCATGTGAGCGGACCTGGCAATCTTACCTCTTGAATCTATATCCCTCACGCTACTATTATATTCCTTTGCATACCAATTTGTTCCTCCCAAATCACTATTTGCAATCCATACCAACTAAAAATCTCTGTAAGATAGCAAAATCAGCTGTCATTGTGTTGCTCTGAATGCAAAATGAGAAAATCAATATGAAAGGGCTTCATAAAATTAAAATCACATGTGTAAGCCATTGTTGCCATTATTGCATTTCTTTATGTGAACCAGACCTATGCTTAAAGAATACTTGTTAATTGATTAATTGAGTCATCAGGAACTCTAATGATTAAATTCCCTCTATCAAAGCAAACAGGCAACTGATCTGCAAATTGCAATCTTGAATACTTGTCTGAAACATCCTGAAGTTAAATAATTTGCCCAACAGTGTTAAGTTAGTATGTATTAGAAGGGGGGATTTATATCCAGGTTTTCTGGTGTCTGAGGCTTGCCCTTTATTCACTATACACTTCCAGTGATGGTGATAGTGATGATGACAAATTTATTATTTCTCTATATCCATTCCTATTCATTCTCTCAAGGCTCCAGGTCTGTATTTCCACTTGCCTTTGGAATATCACTATTTAGATTTCTTATTGAGAGCCGTGCCTAAGTTTCTATATATTACAAGAGGAGAAGCAAATCATGGATAATGGAAGTAATTTCACAGGGAAGACTCTAAATCATAGAGCAGATAGGATTAAAAGCTACTGGGGTTTAGGGGATACTGATGTCTCCCCTCTGCCTCTTTTGTTTTCTTTCATGCATAATGGAGACCTTTGCACTGGTGTTTTATCTAGCAGCTCCACCTCTCACCCCCAGCATAGAAAACCATCTATCACTGGCGAAGTGGTGATTCCTCAAACCCAGAGGTTCCTCACACCATGCAGGCCCATGCTAGTCATTGATAAGAGACAAAAAGGGAGATGAGGGAAAGTCAGCAGTAACCTGTTCAGAAACAGAATCAGCCCAGGGAAGATTAACACACATCCTAACTCTGGATTAAATATCCTCGTAAGGAACAAAGTTACTCTTTTCTATCTCTTCCTTGTAGTAGATCAGTCATTTGCACCATACCTACACCTGGCTTTTAGAAGATTTTCTGATTCTCCTGGGAGAGCATCTGAATTTCAACATCTTTAAAATGGAACCTATCTTCTTGCCAACATCCTACTTCTCCTCTTTATTTCCCTGTTTCTATCAATAACAATGCCTTCTCCAACCTAGAATAATCATAGACTTCTGCTCATGCTCTTCCTCTAATCCCAAACCTCCAGTGTCTCTCTCCACACCTCAATTTTGAGTAGCATCCAAATTTCTTAACTCAAAACGCTCCACAATCTGACACTAATCTAACTTCTCAGTCTTGCCTTTCTCGTATTCCCTATCTTCCACACCAACTGGAGTGTATGCTGTTTTTCCAAATATTTCCCAGATTTTCTTAATTTTTTGCCTGTGTTTATATCAGAAATGTTTTATGGGGTAACATAAGAAGTAATGAATTTGGTATCAACAGAGATCTGCCTTTGAATCTCATTATAATACTTACTACCTGTGTTCCCGAAGGCAAAGAGCTTAATTAAGTTGAACCTCATATTTCTCAACTATGAAGGATGATGAGGAAACTTAAAAATCTGCCATCTATTGAAACATCAGGATTGCCAGGGCTAACTCAATACAGGATACGTCATAGAAGGTGATGGATAAAATGTGTAATATATCATTTCTTATATCTGAGGCTGATGAAAGTTTGTTCTTAGTTCATTTAATTTTTACTTATGGTTGTGAGCAATTGGCAAGAATCAGAATTCTGAGTCAAGTTAGCTGACCCATGATGACAAAATATCAGCATTTTAATAAGCTAGTTTTTTAAAAAAATTAATTATATCTCTGAAAAGAAGAAAAGGGCTAAAGGCATATTATTTTCATTTGGCATTTAAAATAGTAATTTCTTTAGGTCATCAATCTGACATTAATTTTGTTAAACTCATTTATCCAACTGCCGGGCATGCTTAAATAGAAACCAATTCAAGGGTGAAAGAAGGAACTGTCCTGAAATATCTCAATAACAAAAAATGCTTCAAATTCAGACAAAACTTTACTTCAAATGAAAATGTTACAGAAGAAAATGTGAAAATTATGGAGTAACTGAAGGAACCTTTATTGTATATGATATGTTAGCAGACATTTTGAGTTGGAAGATACCTTAGGTGTTATTTTATATAACCCCTTAACCAATTTAGAAAGGGTCTCTGTCTTTTCATTTGTCTGACTATCATCCAGTTTCTAATTAAATTGTTTCAGTGACAGGGAAGTCACTACTTAACAAGACCACATTTTTCATATTTGAACACTTTTAATATCTACAAAGTTCTTCCTTAAGTTAAACAGACATGTCGTATCTTATATCTTCCATTCACTGGTTGCAGTTCTTCCATCCACAGCAGCAAAGAATAAATTAATTTCCCCACCATGTGATAGCCCCTCAAATATTTGAAGATTACAGTCATGCCCTATGCTCTCTTCCATTGTATTTTCTAAAACAAGAATCCTTAGATAATTTAACCAGTCTTATGACTTGGTTTCCAAACCCTTAACCATCTTAGTTACACTCAAAGGCGTTAGTGGACCTGTTAAAATGTTACTGTTTGAACCATGCCCCATAGTCTAGATACAGACCAAACAGCATAGAATGTGTGTATGTGTCCGTGTGTGTACAGAGAGACAGAGGGAGCAAGG
>CM053622.1:333861411-333879400 GCA_028646595.1 Phalanger gymnotis
TGTAGATTGAACTTGCAGTCACTTAAAAGCCCAGTTCTTTTCCCCCATGAAATGCTATCAAGCCAGCTGTCTCCTCCATCCTGTGTTTTGTAACTAATTGCTTTAATGAATGAAAAACAGGTGGCTCATTTTCACATAAGATATCTATAACTATAAGATTCCCAACTGGTGCTTGTTTGCGTTGATAGTATGGTCCTAATCATTTCCATATGCAGGTGAAATCATAAGTCCTGACTAAAAACAAAATGAAATAAAACAAAACGAAACAGCAACCAATTATGTTGGTTATCGTTTCATATTTCTTTACTGAATCAATGAAATCTAATTGTAGTTGGATGACTAAAAAAACATGGATGTCTTTTCCATTTGTTGTTGTTGTTTAGTCATTTTTCAGTCACGTTTGACTTTTTGTGACAACTTTCAGGGTTTTCTTGGCAATGATACTAGAGTGTTTTGCCATTTCCTTCCCAGTTCATTTTACAGACGAGAATACTGAGGCAAACAGGGTTACGTAACTTGCTCAGGGTCACACAGCTAGTAAGTGTCTGATGTTGGATTGGAATTCATGTCTTCCTGACTCCAGGCCTAGCAATCTACCCACTGAGCCATTTAGCTGCTCTCTTTTACACATAATAATAATAAAACATCTAACACTTACAGAGGACTTTTGATGTATCAGAGTGTAATAGCAAGCAAGGTGGGACGTTTTGCTGCTTTTTTTTTGGTTTTGGAGTGTTTCTCAGCACTAAGGCAATCAAATGCCTTTGTTTAAATCAAGAGTCTTTGATTGATCAGGAGTCTTTGATGACCTGCTTAAGTCAAGGGAAGGCCTAGGTTACATGGATTTGAGTCGCGTACTTGTGAAGCCCTCTGACCCTGAAGACATGTGTATATATACTCTGAGGTTAGCATTTAGCTTGGGGCTCACTCATTGGAAGAGTGATGGTATGGAAACTCTGGGCAGCTGTTAAGGAACTCCCCTGGCTTTGAAAACCCAGATGTTGATGCTTCTCTCTCTAGTAATTATATATGTATTGCTATGGACAGAGAGAAGTCCTGTCCACTGATTTGTGTTATTTGCTCTATTTATATAATTTCTTCTTGTAATTTCTGTTTGTGTTTTCTCTGAAGTTCAGGGTGCTGATGTTTTCCCCTGAACTAAGTGGATGACATATTTGTGTTTAATTAAAGTAAGATTATAAACCCCTTAAAGTTGCTTTCCTTAGAAAAGCAAATCAAAGAACCTCTGCTATCAACCCTCCTGTGTGCTGGTGTTATTGGCCTTACACCTGCACAGCAGCTGCTACTAACATTGTTGTTACACAGACACTGTGCTAAACACAGTACAATTATCTCTTTTGATTCTTGCAACAATTGAGAGAGGTAAATGTTATTATCCCCATTTTAAAAATGAGGAAATTGAGGCAGAAAGGTTAAGTGATAGCTTTCCCAGGGTCACACAGCTAGTAAGTGCCTGAGGCTGGATTTAAACTCACATCTTCTGGACTGCAGGTCCAGAAGTCTATCCATTGTACCACCTACTTACCATTAGTAAAACTCAATGATAATACTTAATAAAGTACAACTTTCTTAGTTGACTGAAAAATTAAATATAATTCCTTAGAAAAGGAGAGACATGATTGTCTGTCCTCAGGCTCTAAGTCTGAAGCTGCTGACCTCTCTGATAATTTGCAGTAATTTCCAACATCTTTTAATTAACTTTCCTGAGAATAATATAGGAGATATGAGGTGATATTTCTCTGTACTATTTTGCAGAGGTAGAAGATCCGTAAGTGTTAAATACTGCATATATCTTTAGATGTTTTTAATGAATTGAGCAGCTTTCCTTATTTTTTTAAATCTTTATATTTTTCATTCATTTTTTCTTTTAAAATATTGTGTAATATATTGAATAGCGCTTAAGGAGTAAGCAGAGAGAGATAGAAAGAGAGAAATTTAAGCAATGTAAAAAAAAATTAAGGGGAGGTTAGGTTATGCAATGGATAGAGCAATGGCCCTGAAGTCAGGAGGACATGAATTCAAATCTGACCTCAGACCAGACACTTGACACTTCCTAGCTATATGACCTTGGGCAAGTCACTTAACCCCAATTGCCTTGCCAAAAAAAAAAAAAAGAATCAATAAAACTGTGCTTGGAATAATAATAAGCAAAATTTTATATAGAACTAAGTACACAACAACCCTGAGAAATAGGTACTATTAATAAGCCCATTTTAATAAATTAGCAAACAGAGATTAAGTGATGCCTAGAGTCCCACAGCTAGTTAATGTCTGAAGCCAGATTTGAACTCAGGAACTTTATCTACTGTACTCCCTGCTCTAAAATAAAGAAAATCCACTAAGTGCTCACCAATTTTTGACTGTTTCAGCAAAAATTTTCTTACAAATACATACCCATATGTAGCCTCAAAAGTCAAATTCACAATTCAGAAATTTGGCCACTTTGCTAAACTATGTCTTTAAGGCAGTGGTGAGATTCACCCAGTTTGGTAGAAACGGTATCTAATTTTAGGTTTGATTCCAGGAATTGGTGGTTAGCTGGAGAGGGGCCTGTGCCCACCAAGGCAGTGCCCAGGTGGCGCCTCTGCTCTGTTCTGTAGAGAACCAGTTGTTAATTCATTTTAATCCCACTACTGCTTTAAGGTTTATTACTTCCCAACTGAATGGACTCTTTATTAACATTAGTGCAGATTTATTGAAAAAGTAAGACAAGATCCTTTCCGTTTCTTTTTCCCATAGTACAATGATATAAATATTTCTACATTAGAAGGTTAAGGCAGTGGACACAGGAATGATTTATGGTCTGTCCTTGAAACTATAGAAAAAATTGACAATCATACTAGGAATCCAACACTCAAACAGTAATTTTGGAAAAGGGCCTGGGGCTAGGTCAAATTGAACAGACTTCCAAGATTGCATTCAATGTGCTGATTATTTTAAAATGGCTTACTATGCTTAAATCAGAATTATCTAAAGAGGAATTTATTTTCCCACCAATCCTTATTGAAATGAGGGCAAATCTCACTATTTCTTTCAGAAGTTTGGGTCTCAGTATCTTATTAGTAGCTTGTATAATGAGTGCTTAAAGTAATTTGGGGTGTATTAACTGTCATTGTGTATAGCAACTGCAGTAAAAGAATTGGACTTACTTTTAGCTGTCCACTCATTTGCTCTACAATTGTGAATGTAACAGAAGTTAGCACATGGAAGGATGTTGTTCAAAGGTTTGCTTTCAAAATCACCCATATGTCTTTGAGCTTGAAAAGATCACTTCCAAAAGAGTATGATTTCTCTTGTGGTTTTAAAAGAACAGCAAGGTCAGGTGAACCAAAATCATGATCTCCACTGACAGAAGATGAAATCAGTACTCCTTGTGGTTTCAGTAACTACAGATCACCATCGATTTATGCCAATAGCCTAATTTTGTAATGGACACCCTGGGTATGCCAAGATCCACTTAACAGCACTATACATTTTGGATATGTTCCCTTGAATCTTCCTATTGAAGTTGGCAAGCCTGAACTGATCTGAAATCAGCATTTCTGACAAGCTCTAAAAGGAAAAGTTCACAAGGTTACTAGCTCTATTATTTGGGCCTCAAGCCATCATTCAACCTCACTGATCACTGTCACATTTACTGAAAGAATTCAGCATCTGGGACTACATCTACATTATTTTCTTTTGCATAGATCTACACAGTATTATAAAAGCACAGATTACAAACGCATTATTACAAATGGTAACAGGAGACTTTGTTGTGGTTCAATTATTTCAGTCTTGTCTGACTTCACGATCCCATTTGAGGTTTTTCAAGGCAAAGATACTGGTTTTCCATTTCCTTTTCCAACTCATTTTACAGATGAGGAAACTAAGGCAAACAGAGTTAAGTGACTTGCCCAGGGTCACATAACTAGGAAGTAAATGAGGTCAAATTCGAACTCAGGAACACAAGTCTTCCTGACTCAGCTTCCCAGAAGAAGACCTTAGTTTCATTTATTAGATCATGAAAAAAATGATAGTGATAATATCTACAAAAAAAGGGCATTGATAAATATGTTTAATGAACAGGAAGAATACAAGAATACAAGTATACAAGTATACAAGAATACAAAAAGTATAAGAGATGCAATGCAATGCAAAAGCCAGTTTTTTTTACTGTCTTATTAAACATACATACAACTATAACATATACATATATATGTTTTAATACACTGTATAAAACAAGAACTCACAGCTTCTTATTGTAGTCATTCTTTTTCATGGAAATTTCATTTCATTGAAATATTTATAATTATTAAGTTTCTAACAAAAATGATTGTTAATAGGGATACTTTCACTTAAGGTAAGTATAGTCAGGGAAATTCTAATGTTTCAACTGCTTTTTGTTATTATTTTTAAAAGATAAAGCATTTTGGTGGCTTTTCTAAAAACAGAAAGCCTCAGATATCCTTAGGAAAAATGAGCATTTCCCAAGACCTAGTATCTGATTTGGAAAATCAAAATGATCAGTATTTCATAACTTCTGCCATCCAGTCAGTTTCAATCTTAATCTCACATTAAGTGGAATGAATACCCATTGGAATTTCATATGCAAAGATAGTTATAGAAATTACTATGTATTGAACAAATGTAGAGAATACCATTTTATATGCTAAGCCACCTTGGAATAATATCTTTTTATATTAGTATTTATATTATATATAGTATATTATATTTAGTACCATCTCTAACCAAGTAGAGAAATGAAAACATTCCCAATAGTCTTTATTGAATATTATAAAAATTTCATAATGAGGTACTAGTCCTTGGAATTCCTGCTATGAATTTTAACAAAATTTTAGAGCCAGAAATAATTTGAATTCTTCTTTTAACAAATATCTGAAAGAGCAATGTGAAGACATATGGTGGAAATATGGTTGCAGGATTTTTGATGCCGATTTGTTGAAAAAAAGCAGTATAAATGACATCAACAAGAGTAGATGTAAGCAGAAAAGGAGGTGGACTTGTGACAAGTGGTAAGTCATGTATAGACTCATTGGTACCTCTTGGGAGAGAGAGAGAGAGAGAGAGAGAGAGAGAGAGAGAGAGAGAGAGAGTGAGAGAGAGAGAGAGAGAGAGAGAAATCTTCCATATTGGGATTTCATATTCTTCTGAAAACCAGGTCAGGATGAGAATATGTGCAGGTGTTTCATTCGACATCAGTTTCAGGTATACTGACCTTGGTGAATAGGGAGTCAAAAAAAAAAAACCCCAGCAAATCATTGATGGGAAAGTTAAATCTATACTTAAGAGAAAGTTGATGTTTCTTTTTTTTCTATTAGAATGTAAATCTTCTCACTCTGACCTATGCCTAAAGAATGACCTTTATACAAAATGCCTAACTAGTCCATCACTTCAGAAAAATGCCTTGAAAAAATTTGAAAGATAAGGTTTTTGTGGTTAATAGATAATACCTGGAAGAACACATAGGTTCCTCTGAGACTTTATGATATATTGTACAATAAGATGTTGGAAATGGACTAGAACTAGATGAAGGGAAAAGTATACCTCCCATTAGGGACCCAATATGGTGTTTCCAGTGTCTGACTATCATGGAGTCTCTAAGAGCTCACAATATCACTAGAATTGTACATGGTATAGCTTAATAGGGCAAGTATTTAAATAGGTGTGCAAAGATATATGGGGGAAAAATAAATGGATTGATTTTATCATTGGACTGCTATGGATAATGGAAGAGAAGAAAAAGGGGCTTAGAGAAAAGTGGGCCTTACCTCATACAGGCAGCCCGTTTTTACTTTTGTGGTTGCAGTGGTTTTTAATGACTTGTTTACTTTGAGTTTTATCTTTTCATTGCTCTCTAATGCCCTGCTTTAAATGTCTTCTGGACCCTTAATTACCTCATGCCTAGATTATGAAAATAATCTAAAATATATTAAAGTTGTGTGGCACAATGGAAAGAGTACTTTGAAGTCAGAACTCTGGGGGTGTCTGTGTGACCTTGCGCAAAACATTTCACCTTGGCCTCAGTTCATCATTTGTGAAATAAGAGTGTTGGACTAAATGACCCCCTTGATTACCTTCTGTCTTTAAATCTATGATAATATAATCTTTCCAAAAGTTGACTTTTGCTACTTTTTTGTTAAGATTTTCAATGTCTCAACTACATATCAATTCATCTATAAAATGAGTACATGTAAAATATATGCCTCATCCAACCCTTCTGCTGACATTTACAGAGGCTAAGGAACTTTTCCAGGGTCAAACAACAACCATGTTTCATAGGCAAGTCTTGAACCTAGGGCTTCATGACTTCAAGTACTACATGTTAACAATTACATAATATTCTATCATTGTTCTTTACTTGCTTCATATAGGTATACATATGCAAATATGTTTCATACATGCATATACATGTATACATGCACACATGTACATGTACAGGAGCAGCTAGATGATGAAGTGGATAAAGTGCTGGGCCTGGAGTCAGAGATACTCCTCTTGCTGAGGTCACATATGGCCTCACCCAGTGTGACCCTGGCAAGTCACTTAATTTTTTTTTTTTGCCATTGTTTCCTCATCTGTAAAATGAGCTGGAGAAGGATATGACAAACCATTCCAGTATCTCTGCCAAGAAAACTTGAAATGGAGTTAGGAAAAATCAGACATGACAGAAAATGACTGAACAACAAATACTTGTACATAAAAATATATGTGTATCTATGTATATTTATACACAAAAGCACATACTAACTACCTATCTATATGTATATATGTATATTTACATATATATACATATGTGTGTATGTTGTAATGTATATGTTTCTGTTTTATTTTGACAACACCATGGGAAGCTTCTTGAGAAGAAAGACCACATTTTCTATCTCTCTGCTTGCCTTCATAGTACTTATCATAATGACAATGGTAGCAACTTAAACACTGCTTATGGAATAAACTTTTCTTTCAGGTGTCTTGTAGAATAATCAAATGCTCAAAGACCTATTCTGATTCTTCGGTGGAAGTTTTACTGTAGGATGAAAAAAAATACTCTCTGAGACCATATATGAAATACTATATGAGAACAAATTGTGGTAGTTCAGAGAGAAATGATTTTGTGTCCACAATTTCCTCTACAACCAACTTTTCAGGAATATATTTTATAGATGTTATAAGTACAAGTGTATATAAATCTATATGTGCAGTCAGTAGTAGTTGTAATGGAACTTATATCTGCTAGCCTTTCTCCACAATATGGAGTAAGCCCAGGCCTTTGTTCCTTCCCTCCTATTATTGCGATTAGCTTTCCATAAAAGTAAACAGCATTGTCCCTGGGACCTCATTAACCTAGATTCCCTGAAACTGCTTCTTGTCACCTAAAGCTCATGAAATTTTCCATACATGTGCAATGCCCCTGAAAATTGGTCTGAAGACCATGTGAGTCATCATGTCTTTTACCAGATCATATCCTGATGATTAGTATTGTTTCCATATTGAGACAAGTAGTGCTCTGTCCAGAGAAGCTTTTTCACTGCATCCTCCTTGTGTATACTTGCTGTGCTGTGGTAAACTGTATTTTGTTAACTATCTGATGACTTCAATTGCCTATTTTTTTCCCAACATAAAACTGGACTACCCAAGTGTTGGCCAAAGCCTCTTCCAAAAGAAGTAGTTTTGAAAGGGTGAGAGAACATCTCTTCATTCAATTAAAATATAAAAGGATATGCTGGCTTAAAAAAAATTAAGTTTGATGGGGGTTGGAGCCAAGATGGCAAGAGAAAGCAGGGACTTGCCAAGGGCTCCCCCCAGGACCCTCCAAACACCAATAAAAATTGGCTCTGAACAAATTCTAGAATGCAGAACCCATGAAATAGCAGAGGGAAGCAGGGCTCCAGCCCAGGACAGCTGAGATGGTTGCTGGGTAAGGTCTATCGTGCTCGGAACTGGGAGCTGAAAGGAGCAGAGCCCAGGGTGGGCTGCGCCTGGACCAAATAGACCGGGAGCTGGGTGGAACAGGCCCTAGTGCCCTGAATCAATGAGCTGTGGCAGTTACCAGACTTCTCAACCAACAAATACCAAAGACAACAGAGAAGGGTTAGTGGGAAAAACTGCTGGGACAGAGTGAAAGGGGTTCAGGGTTCGGCCATGACCCCAGGGGAAGCAGAGGTGGTGCAGGAACAGAACTACAGCTGCAGTGGCTGCTGGCCCCAGCCCCACCTGGTGGGAAGAATTAAGTGGCAGATCTGAGTGGGAGTGCAGAGCCAGCTTAGATCTGAGTCCAGTCCAGGTTGACAGTTCCTGGGGAGGAGTAGCACTGGTGTGACAGAGATTGCTATGTAGAAATAGCTCTGAAAACAACAGCACAGCCCCTCAAGTTTGGAACAAAATAATCTCTACTCTACAAGCAGTCATACCCCGATGAAAAACTCAAGGGTCAAGTAAGATGGCTGGGAATATGGCCAGGCAGCAAAAACAGATTCAGATTCAGACTCAAACTTTGTTATCTTTCTTGGTGACGAAGAAGACCAAAACATACAGCCAGAAGAAGTCAACAAAGTCAAAAGGCCTACATCAAAAGCCTCTAAGAAAAACATGAAATGGTCTCAGGCCATGGAAGAGCTCAATAAGGATTTGGAAAAGCAAGTTAGAGAAGTAGAGGAAAAATTGGGAAGAGAAATGAGAATGATGCGAGAAAAGCATGAAAAACAAGTCAATGACTTGCTAAAGGACACCCAAAAAATACCAAAGAAAACAATACCTTAAAAAATACACTAACTCGAATGGCAAAAGAGCTACAAAAAGCTAATGAGGAGAATACCTTGAAAGGAAGAATTACCCAAATGGAAAAAGAGGTCCAAAAGACCACTGAAGAAAATCCTACCTTAAAAATTAGATTGGAGCAAGTGGAAGCTAGTGACTAGATGAGAAATCAAGATATTATAAAACAGAACCAAAGGAATGAAAAAATGGAAGACAATGTAAAATATGTCATTGGAAAAACCACTGACCTGGAAAATAGATCCAGGACAGATAATATCAAAAATATTGGACTACCTGAAAGCCATGATCAAAAAAGAGCCTAGACATCATCTTTCAAGAAATTAACAAGGACAACTGCCCTGATATTCTAGAGACAGAGGGTAAAATAGAAAGCGAAAGAATCCACCAATTGCCTCCTCAAAAAGATCCCAAAAAGAAAACTCCTAGGAATATTGACACCAAATTCCAGAGCACCCAGATCAAGGAGAAAATACTGCAAGCAGCCAGAAAGAACCAATTTTAGCATTGTGGAAACATAATCAGAATAACACAAGATCTAGCAGCTTCTACATTAAGGGATCAAAGGGCTTAGAATATGATATTCTGGAGGTCAATGGAGCTAGGATTAAAACCAAGTATCACCTACCCAGCAAAACTGAATATCATGCTCCAAGGCCAAATATAGATTTTCAATAAAATAGAAGATTTTGAAGCTTAATCAGTGAAAAGACCAGAGATGAATAGAAAATTTGACTTTCAAACACAAGAATCAAGAGAAGCATGAAAAAGTACACAAGAAAGAGAAATCACAAGGGACTTACTAAAGTTGAACTGTTTTGTTTACATTCCTACATGGAAAGATGATGTGTACAATTCATGAGACCTCAGTATTAGGGTAGCTGAAGGGAATATTATATATATATATACATATATATATATACATATATATATACATATATATATATATATTTACACAGAGGGTACAAGGCGAGTTGGGATAATATCTAAATGAAGGGATAATATCTAAAAAAATAAAATCAAATTAAGTGATGAGAGAAGAATATATTGAGAGAGGGAGAAAGGGAAAGATAGAATGTGGTAAATTATCTCACTTGAAAGGGGCAAGAAAAAGCACTTGTGCTGGGAGGGAAGAGGGGGCAGGTGAGGGGGAATGAGTGAATCTTGCTCTTGTCGGATTTAACCTGAGGAGGGAATAACATACACACTCAATTGGGTATCTTACCCCACAGGAAAGAAGGGGGAAGGAGATAAAAAGGGAGGGATGATAGAAGGGTGGGCAGATAGGAGGAAGAGGAGGTAATCAAAAGCAAACACTTTTGAAAAAGGACAGGGCCAAGGGAGAAAATTGGCTAAAGGAGGACAGGATAGGAAGGAGCAAAATATACTTAGTCTTTCACAACATGAGTATTGTGGAAGGGATTTGCATAATGATACATGTGTGGCCTATGTTGAATTGCTAGTCTTCTTAGGGAGGGTGGGTGGGGAGGGAAGAGGGGAGAGAATTTGGAACTCAAAGTTTTAAAAGAAGATGTTCAAAAAAAAATTTGCATGCAACTAGGAAATATGATATACACGGGACATAAACATCTATCTTGCCCTACAAGAAAGTAAGGGAAAATGGAATGGGAGGGAGTGGGGTGACAGAAGGGGACTGGGGAATGGGGTAATCAGAATATATGCCATCTTGGAGTGGGGGGAGGGTAGAAATGGGGAGAAAATTTGTAATTCAAACTCTTGTGAAAATTAATGCTGAAAACTAAAAATATTAAATAAATAAACAATTTAAATTTTTTTTTAAAAATAAGCACATTCTTTCAATTATAGAAACTAAAAAGAAGATTTTAGTTGATTGGGTTCCAGGCCATTTCTGAAAAGCACTGATATAACAACGGTATAACTTTATGGATGTTATACACTCCTGGGGGTTGGGGGAAGGGATATATTTCATTTTAAAAACTTACCCAAACAAGATACATGTTCTCATCATCTCTTTTTTTATCTATACGAAGATTATCCTTTTATGAATTACTTGTGGAAAGTTTTTTATTTCGTTGTTTTTTTTTCTTATCACCTTCATCACTTCAAGATTCTTGCCTGTATAGCTGGTTCTTTAGTGCTCAGAGAAAGCAAACTCATTTTAGCTGAACTGAGCAAAGTACCAGGATGAAGTAAAAACATTGGGGAAAAAATCACATGCAGAATTTTCATGTCAAATAGCATTTTTTTCTTCCTTTTGAATGGTTTCAAAATGATTCCTTGTAGAGATAAAGAAGCATAGTATTAATAGTAAAACAAATAAAAATGTGGTGACTGATTGGTAAATTTGATTCCACTTGATTTACTAACACTGCAAATCAATTTCTCTAGCATCTATAAGAAGTGAAGCCTTACACAACAGTGGATTTGGTGATTGCTTCAGAAGGATACAGAGAAGACTCTCAGTCAGTCCTAAAATAAGTATACTGGTTACATGTGGTTATGCTCTAAAATTCTACCACTAGAGAATATCCGTTTGGGGATAGAATGTTGAAAAACAAAATTTTTGCTAGATATGTTAGAGTTATGGAGGACTTGATTAGGAGTCAGAGGATTGACAGTACAATTGCAGTTTGGCTATTTATTTCCTAAATATGTGACCTTGGCCAAGGTGCCACTAGGAAAAGTTAGGTGGCATAGTAGTTTAAAATATTAGACTTGGAATCAGAAAAAAAAATCTAGGTTAAATCCAGCCCC
This sequence comes from Phalanger gymnotis, assembly GCA_028646595.1. Lineage (NCBI taxonomy): Eukaryota > Metazoa > Chordata > Mammalia > Diprotodontia > Phalangeridae > Phalanger > Phalanger gymnotis. The sequence goes on from CM053622.1 coordinate 333,872,941, forward strand.
AAACACTTAACTATTTGACAAGTCATTTAAGGTCTCTGAGCCTCAGTGTCCTCCCCTATAAAATGAGGATAATGTCACCTTCCTCATAAGACTGTTGAAATGATTAAATAAGATCACATATAAAGTTCTTTGCAAAGCTTGAAGAACTGTATGAATGCTATTTGTTTTCTTATTAGGTCATTTGCCTCCCTGAGTTCCAGGATCCTCATCTGTAAAATGAGAGGATTGGACTAAATGACTTTTAATTCTTTTCCAGCTCTAAATTTCACTGTTATTATCTTATTAAAAAAAAAAAACCTTGGCTATGAATTTGTAATCAGATGGGTTTTCCTTTTCCTTTGCTAGCTGAAGATCTGGTGACAGAATGTCAAAAAAAGTATATTTGACATTGTCTAAGGTGCTAGAATGGGAACTCTGGGTAAGCAGTGGGCATTGGGATGGGGATGGGGAATGCAATAAAGGAGAGAGTTGTGAAAAGAAGGAATCCATATTAGCATAACAAGATTTATCTGCTTCACTGTATTGCCTAGGTTTGTTTTTTAGTATGAAAATATAGATGTAGAATGACACCTCAGTGATGGCTTGTATACTTTTGATAATATTTATAAATAGCAATTCTTGTTCTAATTTCTGGTAACAATTTTAGAAAAGGCTGAATAATTAGCTTCCCAATATCTTATAGGGTGGTTGCAAAAAGACAGAGGAGTGAAGCAATTTCCAAAGATTTTTCTTTGCCCTTCATTCACAGAGAAGGGGTAAAAGAGGCAGGGGTTATTTTCTGGATTGTTCTAATAGGTCTCAGCAATGATAGAAAAGAAGCCCTGGAGAAAGAGATGGCTCAGCTGCTGCTAAAAATGACCTGAGACTCTTATACCTGCTGTCCCTCCAAGACTACTCTCATTACTCAGAAAAGTACAGCTGCCTCTCCTTACTTCCATTCATACCCCTTTGGCTGCGTTTGATATTAAGCTTGTGAAATCTTGTCCTCCTCTCTCTCTCTTAAAGGAGGAGTGTGGTGCTCATTTTAACCGGATGCCACTAGGATATACATAAAGGGAAAAGAGTAAAATGGATTAAAAGGACCTACAATATGATTTCTCTCATATGAGCAAGTAGGATTACCAAAAATCAAAATCATTAAAAAGCAACTAAAAACAAAACAAAAAACAGGCCATACGATGATATATCATTATGTCCTCATTTGTTACTATTCATCACTCTTAATCCCCATATGATTTGCCATATGTTTCAGATAATAGCATAACCCAATAACCATATTTTATTTCTATCACTATATACCACTGTCATTAAGAGAAAAAATACAAGCCACAGCTGCCAAACAGCAGCTGCATGGTCACCCTCCCAAAAAGCTCCTAGGGGAATCTTACAAATGAGAAATGTCTAATTGTTTTAAGTTCTTGGGAAGAAAGGCACTCCCTAAATATTATATAATGTTGAAGAATGTGTTCCCTGTTTTGGCTCTTCTGGGGGAAATTATTTATAAGTTTTTCCTCTAGATCAGCTTTCCAGAAAGTTCTGTAAGCATTCTAAAGACACAGTTATATATTTTATGTGAGTTACTTATTCAAGCAATGCCCAGAGAATCCCTATTTAAGTGATTTGATTGTCATTGAGAAGTGAGTGGTAAAGTCTAGAGAAAGCAGGCTTTGAACTCAAAACAAGAATTTTAAATACACACACACACATATACATGTATACATGTGTGCATATATGTATGTACATATATATGTATATACACATATATACATACACACATATATACATATATGTATGTGTGTGATATATATATTACACACACACACACACATACACATACACACACACACACACACACAGAGTTCTCCATGTCTAGCACCTCTTGATTCTCTTCTTGAAAAAAGTCATCATATTGTATGGGCATGAGGCTTTTATATGGTCTATAACAGAGATGTCAGTCAAATTTGCAATAGGCTGCAGCCCCCCACAAAATTCCTCAGTGAGTCCAAACAAGATTAAGATGTAATTGGAAAATGTTAGAAAAAATAAATTAAAATATGATGTAATATACATAATGTTAACTTATCATTCTTAAAATTAATATGTACCACACAGGGATTTGTTTCTGTTGGAATCTGACACCACTGGTATATAATATATGTAGCCTTCTATCCTGCGTGGACTCTTCTATTTCCATAGTAATAGTCACTGGGCATCAGGGAGTGGAGAAAAGTTCTAAAAATCAAGATTTTTAAATTTTCTTCAGAATTAAACTATCTGTTGTCATCAAAATATGAGATTTTTGCCGAATTACCAATGAGGACTCATACTATTGAAGAAATTGAAACCTTTACAATTCTTGCTATAAGCATAATTAGAAACAATAGGAAGTTGCAGGAAGGATGACTCACAGGTTCTTCTTGAAGAAGAAGATAAAAGAGTAAATGCTGATTTTCTTGTATTTCCATGGGCAATACCATTTCATAAGGTATTTCCTAATTTCATATTGCAGTGTTTATGATGAATAGTTGCAAAAATACTACTATGAAAATAATTACAGCTTTGGTGTCCTCATCAGTTGTAGAGGATTGAGGAGTACAGAAATAATATGAAAAATTCATTAAGACCCTACAAATTAAATTAAAATAATCTTAATACTAAGTAACTTCAATGCAAAGGTCAGATAGGTAAGAACATTAGTAATATACCAGAAAAATTAATCAGAAAAAAGGCATGTAAGAAGCTAAAGATGTGTAGACCAGTGATGCCAAATTCAAATAGAAACATATCCCTGTGACCCGTATATTAACTTAAAAATGACAAATTAATATTATCTAAATTGTATAATATTATTATTTATTTTGTTAAACATTTTCCAGGTACACCTTCAAATGGTTTGGACTCATTCAGGAGGAAGAAAATTAAATTACAAACCTAGAGTAAAAGCAGATAAATCAAAGGGAAGATATTAGAATTACAACGGAAGGTGAATATGAAAAGCATCTTAAAGCTTACAAAACATCTCTAAACAAACATTGCAAGATGAAGGAAAATGAACTAATACCTGAGAAACGTAGAACCCTATAGATTCCCAGATAGCATGAGATTGTAGCAGATTGTTACAGAACAGTTCAAGAGAGAAATCAGAATCTTAAGAGTGGTTAGGAATAAATGGCAGAATTTATAGTCTATATAGCAAAAAGAATTAGCATAATGGTGGCAGGGGAAGATCTGAATTCACTTTAGTAAGTTTCTCCAAAGAAGTGGAAGAGAAAAATTTCATTGGAAATTCAAATGAATTGAAATGAACAATATGAAAAAAATTTTAAAAAGAAGGTTTAAAAAATATATAAAATAAGTAAAGCAGTTATCTAAAATGCATGATGCATGGAAACAACTTGAGGATCTTGGGCCTCCAACAAGTACATGATTCGGTCAAAAAAACCTGAGAATCATAACATAATAAATAATATAAGTAAAATACCTAAATTTCTTAATACATAAAATAATGTCAACCAAGAGAACCCACAGATTGCCTCCCCTTCCTGTCCTTCAAATATCAGGACACAAATTGCTTAAACTTAAGCATTCCAATGACAAATAAAAAGCTGTAAGCAATTAGGAGAAAGAACTTCAAATATAAATACAAAAATTTGAATAGCATAGGACTATTTTGTACCCACAAAAACCATGGAGGGGAATAGTATAATATATTCAGAAAAGTAAAAGGTCTCAAGATGCAACCCTAAAATGATATAGCCTGCAAATCTTAGCCTAATCATCTATTAAAAATGTATATTAAATAAAATGGAAGCATATGAAGCATCCTTAGGGTGTGGAAGGAGAGCAGATTATTTAACTTGCAAACATTCCAAAGAACAGAAAAACAAAGATAAATAAATACAACTATCAAAGTGCTGAATTAAATTACCCAATCTGTAGATACTACTTTAAGAAACAGAAAAAGGAATACATCTATTAAATTGAAACAACAACAAAGGACTCATTTAGAGAATTATTTTTAAGTATACAAAGGGGTAACAACAACAGCAAAAACAAAACTGTGAGTTAAAGAATCAGGAGCAAAAATGGTATAACAGCAGTTCAGAAACACCATGGACTAAACTACACAACCTCTAGTTTAGGTGAAGTAGTATGTTTGTGAGGAATTAAATTGCTTAATTGAACAGTGCATAAAAAGAGAGGGGAGATGAAAGATAAAGGAAAATTTGGATTTGCCCTAATAAAGTAAATAATGACAGGAAATTTTAATGACTCCATGTTTATGCCTGCAATGAAGGACCATATTTTAATACCAATATTCCCCTGGTGATATTTCATAGCTACAACTTTTTACTATACTTTGAATAGCTGAAGTTAATGGCAACCTAAAGAGTTATGGAGAAGAGCCTGGTAGAGTGTAACACATTACTAAAAAGGAAGCATGAAAAACAGGCATAAATTATGTCTTTAAAGAGCTACATAATCTAAAATATAATTGGTCATACTGCAAGAGGGGGATAACTGATGAAGACCACATATGGCAATTGGTATCATTGTAATGGCAACAGAACTTGGGCAGACCCCTAGAACATTTTGTGGACTAATTGCAGTAAACTTATAGAAGAATACTATTTTCTCATAATGACAGGGTATGATTGCCATTAATCAGCATTGTTGCAGGAAATCCAAAATGCATAGATAGAGTACAAGACCTGGAGATGACAAGATCTGAATTAAATTTGAACTCAGACACTAGTAAACTGTGTGACCCTAGGCAAGTCAGTTAACTTCTGTCTGCCTCAATTTCCACATCTGCAAAATGGAGATAATAATAGGACCTATATCTCAAGGTTATTATGAGGATAAAATAAGATAGTATTGTAAAACACATATATAGTTTACAACTATAAAGCATAATATATCATATTCATCTATTTAATTGGTACTTTAGGGCAATTAGTAATGATTTTCTGAATAAATAAATGCACATATAAATCAAATATTCAGCTCTACAGTGCTATGAGATGCAATGTAGCATGAAGGATGAAAAGTCAAGTATATTCGGATTCAATTCCCACTCATCTCTGACACATATTGGTTGTGTGTCACTTAACTTCTATAAACGCCAAGAAACTTTGTAAGGGTATAAATCAAAGAGCAGGTGCAGACCTGCATTAATAATGAGAGATTACTTACTGGCAGTTCTCTATATTAATGAAATTATAGGTCTAATCTAAAAGCTAAATGCACAGTCAGAGCCATTTCTGAATCACCTTCTAATTTTTGACTGCTAAAAAGCAGCATGATGTATGCTGTTGTCCATCTCTAAGACTTATCTATTATTTATTTTTGTTACCTGCTCACTACACTTTCTGGACAACCTCAACAATATAGTTGAGTGGATGTTATTATCTAGAACACTTCAAGCATCTATATCTTTATTCTCTCGGGTGTTATTTAAATTTCCCCTAGTTCCTAAGCACTGGACAATGCCATTTGTTCAGTCAATAGTCAATAAACATTTATTTAGCACATTCCAGGACTATACTAAGCACTGGAAATACAAATAAAGTCAGTCCTTGTCCTCAAGGAGCTTACAATCTAATGGGGGAAGACAACATACTTGAGGAAGCTGAAAATTGGGGAAGGGAAGAGGAGATACCTGAAGCATGATGAAGAAGTACAAAAAGTACAGAAACAGTGCATCTGGTGGGAAAAGTTCCACTTTTTTATGAATGAACAATGACATTTGATAAAAGTAACATATCCATTGTTTTTTAATACTTGATTATTTCCTTTATTTTCTATTGGCTAAAATTGCTGCAATGATTTTGCAAGACATTCATGTTTTCTCAGAGCTCTGTGATTTGATAATGCTGTTTCCTGCCTCACACTTCATCTTCTCCTACAGTGGGACTCAGGATCAGAGTTTGTGATCATCATAATAATGACATTCAACACAGCTCTATTCACTCTTAGAAACAAGCATATTTCACAGGATTTTTTAAAAAATTAGAGTAAGATGGGACCTTTAGGATAATCCAGTGCAAATCCTTCATTTTTGATCCTGATGAAAAGGAGGCCAAATAAAGCTACATGACTCCCACAAACTCACAGGGCTAAAAAAAGTAAGGGATTTTGAAACAGACACTAGGTTTCCTAACTCCAGAAGTCTTCCAATCAAACCATATTGCCTCTCTAGATCCAAAATCAGATCCATGTTTTCAGTAAGATACATCGTTAGAACGACATAATCAGCTACTAATTTATACCATTTCCTCACCTTCAACACCTCAAAGCACTCTTGGGGTTTGTCTTTTCCTAGAGCAGGGTGAGGAACCTGAGGGTCCAAGGTGACATGTGCCCCTCTAGGTTCGCAAGTGTGGCCCTATGAGTGAATCCAAACTTCACAGAATAAATCCCCTTAATAAAAGGATTTGTTCTGTAAAATTTGGACTCA
>CM053622.1:333879900-333899208 GCA_028646595.1 Phalanger gymnotis
AGATTTGACCTGAAGAGGGAATACCACACATACTCAGTTGTGTAGCTTACCCCACAGGATAGAAGGAGGAAGAAGTTAAAAAAGGGGGGATGATGGAAGGGAGGGTAGATGGAGATGAAGATAATCCAAAACAAATACTTTCGAAAAGGGACAGGGTCAAGGGAGAAAATTCAATAAAGGGGGATAGGTTAGGAAGAAGCAAAATATAGTTAGTCTTTCACACCATGAGTATTGTGGAAGGGTTATACATAATGATATGCATGTGGCCCATGTTGAATTGCTGGACTTCTTAGGGAGGGTGGGTGGGAAGGGAAGAGGGAAGAGAATTTGTAACTCAAAATTTTAAGAAATAGATGTTCAAAAACAAAAACAAAAACGTTTTTGCAGGCAACAAGAAAATAAGATACACAGGTAATGGGGCATAGAAATTTATCTTGCCCTATAAGAAAGGAAGAGAAAAGGGGATAGGAGGGTAGTGGGGTGAAAGATGGGAGGGCAGACTGGGGAACAGGGCAACCAGAATACACGCCATCTTGGAGTGGGGGGGAGGGTAGAAATGGGGAGAACATTTGTAATTCAAACTCCTGTGAAAATCAATGCTGAAAACTAAATATATTAAATAAAATTTATAAAAAAAAAGTTTCCCACGAATTGTTTCAGTGTATTCTCAGATCAAAAATATCTAGACCAGCGATAAAGTTGGTAAAAATGAAGTAGAAAATTGATGGCAAATTGTTCATTTGAAAAGTTTTTTTTCCTGTTACAGAAATTGGACGATCAATAGAATTAACCAATCAATGAGTATTTATTATTTACATTGAGGAATATTTTATTTATCATTGGGGAAAACTGCTGGAGGCCTGAAGACAACGTACATGGCAATTCTTGTAGTCTGTACCTTGAATTGAGTCTCTACCAGCTACTTTACATTGAAAATTATAAAATATTTCGTGTGTGTGTGTGTGTGTGTGTGTGTGTGTGTGTGTGTGTGTGTATGCAAGCAATAAACAAGTTAATTTTCACCCATGGCCTTTGTTCCATACTTCATTTATTATTCTACCTTATATCTATGGGAAGGAAAAACATATATCTAACATAGTGGGGCTTGCAGAAGAGACTCTAACACCACTGGACAAATTAGCAAGATGACCATCAAATCTCCATTTCCATTTGTGTACAGTCAAGACATAGCTCTCATATTTTATATTATCAGAATGTAACATTCCTATGCCTATAAGGGTAATTTTTATGATGATAAGTGTATTAGTAATGGAATCAACAGGTCAGCATTTTTACAAATGATTCATTATATGCACTTTAAAAATGATAAACCAGAACAACACACAAGAAGGGTTCTATTACTGTGATGAATTTATATGCAATTCCTTGTGGGAGAAGTGTACCTAGACAAGGAGACTAATAGTTAGAAAAAAGCACATAGAAAATGAAGTGCTATGATAGTTTCAGATATAAGTTTATTGGCCTGACCAAGTTATTTCAAACTCAGCCTTAGTTTCCTCATCCTAAGATTGTTATAATTATAGAACCTATCTCACAAGATTATTGTGAGAAACAAATGAAATATTATATCTAAAGTGCATCACACTTTTGAGTTTGGTAAAAAATATTTGTAATCTTCTCAATCTTTCTTCCTACATTTCTTAATTTCCCTCCTCACATGCTGCCTCAATAGCAAACACAGGTCATTCTCAACTTACAAATGGGTTATTTTCCAAAAGAATATTTTTAAATTATTTATTTGGAGTTGAGAATAAATATTCCCATGGGGAAACCAATTTCCAAATTGTTAATTTCCAAACCACTAAATTCAATTTAGCCTATAAAGTATATGAAGCTTAGTACTTTGTTGTTCAGTCATTTCTCAGTTGTGTATATCTTTCTGTGATCCCATTTGAGGTTTTCTTGGCAAAGATACTGAAGTGGTTTGCCATTTCATTCTCCAGCTCATTTTACAGATGAGCAAACTGAGGCAAACAGGGTTGAATGACTTGTCCAGCGTAACACAGATAGTATCTAAGGCCAGATTTTAACTCATGAAGATGAATCTTCCTGACTCCATGCCTGGACTATATCCACTGCTCCACCTAACTTCCCCAAGCTTAAGAGTACAATAAAATCTTAACTATTACCAACCCTTAGGGATGTCATGGTACCTGACCACAATTTTCTGTAGCCTAGACTTAACTCTTTAAATTCTGAAACTTATTTGTTTATTTATTTGTTATCATTGTTTGATACCTCTTACATATGTCCATTTCCCATTCTCAATATCAATGCACTCTTCATTCCTTTAGTCTTTCTTATAAATATTATATATAATGCATATATATGTACATATATACTCACACATACATGCCATACATGTGTGTATGTATTTTAACCCAAATGATTACATTGTCCCAGCAACAGTTCTCTGACTCCTTTTACTCACCTATCAGGTAAATATTCTTAGAGCAGAGTTCTGATCAAGTCATTCTGATTGATTACTGGATTACTGAATAATTTTTAAAACCTCTTTTATATGACATTCAGTGAATATAATCTATTCTAGGAGTGCTTCATTGTACCCTTTGCCCTGGACTGTCAAAGTGCTGGAAATGGTCCATTTCATAAGTGTTTTCAGTTTTTTGGTCTAGTCAAGGGGCCAGAAACCATTGAAAGATAGGATACTAAAGTTCCAACTCTATAATTCTGTCACGAAGAGTATAGAAACAGGATGGTATGTAAACTTGCTGACTTTTTACAGTAGTTACAGTGGAACTTGTGAATAGGTCAGAGCTCAAGAAGGGGTTTTGACTTGTGAAAACAACAAATAGGGTAGGGTGGTAGCAATATGCCTACAGGTTCTCTTTGGCACAAGTGCCATAGGTCTACATAGGTGTTCTGAAAAGTAATATCTCAACAACAACGATTTAATGGTCTCTTTTGTGGCTCTCATACCCTACAAAAGTAACTTATTTGAGAGAATAATTCTCTGGAATATTTAAAACTTGTCACCCTAAGACAAAGCAAATTGCCTTTAAAAATACAAGTAAATACAGGAACACACACTAGTATATCAGAAAGATCCCTGGTTTTGGAATAAGGGACTGTTGGTCCAAATCGTACATGTGTAACTGGGACCCAGTTTCCTCATCTACAAAATGAAAGAATTGTACTAAATGACCTCTGAGCTCCCCTCCAGCTCTAAATTCATGATTATGATCCTAAGCATATGTGTTCATCAAATGCAGTGTCCATTTAGATGGCCTTATGTAGGAAAGTCTTCTAATTGCAAATAAATTTTAAATTGGTTTTGAAGAAAGGGAAAAACACTGGATGACAGAGAAGATAGAGAAGGTACAGCTGACACATATCACAAATCAGGATTGAAATCAAATCATAAGTAGAATATCATAGAATAACTCAAGGTGTCATGGTATAACAGGAAGAACGTGAAGTCAGAGAATCTACTTTAAAATCATGATTCTATGTCTTCATGTCACATCTGAGATCATAGATTTGATGACTGATTCTTTTCTTGGAAATTCTCTTCTGACTCTACTGCTACCTCTAGTCTTCCTACACTACAGCTACTCCCTATATCTAGTTTGAGCAATGCTCATAGTCAATTATTCTCCGCCCTCTAAAATGTTTCCAGATCTATTGCTCCCCTGCATGAATCCTATTCTCCAGCTTGTTTATATGTGATCCTGACACACATTAAGAAATTCATAAATGTTTTATCTGCTATTGGTAGATCTGTCAATCTTTTTTTCTATCTAGCTTTCATGTAGCATCTTAAGGTTTGTAAAGCCTTTTCGATAAAATTTTTTCAATAAAATATTTAATTTGATTCTCACAACAACCTTGTGAGGTAGGTGCTATTGTTATAACAATTTTTATGGATGAGAAAAGTAAGAGTGAGTTAGTTTAAAATAACTTGTCCAGGCTCACCCAACTGGATCATATCTGAGGCACTATTAGACATCATGTCTTCCTACGACAAAGTCCAATGACCTTTATGTCCACTAAGTCACCAAGATGTCTCTACTATTTATCTCTACACAGTACTTTTCAGCATCTATGCATTTGCAGAGGATTTTTTTCCATAGAGAGAATGATTTTTCTTCACTAACCATCAATGAATCATGAATCATGGTCATGAATGATGACAAACTACTTTAAATTAATACATTAAAAATTAATTGATTTATTTTCTCTAAAAGTCAGTACCATTCTTCCATGTGCAAATGCTCATAACCATGCATTGGAGTGTGAAGGACTGTTGCTGGTACAGCAATCATAAAGAAGACAAATAGAAGTGAAGCCTTGAACACCTGTGGTATGTAGGGCACAGGTGGCAATTTTGGCATCTGCAAGCAAAGTCTCTGGAGTTCTGGCCAAATCCCAATTTGGGTAACCTAATTACCCATTCATATGACCTAATTCTTTCATAGATTTCAATCAGAGTAATATTCACTTCCTCTACTAAATAATTTCTACATTTTCATTTAGGGTATTTTCCTGGTTGATACAACCATTCCAACCATTCCAACATCCAAAATAACAATCAAGAAGTACTTGAAAGAGAGCCAAAAAAATTAATCTGCCTCAAATGGATAAAGACTTTATTTTACATAGATATATACTGTCTATAATTCATTTGAGCTCCTATTTTATTCTATTAATTTCAATAATCGAATAGAAGCCCCTATTCCCTCAGAATATATGTAGTGCTCCAGAATTTGATGCCTAAAGAATAACATTAGCACTGGATAGAAGTCCAGCTATCAATTCTCCTTCTCCCTCCTTTGATGATGATGATGATGATGATGATGATGATGGTGATGATGATGATTTTACCATGTATATGGCTTCTATGGCTCTATTGGAAGCTCTGTTTACCCTCAGTAACCAATTGGCAGTTGGTAGAAAAAAAACCTAATAAAAGTGAACCACAGCAAGAATCTGGGGAAAGCACTGGAGAAGTTTCATGAAACACCCCCCAACCTCCACCCAAATCAAAGAGCAGTTATGTAGGGAAGTGCTTGGCAGAGGGGGAAAGGGAAGGAAAAAACCATGACAGGGCAAAAAACCTATTACTAAAATCCATGAATGAATTAGGAAAAGTTATTTCCACAAGTTCTACATACTTTCAGATGATCTCTAATGTATAGAAGCAGTAAAGGCCAACAGCTTGAAGCAAATTAATATGTATGTTTCATGATTCATAGTGACGAAGGCCCAGTGACTAATCTATAGTTTATCATTTTGTCAAATTGGAAGATTATCCACTTCTATCCCAAAGCACTTGCATGAAAAGCTGTTCAGGAAGTTTTGCTAAAATTACTCATACAGACAGTGACCCTTTAAAATATGGCATAGCTCATGAAGTTATATTGCACTGATAGAGGTTAGGATGAAAAAAGCAAAGGAAGAGACTTCCATTTTAGAAGAGAAAGTGTTTATTTTTTCATTAGGCTGGTAATCGATGTCATGAAAATTCCTCATTTCTATCTGAAGATGATAATAATTATTCTCATGAGTGGATGCAGTTGCTTCTTAGCAATGGGTAATATCAGACTTTCCCTTACTAGGTACAAAGAAGGGCTAGCCTTTGTTTTATGGTTATAGACACATTCATTTTGTTGTTTGCAATGGAATTTTTCATGAAGATCAAACAAGATTTCAGACAAACATCGCAAAATTAACCAGCATTCTGCTAATTTTTCCCCCAGAATTCTACCACTGTTGTGGATGAGTGTGAATCTATAGATTCTTCTGGGCGGCCAGCCTGGTATCTGCTGACTCAAATCACAAAATGTCAATTCTTATATACTAAAGTTGAATATCATGTTTTTAATGTAAATAATAAGCTATCCAGGCATGAATGCATATTATTAAGCTTAGAAAATCACAGCAATTTACCCATCATTTTTATTAATCCATTAATAAAACAATGCCAATTTTAATATCATTTGATTCTTGAAAGGACCATAGAGGTTATCTATTCCCAACACTTCATTTTATAAAGGAGAAGGCTGAGACTTACAGATATGAAATTACTTGCCCAAAGTCACACATAGTAAAAAGTAGAGTCAAGATTTGAACCCAGGTCCTCTATCTTCAAATCCAGTACTCCCTGAATTCTTCATGTCACTAACATCTTTAACTTTAAATCACACATCAATTTAAGTATATGTAAATATGCACACATTATATGTAACAGAATAGCAAAAATAGTGTTCTATTTACTAGTATTAATAATAACTAGCTAGTATAGTGCTTTAAGGTACAAAGTACTATATGTATATCACATTTGATCCTAACAACAACTCTGTGTGGTAGGTTTTTATTTTGCAGGAAACTGAGGCTGAGAGGTTAAGTGACTTCCCAGTATCATTTAACTAGTTAGTATCTGTAGCAGTATTTGAATTCTTTTTGATTCTGTATGATTTAAAAGATTGTATCATTTGCATTCTAATATATTTTATTGATGCTGTTTTTAAGGTATCTGTAACAACCCACTGACCCACTCTTCCTAATAAAAGCCCACCCTTTGAATATATGTATATATGTATGTGTTTATGCACGCATGCACACACACGTATCTAGTAGAGCAAAAAAAAAAAATCAACACATTGGCCATGTCCACATATGCATATCTCATTCTGAATCTTACGCCTCTTCAGGAGGTGGGAGTTACATTTCATCATGAAATTCGAAAGTCACTATTTTTGATATTTCATTAAGAGTTCTGAGATCTTTACAAGTTGTTTTTCTTCACATTGTTTTTCTTGCTACCATACAAATTGTTTTCCGCATTTTACTCTGCATCAGATCATACAAGTTGTCCCACTTCTCTGAATCCATCATTTTCATCATTTCTCATGTAACAGTAAATTTTATTGCATTCATATATCATAATGTATTCAGTCATTCCCCATTTAACAGCTCTCTTGTTTTGAGATCTTCGTTATTACAAAAAAAAGTGCTGGTATCATTTATTTTTAATATACATAGATCCTTCCCTTTTACCCTTTATCTTATCAAGATATATCCCTAATCATAACACAACTTGCTGAAGGGTACAATTTAGTAATTCTCTGAGTATGATTAAAAATCATTTTACTAAATAATTGAATCAATTCATAGACCAAAAATAGCACAAAAGTGGACCTATTCTTCCTTTGAACAATGGACATTTTCCTCTTTTGTCAACTGTACCAATTTGATGTGTGTGTGAGGGGGTGGTAAAACACTAGTGTTATTTTAATTTGCATTTCTCTAATTATTTGTGACTTCAACAAGTCAACAAGCATTTCTTGACTGTCTATGTTGTGCTATGAACTATGATAAGTATATTGGAGAGACAAAGAAATGCAAAAGAGTAACTGCCTTGAAGGAGCTCACCATCTAACCATCTAACCTGGGTGAGAGGGGAGAAAGAGAATGTGAAAATAAGTGTGTACTAACAGGACATATGCAGGATAAATGCAAGGTAATTTCAGAGAGAGGGCACTAGCATGGGAACTGGGAAAGCTTGCAGAAGGAAGGAATCCAGTTGAAACTTATAGAAAACCTGGAAAATCAGGAGGTAGAGATGACAAAGTAGAGCATTCCAAGAATGGGGTTCGAAGCACTATTTTATAAGGTCATTGATAGCTTGCCTTTCTTCTTCTGACAATTGTCTGTTCATACCCTTTGACCATTTGTATATAATACCATTGTTTCTAGATATTTTTAACATTTTTAAACTAATATGTGTATACATAATCCACACATATACTGTACACATATATATGTAGAATATTGGACATTTACATTAGAAATTTTGGATGCATATTTTCCTAATAAATGTTTCCATTCTAATTTTAGCTCTACTTATTTTACTTATATGAAAGCTTTTCTGTTTTATAGAGTAACAATTTTCCATTTCTACATTTTGTGACCAACTCTCTCTTGTCTGAGCAAGAATTTTGACGCTAGTCACAGTTATGAAAAGTATTTGCTGAACTTTCCTCTCTACTTTTAAGTGATGTGACCTCTTCATATGTAAGCAGCATATTTCTTTAGAGTTTATTGTATAATAAGACGTAAAGTATTAGTCTAAAATTAATTTCTGCCAAGTTACTTTCAAATTCTTTCTACTAGTTCTTTTTTTAATTTTGCTTAAATATCAATTTTTAATCTCAATTTTTTTTGTTTTGTTGGGTTCATAGAATATCACATGATGCTACCATGCTTGATCATTTGTGTTTTGTTTATCCAATATATTTCAATAATCAACTTCTCTATTAATAGGTTCTTTAAAAATAATTACAAAATAATTATTAAATTATTAGACCACTCAATATGCTTCTACTTAACATGAAAAAAGCAAATGCGGAAATGTCATTCATTCCATTAGCAAAATGTTAGATCTTGGCTTACTAGGTGACTATAATCTGTGAAATGAAAAACATTCACCAATTTGCATACTGAAAGTACTTATGTTTCAAAGAACTGGAAAATGGAGGGGTATGTATTTTTAGCAATACTGTGAATTTTCAAAGTTAATGCAGGAAGAATAAAAGTTATGTATAAATGACTCACACTCAGCCTTACTTAAAAATAGAATTTGTTCAATACCAAACACTTTTTTGAAACTAGACCTCTATATATAAAAAGCCACTTAAGATAGTTGAGATTGTGCAGAATCAGCAATATAATTTTCACTAGCTTTAGCAAAAATATGGTGACCCAATCATTGTTTTTGAAGCATGTAGAATGTACCAACACACATACACACACACACACACACACAATTTAGGACAATTTTGTCTGTCACAGAGTATAGGCCTGGTATTCTCTCCATAAACACAAAAATTTATTTTTTAATTTGTATTTCAAATACCTGCATATATCCAGAGAATATATCCACAGAACATAGCACAGGATATGTTTGAGACCTAAAATTGGGAAGAAATGGGGTTAGAATAGAGAGAGGGGAGTAAAATTACAATGGAAAGGAATAAAAAATGAGAAGAGTATTTCCATGGTCTTTTATCCTGAGCCAAAATTAGCATAATAATGAAGAGAAACTTGTTCTAGTTTTTTGAGATGAAAAGAGCCTTTGAGGTCACCTAGTAAAAACACCTCATTTTATAGATGAGGAAACTGAGGCCTGAGGAGATGGAATGATTTGGTCAAAGTAATGCTGGTAGTAAGTAGCAGAGCTTAGATTTGAACAATAGTCTTCTGACTTCAAATCAAGCAATCTTCCTACTATCCCTCCCTATCTAAACTTTAACCCTTTCATTTTTACTTTATTCAGAGTCAGCCAAAGATAATAAAAATCATATTTCTGTTCTAAGTGTGAATTGTGTTTCAGAATAATAGAGTTAGAAAGTTTGATTCTAATGAGATTTTAGCCCTAGCTACTCCCTAGATCATAAGCTTGGGCAAGTCACATAATCATCCAATGTTTCAACTTTTTTCATTTTTTTAAATTTAGGGTTGGGATTGGATAGCCTCTAATTTCTGTTCTAGAAGTAAAATTCTATGTGGCATTCGAAATTTTGAAGTAAATGTATGATTATCAAATATGATTTCTGTCCACAAGTGGAAAATATTTCAAATAAGGTTAGAATACCATTTATGGTCCAAATCACTTTTAGATCACTGTGAATGCCATGAGGGTAACTTAATCATGCAACAATCAGAGGTGGGGAATCTGCAGCCTTGAGGCCACATGTGGCCCTCTAGGTCCTCAAATGAAGCCTTTGACTGAATTAAACTTCACAAAACAAATCACCTTAATAAAAAGATTTGTTCTGTAAAACTTGGACTCAGTCAAAAGGCCATAGCCAAGGACCTAGAAGGCCACATTGTGGCCACAAGGCCACAGATTTCCCACCCCTGCAAGATGATTACAATAGTTACAGCCTATTTGCCAATGAATGCTATTTTGAAAAACCAACTAATGTCTTTTTGAAAGACATTGGTTTTTGAAAAACCAACCAAACACTAATGTCTTGTGATTTAGTTCTTAAAGTTTATAGTTTGAAGCATTAGTTTAATTTTTGTTATTGCTAAATGATGTCAAAAAGGATGATCTGATATAATAGACAAATTCTACATTTTGAAAATATTCATTTCTACCATAAACTAAAAAATAATTGAAGAAATAAAAATTATACAGACTTGATTGAATGACACTTAAGCAATACAATTGATCTGTGATCTTAATGGTATGGCTATTCCTTCCAAGAATGCCCATCCCAACTCATCCATGTATGTCTAGTAGAAGCAAAGTCCTTTATTATCCCTTCCAAAGGTGTCAAACAGCTGCTGTGGTTGGGTAGAGGGGACCAACATACCAAACTACCCAGTGTAGCCTGAGCTACATTAAACTATAATTGTGAAATATTTAAATATAAATAAATAAAAATAGAATACAATGTATATGATGTTAATTTACATTCTTCAAAGTGAATATGCTTCTCTGTGGGGATCCATTTCACTACAGTTTGACATCACCGCCTTTAACTGAGTATTTTGTTAAATTTGGAGAAAATTGGAAGATGCTTCTCATTTCTTATCTTTGCTTCTCCAGTCCATGGTAATCACCACTATCAGCTTGGATTTTTAAGGCAACAAAGGTATATATATTTTCCTCTCTGTTATAACAATATTTGCTTACTACATTATTTTAATAATGTTTTTGTTGAATTTTGAAGAATTTTGCTTTAAAAAAACATATGGCTTTTTGGAAAAGGTAGATGCAACTTGACAACTTCTATTACGATGTCATTGTTTTTCCTCATGGAGAGAGAATTCTTATCATAAAAATAAGTATCATGTAAATAAAGTAAATAAGGCAAAATAAGCATCATATAAAAGTTGTTTCCACTGCCACTTTATAAGCTATTGAATATTTCCCATGTGCATAATCAATGAACAAATTTAGTATCTCTAGGTAGTCTTATTTATGGCTGTTGCATATTTTAAACCACAATATCACAAGAATATTTGGGAACCGTGAACTTCTAAAAGTCATCTCACATCTACTGAGAGCTACATAAAGTAAAACTTCAGTAATCTAGCATCTTCTGACTTAATAATCTAAAGTTTTCCATTTAAATATTAGATCCTTGTGGACTACTGCCTTGCAATTGTTTTCCCCTCCCTTTCAATCCTAGACAGACAAGAATATGGTAGAGAAATCTTAGTCCTGTGTCTTCAAAAGCTGATGAGTGGGGCAGCTAGGTAGTGCACTGACTAGAGCACTGGCCCTGGAGTCAGGAAGACCAGAGTCCAAATATGACCTCAGACACTTACTAGCTATGTGACTCAAGGCAAGTCACTTAAACCCCATTGCCTTCCAAAAAAAAGCTACAGGGACTGCTCCTCTTCTTTCATTCTCAGGTTCTTTGCTATTCCATGAACCTTTGGTCAATTTGAAAGGTCTTTCAAGTTGTAGGCTGTTCTTCTTCATTGACATTAGTGATGAGTGGGTGAAAAAATGAGATTTCAGTAGCAACAAATGTTTCTGAGTACTTACTACATAAAAGACTGAGCTAGGTGTTGGAGATACAGAGAAGAGTATAACGTAGTTTCTGTTTAGAACGTCAGTGTAGCTTAGAAAAAGATTTGCAGTAGAATCCAAATTTGATGCACGCACACACACACACACACACACACACACACACACACACACACACACACTTACATGGCATATTATTTCCCAAAATCATAGACTCTTATTCAGTTCCATCAATACATGACTCACAGCCCCCTCTACTATACTTCCAATAAGAATTCATCCAATCTTTCTTTAAAAACCTTAAATGAGAAGGAAATAACTCTTCTTGGAAACAGTCCAGTTTAAATTTGGGGCAGTTCTAATTATTATGATGTGATTTCTTATATGAAATTTAAATCTGATTTTCTTCAACTTCTATTTCTTACTCCTAGCTTTGGCTTCTGGGGCTAAGGAAAACAAGTTTAATCCATCTGTCACTTGATTGCCCTTCAAATACTTCAACACTTCTATCATGACTCCCATACATCTTCTCTCCTCCATTTCTAGTTTGTTCTTTTCAGTCAATCCTTATATGCCATGTTCTGCATATCCCTCATCAGCCTGGTAATCATATTCTAGACTTACTCTAGTTTATCACTATTCTTAAAATCTTCTGTGTTCAAGTCAGGGTAGAGCACAATGGGCCTTTCATTTCTCATGTTCTTGAAAGTCTGAATTCAGATACAGAAGATAGTGGGTCTGTCAGCATTTAGAATAAAAAAAAAGAGTTTTGCCTTGTAAAGTAACTATGAAAATAAGCCATCTAATCATAACCCGAGGTTGTCCAGTGCTTACTGATCTACTCAGATAGCAAGGGCATGTAGCAGGCTTCAAGAATGTCTACCTCAAAGGCACCCCGTAACCATCCATGTAAACACAATGTGATATTTCAATTATTTTTCCCAAGAATTAGCACAATCCTCAGAGATGAATTTTGAAAAGTAATAAAAAAGTAAAAGTTAATTACCCTCAAGTTAATATTTGCATTTCTCAATGAATATATTTTAGAAATGAGTCATCATTCTATGCACTATGCTGTTTCTTAAATGGGAAAATACTAATTAATGAAATTTTAGTGATGTATTTGTGCTTATCTGAAACTGTCATCACTTTCTCCCTTAAAATCCCACCCAATGGTCCCACTAAATGTTGCATATGCTCAATGTGCACAACAACAAAAATCTCTATGCACCACTTTTATTTTTCTGCTGAGTTAAAAATAAGCACTGTTATCTCATAGTAAAATTTTTAAATGGGCAAAATTTATCTCCTCATTTTATCCATCTTTTATTTTCTAATCCCTACCTCTCCAAGTTTCAAGCTTACAATCTGTTTCAAGAAACTAGTGTACTCCTATTTTCTAATTTGCTTATTAATTATAAGAAAGAATGTGATATTTGTCTCATCTACTTGGTTGGTTGGTTACACTTTAGTATGAATGAGCTCTTGTCAATTATTTACCATTCAGTTTCTAGTGATATTGAATATGTCTCCTCAAAAACATTCAATACCAAGGTTCCCAAAATGTGTGGTATGACACTGCCACAAAACTCATAGAAACATGGATGGTTATTTTAAATTTTTGAGGGAAAACATGGTGGAACTAGACATTTATTTCACATTATGTTGCCTACTAGATTAAAGAAGTTCACAGTTTCTATAGTAGATCCCAACACCTCTTTTTTGATCATTTTGTGAACATTTGAGATATGTTTTTCTTTGTTTATTTGTATTTTTGGCTATGTCAGTAACTTCTAGGACTTTCTCATTTGTGATATATCTTTGTGAAAATGTATTTTCAGTGGTTCTATGATTTTAGAAAAATTATTATATGAAAATCAATGTGGGACAGGAAATGAGGGTGGTGGTATTCATTCTAATTCTAACATGTATAAAGTTCTGCAATAACCAACAGTTATATATGTATGTATGTATATGTCTATATGTCTACATGTAATAATTAGTAATTGTGTTTAACAATGTTATAAAAATATTTTTATTTCAATTATACATATGTACGCATATATATATACATATGTATTTCAAATAGTTACTAACTTGTCAAGGCATAAATACTTATTAAGTTGTTTGTATTGAACTATTTAATAAATGGAACTCTTAAGAATTTCTTTTGGCCTAGGAGTCCCATGAAAAAAAATCACTCAGGTTTTAAAGCAGTGAAAACCAAAAAAGTTTGGGAATTTCTGGTTCAAAGCATATGTAAGCAAATATAGGAGTTGGTATTTGTAATTTGTGGGTTTTTTGGGGGGTGCAAAAGGTTGAATGGTGGAGATAGGAAGATTTTCCCTCAATATCTAGAAAATTGACACGATCTATGAAGATAAATCTATTTGAGCCTCTTTGCTCTTTTCAATCTTCTTCATTCTCCAGTTCCTTCCTACTATCACATAAGGCCTTAAAATTGAAATAATCCACTTAAAATATTTTATAGCTACTTTTGCAGTACTTTAATGCATGAAGCAGCATAAACCTTAAATCAAGATACATTTTATGGTTCTAAAATATCATTCCATTAATCAGAGAATGTATAGCATCCCATGGATATCAAGAGAGAATGGGGGGGGTATCAAAATATTTAATGCATAGGGAAGAGAAGTAAGACTGCAAGGTGAATGACCTCTGCTTTCTCAGAAAAAAAAATACAATGCAAGTCCTTTCCCAAAGGTGATAGGGTAAAATGAGATGTGAGTGTCTTGGGAAAAGAAAAGTGTTATTATGGGGAATTTTATAGGTTTATAAGAAGGAGGAAAAGATCAAATTGTTGCAATAAAGTTCCAATTGAGATTAGACAGAATAAATTTGTAGCAGACCAACTCAATATGATTACAGGACTTCTCTATATATGATAGTATAAGGGATTATTGTTGTTTGCTCTTCATTCTTGAAAAGGATCATGGCGTCAGTGAGGTGATACCATGACATGCAAGTAAGTTGGATTTAAGTGAGGGAGGGCTGTACAAAGTCACCAGTCTTACTTTCTTCTTCCTAGCCATCTGGGTCCAGTGGCAAGATAGATCTGGATGACTGGAGATGGCCCTGGATGCAGCAGGAGACCTTGGCCTTTTTAAGTTAAGGTCTCAGTTTGACTGAAGCAATGCCTTTTCAGTGGTTAAGGCTAGGTAAGAAATGAGGCAGAGAATGGACATTTTGCCTAGTGAAAAAAAAATCCGTAAAGGAGAGATAGACCATCATTCAGAGTTTCTGGCCAAAACTGAAACAATTGCTATTTACCTTCACTCGAGTGAATAAGGGCCTAAACAATGACCAAGTGGGGCTTGGCCTGGGACCTACTGATGGCCAATTGAGAGCCAGAGTGATTTGGGTTTAAGGCATGGTCCTCAAGAAAGAAAACTATCCAGTAAACCTCAAGATATCTTGAGAGGTTTCAGCGACCAAAATTTTCACTATCTCCTTGATGTGATGGTCTTCTTTGAGAATGAAGGACAAACAACAACCACCTCTGTGAGTATTGGAACTGGCCAGTTGGGAGTCTCTTTCTTTTCTTTTTTCTTTTTTTCCTTTCCTTCTTCTTTCCCTTTCCTCTGTCCACATAGGATATCCTACTCTTACCTGTGGGTGCTCTGCTAAAAGGAATGGAAAAGTATAAGAGGAGAAGGTAGATAACGGAAGTATTCTAGGACTGATGTTTGGCAAGTAAAGATTGAAGACAGAATCAGGAAGAAAGGAATTCTGAGAGAAGGGAGTGCTATAATCATTTCAGTGGGAAGGAACATGAATGAGTCATAGAGAATGATTCATGCAAAATTATATCTCAAAGCAAAAACAAGTAAAAAACCTTCTTTCATAAAATACGATGGTTTCACGATAGATCTGCATCTGAAGAACATCAGAAAGCCCTGGCATATCTACCTTCCAACCTCTGCAGCTGGACTGGGGGTAGCCCAAAGCAGCACTGAAGTCTTTATCTGAGACCCTATGCCAAAGAGAATAGTCAGGTCCATAACATCAACTGTAGTCCATTTAACTCCGATGCATCCTGAGAAGCTCCTGAGCTAGAAGAAATAACATTCCCGGCTCTACAAAACTAATGTGAACTTTCTTTCAGAGATCAAGCTAAATAAAAGATACATAGAATTATTAAGATGAATGGAATAATTAAGATACATTAGAAATTTTTACTAAAGAACCTTCTTTCTCTATAAATGTCCAAATATTTTATGTGAGTGTGCATGCATTAAGATTGTGAGTTTGAAAGAAATATTTTACCCTTATACAGGAGAAGGGAAAATGTAACTTTCTCTAGACCAAATTGTCCAAATTGATATGATTAATCCAGCACAACTTCCAGTCCAATAGAAAACACAACAGATTTTAATGTCTTGACATGTATTGCACAGTGCTAGAGTTTGAATAAAGAGCATTTTTCCTCTTAGAGAAGAATGTACATGAGTGACTTCTACTAAGCTACAAAATAAAATAATGTCAATAAAGGAGCAACATTTTCTTAAAACTACATCCACATTTGACTGACCACACATTGTAAACACACTGATGTTAAATGTCAACCATTTAATTTTTTATAATCAATTGTCTGTTTAGGAGAAAAATAGTAATTTTGTATCTTTTTTAATCATAAAACTGCTACTGTAATTATAGGTTTTCCTATTCATATATCCTTTATAACAGTTACCATGAAGAAAGAACAACAGGTCTCTCTGTATACTTTTAGACTTAAGCAAAATCATAGTTATTCAAAATGACCGTGAGAGAAACTTACAAAGTATTTTCATAATCTTAGGCTGAATGACTTGCCATTGGTCAAATACCTAGTAAGTATATATGACAGGATTCAACTTCAGGTCTTCCTGACTCAAACTCTCCTATTCTATACACTATGACATCTAGCCACATTTTTATACAAGTTGAAAAGATGATTCTATGGCCAAGATGAGGATTACCCTAAAAATAGTATGGTGGATTTAGGGGAATCTGGGCAGACTACTCATTGAGATATAAGGCACAGGCACTGAACCTAGAGTTAGGAAGGCTTAGGTTCAAACTTTGCCTGAGATGCTTACTGGCTGCGTGATCCTTGACAAATCACTTGACCTCTCTCAGTCTGTTTCCTCATTTGTAAAATAAAAAGGATAAAATTAATATCCTCAAAAGTTACTCCCATTTCTAAATCTAGAATCTTACATTTGCTTTGTATTATTTGGAATTCTACTAGTAATGAATTGATTTGGAGGTTTTTCTTAAAGGTCATTTAGTCTATGAGAGTAACCTACTAACACAGGAAACCCCCTTATCAAGGAATAATACCTTTAAAATTTATACTCAGTTATCACTTCAGTGGGATTAAATAGCACATTTAAACAAGAACAAGGTTCTTTTAAAATATTATATGGAAAAATGCAGAGAAGAGGATTGTATAGTTGTGAAGTGGACATAGCAGACAGTCAAACCAGATAATTCAGTACAGATGGTATATCAACATTTCACCCTGATTTATAGGAATCATAATTTATCCTTCCACTTCTGGATCAACACGAAACTTTTAAGGTAATTTCAACAAAAAGCACAAATTATTTGTTTGGTTCATATAGTCTATCATAGTATCATAAATCTTAGGCCAGCAGAAACCCTAGAGTTTCAATTAGTCCATCATATTTTTTAGATAAGAAACCCAGACTAAGATATATAAAATGATTTGCCCAAAATAATACAGTTAATAATTGGCAGAATTTCTGCTTGAACTCTGGTCCTCTGACCCCAGGTGCAATAATCTTTCTACTACACTAGTGAAATCATTGGTATCAGTTCATTCCCTGAAAACAACTGATGAATCTCTGGCTGAAAGTCTGGGGTAGGCTGGCCTCCAAAAGAATCCAGGCAACCCTCTAAGCTTTTAACTTGCTGAACAATTAGAACCCTTGCCTGGTAAAGGGAATTTCCTCAATGAGAATCCTCCACATTACTGTAATCACAGGTCTAGTCACACTCTGCTCCAATAAAATAAATATATAAATAAAAAGAAAATAGGTAGATAAAAGGAATATAAAAAGGAACATAGTTCCTGAACTGGATACCTGGAGGAACCACTAGATCATAATGATATTTATTTTAAGGTGTGGTTTCAACAATCTATACTCCTAATGACAAAATAATAATATATTTATGCTATGATTTATCCAGGGTCTGGTGCATAACCCATTTATTAATGGTTGCCATGGTGATAAAGAGTTGCTAATTATGCTAAAAACCTGAAATGAATACCATGGAAAAAAAGAGCCCTTAATTCACCAGGGAAATTTCCCTAAAGTTCTCTGTATTCAACAGCCCTTTAAGAACACTTAACCAAGATTGTATTTGAGGAGGAAAGAAAGTACAGGAAAAAAGTCGTGTTCTACTTCTGAGGAATTTTTTCTAGGAAAAATCTTAATGGGTGAGATATACCCCCTCTCATCTATTTTTTGTCTTTCCAAATGACAATACCAATTTGAGAAAATTCACACCAGTAAGTGTCACCCTTATTTTGAAGAAATTCTCTCCTGTTTATCTCAGTCTCTATTTCTAGGAGCTGCTGCAAAATAAATATATCTCAAATTGAGAAGACTGAATAACATATCAACATTTGAGTACAGCTAACATTACATAAAGTTTCCCAAGTAGGGCTAATGTTAGGTAGCCAGTAGGATAATTTAAAAAAAAAAGAGGAATAGGAGGAGATAGTAGATTGATGGTTGTCATTTTACTTCCGAAGTGCAGTTGCACTGAAGAGAGTAGATTAGTCAACTCAAATTCCACTCCATTATCCTTAAAATGACATTTTGTAAATAGTTTTAAAAAAATAAAGACCGGGAGGCTAAAGCTTCTTTAGGTGTTCATTTTTCTTTGTTATCAAGACCCCTTTGGGAACTCAATACTAGGAATAACTCTGGAATTCACAAAGTAAAGAATAGTAGTTGACAATATCTCTGATCTTGAAATGTTTGTCCATTTTCTTTTTTTATGTTTCTGTGTCTTTATTTTTTTATTTTTTTTAAATTAGATAATTTATTTTTAGTTTACAACACTTAGTTCTACATGTTCTTGAGTTTCAAATTTTCTTCCCTTCCCTGCCCTCCTCCCTCCCCCCCCACAACAGCATGCAGTCTGATATAGATTCTATATAAACCTTCGCATTAAACTTACTTACACAATAGTCAAGTTGCAAAGAAGAATTATGACCAATGGAATGAATCATGAGAGAGAAGAAAAAAAAAAAAAAGAGGAGAAAAAAAGATACAGCAAATGGTTTGCCTCAATCTGCATTCATACTCTACAGTTCTTTCTCTGGATGTAGCTAGCTTTTTCAAACATCATAAGTCCTTTGGAGTTGTCATTGAGCCTTGTATTGCCAAGGACAGCCAAGTCATTTGAAGTTAGTCATCATGGAATCAATATGTCTGTGGCTGTGTACAATGTTCTCCTGGTTCTGCTTTTCTTGTTCAGCATCATATCATGTAGGTCTTTCCAGGTTATTATGAAGTCCGTATCTTCCCCATTTATTATAGCACAATAGTATTCCATTATATTCACATACCACAACTTGTCTGTCCAGCCATTCCCCAAATGATGGGCATCCCCTTGATTTCCAATTCTTTGCTACCACAAAAAGAGCTGCTATAAATATTGTTGTACATACAGGTCCCTTTCCCACTTGTGTGATCTCTATGGTATATAGCCCTTGGAATGGTATTGCTGGGTCAAAAGGT
>CM053622.1:333899708-333923697 GCA_028646595.1 Phalanger gymnotis
ATGATTTAGAACATTTTTTCATATGCCTATAGATATCTTTAATTTCTTCCTCTGAAAACTGCCTGTTCATATCCTTTGACCATTTCTCAATTGGGGAATGGCTTTTATTCCTATAAATTTGGCTCAGTTCCCTGTATATTTTAGAAAGAGGCCTTTATCAGAGACACTGGTTGTAAAAATTTTCTATCCCTTTTCTGCTTCCTTCCTAATCTTTGTTGCATTGGCTTTGTTTATACAAAAACTTTTCAGTTTAACATAACCAAAATTATCCATTTTGTGTTTTGTAATTCTCTCTATCTCTTGTTGAGTCATGAATTCTTTCCTTTCTCATAGATCTGATAGGTAAAATATTCCCTGCTCTCCCAAATTGCTTATAGTATCAGCCTTTATTTCTAAATCATGAACCCATTTTGACTTTATTTTGGTATTTGGTGTAAGATATTGGTCTACACCCAGTTTCTGCCATACCATTTCCCAATTTTCCTAGCAGTTTTTGTGAAATAGTGAATTCTTAGCCCAGAAGCTGGATTCTTTGGGTTTATCAAAGAGTAGATTGCTATAGCCATTGACTTCTCTGTCTTGTGTGCCTATCCTATTCCACCGATCCACCACTCTGTTTCTTAGCCAGTAACAGGTAGTTTTGATGACTGCTGCTTTATAGTACAGTTTGATATCTGATATGGCTAGGCCACCTTCCCTAGCATTTCTTTTCATTAATTCCCTTGATATTCTGGACTTCTTGTTCTTCCAGATGAATTTTGTTATTATTTTATCCAGCTCTGTAAAATAATTTGTTGGTAGTTTGGTGTGGCACTAAGTAAATTAATTTAGGTAAAATTGTCATTTTTAATATATTAGCTTGGCCAAACCATGAACAACTGATGTTGTTCCATTTATTTGGATCTGACTTTATTTGTGTGAGAAGTGTTTCATAATTGTATTCATATAGGACCTGGGTTTGTCTTGGCAGGTAGACTCACAAATGTTTTATAGTGCCTATAGTAACTTTAAATGGAACTTCTCTTTCTATCTCTTGCTGTTGGGCTGTGTTAGTGATGTATAGGAATGCTGAGGATTTATGTGGTATTATTTTATATCCTGCAACTTTACTAAAGTTTTTTTTTTTATTATTATTTCAAGGAGTTTTTTTTACTTGATTCTCTAGGATTATCTAAGTAAATCATGACATCATCTGCAAAAAAAGTGATAATTTAGCTTCTTCTTTGCCTATTCTAATTCCTTCAATTTCTTTTTCTTCTCTTAATGCTAAAGCTGAAATTTCTAGTAACAAATTGAATAATAGGGGTGATAATGGACATTCTTGTTTCACCCCTGATTTTACTGGGAATGCATCTACCTTATCCCCATTACATACAATGCCTGCTCATGGTTTTAGGTAGATGCTATTTACAATTTTCAGAAAGATTCTGTGTATTCCTATGCTTCCTAGTGTTTTTAATAGGAATGGGTGTAGTATTTTGTCAAAGGCTATTTCTTCATCTATTGAGATAATCATATGCTTTCTGCTAGTTTTGTTGTTGATATGATCAATAATGCTGATAGTTTTCCTAATATTGAACCAGCCTTGAATTCCTGGAATAAATCCCACCAGGTCATATTGTATTGTTCTCCTGATAAGTTGCTGCAATCTTTTTGCTAATATTTTATTTAAAATTTTTGTATCAATATTCATTAGGGAAATTGGTCTATAATTTTCTTTCTCTGTTTTGACTCTTCTTGGTTTAGGTATTAGTACCATATTTGTGTCATAAAATTATTAATTCAATAGTTTTCTTGATTTCAGTTTTATTAATCTCTTCTTTGATTTTCAGTTTTTCTAATTTGGTATCTAATTGGGGATTTTCAATTTGTTCTTTTTCTAGTTTTTTCAGTTGTATGCCCATTTCATTGACCTCCTTTTTATCTACCTTACTCATGTAAGCATTTAGAAATATAAAACTTCCCCTAAGAACTGATTTTCCTACATCCCCAAGTTTTGGTATGTTGTCTCATTATTGTCATTCTCTTGAATGAAATTATTAGTTGTTTCTATGATTAGTTCTTTGGCCCACTCATTGTTTATGATTAGATTACTTAGTTTCAATTTATTTTTAGTTTATCTTTCCATGGTCCTTTATTACAAGTAATTTTTATTGCATCATGATTTGAGAAGGATGCATTGACTATTTCTGCCTTTCTACACTGGATTGTGAGGTTTTTATGCCCTAGTACATGGTCAGTTTTTGAGTATGTGCCATATATCACTGAGAAAAAAGTATATTCCTTTTTGTCTCCATTCAGTTTTCTCCAGAGGTCTGTCACATGTGCTTTTTCTAATATTCTATTCACTTCCTTGACTTCTTTCTTGTTTATTTTCAGGTTAGATTTATCAAGTTGAGAGAGGGAGAGGTTGAGGTCCTGCACTAGTATGGCTTTGCTGTCTATTTCTTCCTGTAACTCCCTTAACTTTTCCCATAAGAATCTGCATGCCTTACCACCTGGTGCATATATGTTAAATAATGATATGTCTTCATTGTTTGTGGTGCCTTTTAGCAGGATATAGTGTCCTTCCTTATCTCTTTTAATTAGATATATCTTTGTTTTTGCTTTGTCTGAGATTAGGATTGCTATTCCTGCTTTTCTTATTTTAGCTGATGCACAATATATTCTACTCCAGCTTTTTACTTTTATCCTGTGTGTATCCCCCTGTTTCAAATGTGTTTCTTGTAAATAACATATTGTAGGATTATGGTTATTCATTCGTTTTGCTATCTGCCTCTTTTTTCATGGGAGAGTTCAACCCAATCATATTCACAGTTATGATTACCAGCTGTGTTTTTTTTCTCCATCCTCTTTCTCTGCCTATTTATGTTTTTAATTTCTCTCTTCTCTCTTCCACTCCTTAACAGAGTTTTGCTTTTGACCACTGCCTTCCTCAATTTACTCTCCTTCTTATTCCCCTCCCTTATCTTGCCCTTTTCCCCTTGGTACTTCTTCCCTCCCTTCTGACCAGTTTACATTCCCTTTTGAGGTATCAGATGTGGGTTTAGTGTCAATATTGTCCTCTTCAGAATTGGTGGTTTGATCTTCCCTGTCTCCATAAAAAGAATCAGTGGTCTTCATGTTGGTTAGATTTTTCCTGGCTTTAAAGTGGATTTCTGCTTTTGTGGCTCAGGGAGCTCTGTTACTGGCTTTGTGTATTACGGCTCTGGTTTCCTGAGGTGTGGGGGAGGGGTTGCCTGGCTTCTGGAAGTCTCCTCTTCCCCTGGGGCTGCTCTCCAGCATAGGTGGTCTCAGCCATAGTCTTTGCTAGTGTTTGCCACTTCCCCTGGCTGTGCAAAGGCACATCTGGGCTCCTGGTGTTGACACTTGCTGGCTCTTCCCTTCTGGGACTCAGGAATTCCCACCGTTTGACTACTGAAACCCCACTTCTGGCTCCTCTATTCCAGGGTTTTTCCCAGGGTATTCTCTGGGTCAGGAAGGGACGAATGAGAGCTGTTTACCTGGCCATTATGACTCCTGGGAGTTCAAGAAAGCGAGTTTCAAAACTTTGGGCTGCAAGCCTCAGGAATAGGTGTCTTGTGGCTGCAGGCACTGTGCTGCTGCCTCCTGTCACTTCGAGCACACTGGAGGCCTGGAGAGCTCTGCCACTTTCATGCATCCAGCTTTCTCCCAGCCTGGATCACTGGCTGGTTTCTGCAGCTGCTTCTGCTTTGGTGTGGTCTGGTTCAGCTCCATGGGCCGGGTGCTCTCCCAGCCTACAGATCTATCCTGTAGCCCTTGCAGATTCTCCTGGCTTGGAAATTTGCCCCACTCAGTCTACTAGTGGCTTCTAACCCTCTCAAATATGCTCAGATTCACTTTTTTTAGAGTTATCTGACAGAACTTTTGAGATAGCTCCGGTAAGATGCTGTTTTGACACCTGTCTGTTTTCTAATATGAAACAGCGTCTTATATTTGTGTTTTGCAGTTTGCAATAACCTTTCATATAATTAACTAGTTGCATGACAGGGCAAAGCAATGACATTCTGCAAATTTCTGTTTTATCATTTTTAAAAGAGAAAATAATGCTTGGGCTATCTATCTTTACAGAGTTGTGTTTTGTTTTTGTTTTTGTTTTCTTTTTGAGAAAAACACTTCATAACACCAAGAGCCCTACAAAACAGTGAACTATTATTTCTGCTCCACTGAATTCTCCCAAAAGAACTTTCAGGTAAGTATTATTCCCTTTTTATCAATAAAAGTCTGAAACTAAGAAAGATAAAATTGCTGGCCCAAAGTCACACAGTAATAAATGTTCTATTCAGAACTCAAATACAGATCTGATTCCAATTTTAATGGCAATTTCCTGTTCTCTCATCAAGTTGAAAATTTGAACAACTACTAAAAAGGACCACTGTGAATCACAATAAAGCTATATTCTGTTACAATTGTCCAGTAAATTTGTCTGCCTCAAAGTCAATCTCAGGCAAAATGAATAAAGATTCAGCTACTATTGCCTGTAATTTCCCAATCAAGTATGTTATCAGAAAAGAAGGAAGGGATTTGAATATGGCCATGATGGGATTGACTACTAACTGAAAACCATGGGGAGACCTATCTACTGAATGGGGCCACTTGCTGATGAAACACAAACAAAGCAACTACAAGATAACCTTGAAAGGGAGCACAGAAGCGTCTGGGGGACTGGGATTAAATTGATGCAAAAGAACTGAAGAATCAAGAACCGAAGGTAAAACAAGAAGGATTCTGAGAGACAAAGTTGAAGAGGGGGGATCATTCTAGGCACAGAGGACAACCAGTGCAAAGGTCCAGGAAAAGGAGATAGAATCCTGTGTGCAACAGTAACAAGAAAAGACAAGTGTGAAGCATGGACCAAAAGAAAATCTATAAGAAGAAGAAGAAGAACGTTCTTTTGCAGAGGTAGGAAGTATAAGAGTATGAGGTAATTGTCAATGTACTGTGGTTTTGCAGTTTTTTCTCCTATTCTTTTTTTAATTAAAAATATTCCTGATTATAAACTATAGATCTATAGGAATGAGGTAAGCAAGGATAACAGAAAAAATGTAGATGATGTAGAAACAAGTATATATCAATGATTTTTAAGCCTCTTTGGTAGAACTAAAAAGTACATGGAGTAGAATAATATGAAACAGAGAAAAACACAGAATTAATTTCCTACAGTCTTATGCAACCTCGTTTGCTCCCACTATTGCAATGATAGGGACAGAGTTGTAAAAAAGCAGGCAGGAGACATAAAGGTTGACATATTTTAGTACAAATATAAGCATTAATTTAACTTTGATACTCAGTGTGAGGTCCTTATGCAATGATGAATAATTTGATAAACTACAAGAAGTGGACCACATGAATATTAAAAATCCAGATGAATGACTCTTTAGCATTGAGTAGATATAACATTTGCAGTATTCAAAGGAGCAGAAAGTTCAAAAATATGTACAGGAAAGCACCAACGAGTTGCAATCTTTACTAAAGGAAGTTGAACTTAAATAAAGATCTATCAAAGTAACCAAAGTAGTTGTATGCAATGCACCCCATTAGAAGCCTATGAAAATATGAAGTTCTATTAAGTACAGCTTGGTTTAGGTGCATATTAAATATCAAGAAAGAAACTACACTGCTTATATGGTCTTACTTCTGAACTTCCTTCAATATTCTTTTGTGTATTATTTTAAATCTTCTATTGATGTGTGTTTCCTTATTTTCTTCTTGACTCTCACTGTCCCCACTCTTAGAACTCTGTCCCATACTGAAAATTAAAAACTTTCCTTATGACAATATAATATGCATAGTCAAGCAAATTCTAGACCTTTAGTCCCTTAATTCTCAATCAATGAAGTGGTAGGTATGATCAGAGTCCTTATGTCTTGCAAGGTTGCTTTTCTTTACCATATTGTAAGCATTTGAATAAATAACTAATTTATGGAATTATGAAATGGGACAAGTATGGCTGGTTCTTTGTGTACTTGCCAGGAAAAAAACATGATGGAATGGGGAGTAATATTTCAATCATGCTTTAATAAGGCACAGGGGATTCAGGGACAAATGACACAGAAAGCATGGAGAGAAACAATGCAAAAGAGGTGGGACCAGAGACAGAGGCATGGGGTAGGGATGGGGAGCAGAGGAAGGTAGGCAGCTTGGGGGAGAAGATAGCTAAGGGGAAAGTCACAGAAAAACACTCACATGACCATGGATTGAAGTAGGGAGCTCTCAGAAGCATGAACCTAGATGGATATGGGAGAGGGTTCAGGGGGCAAGAGCTTAGGTTTTCCCTTTCGTAGGGTTTTGATGGGGGAGAAACTTCTCTTATCCATGTCACATTGGGGTTCCTTCAATGGTACATCTACAGAATCTCAAAGTTTTGAGCAATGCTTTAAATTGGGTTCATTACGTATCCCCATCATCAGAAGGTTTTCAGCTCTCTTTTGTATTCTACTCGTCTTACTGCAGATATCCAGGGTTTATATGAGATTTACATGTCTTAGGACAAAAAGGGCCTAACAAAAAAGACCTAGATTCCTTCTCCTGATTTAGCACATACTCTAAGCTTGTGGTTTTTTAGTTAATATATAATATAGTTTGCAAGGGCAGCTAGGTGGTGATAAAGCATTGGGCCTAGAGTCAAGTTTCTTTGAATTTTTCCCTTGCATCATTTCTTAAGGCACAAAAATATTTCATTAAATAAAAAGAATTTGCAAGCTGTTCATTCATTCATTCCTCAACTGACAAAGATTTACTTTCTGATTTTTTGCTACAATATATTTTTGGACATATAGGTCCTTTCTCTCTGCCTCTGAATTCTTTGAAGCATATGCCTAGTTGTGCTTCCCTGTCTCATAGGATATGTATACCTCATAGAAGAAGTAGAGAATTCAAGATACCTCATCTAATCACAGAAAAAGAAACTAAGGAAGACATAAATATGTGGTTTTGTAGTATAATCCCCTAGTGCTTTACCATCAGAGCATTATTCTTCATAAGCCCCTCCAATAAATGTTATATATTTTTTTGTCATCTTTACCAATGAGATGGGTGTTAGGTAGAAATTCAGAGCTGTTTTATCCTACATTTCTTCTATTCATTGTGATATTAAACATTCTTAATGGCCATACTGTTGGTTTGCAATTCTTTAAACATGGGATCATAGATGTGAATCTTGAAGGAACCCTAGATTTTGTCTATTCCTACCCTTTATTTAAAGATAAGTAAACTGCAGACTGAAGAGATTAAGTGACTTCCCAAAATCACATAGGTAGTAAGTGATGGAACTAGAATTCAAACCCAGGTCTTTCAACCTTAAATCCCTTATACTTTCCACTATACCATGATATGTCTTTCTTTTAAGAACAGTCTTTACTTGAAATTTATCTATTGGAGAATGGCTCTTGTTTCTATATATTGGTACAAATTTCTTAAGAATTGCATAGTGTATAAGAGATTATTTTGCTGATAAAGACTCAGGAAGGAATTTATGAAGCAGACTTCCTTAAAGATGCTACACTGAACTTGGAGAAAATATCTAGAAGATCTGTATTCAGATTTCTAAGAGACTTCAGGTGCTCAGTTTTACATAAGTACAAAGGTGTTCATAATTAATTGATTAGCTACTATATGATGAATTCTTTCTCCATGGAAACCAGTGAGCCAATGGAAAATTAAAAAAAAAATTCATACCACATGTTCTCCTTCAGCTATTAATGTAAAAAAATGAAAAGGAATGGATAACCTGAGTTCTGCATTATTACTTATGGAATGTTAAACAACAATAACAACTACCAAACCTAAAGCAAGTCTTCTGCAACATTGGATAGATTTTATTAAATGGCTTATGAGAAGACATCACCAGAATTGTGCAGCATAAAACATAATGAATAGGTTGTAACTTGTTCTTGCAAAGGGAGTATCTAAAATTATGGATCTGTTGAAATATTTATATTAAATTTAGACCCATTAAGAAGCTCTCAATCAAGGTGTGCAAGTCATAGGTAGAGAAAGGACTCACCCTTTTCCAAGAAGCTGGTTTGTTGAAAATTTTTAAAAAGTAGCTAAAATCTACTTTTTTGAGAAGACCCATATTAATATGAAATTTTTCTTACATGAGTTGCATTGGCTGACTTGGAAGGGTCCTAAGTTTCAAAAGCCTCTGGCAACTCAGCTAACCCTGTCTAGGTCTATACCCAAAAGAGGTCAAGGAAAGAGGAAAATGTCCTATATATATATATAAAAATTATGGAAGCTTTTTTTGTGATAACAAAAAGTTGAAATTAATGGCATGCCCATCAATTAAGGGATGACTGAATAAGTTGTAGTATATGAAATGTGATGGCATACTACTGTGTTGTAAGAAATGAGTAAACAGATGATTTCAAAAATACATGTAAAGATTAACATGAATCAATCTTGAGCGAAATGAGTAGAACCAGAAAAAAAAATTTATATTATAATATCAATATTTTCTGTATGTACTCATGATGAATTAAATGAGCATTACATAGAGAACAATTTACATAATAAATTGTATTTTTAAAGCAATGTTGTTGTAAGGGGTTCGGTGCCAACCCCAGGGCTGTTAGGACCCTAGCACTTGGCCTGTTTCCTGGGTAAAACCAGACAGGCTTCGTAGGAGTTGGAATGGCAGGCACCCAGACGGAGGGCCTCCACTTTTTAGACTTTAAGGCTGATGCAACAACAACAAAAAAAAATAGAGGATTTGGTAGTCCTTATCTCCTTCCCTTGAATTATTTACTTTGGATGAGTGATTATGTATTATTCAGATATGCTGTCCATCTAAATCTCGTCCCCCAAAAATGGAAGTCTAGTTGCTTCTTGATTGTATAACTATCTAGTGTCACATGAAATATCTAATATGTTTGTCCTAGTTATTAGCTCTCCTTAGTTTCAATTTTAGTATCTACAAAGTGGGAATAACAAAAATTTCCTATTTTTCACATAATCGGTGGATTGAGTATAAAGCTCTTTGCAAACTGAGGCAATATGTGCAAGAGAAAGTAAACTGGAAAGATGAGCAACTCTGATAATTTATTGAATGTAGACAGACTCCCTAGGCAATTTAGGAAGGCAAAAATTCTCTTTTTATGTTAAAAATACCTTCAGCATGATATTACAAACACTACATATCTTTGATACTCCACCTTGTTCTAAATAAACTCTCTTGCTCTAATTGTATGCAAGCTAACAATAACTTCTCACAGAAGATGATATTTGATTTTCAAAGAGACATCAAATGATAAATGTGCACAATCCAAATTACCTAATTCTTAGCCTTGTAGGATTATATTCTTCAGTTATCCTGAACTTAAAAGGCTACTGAATATTTAAAATACTGTCATCAACTAATTGCTTAGAAATCCTTGATAACAAATTTGAGGGTAAAAAGCAATCTTTTTAAATGACTAACAATATTTCTTAATTATAATGATATAGCTATGACTCATTTTTTACAATATATATTTCTTTCAAATCTATCTGTAAATCTGATTTTGGATCAGCATATTTAATAAAGAGATCAGTACATAAAGGAATATTTCAATGAAACCTTTTTTGGCTAAGTACTAACTCTTGATTTGATCATTCACTGACATGAATGTGTATATGTTAGACATTATCACTAGGAAAATTATATAGGAAATATATTAATATTTTTCATATATTTTATGTTCATAAGTGTATATCTGTCTGCATAAGATTAATACACACACACACACACACACACACATATATATGTATATATATATATTAAACTCAGTGTCTCTTAAAGCCAGTAAAATTATACCAGTAATATAAAAATTACTTTGCAATTGACTATTTCTTTATCACTCTTTTAAATGCTTACAGTCAAACTTGCAATTTCATTTTTACTCCAAAGGAAGATGTTGATCTCTTAATGTTATATAGATTCTATGTATTATACAAACAAAAAAAGGCAGAAAATATGAAGGAAAAATACACATCAAAGCTACATACTATCTTTGCTTAATTGAAAATCATTACATAAGAGGGGTTTTGGTCTTCTCCATCCTTCCACTCTATATTCTGGAATCCCTTTAAGCCACAAAAGAGGAAAACAGAATTTAATTCTAAGTGATAAAAAACAAAATCCAATCAATAGGGGAAAGATTAACTCATTGAGCATATTTAGAAGTTTTGAGAATCCCTACCTTCCATTCTCTTTCTCTATCTCTGTCTTTGTGTCCCTGCCTCTGTCTTTCTCTCTCTCTGTCTCTCTATCTCTCTGACTCTGTCTCTCTCTCCATGTCTCTGCTTCTCTGTCTCTATCTCCCCTATCTCTCTCTCTCTCTCTCTCTCTCTCTCTCTCTCTCTCTCTCTCTCTCTCTCTCTCTCTCTCTCTCTTTTTCTCTCTCTCTCTCCCACCCCTTTTTTTTAAGATGGAAGCCTTTAGTGCTACCTAGGGGTCCTTGAACATTTTTATGAATACAAATGTGATAGATAGATTTCTGATTTTGTAATATCTTGAGAACAGACAAGCGATACAAAAGATATTCTGAGTCAAAAATTTTTAAATAAGAACTTTAATTGTTATAGTGACATAAAATCACTCTTCACATGTCTACCCATAAACATTATGTAGTAATAAAACAGATATTTTGTAAATTGCTTTGACCGTCTTGATCATTGCATTGATATCAAAGGATGAAAGTGTTCAGGAATTAAACTCTCATGAGGGAAATTTTCATAGACTCTTATTCCCATCACCTTTGTTCAGGCAGATATATAATAGCAGAATTCCTAATAAATAAATCCTGACTATGGAAAATGTTTCCATAATATCAAATAATTAGAGTGAAAAATGCAAATCATTTTATCTTCAACCCCAAACTCTGCAACCCAAAGAGTTCACTACTAAATCTTCAAACGTTTTTTAAATGTCCCACTGTCTTCATTCATAACATTACTAATATGAAAATCTGTTTTGCATTATTGCACATGTATAACCTATATCAAATTGCTTACTGTATCAGGGAGGGGGAGGGAAGAGAAGGAAGGAGAGGATTTGGAACTAAAATTTTAAAAATAAAGAATGTCAAAATTTGTTTTTTCATGTTTTTGGGAAAATAGTATTTTTTAAATAAAAATATCTTTAAAAATGAATGAATTAAGTAAATGGATAAATAAATAAATGAATAAAAACAAATAAATAAATAAACAAACAAATGAGTGGATAAATAAATAAATTCCTGCCCCACTGTTAGCTACCCCTAAATTTCCTGGCTAAAGCATCACCCAAGGAGAGAATATTATGGCAATCAGCCAATCTTAGGGCAGCTGTCTTAAGTCAGATGTATATTCTCTTTCCCCTTCAGGCTCTACTAGGTTAATTTGTCTCCATTATGTAGACAGACATAATAACAAATAGATTCTATTCAAATTCTGAAATCCTTATCTTTAACTATTGCTTCAGACACAGTTTTCCAACTTCTTGTTGGACAGTTTCATGTCACTCGCCAGACAACATCAAATCCACTATGTGGAAGATTAAATTTACCATTTCCTCCTACAAAAACTACTCTGGATCCAAGATTCTATCAATGTCACCCAGCATTTTCCTATCAACTCAAGCAAAAGTACTCAAAGCCATATTTTATTTCTCCCTCAACCTTTCATAGTACCTTGTACCTAGGTCACTCATATATAAAATTTTATTTTGTATTTTACTTATTTGTATACAAATCATAACTTGAAAGATATCAAGTTCAGGATTGTGATAAGGCACTGTTGTAATTTAACAAAGGCATTCCTGAGAATTTTAATGAATTCAACTCAACTCACTGATTCTGGGTCAATTAGACATTGAGTCTAATTGATATAAGCCTACATTCTCTTTTTGATCGAATTTACATAGAATACTTTAGCATGTATTAACTAAATTTAACTATTATCTTGAACTTCTACATACCTATACTACAATGATAACTACTTGTTACAATGATAGGGAATAGATTCTCTTATTTATCTAAAAATGGAAACTATTTTATTACCTGCACTACTTAACCTGCTAGAATACAATCAGTGCAAATTACTATCATTTTAATGATTGGCGTGGCTCCATTCATTGTTTCCTGGATACACTCAGGGAATCAGAGTCTATCTCCAGTTCTTGCATTTGAAGGAAGAGCTGTATATAGTGAAAAGGGTTTCTTGCATAAAGGGATATCCTCCATGAGTTCCCTAGAACCTCCTGTATTTCACTGCTAGAGCTCATGGTTTGCAGCTTGTTAGTAAAACTAAAAAAAAAAAAAAAATTGTCCCAAAGAAGTGTAGCATGGAAAACATGCAATTCCTCAGAGTGGAAAAATACCCCTTATTATCAAAGAAAGTTAGGAGCTAAAGGACAGAGGAGATAAGAAGGATGGGAAACAATCAAGATGGCTATTTATTACAGGATAGAGAAAATGGAAACAGAAGATTTTGATGCTAAATCATCAAGCTTATAGATGGAAGTAACCTTAGAAGATGACCCTACTCTGAATCCATTTTATAAATGAGGAAACTGAGGTTCAAAGGGATGGAATGATTTTTTTTTTCCTGGTCACATAGTTAATAAAAAACATGGTTGGAACTAGAATACAGGTCCAGCACAAATATTGAGATTCAAAAGAAGAAATCTAGACATGAAAAGAAAAAAATATATACTATTCCAACACATATTAACACAAGTCCACTGAACTTGAGGAATCGTGGTGGACACTTGGTATATTAACTATATTCATAGTCTGTGAAAGTTTAATATTAAAATAGTAATATTCCCTTCACTTTTCGCTTATCATTTTTTCACATAGAAGATACTAAAAGTTATTTTTAAAATTATGCATTTTTATGTTCTGCACAAAAGTTTATGCTTTTAAGAATCTTAAGTATTTCGCTACTGAGTGATGATTTAACTACTGTGTTTTCCATAACTATCATGTAACTAGAAAGAATGTGTGTGCGTGTGTGTGTGTTAACCAATATGGTTAGGTTGAAATCTAGAAAACAATAGATAAACCAATTTGAGAATATGGAAAGTAATTAAAACCCTACATAATAATGAATCAAATTAATTTTTATTGAAATACTAATTTTCTGTATAAAATTATGAAAAATGAAAGAAATAATGGGATATGTAACATAACTACTCTATGAAGATTTGTCTTTTCTTCCTCCTCTTATCTTTGAAAATATGTATTATTGCTTAAAACAATTATTGAAAATAATTTTTCTTCCATGTGTTTTAAAAACTTTCCTGCTTTTATCCTTCTGTGTCTTCTAAGTCTATGGTTGTTCTTCTGTTCTAACTGTGTCCATATTAGCATTGAACATGTCATAAGGTAAATTAGTTGAGAATAGAAAATACATTTTATTCACTTATACATGTATTATCATTATACATTGATACAAATGGCAACGATGTGGATTTTGCTACTTTAAAAAAGGATATTTCTTACATTTTTTTACAAAAGAAAAACATTACTGCAATAAAAATGTTGAGATGTTTTATTTGAAATTGTATTTGTCTATGTAACAT
Source organism: Phalanger gymnotis (assembly GCA_028646595.1). Taxonomy (NCBI): domain Eukaryota; kingdom Metazoa; phylum Chordata; class Mammalia; order Diprotodontia; family Phalangeridae; genus Phalanger; species Phalanger gymnotis. The sequence continues at coordinate 333,913,276 of CM053622.1, forward strand.
CAAAGGCTGTGGAAAAACGTGATCAATGCATTTAGTTGAAGCCTTGTAGATGATTTTCAGGACATGAACCAAGAGTCAAAGAGAAGGTGATGCTATGACTACATCACAATCCCTATCTATAATTTAAAAGAGTACTCATATTGATGAAGTCTTAGATCCATCAATGAATACTTAAGAGTATCAATGTTGAAAACAATGAAATTGGATGGGGAAGAATCCATTTGGAAGAGTAATATTTCATTGCGTATGGTTTGGAATCAAACGACATAACGCAGTCTTTCAATTTGTGTTGCAAATGTTAGCATATGTATATCACAATTGAGGAAAAAGATCAAATATCAAAATCTGAGTTCCATTTTGTAGGATCCTCCTACTTATAGCTTCAATTCATTTTCTTCCATTTCCTTTCTGCCTCAACTAAAGAAAATCATTGGCAAATCCAAATTTATTAATACTCAAAACTGTTTTGATGCAGCATTGCTATTGGCAGTACTTTCATCCATCTGGCCATAGCCTGAGCACGGCTACCTCAACTTCAGGTGCTAGCCTAAAGGATGGGTTTACACAGAGGTGGGGGTGGGAGAAGCATATAACTCAGACACAATGGGAAAAACAAGCATGAATTAGGTCTTCCCTGAAGGGAAGTAAAATAATTGAATATACATATATATATGTGCATATATATATATATGTGTGTCTACAAACACATACATGTGTATGTATGTATGTGTGTATGTATGTATGTATGTATGTATTGTGTGTGTGTATATGTATAAAATGAGTAAATAAGCATTTGTGAATAAAAGATCTAGTCCTTAGGGTTGGGAATTAATGAGATAGCACTGCTAATATCAACAGTAGGCTCCAATGGATTGATTAACACTTAAAGAGGAAAGGGCGAAAAACAGAGGATAATTGGCCTTATTTTACTAACTTCTATTAAATATTATTTAAATCTATAGGGAAATTCTCTACCTAAGAAAAGTAGAGAACTTATTTTTTTTAATCTAGTCTAACTACCTTAGGTAAAATATTAGGGTAACCTGAAGGATAAATTGGAAGTAGCATGTTCCAATTAAGTCAAATCACCATCACTACCCTTACCACCATCTCCCTGATGGAGACAGCCAAGAGCCTAACCTAAGAACCTTCCTAATAGCAATATCTCCCAAACCACCAGAACTACGCCTACACAAGCTCCTACTGCCACTATTGAGAGGAGAAATACTTGTGGAAAAGGGCCTACCATTCTGTTATAACAGGATGCCAATAACAAGAAGATAAGCACAAGATTACTGGGAATAGCAGCAACCTCAGGCCAGTCATTCTCTTCCCAGTTCAGCCCTTGTCACCATCATCCAGGGTTGTCAGTTCCTATGGAGAAGAAGCCAACCATCCTCATACTCGGCTGCAAGGCAGTTGGTTGGCAGGCAAACCAACCTAGCTAAAGTGACAAGGAATCTTGAAAGAGATATAGAATGTAGCATGTGCCTGGCAAGTCAAACCATGACCACCACATTTGGCACTGTCTTTCCTCAGACCCTAAAGATGATATCCCAGAACCCAAATCCAAAGGCCTTTGAAATGCCAATACTTCCAGACCAATGCCTTCAGTGATCATTCTGGGGAGCAACCCCTATAGAGATGAAGCTGGGCAACTATTACTACATATACTACAGCCACAGCTACGTAAGACTAAGAAGAAGGAAAAAAAGTTCTTGACCAAAACCATTGACATTTTCAAATGGTGCAACATCATAAAATAATATGATTTCACCAGCAGAAATGGCATCAAAAAAGAGGAAATATCATCCTCTTTGCCACCACACCCTAAGTACCACAGGAATTTTCCTTATGACTTTCAGCTGAAACTTTCCACGTTAGGTCCCTTATTAGAATGTGAGTTCCTTGATAGTAGGACTTTTTATTACCTTTCTATTGAATCCCTAGGACTTAGTACAGTTCTCTTTGCACATAGTAAGCACTTAATAGATGTTTTATTTCATTCATTCATGTAAATGTCATGATATAAGTCCTCCATATTTTAAAAAAACTGCATTTCCATTCACAAAATATACTGTTTTGTTAAGATTCACTATTCTATTCTAACAATATTTAAAATCATAAATGCAATTACAAACTTAAAAGAATTACACATTGAGTAGAGCAACACAGTATGACCGAAAGAGCAAAAGCTCCATTGCGAACTTGAACAAGTCACAAAATCTCTCTGGGTCTCAGTTTCTCATTGGTAAAATGACAAGATTTGGTTAGATCTTCTGTAACTTACCTTCCAGGTCTATATTTGCAGGATTCTATCAATAAAAACCTGATTAGGAAAATCAAATTTATATATAGTGCATTTTATATGGGTTCAATACTTTAGCAGAAGCACAGAATTTCACATAAATTCTATGAGTAACCTTTGAATGGTAATTAAAAAGTCTAATTCACAAACTTAGAAAACCAACTAAGTGACCTGTTAGAAAACCAACTAAGTGATATGTCAATAAGTATATACAGATCTGTAGTACACCAAAGAACAATATTGCTATGTAGGACACTGGGTCCTGAAAGGACAACTGAAATCTGTGAATGACAATTTTAATTCTAGTTAGTCTAGTCAAAAATTTCAGTGCTACATTATTGTGTGAACATTGTGTAAATCACAATGTTTTTATTCTGCTTCATGAAATTATTTTAAGTTATAAGGGATCTTAAAAGGTCATTGAGTCCTTCATCTACCTCCAAATGTGACTACATGAAAATTTCAAACAGATGGCTATCTGTTCTATTTTTAAAGGCCTGTGGGGAAACAGACTCTGCAATCTTCTTTATTAACCTGTTTCTCCATTCAGTCTACTCTCAGTGCTATTCATTTCTGTCTTATCTGAATTCTTGGCTACCTAACACTACCCTCTCCACCATTATGACATATATTTTCCTCAATTTTTCAACTTATACTCAAGGAAAAAAATATTGTGGAGTGGGACAGAGATCATAACTAAAATAAAAAACGTTTAAATTAGCAAGAAATCATATCACTATTAATATCTTCTTTCAGAAAAGTCTCAACACAAGACTAATTTTCTGCTTAATTTTTTGAGGTCAGAAATTCATTTGTAAAATCTATTGACTTTGGAAATCTAAGAATTTAAGGATGTTTTCACAAAAGAAATATTATTTAAAATCAGTCTACAGTATTCTGAAAAGAATTTGGGGGATAGTTTAGAGGAAAAGAATAAGCAAAAAGCAATATTAAGTATGTACTAAAGCCCTATTCTTTTCCTTCTCAGACGTGGTTAAAGGAAGCTTCATTTATTATTTTATTTTGAAGCAATAAGCACCATATATGTGGTGAAAGGAGCACCAGATGAGGTGACAGGAGATCTGGGTGCCACTCCTGGAACTTCTATTGCTCTGTGATTATAGACAAGACAACTCAGCTTTATGAGCATCTTTCCTCATCTATAAAATGAGACAAATTGGACTGAATAATTTCTAAGGTGGTTTTGATGTTGTTAAATATATACTTAAATTGAAATTTACATCATCATGATCTTATCCATCACTGCCATCATCATAGTAAGCCATTATATAGCAATTGAAGCTTTGTAAAATGCTTTACATTTATTATCTCACTTTGATCCTCATAAGAACTTTGAGATGTATGTACTATTATCTTCATTGTATAGATGAGAAAACTGGCTCAGAGAGGTTAATTGACTTTCTCAAATCACATAGCTAAATGAATAAATCAGGGTGTGAACTAGTGTTTAACTGTTATTGTATCTGGAGGGCTTTCCTGTTTAAGATTTTGAAAGATACTTCCCCTCCTTGTTCTATCTATCCCTCCTTCTGCAATGAATAAACACCTCTATTAACAGTCTGCAATGAAAGGGATGACATTTGCATTTTTTTAGCTATTTATTTTTTTTCTTTAATCCTTATGTTTGTCTTGGTTTTCTAATGCATACGGTTAGTTTCTAGACAACAATGAACTACTACAAATGATCCAGATCAATCCAGCTAGATTCAAAGGTTGTGGAAACCAAAAGAGCTACGAGAAGAGAAGGTGATTTCTAGCTTGGGGACAGGATGGTTGAGAAGAAAGTGCTCTTTGCCCTTTCAAACTTTCAAATCATAGAATAGAGATGTAGCCTAAGGGGTAGGAAGTTGAGTACATGTGTTCTATATGGGGAAGCCTAATATTAGTTTTTATTCATTTTTATATATTTTATATTTGCTTACTTTGTGTATGTTATTTTCCCCTAATGGAATATATGCTTCTTGATGGTAGGGATTATTTTATTTTTAGTTTATATCTCCAAAGCCTATAACAGTGTCAGGCACATGACAGACATCTAATAAATGTTGTTCTTTTTTGTTCAATTGAAAATGAAAGATCACACATCATTCCTCATAGTTCCTATGTGATATCATCACATTTTTCCTCCCCAGTACAATGTCTACTCTTAAAAACAATACTATTACTTATATTGATAACCAACATTATTGGCATTTTCTGTTATTGCAAAATATAAACAGTTATAACACAGAACTTATTAATATTTCTACTTAGGCATATTATAGTGAAACATCTTTAAATAAGTCATTCTGATATCTTTATGATCACTTGTCTAACTTACTAAAATCATATTCAATTTCTAGAAAATTCTAGCTCCCCTCCCAAATGTGTCATCTGAAAATTCAGTACACATGTATCTAATAATGAACTCTAATGACTCTAGGCTACAATCTTCATAGAATTGAGAGAAAAAAAAATCCTTTCATGAATGAATTGGACTAATAACTGTTGAATTCCATTCCAAATATGAAATTCTGTGATTTTGCAATTCCACCTAGATTTATTTTTTTATAAAAATGAAATCCATATTCACTCAATACTTTTGGAATAGATCACCTGAACAAGATAAAAATATATAATAGGATCATGAAAGAGAAAAAAAATTAGACCAAGGAGTAATGATAATGGGATTTCATTATTAATAGGATATTTTATTGTCAGAAGAACTGAAGGTGAGGGTTTTTTTGTTTGTTTGTCTGAAGGGCTATTTCAAGTTCAAGAACCCACAAGGGGGGAAATATCCAACATGTTCTTGACTATTGAACAGAAACTAGTCCAGGACACAACTGCAGGCAGTGAATTACTATTTAACAGTGATAACAATACATTAACTTCAATATATTAATGAGAGGAGAAAACTAAGAAATCTATAGCAAAACTATTTAACATAAGAGAATTATGACAATACAAGATGAGTTAAAATGGAAAAAAGTAAAATTAAAAATACCGATAATTCAAATACACCTAGAGTCAGGTGAAAATCACTGCTGTATTGGATGCCAGGTCAGGGGCGGGGAGGGGGGAGAATTGTTTTAAAGTCAATTACTAAAAACTAGAACAAAAGAGCCCCATTTGGCTATCTAGGAATCGAAAGTAGTAATTGCTGGGCAAAAAGTGGAAAGGCTTTCTAAATTATGAGGATGAGGTCTAAGACTACAATGTATACATATTAGCTATAAATTAGGCACTGAGAAAGTGGGGGAAATACATGAGGAGATTTGATAGAGACATATAAAATATAGCCATATATTTGAAGGACACACAGAACAATAAGGGATAAAAAGAACCACCTTGATGACCGTAGGAGAGCAGCAAGCAAATATCAGGTGAAGTGGTTCTTTTGCCATTGTCTTTGCTGAAAAGGTTATTAGAGAGAGAGTTCTTCCTAATTCGTTCCCTAAAATCAATAGTGTAGAAGTACTAGCTCAAATTAGACTCGGACTTCTAGGTCGATATTTAGAAATATTCTATGTCTAATTGATAAAATAATAGAGTATTATAACTTTGAGATACCTTATTGGGAAAATATGAAGTATCTGTGATTTCAATATGAAATTCAATGTGAATTCCATCCACAAATGTAGATGAGAACCCATAGATGATTTTATGGAGAGGTCTGAGGGAGTTACTGTTGGCACACAGAGGTAAATGGACTTGCCCAGAGTCATACAACTTGTGTCAGAGAGCAGTGATATCATGTCGTCATCATCATCATCATTTTTATCACTAACATCTTAAGGTATATAAAGTGTTTTCCATATATCATCTCCTTTGAACCTCATAGCAATCCTGGGAAGTTGCTGTTATTGTTGTCCCTATTTTACAGATAAGGAAATTGAGGCAGGTATACATTAAGTGACTTGTCCAAAGTCATAGTTTGTAAGAGTGTCAGATTAGATTTTAATTCAGGTCTTCCAATGCTAGGTCCAGCACCCTATTCACTTCATCACCATCTTGCACTACAATAGGAATCCAAGGTACCCCAACACGAAGCACAAAATTTTAATCCGATACCTTGTGATGCCTTTCTTGAAATATTTTAGAAGTCTATATTTCTATCAGCTTATTTAAATAGTTCATCTAGTTTGACATCTTAAACAGTGAAGAAATCCCTTTTTAAAATATCCGTGATAGATGATCATTTAAAAAAAAGTGAGAATCTACTACATGTAAAATCACTATTCACCTCTCTGAATTTCAGCAATGATAGGGAGCTCACTGTATCGTTAAGCAGCACATGTTAGACAGTGCTATTTATAGACAGTTGTTCAATAGGTTGACCTGCAATTTGTAACTTGTAACCTGTGATCCTTGTTATGCCTTCTGGAACAACAACAATCTGTTCAAATGGGCATCTTGCTTTGAGAGAATTTTCCCCATGTGCTCAAAGCCAACTACTATATATCTACCTCAGTACCCATCAAACCACACATTTTAACATGAACTGTCAAAAGAGAGAGGATTTGTAAAACAAAAATAAATACTATTTCTGAAAAATCTGAGTTCTACCACATTTTTTTGCATTATCCGCAATTTACAATGCAATTAACTCCCCCAAAAAGATGTCTACAATTGTCAATAGAATTGGCAACTTGGTCAAAATAAGTCAAATAGTGAATTTAGAACTCAGCTGTAAATTAGAAAGGGTACACCATATGCACAGTCTATCAGAGCTAACCCATTTATGAGGACATATGCATACTTTCCTAGATGTTTAGGAATATGAAAAAGGAGAAGTAACTCCAAGTATCTTTGTCCAGTTCTAAGAATGTTATGAAGATGGGATCAAATAATAAATAGTGTAATGAATGATAACAAAAGAAAAAATAATTATGAACATCTAATGCTAAGGAAAAGCAGACAGAGTAAATGCTGAACAAATTCGGTACTGAAGAGCAAGGTTTGAGGCTGACCAAAATACACATAGATACATACATACACATGTATGCATGCATACATGAATGCATATTGGTACTCAAGGATTTCCTTGACGGCAGCTATTCAGAAGAAAAACAGGAGTGAGGATAACCAAGGTCGAAGGGTGACAAACTTGTCTTCACTTAGCTTTTGTACTGACCCTTAACCTCAATTATATGCTAATCGGATAGTATCTAGAGATTGAAATGAAACTTAAGGCCCAAGAATCCATGCAGTTCCTCTGGGTTCTGTTATTTTCATTGTTATTGTTGTTGATGTGATTTCTTTATAGAGCAGTCTCTTAAATGGATTTTGGAGGCATAGGCTCACATAAAGGATTTAATAGGAGTTAAAATGAGTTTTTCAACCCCAAGTCAAATAGTTTTCTGGCACCAAGCATTTCAAATCAGCACCAGATAAGGGCAATTTTAGAGAGCTAAATTAACATTAGCCTAGGTAATACTACAAAAAAAGCTAACAAGCTTTTGTTGGTTGCCTGGCTAAGTATGATGGTTAACACTTTTGACTATACATTAAAAGAATATTATCCTTCTATATGTGGCTTCAAGAAGCTGTAGCATGTACATCAGCCATACTCTGTTAAAACCAACTTGGCAGATGGGGTAATCAACAAGGTTCAAACCCTACAGTGAGTTAGGGGAATGTTTGTTTCAAGCATGTGAAGCCTTTCCCTTGTGGAATGGGCTGATGAGAACAATATGTTCCAATAGTCATGAAGGAGGCTAACACAGGCGCCGTGGAGTACTTAAGAGTATGTATGTCTTAACACACATTCCCTGGATGTACATACGCACCCATATGTGTGTGTGTGTGAGTGTGCAAAACAAAAATAAATACTATTTCTGAAAAATCTGAGTCCTACCACATTTTTCCCATTATCTCCTATTTACAATGCAGTAAACTCCCAAAAAGATGTCTACAATTATCAATAGAATTGATACATATCCTATATGTCCTTTGCCATTGGTGGTATGATACTTTGTTGGAGAATTGTCCCATGTGTGCACCTATCTCTCCTTATCACTTTCTTTTCTAAGTGGTTTTTCTTTTGGCCCTATATGTCCTCTGGATAGCTAGCAAAAGTGTGATCTCATAAACTATGGTTCTGAGAGAGTGCTGAACTGGAGTGTCTAAAACCTAGGATAGCTTTTCTGGAGGTTTCAACAGGAGCAAGTGTTACACTTACACAAAAAAATATAAAATCATCAAATAAACTACTAAAGTGGATCTTCCACAGTTACATACACAACCAAATTTTCAACATTTTTTCACATCTTTAAAATATATTTTAAAATATAAATACAAATCAGTTGCTGTATGTCATTTTTAACAGATCATGACAAACAAAGCTTGATTTTTAATATATATTCCTAAAAATCATTCATATAAGTTAATCCATGCAATGTTTCTTATATTTCAACCAGGCTCACTCAGCAGGTCTACCAGATAAGCTGATTAATAGAATACAACCGGCTTAATTTCAATACAGCAGGCTATATCAAACTGCTGAACACAGGATAAGCTCTTGAATCAAGAAATACTTTCCTCTAGGTTCTTCCTTTCTGGTCTCTAACACTCCCCTGGCACACATATGGGGGATAGCAACTGATGTCACTCAGATTCCAACTGAAGAAGTCTAGTCTGGCTTAACACACAAGAGACTATTTTGTACCCTTCATATTAGATCTCAAAACACTTTACACATGACAAATCTTTGATTTGGATCTCAATGATAAGAAATGTAGGCTTTATTTGGCTAAGGAAAATGGAAAGAAACTGAAATAAAGGGTGGCTAATTTAAATTCCTGTGCAGCATACATTTATTAAATGGCTACCTGAAAAATGCATTAACAAGTATTAAGGATTCGTAGACAAAAAAACAAAATAGTCCCTAGCCTCAAAGAGCTTGCATTCTACCAGAGCTCACATTTAAAATGTCTACAGATAGTGGAGGCAAGGTAATTTTATGAAGGAGGAACTATTAACAATTGAAGTGACTAAGCAGGCTTCATGGAGGAGGTATCATTTCAGCTAAACCATTAAGATAATGAGAGATTCTGACATCTGGGTGTAAAGAAGGAATAAATCTCCTCCATGGGAGAAAGCTTGTGCAGACTCACAGAGGCAGAACATGGAGAAGTCCATTCCAGAAATAACTAGTAGTTCAGTTTAGCTAGAGTATAGTATTTGAAGGGCAGTAGCATGGAGTAATGGTGGGAAAATAGTTTGTAGCAAGATTGTGCCTTCATGCAAAAGTTGAAGAAGTTGTATTTCATCCTGGAGGTAACACAGCTCCTGACATAAAGAAGCTCATAAACTAATGGGCTAATATGCTACAAGATCAAGTGGTATAGGGCAAAACAAACCTTTTTTAAAAACTTGAAGAGGAGAGATCATTTTCAGCTAGGGAACTGGGGAATATGGATCAGGAAAGGCTTTAAGGAGATAGAACTCAAGCCAGGAATTGAAGGAAAAAAAAGAATTTTATCAGGCCTAGATGTTCAGGGAATGCATCCAAATCTTAAAACATGGCGTGAATGACAGGACTTCATGGAGGTAAGACATTACAACATGAGATTAGGGGACAGTTAATAAGGTAGAATACATGGAACAGAGTCTGAGCAAAGGATAATATTGTGAAATGAGTCTCAAAAGTCAGTCTAGGGGGGCAGAGCCAAGATGGCGGCGGAAAGCAGTGACTGGTGTGAACTCCCCACCAAGTCCCTCCAAAAACCTATAAAAAAATGACTCTGAACCAATTCTAGAACTGCAGAACCCACAAAGTGGCAGAGGGAAGCAGGGCTCCAGCCCAGGACACCCTGGATGGTCTCTGGGTAAGGTTTGTCCCGCACAGAGCTCCCAGCTCCCAGCTGAGGGGAGCGGAGTTGAGCCCAGAGTGCATGGCGCAGACCGACTAGTCCAGGAGCCGAGCGGAGAGTGCCCTAGCATCCTGAATTACTGAGGTGTGGCATTTACCAGACCTCACAACCCACAAATAGCAAAGACACAGAGAAGGTTAGTGGGAAAAGCTGCAGGGACTGAGTTTGCGGGGCCACTGCCCCTGAGGCAGCAGAGGTGGGGCAGCTTTAGAACTACTGCTGCAGTTGCTTCTGGCC
>CM053622.1:333924197-333946693 GCA_028646595.1 Phalanger gymnotis
CCCTTGAGTTTTTCATTGGGGTATGACTGCTTGTACAGTAAAGAGTTCCATGTTCCACGCTTGGGGGGATGCTCCAGTTGTGCCACACCAGCACTCCTCCTTCCCCAAAAACCCCCAACGCAGACTGGACTTAGATCTTCAGCATGCTCTGCACTCCTGCTCTGATCCACCACTTAATTCCTCCCACCATTTGGGCCTGGGGCAGGAAGCAACTGCAGCTGTAGTTCTTTAGCTGCCCCACCTCTGCTGCCCCAGGGATGTGGCCAAACTCCCTGTCCTCAGCAGCTTTTCTCACTAATCTTCTCTGTTGTCTTTGGTGTATGTGGGTTGAGAAGTCTGGTAACTGCCACAGCTCACTGATTCAGGGCACTACGGCATGCTCTGCCCAGCTCCTGGTCTGGTTGGTCCTTGCTGGGCTCTGCTCCACTCGGCTCCACTCCCAGCTCCATGCAGGATAGACCTTACCCAGAGACCATCCAGGCCGTCCTGAGATAGTGCCCTGCTTCCCTCCACTATTTTGTGGGTTCTGCAGTTCTTATCTGTTGTCTTTGGTGTTTGTGAGTTGAGAAGTCTGGCAACTGCCACAGCTCCCTGATTCAGGGTACTAGGGCACGCTCCACCTGGCTCCTTGTCTGGTTGTTCCTTGCTGGGCTCTGCTCTGCTCAGCTCCCAGGTTTGTGCAGGATAGACCTTACCCCGAGACCATCCAGACTGTCCTGGGCTGGAGCCCTGCTTCCCTCTGCTATTTTGTGGGTTCTACAGTTCTAGAATTGGTTCAGAGCCATTTTTATAGGTTTTTGGAGGAACTTGGTGGGGAGCTCATGCTTGTCCCTACTTTCCCACTGCCATCTTTGCTCAGCACACCCCCCCCACCCCGGCTCATGAAATGCACATTTAAAAAATACAAATAGTATGGAACAGTGGATAGAGTGCTGGGCCTGTAATCTGGAAGACCTGAGTTAAAGTTTGTCTTCACTTACTAGCTGTGGGATTCTGGGAAAGTCCCTAAACCTTTCTTTGCCTAGTTTTCCCAACTGTAAAGTAGTGATAGAACTTGGCTGTTTAAGGACAAAATTAAATGATATTTGGGAAAATGCCTAGCACAGTATCTGGCACATAGTAAGTCCTATATATTTATTTCTATTTTTATATATTTGTATGTTTATTTCCCCACTTTCCCTTAAAACAAATGATCAGGAAGTAACTATCAAAATGTTGTTATAATGTAGAAAAAACATGTGGATGAACATATGGCTACATTTTAAATTAGTTGTATTTCTATTTTTGAAGAAGAATACTATATCAGGGAGCTGTCCTCAAACCCAGGATGACCTGGGTTCAAGTCCCATATCTCTGACACAAACTAGCAGAGACACCCCAGTCAAGCTACTTAATCTTCCAGGGCTGTATGCAAATTTCCAAGACAATAAATAACAAAGGAAGTGCTTACCTACAACTCTGATGACAGAGGGACTTTTCTCATCCAAAAGTTCACTCTATCAATGAGATAGCAGGTGCAGTCTCTATTCTTATATTTATTCTGCATAACAAGATGCATTCTTATTTGCCCCATTTCCACCCTCCTGCTCACGAAGAGCCAAGGATTCAACTGACGTTTTCAGCTTCCCTTGACGGACTTCCTTCTCTGGTATGACACAATAATTGTGGGCATAAGTTAATGGCTTCTTTATATCTCTATGCCCCAAGGAACCCTCTGCAGATATTGATGGATACAATGTCGATTGCAAGTCAGAATTCCAAGAGGAATATGAAAGGAGACATATGAAAGGGGTTGATAGATAGTTCTTGCCTGGACTCTAATATAATTTAACTGATTGGTCATAAAATTATGAGAGGGGACCATTTTATTTTCCTTACTTCTTAAAGCCACAGAGAACACTTATCCCCTGAAATCCATTCAGCCTTGATCCATTAGAAAGGAAGAGTGGTAGGAATCCATCATTGTTTGTTAGTCCATTTGGCTCAAGTTTTGGCCAGGTTCTTCACTTGCTTAGAATAACTATTATGGGATTATCAGATTTAGAGCTATACAAGACCCTAGAGATTGTTGAGTCAATACCCTTCATTTATATAGACATAAGAGTTCACTTGATCGTGGTCACAAAAGGTAGGAATGATCAGGGCCAGCATTTTAACCCATATTTTCAAAATACATATGTAATATTCTTTCTGCCAATAAAGGTAGAAAAAATCACAACTCTCTAATGAAGTCAGTTCACAAAATGGTTGGGCCATTTGTCTATGAATGGCTTTTCAAATGGAAAAAAGGGGGAGTTTCTTTCTTTCCCATCCACAATGATATGAATCACAATCCAAATGCTGTGATTTATTCTTTATGCCTACAAATATAAACCATTCTTTTCATGGCTAATGCATATTTTAGCTAACACATAGGGGGCAGGATGTTATGGTGGAAATAATTCTATCCTTGAAATCAGGAGAGTCTGGTTTTAAATTCCACCTTTGGAACTTGTATCCCCAGCACAGTGCCCAACATATAATAAAAGTTTAATAAATGTTTATTGAATTGAATTTTTGGAATTAAATTAGTATCATAGACAAGTGAGTCATTTTTAAACTTCAGTTCCCTCAGCTGTAAAAAGGGGATAATATTTATCTCATGGTATTATTGTGAGGATCAAATGAAATAATACATGTAACATTGTGCAAAACTTGGAGGGCTATATTATTTTGTCTCCCAACTATTATTCTTTCTTCAGTGTAATATAAAAGGAACTCAGATGTGCACTAAAATGTTTCAGATAGCTTTCACTTGACAATGACAAAAAGGAAATTTGAAGGGAGACTCTCCAGTCCAACTATCTCATTTATAAGTGAGACCCAGAAAATAAAAGAAGGGGCAGCTAGGTGGTGCAGTGAGTAGAGCACTGGCCCTGGAGTCAGGAGGACTTGAGTTCAAGTCCGGCCTCAGACACTTGACACACTTACTAGCTGCGTGACCTGGGGCAAATCACTTCACCCCAATTGCCCTGCATTCCCCCCTCAAAAAAAGAAAAAAAAGAAAAGAAATGAATTGCCTAAAGTTGTATGGAAAGGTAGCAGAGCTGATATTTGAATCCATATCAAAATACTCCAAATTCAATTCTCTTTCCTGTTCATACAGGTAATCAGCATTAAGGCTGATTCTCTGATTTACAGATCACAGGACTTGATTCATATAAAACAGCAAAAAGGGAAGATATGTAATGAAGATTAAGGAGAATGGGGCAAGCAGGACAAATAAACTGGAACACAGACATATACCCTAATGACAGAGTGATATTCTCCAACTCTGCCCCAGGTATGCTATGGCCCTAAACACATTCTTCTGGGCAGAATAATGATCCCTTACAAGTGACTGGGAACTCTGGGTCATGGCATTTGCAGAGGTAGCTGCTGTTCACAGGCAGCTCATTTTGGTTCAGCAATTTTTTTTCTTGACAGAAGAAATAAATCTGGATTGAGCGGAGAATATGAGATGTGAGAGAAGGTAAAGAGACACAGCTCTTCAGTCTGTGACCAGAATATGTGTTTTCCCAAGTGCCTGAGGAAGGTTTGAGCTCTTGATGAAGATCTAACTATATAAATAAATAATTCCTCTTGTTCTTAGCATCTTTATTTCAGGAACTCAAAAGCCACACTAATTAATCTACAGCATGTCCTCACAAGGTAAATTTTTATAATTGTCCTTTCTCAGAAGTGGAAATTAAGACTCTGAAAGGTTAAATGACTTTTCTAAGCTCATTTAATGAGTTAGAAATAAAACTAAAAATAGAAGGCAGGTTTCCAGATTGCTTATGTTTCTCTATTTTACCCCACTCTTATGGAGTTGAATTAGATTTCTTTTGCTGTTGTAGTATGACAGAGAATATGTCCTGAATCATTGCAACTCAATCATTTGAATTGCTGACTTAACATCACTGGAAAATTTTGTTATCTAAACCACACAAGCCACCACATTTTCATTCACTAAGTGGATCTCTAAATATTTCCTTCAATCCCATAAGCTAAATGTAAACCATGAAAGTAGCAAGGAAAGATCCATTCTACACCTAGAACTTTATAAATACCATGGTGGGGGTGGGGAGGAGAACAGGGAACTGAAATTCAATTTTTGGGAAACAGAATCTATGTGAGATAGATCTGTATGCCACAGATCTATGAGAAATGGTGCTTCAAAACAGTCCCCTACTCCCCCCTCTCAGCCCAAGCAATCTACAGTTGAATAGAGACTGGCTATTGCTTTTTTTAAAGCAGATACATAGTATGGTCAGAGTTGTATTATTTTGTATGAAAGTAAACAGCAATTTATTTTGGGGAGACTGGATCTGTGATTCCATTATTATGGGAATTCTTAGTAGAAAAAAAAATATCTTTACCAATGCTGACTGGCAACTGTTCTGAAGCTACAGTGGAAAGAATACTGGACTTGGAGACAGAGAAACAAGGATTCACCCCCTCTTCACCATTTACTACCTGATTAACCTAGAGCAAAACCAAGTTTCCTTATCTATAAATTAAAGTATTTGAACTAAACAATGTCTAAGATCCCTTTCAGCTTAGGTATAAGCTAAGGATGAGTTCACTTAGGGTGCGGTGTTCTTTACGGGCAAGAAGCAGGCCTTGTGGTAGCTTCCTATTTAATTAATTATCCTTGCTAAATAGGTGCTGAGCACAATTATTTCTATTTTTCTGAAAGAGTATAAGTGGTGACAAAACATAAATAATAGGCATTTTAAAATTATATCATATTTGGAAGTCATTATTTAAAATTTTATCACCCTCTAAATTTTAGCATCCTGGGCAAAAGCTTCAGTCACACAGTCCTAGTTTTAGCTCTTCAATTAAGAGACAGTATTTATTAAAAAAGATAATCTGGCCCCTGATTCACAATACATTGCTAACCTAGTTGTTGTTAATCAAGTTCAATTTCTGGGCATGATTGATGTTGCACTATTAGTTTATTATCTCACCCTTCCCCCAACCCAAGATAGTATAGAAGTAATGGATATGAAATATCATGAATCTCAAAAGAATAAAGTACTATGGCAACACTGAATCCCAAAATGTTAGCACTTGATGGAATCATAAATATCATCCTGTCCAACCCTATCATTCAAGAATTAAAAGAATGTTTATTTAGCACCTATTAAATCTTACTGATGTTGAATGAGTGAGGTTGAGTCGCTACACAAGTACTTAATAGCACAAGATCATTATAATCCAAGTCTCTTGATTATAATCCAGTGTACTTTTGTCCAATCGATGATGAGTTAGTATGTTATTTTCAGTCCTATATAATTTTTAACATAAAATCAATTCTCATTGGCTAAAAAAATTATCTGTTCTCCCAACTAGATTGTAAACGCCATGAGGACAAAGACTGTCTTAATGTTTTTTTTTTTAATCTCCTTCCAGGACTCAGTATATTTGTATGTACATAGTAGGTGTTTTGTAATTGTCTCATGAACTGAACTGGATTGAATTAAAAGGGAAGGTTATGGTTAAATAACAAAAACAATTTTTAGGTCATCTTTTTAAAAAGTACATATTCAGCCTCTCATGAATAATTCTGTAATAGTTTGCTAAACTACTGGTTTGCGTGATGATAGGTGAAAAGTGGTAATCATTTTTATAATTTCAGAACTGGCAATTAAAATCTAGCTGTGTCCATATTTAGTTATCCAAATTTTTCTAATTTTCAAAAATGCACCTGTAGCAGAATGATTTTCCCAAGAGGATAGAGCCAGCTGGAAAAAGAGACAATTAAGACTGATTGGATGACTCAGCAACAAATGTAGGAAGCTAGCTCAATGAGAAAGGGAAAGCTAGAAAGAACCAGATTGTCAGTGAGGGGGCTACCTCAAAGAAAGAAGAAAGGAAACTAAAACTAGGATATAAACACACAGTCATAAAATAAAGAAAGTGTAAGTTCAGCTAATCAGTATATAAAATGCAATCACTTATTCACCTACCAAACAACAAGTATTTATTAAGCAATGATTGTATGCAAAGCACTGTCATACGTAGTCACAGAGAGATACAGAAAATTTACGTAGGGCTAGTCCTTATGGAGTTAATAGGTTAGTAAGTGAAGAAGACAGAAACACAAATATAATGTGTAACATTATATGATACATGCAAGGTTTGAAGGGAAAGTTATTTATCAACCAGGGATTCTTTGGAGTTGGGCTTTAAAAGATGGTTATGGATCAAAAAGGCAAAGAAAAGGGAAGAAAGGACAGGCAAAGAGGCAAAAAACATGAACACAGTCAAGGAGATGGGAGAATATAAGACCTGTTCAGTGGCTAAACAATGCTCTGGTTTAGTTGAACATAGAGAATATAGGAGTATAGTAAAGTGTCAGCAGATTCTGAGGGTCATGGATTCTGGGCAAAGATATTTTTAAGGTGTTTGTAGAGAATAGGGAGCCACTGAACTTTCTCGAACGCAGCAATATGATCAAATCTAAACAATGAATTTAATAGCTTGGCAGTTATGCGAAGGAATCTTTTGGAAAGGAAAAGAGTAGAGGTATGAGGCTATTGTAATAATCTGCTTGGGTAGTACTGAAGGCTTATACTATGGTGGTAGCAATACAAACAGAGGAGTTCAATGCAAGAGATGCAATCTGTGATAGGTAAGAAAAACAAGTCAAAATAATCACACAGTTTAAAATGGTGGTGCCATAAATAGAGCATAGTCAACAGAAGAAAGTGATTAAGATATCATGGGAACCTCAGGTATAAATACTGTATAGGAAAATAGAAATACAGATCTGGAGTTCAAAATACAGGCCATAGTTGAAAACATAAATTTGATATGTTAAAGATATAAATCATCTGCAAAGAGATGATAATTGAAGCTGTTTAAGTAAATCTAGAGGCAGCATAGGGAAGTGCAGAGAGTACTGTATTTAGAGTGAAAGGTAGGAGGTTTGAATCTCAACTCTGTCACTTACTATGTTTACATCCTTTGAAAAATCACTTTGCCTTCAGTGTGCCTTAGTCTCCTCATCTGTAAAATGAAGAGGAATTAATATGATATGATGTGACCTCTGAGGTCTCTTCCAGCCCTAAATCTATGGTACTATAAGTGAAATTGGAAATTGATGAAGAGGAAAGTAAGCAGAATCAGAAAAACAATAGTTACGATGACTACAACAAAGCAAACGGGAAGACTAATAACGAAACTGAAAACAGTGTAATTATAATGATGAAGGAGGGTCCTTAAGAAGAATTAAGAAAATGTATGGCCCTCACCCTTTTTGGAGACATAAGGGAGTATAGGTATGGAATAATAAAATGTGAAAAACAGTTTATTGATTTTAGTAAATTGCTTTTTTATTGTCACAGTCAAATTTTTAACAAAGGATGGGGAGAAGGTTATATTCAAAAACTAAGGTGATATAACACAAGATAGCAACACAGATAAAACACTTAAAATGTGAAATGAAATACATTTTAAAAGAAACACATTTAAAAGGGGAAAAAAGGAAAATATATCTTTATATTCTCAACTTTCTGGCCAAAATTTTGTCCTTGATTTATCATAGTGGAGTCCTTAGCTTTTATGGTAATTATAGGACTAGTTTACTTTTTGTAAAATGTTAAGGTTTCTAAAGTGCTTTCCTCAAGACAACCCTTTGAAGTGGATAGTAAATAGTTACTTGTAGCTAAGGATAACTTGCTAGTATGAGATAACCATTTATCTACATGAACAATTAGTAAGGGTTTATCCATTCATGTTTTAAAGTACAAAGATAAGGGAAGCCACCCAAGTTCCCACAAGCATGCCTTTTTGCCCACATCATCTTCACACTTCAGACCATTACCCTTTTGCAAGCTTCTATGTCTGTACAAATCAGAGAACACTATACATTTGGATACTCATTGCTAATACTACTCCTGATAAGATAGGAAGATGAAAAAAAATAGTGAAAAACCTCTTTAAAATTGTCAGAAAGGCAAACGCCCTTAGATGAAACAAAGACCTTTTAGATTTTTGGAATTGCGAATGTGAGATGAGATAAAAATATAATTACAGTATTTTTGGGGGAAGAATTTCTGTATCTATAATGATCTGGGCCATTAAATTACAGGTCTGAAATCATTTGTAGAATACAAACAAAAATGTACCTGGGATGTATTATCTGTCTTTGAATATTCTTAATTTCCTCATGTGCAATAGTGATTAAGGGGCTGGCTTAGAGGACAAGAATGGATTCAAGTCCTGACTCTGATGAGTACTGGCTTGGTAATACTGGAAAAGTCACTGAATCTCTCTTTATCCCAACTAAATCACAGAGTATAAATTACAGACAAGTGACCAGCCTGAATTAGTAGAGATTGCTCTCAGGGAGTGCCCTATGCCAATGAAATCATATATATGATTTCTGAATAATTTGTCTGAATAATGCCTTAAAAAAAATGGGGGCATTTCTCAATCAGCCAGATTTTTCATGTTTATATTTTAGGTCTCACCTGACCAGGGTCATAATGTAGAAATAAATTTGGTCCATGTTGGATCTCTTCTCCCTTCTCAATACTTTCTTCACACTATCTTAAGATTCTGTAAGTTTCGGGTGGGATTCCAGATATTGCTTTGAATAGACATGACTTCCCCTCACCCCTTCTTTTTTCATCCTTTATCAATGATGGACTAGAGAAGAATTTGACTTTGAAAAGTCAAATCTTGTTAAAGCTTATAATTTGATAGAGACTTTTATTATCTCACTTCCATATTGTCAGCTCCTTTTTTTTCTTTTTACTGAATTTTAATTTAAATTTCTTTTTCCATTTCCTTTTCAGATGAAGCTGTAGCATGTGTTGCTAATGTTTGTCTTATATGTGTATAGTGTAAATGTATGCTTACAAATTACATTCCTTCAACTGTCCAGATCTAATCAAAATCCCTTTGCTGTTACAATTCCATAACTACATAAGACATTAAACCTGTATTGTTACAAAAAAATTAAAGAAGCTTTACCAAAAACACTTAAAATAGTCAACTTGTACTTTTTAAGACCAAAAGAAGCCACAAGTTAGATTCAACTTACCTCTTTTCTCACCTTCTCCCACCTCCACCCCATACTAAAAGTATGTTTATTAAAGTTTATTGACATATAAATGCTGATCTAAAATGGGCACCTGAAAATTAACACTTTTTGATGATGATGTTATACAATCTCTCTAGACTTTGGTAGCTGGCCCATACTTCCATTAGAGAGTTGCCTAATTTTCTTGCATATGCTTTCCAGAAGCTGACTATCATTACCATCTACCTGGTGGAGCACATTGGGTCAAAGGGCCAGTCTGAGACCAGCAAAACCTAATGAAGAGTAGATGAAAAATACTTATTACCCTGAATATGACTGTTAGCTGGATAAATGGTCAAATGGGTTGCTCCATCAGTATCAATATCTTTATTAGGCACTGGAGATGGACAACGAGGGAGATCAGAATTGAAGAGAAGGAAATCAAGTTAAACTGTATTTGGAAAATCATGGAAGATTTTCAATGATCCCTATTTCCTAATGAAAAAGAAAACACAACCAAAAAAACTGGTGAACGATCTGGAATTATGGCCAAAGGACTATAAAACTGTATACTATTTGATCCAGAAATACCATTATTTGGTCCACAAAGAAAAAAAGAAAATGACTTATAAGTACAAAAATATTTATAGCAACTCTTTTTGTGACAAAGAATTAGAAATTGAAGGGATGCTCATCAATTGGTGAATGGCTGAACAAGTTATGGCATATGATTCTGATGGAGTACTGTTATGTCATAAGACATGAGGAAGGGGGTGGTTTTAAGAAAAAAAATGGCAAGACCTTTATGAATGGATGGAAAGTAAAGTGGGCAGAAGCAGGGGATCCTTGTGCATAGTAGCAGCAGTGTTGCAATGATGATTAACTGTGAAAGACTTGGCTAGTCTGATCAATACAATGATCTGAGACAATTCTAAAGTATTCACGATAAAAAAATGCTATCCACCTCCAAAGAAAGAACTGATGAAGCCTGTATACAACTGAAGTTAACTTTTCTTGCTTTTATTTTGCCTTTTTTGCAATGTGACTAACATAGCAATGTTTGGCAACATTTCACATGCATAGTTGATAAAATATGGTTTACTTTCTCAGAAGGTGGGAGAGGCGGTAAGAGAAAGATAATCTAAAACTCAAAATTTAAAAAGAAAATATGTAAAAAATAAATAAATTAAGGAAAAATGCAAAAAACCCCAATTTTCTTTAATACTAATATTCTCCTGATGGATAATGTCTTCAATTCTTGGGATACAAATCCAGAAAGACTTAAAACTAATGCCCCAAGTTGTAGAGTAATGAAAAGGATGGTAGGTATTAGCAGGCTGTAGCATATTATCAGATTACTTGTATTTGAAAAGTGGCAAAAAGACACCATGGAAAAGTATGATGAGAAAAGGAAGTGAACCATTCACATAGTAAGAATTAAAGATGAGGTGCATAGCCCATCTGTTTCATTGATGCTAATAAGATATTCAAACACACACACACACACACACATCAGATCTATATTCAGAAAATCTATATGTGAGTGTTGGCTCTGCTTCTTCACATCCCTTAACCTCTCTAAAACTCAATTTAGAACTAGAAGGAACCTTAGAGACTTTAGCTCAATATAACAAATATTAAGCTATTATATACAAGACAAGACATTTACCAGGTTTGCCTCTTAACAAATGGAACAACAGTTTTCATTTCTATAGCATTCTGAAGTTTACAAATTGCTCTCCTCACAATACCCTACAGAACAGAGATATAATAATAGCTCCCATTTTTCAGCTGAATAATCTGAGAGACATTTAGAATAATCGGAGACATTTAGTGATGTGCCCAAGGTCACACATCTAGAAAGTGGAAGAACTTATACTCTTGAGTGCCTGGACCCATAGACATGAATGTACACCTTTGGATTCCTGACTCCAAGTGTAGTTTGTTTCTCCAATTTACTTCAAGAACAATACCACTTTTTTAATGCACTACACTTTTACAGTTTGCTAAATTGTAGCCTAGACAAACAAATGAAAGCATATGATGATGCTTCTCCTAAAACTCTATATAATCTCAGGGAGAAATTAATATTCTGGCATGTTCTGGACAATTAAGAAACATATTTTTCAAAAGTCATAAAGTCACATTCATTTGGTAACAATCTAATCATAGTTCACAACTTTGCATCTGCAGCTCTACCTGGTTCCAAGTCCACAAAACAAAATGCCCCTCCCATGTTAAGCGCACTCTACTTTGCATCTGTTGCTCTGCCTGTTTTTTAACTCCATGGAACAAAATACCACTGCCATGCTGGGTACCCCTTGGTGTTCCCTCTCCCCCCACTTTCCTGCCTCCTTTTGTGTGGATTTCCTCCATTAGATCATAAGCTTCTTGAGGACAGCAATGTATTTCTTTTTATTAATTGTATCCTCAGTTCTTGGCACATTTAGCACAGTGTGTGGCATATAGTAGGGACTTCATAAATGTTTAGTGTATTAGTTAGAAAATAATGAAAAATGTTGTGATTTTTAAAATGCCTTCTTAAATACTTTGATTATGGGTTTTTCTTATTACTTCTTGACCAACAACAAATTTTTATTTTTTCCAACTGACATTAAAATATGAAAACAAAAATTTGATTATCATTGACCAAGTCACTACGAAAGGAATATTTAAAAATTATATTTTCTGCTGCTGCATGCAAATCATTTTACATAATGCAAATGAGTGGGGAACCTGGAGCCTTGAGGCCACATGTGGCCTTCTAGGTCCTTGGATGCAGCCTTTTGATTGAGTCCAAGTTTCACAGAACAACACCTTTTATTAAGGGGATTTGTTCTGTGAAGTTTGGATTCAGTCAAAATATATGTTAATCTAGCTGCAGCTGCTCGGACAACACATATTAAAGTAGCATCTCAAATTACTAAATGCTAGCTCTCATAATGTTTTAGTTTAGAGTACATATTAAAAGACAGGTACTACATCTGTTGGCATCTCTGAACTTATTATTGTTTATACAGTTGAACATGAACAGAAAGCAAATATTGATGTCATCCTGTGTGGATAGTGCAGGGTTGTTATTTATTGATTTTCTTTATCCAGTTTTCTATTCCAATTCTACGATAGAATCACAACAAAATAAATCACAATTCCAATAAAAATAGGGATGCCATAACCTTGGAAACCACTGAGAACCAATAAATTCATAATATTCTTTGTTATTAAGATATTCAGAACATTTTCTTCTGAATATATGAATGCAAACTTTGTGAACTCAGGATGTATATTTATTACCAAAAAAAGGATGGTTGCATGGATGAGCCAGAGAGAATTATATCTCCCTTATATCTATCCCCCACCAAAACCCTGACCCCTCTACTCAAAATCTGCCACCCTATTTCAGGCACTTGATACTTTTTGCATGGATTATTTTAATTGTCTTCTAATTAGTCTACCTACCTCCAGGTTCTCTCCTTTCCAAATTTCATGCAGCTGTCAAAACACTCTTCACAATGCATTTGCCTCCCCAGAGAAGGAGGAACTACTGTTGGAGTCAATAAGATGTGTGCTTGAGTGCTGTCTCTGACACATACCAGCTATAGGACACTGGGCAAGTCACTTAACCTCTTGGTGCCCCCCAGACTTCTATCTAACCCTATAAATTAAAGAAGAGTTGACAATAACGTTGAAAGGAGATGTCAAACCAGGGATCTTGCAAATGGTAATGAAAACACAGGACAACCTCTACTCTCAAAATAAAAATAAGGAAAAATAAAACTTATCTTTTCCTACTCCAAAACCTTCAATGTCTCTCTACTATAGTGATAAAGTATGAACTTCTATAAAGCCTTGTGTTTAAAGTTCCCTGTAACCTGATGCCAACCTATAATCCTTGACTTATAAAGAAATTGGACTGTCTGATATAGCTTAGAATTTTCTCTTTTTGATATGCTATATTCAAGAAAGCTGTTCTCTGTGACTAAAACTCACTCCTTCCTCAACTTCATATATTGAAATTCTTTTCTTAATTCAAAGCTCATGCCACTTTTTCTATAAAAGCCTTCCTTGATCCAGCAGGTTGAAAGTGATGTTTCCTTTCTCAAGTCTTCCTAGATCCCTGGGTTATTCTTTGTCACTGTTATAATGGTATCCTGTATCATATTTGTTTCCATATGTATTATGTCTATTACATTTCATTGCAAATTCAATGATGGACATGATTTTGCTTCTCTTCCTGTGCCTATCAGCTATATGATCCTTTTCACATGGTGAACAATTAGAGTTATGCCTTCCACATGACAACTTCCCCCAACACAATTTCAATATATCATGTAAGAAATTAAATGTGAATTTGGGGGGAGCTTTGAGGAAGCCACTGATGATAAAGACCAGCAGATGGCATAGAAGAAGTTTAAAAATTCATGAATGCATAAAATATATGTATAGCATTACATAATACCAATATATTTTATCTTTTAATGCCATAATAATTCAGACTTCTTCTCTGGTACAAAGGGAGAGCCAAAAAATTTACATGGCTTTTCCAAGAGTTAGACATGAAAGTGACATTGGGAACCACCTAATTTATCTCCTCATTTAACAGATGAGAAAACTATAGTCATACAAATTAAGGAACTTTCTCAAGGTCACATGGTTAGTAATTGTCAGAGGTAGAATTTGACACCAGGTCATCCAAATTCTGAGCCAATGAGCTTTCTACTAAATTGAATTGAATTGACTTGAATTGAATCTGTAGACAGTTAAAGTTAGAAAGAACCTAAAGATCATCTATTCTGGCCCACTTATTATAGTGGTTAAGTTATTGAGATTCAACGAAATAAAGTGACTTGTCCAAGGTCTCCCAGCTAATGAATTTCTGAGTTAGGACGAGAATTCAAGCCTCCTGATTCCCAGTATAATGTTCTTTCTATTATGCTTTGTCCAGATAGCTAGATGATAACAGAAAGAAAAGAAAGCATAACTATAGACATTTTTATTACCTCTCCTAATTATTTCCATTGACTAATGCAGACAGCCATTATTTATCTTATAATCAATTCATTTTCTAAGATTATATAGTTTCAAAGAATGTATCTCTTGACAATTGCAAACAATTGAACATGCCAACAGAGATTTAAATGAGCATATTTTGCTAGAAGAAAAAAGCTATTCTATGATCAGTTCCAAAATAAAACTGAACTCCCAGCATTAAAACAAGCAATGGTTGCCATTTCAAGTCTATTTTGTTTTGATTTTTCCACAAGAGGGTAAAGATATGTGTTTGACTTTAAATGCAGGTCCTCATACCTTGAGTGTACTACTTCAGCTCTGCCTTACAGAAGCCTTATCTCCCTTTGGGGTTTGGCTCAGGTGCTTTCTCTGGGTAGCCTTCCCTGACATACCTCTAAAAATTATCTTGCTTCCTCCAAATTTTAGATTTCACTTTGCTTGTCTCCTTTGTTCCATAAGTACCTCTTATTTTACATGTGCAAATATTAATCTTCCTCAAGGGAATGGAGCTTCTTGATAGCAAGGAGAGTCATTTTTCTCACTCCACAGCCTTGCCTAGAGAAGATGCTTAATAAACACTCAGTTGAACTGAAATGAAATTTTTACTTGATTGTCTTTTAAAAAATGAATTTGCATTTTTTATTTTTCAGAAATTACCAAAATGCTGATAATCATAGTGGATCTATCGATTTTGGTACTTGCCAGGGGCACTCGAGCCAAGAGCAAAAAGCTGTGGGCATTAATATGGAGAAAGCCGTGCTGACGGCTATAAACTTTTGGGAGAAGGTGCCAACAGCAAAATTAAAGATTTTCTTTGGGTATTCTATTCTGAAAGAATGAAGAAGAATCTCTTGCCCAGTTTTCTTGTACATTTTACAGGTAATGTTGTTCAGTCACTTCATTCATATCTGACATTTTATGACCACTTTGGGGGTTTTCTTTGCAAAGATACTGGAGTAATTTGCCATTTCCTTCTACAGTTCATTAACAGATGAGGAAAACTGAGGCAAACAGGGCTAAGTGATTTACCTAGGGTCACACAGCCAGTGTCTGAGGCTGGACTTGAATACAGGTCTTTCTTACTTCAGGCCCTGTACTCTATATACTGCACCACCCAGTTGTCCTTTATAGACAATAAAGCCAGCCATTAGAGATGTTATGTAACTCCCACAGAGACAGGATGAGGAATCATACTATTGGCATGCAGTATGTATGGTCAGTTAAGTACTGAGTTAGTCAGTTAATAAGTATTATTTTAGAACTTACTCTATACCAGGCACTGTGCTACATATTAAGAATACAAAGAAAAGCAAAAGCATAGCCTCTGTCTTGAGAAAGCTCAGATTAATTCTAATGGGGGAAACAATCAAAACACTATGGACATAGAAGACAGAAACGGAAGAAATAGAAGATAATCTCAGAGGGAAGGCATAAACAGTGGATGAGACAGAAAAGGCCTCTTGCATAAGGCAGGCTTTGAGCAGACACTTGAAGGAAACTTGGGGATCAAGGATGCAAAGGTGAGGAAGGTGAGCATCTGAGACACGGGGGACAGGTCAGGAGAACTAATTCAGGAGATAGAGTGTTATTTGTGATGAACAGCAAGAGGACCAGAGCAGCTAAATCCTACAATCTGTGGAGGGAAGTAAAGTCAAGGAAGACTAGAAAGGCAGTAAGGGAAAAGATCACATGTGAAGGGCTTTAGAGGCCAAATAAAGATTTTATATTTGAGTTCTGCAAACACCCACCTTTCCAGCAACTGTGTTCTTTAGGCAGCCACTTCTTAAACTTCCCCAAGTCTTCCCTAGGATTTCTAAGAAAGGCTCCTGAGCACAGATGCTTTTTTGGCTGAGATGTAGACATTTATTTGGTAGAAGAGGTATCCATGTTTATTTAAAGCAATAATGAGACCAACACTAAAATGGTAAGGTATAGAGCTATGACCATTGTGTGGCCAATCATCATGTATTGTTTGAAAATTAAGGGATAATTATATCATTTTCAAGTAAAAATTAAGTGAACCATGTAAGGTCAATGTGATGACTACTATCATTCTTTCCTTTGCAATGCAACAGTGGGTTTTGGTTTTGGGGGGTTTTTGCACTAAAGAATGCCTATATCTTCTCTGTTTGGCTGATTCTTCTTCATGTTTAAAAGGAAAATAAAAAGGCCATAATATCACCATTTTACTTCACTCTAGCAATATGCTATATTATAATAGCTGATTAAATGAATAAATAGCAAATGCCTCTGTAGTGTGCTAAATGACACCCTAATTACTGCCTGCTCCCATTTTTTTCTAAACTATGGTCCTTTATCCTATTATATCCTAAATTATGATCATAGCAGTAAAAACATTTCCCAGCAGATGAAGTATCACACACACACAAACACACACACACACACACACACACACACACACACACACACATTTACAGATTGTAATTTCTTTGGAAAGTAAAGTCCAAACAAAAGGAAAATGTTCTAAAGAAAACAGGCACTTAATGAAATGTATTTCTGCTTTAGTTTCATTATGTTTCTCTCCTTTTCTGCTATCAAGATCTCATTGAAAATAAATTTTCCCTAGAAAAGTGATAATAAGATTATCCTTCACAATCATGAAATAACTTTTTTAAGTGATCCAAGATATTAAAATTTATCATTATGATTCATTTTGGTGAAGAGGATAGGGCATTCAATTATGATAATATCCATTCTTATTTAGTAAATTGCTAAATTTGCACTGGTGCTAATGTTTTGAAGTTAATAGAGTGATTCTGAATTCCATTTTGTTTGAGCTCAGATGTAAAAAGTAATAATAACAAAAAATACTTTATTGGCAGATACCTCTAGAAGTCAGGTCTTGCTAGACTGTAGTTGGGTAAGAAGTTCTAAGGAGACAGGAATCAGAAGGTAAGGTCTTATAGAAGGGCGTGGCATTTGGCCCAAATTATACACAACTGATACATAACGGGGAGCAAGCAAAAAAAATAAAATCAAAACCTTTATACCATAGTTCAGATCATACAGTAAAATCAGAAACAAAGGATCACAGAATCATAGGTTTAGAGCTAGAAGAGTTGCTAGAGGTCATGAAATATAACCACCTCTTCCTATGAATAAGGAAACTGAGGCCTAGAAAAGTTAAGTGACTTCGTTGGGTCACACAGTTTGTGTGTTTAAGGTAACACTTGAAACCAGGTATTCCTGACTCCAAGGCCAGTATTGTATCTATTACATCACATGAAAGCACAGCTCTAAGGCTGGTCACCAACTTCAGTTTTGATAAGAAACATTACTGGCATGTTTTAGATAGATGGAGGTTATCATGAAGGTTCCATTCAGACTTTTACTCTTTTTATACACTATAGTATGGTCCAATCAAACTAGTCTGTTCGCTCTTTTTCACACATGACATTGCACCTGCTATCACTGCCTTTTGACTATTCCTCAAGACCAAGGGTGGGGAACCTGCAGCCTTGAGGCCACATGTAGCCTTCTAGGTCCTCAGGTGCAGCCTTTTGACTGAATCCAAGTTTTACAGAACAAATCCTTTTATTAAGGGGACTTATTCCATGAAGTTTGGATTCAATGAAAAGGCCTCACTTGGGGACCTAAAGGGCTACATGTGGCCTTGAGGCTGCAGGTTCCCCAGCCCTGTCTAAGACTATTTTGCATACCTGAAATGTATTTCTCCTTCCTCTCAGCTTCTTAGAATTTCTAACTTCTGACAAAGCTTAGCTTAAGAATTACCTCCTGTTTGAAGCTCTCCAAAATAAGAACACCCTAATCCCCCAATTTTGTTTCTACTTAGATGTATACATGCTGTAATGTAAACTTCTTGAGGGCAGTGAATATAAATCTGTCCTTTTCCTTTAATCTTCATTTCCTAGCATAGTGTCTGACATATAACGGTTGTTTAACAAATGCTTCTGTGTGGACTGACTGAATGTAGCAGTGGAGTTAAAAGTTGTCAATCATGAATCAATTCAATGGTGATAGCCAAGAAGGACATTCAGATAAAACAGGTTTACTTTGCTGCCTAATTTAACGAGGTGGAATATCTCATCCACCTACTTTCCCCACATAATTTCCCAACGTTTCATCCTCTCTCCCTCTTCCCCAACACACACCTTTCTTTTGGCCGTGAAAACCTGACATATCTTCCCCTGGCTTGGCCCTTGTCTCAACTAAACAGTTGCTCAAATGAGATGATGTCATTTAGATATATTTCAAGGTTCATAATTTCACTTAAATTTTACAAAAATCTAAATATTAATACTTGAAACCACAGCAACAGATCTCAGTCTGTAGGCCTCTATGCCAACTATTTATGACTTAGTAAGAATGTCACTCCAAATCTCCAAACTACAGATCAAAGACGGATAACTGGACAGCCGTGGAATGAAATATCCTACTGGTACTGTGAAAGTTAAGTCATGTTGACCTTTTTTGACCTGAGGAGTGCTGTGCTATTATGTTCTCATCCTCTCTCTCACTCTCTCTCACTCTATCTCTCTCTCTCTCTCTCTCTCTCTCTCTCTCTCTCTCTCTCTCTCTCTCTAAGTTCTATGAACACCAAATAAAAATAATTGTGAAGGATCCTAAAATATGTCTTTCGAAGGTTCTATTTACTTGTGGATGTTTTAGATACTAATATATGTTACCACACCTTCCAAGATCTAGATATACTGTTATGACTTGCTTAAGCTGTATAAGAATGTGAATCATTGAAACATTTATGAAAAATAACTTGGTTCTTTCTTAGACATCAAAACATTTTAGGTTTATTCAGTAATAAATCATCCTGTAAGTACAGTCCAACTCTATCACGCAATGTGATGATGACACAGGAATATAAAATCTGAAAAATGGAAGAATTTTTTCTAGTATATACCTGGTCATAATTCGGCATTTCCTATTCAGAAAGTCCTCTCAGAAATGGAAATTCTTTCTATTCATGACTCGAATTGTGAAAAGACTGCACTTCCTTTTTTTAGTCTAGAATTTACTTTTAGTAGATTTGGTTCTAAAGTCTATGACTATAAGGATACTACAGTAACCTCCATATCTGCAGTAACGACATGCTCTTGATAAAAAAGGAAAGGAGGAAATTATTCTAAATGTTCCCTTTGGAGGAAAAATGAATCATTATCTCTTGGAAAAAATTAAACCAAAATGTCATTCTTGGAAATTTAAATTTAAATTATTTTCCATTTTTAAAATATAAATTTAAAATATAAATCATTGCCTCGTTTTAAATCAAGAAAATTAAAGCTTATGGAAAATTATTCTGCCTCCACAGCTTGTATTAGACAGAAAAGAAAACAACTAATCAGGCCTGTTGGCTCTTGCAAGTTGTGAAAGAAATTTTGCCAATGTGGGAGGGTTTTCTCTTTCATTTAACGATTTCGATTAATTGCTTTGAAGCTTGACCACAAATAATGCCTTTAAAAAGGAGTAGAATTTTTTTAATGATGTAGCAATGCATTGTTAGTGCTTCTCAAAATTTTTCATCCCATAATTTTACTCATGGCTCTTTTCATATTGCCTCCTCCCTTCCATTTTCAACCTCCCAATCTCCAGTTTAAGAAGTCTTTTGAAGGCCCATCCTTGAGGCTTACAAGAGTTATCAAGTTTAAGAGTTAATTTATAAACAAGGATGACAATGAATAAAGCTCTGTAATTGTAGTCTTTTAGTGTATATTTATTTGTAACTGGGCATTTGCTTATTCCAAGGACAGAACTACTCAGGGGGAGGGAGCAGAATTAACATAATCATGAGATTTTAAATTAGTCTTCCAAGAGATTATTCAAGAATAATAGACTCAGATTTCTTCTGATAATGGCTTTGTGCTGACTAATCACAGAGCCCATATATCTTATGATGGTAATCAATATACATTGTCCATCCTTCTTGAAAAATCAGCATATAATCTCAAAATCTATAAACTAGAAAAAACTTTTTATCACTTAAAGGAAGATGAAAACCAACTTCAAAACCAGACAAAAGGAAGAAATTATATTTATTATATGTTTTGAACCCTATTTAGTCTCTCAAAATGCTTCCAAAAAAGCAGATAATATTAAGGAATTGGAGGAATCAATTTATTAATTTGTTTAAATGATTACCAGTTACAACCTTTTGGGGGTACGTAGGGGTCCAGACATATGATTTCATTAGCATAGGGCACTCCTGGTGAAAAAGCAGCCCTTTCTACCAATCTAGATTGGCAACTGCTCAATCATTCATGGTCTTGGAGAGTTGCCTGGGGCAGAGTAAGTGGCATTCCAGTTATGACAGAAATGGGACTTGAACCCAAGTCTTTCTGAATCCAGGTCAGTGTTCTTACCTCTATACTAAGTTTGTGCACTGTTAATAATGATTAGTAAAATAGAATTCTATCCACAAGAAGTTAAGTGTTGCAAATGGAGTCAGTCTTCTTTCAAGCTCAAATTTTTTCCACTCTTCTGCCTATTGTGTCTTCTTTGCATTCTTTTTTATGGCAATATTTTAGACCTTGCCTCTAGCCTTTAGACCCCCACTAAACAATCTTTGATAACTGACCTCTGGATTTTCTTCATCTAGCCCATACTTCTGGCCCTTTCCTGAGATACAATCTTCATATTCTAGCTAACTGTGAGTCTCTGGCTATAGAAGGCTTTGGCTATGCCGTGGGTGACCATCAACCAATAGACCAATCCTTGTTCCAAATTCCAACTTTAGAAAGTCACATCAATGCACATGTATTGGAGAATTTTTCTCCTAAAAGGAATTCCTTTAAAAAAAAGCAGTATCTTTATAAGGACTTGTGTTAATTGGAGTAAGAAGCTGGAATATGTTCAGATGAAGTCATACCTATATCAAACTATTGGGGATTTTCAGTACCTCTAAAGTGATGATTAAAAAAGAAAACAATAAGTGATGGATTTGTTGGCAAAACTCCTAATAACACTTAGAAATATTAAAACATCAGAGACTTGGATAGAGATAGGACACCTGCAATTTGGTGGCAGTGCCAGCCTTTGGCAAAATTGCAAAGTAAGCAGTTTACCTTTGGCATCATCCTACCTTCCCTGTCAAGTTTTCCACCTCCTCTTACTTGACCCTACACCCCTCACAGCTCTCAGACACAAAATGTCTGTCCTATGTCCCATTCCCAAAGGGGTTTGCACCCTTCATTGCTGTCATTACAGTTGTATCTGACTCTGTGTGACCCTATTTGGGATTTTCTTGGCAAAGATGCCATTTCTTTCTCTACCTCATTTTATAGATGAGGAAACTGAGGCAAATAGGGTTAAGTGACTTCACCAAGATCATACATCTAGTAAGTGTCTGAAATCAAATGTGAACTCAATCCAGGCTCAGTGTTCTAATTACTGATTCACCTAGCTGCCCTTTCACCCTGCTACCAGTTAACTATGCTGGCTAAGGTAATGATAATGATTTAAGGAATTCATATCCCAAGAATATTTGCACTTTAATAGGATACTCAAGATGAAGAAAAAAGACTGACATAACAAAAGAATGACTATCCAAAGCTGGGTTTATAAACACCTGGAGGAGAGTGTCCTTAAATTCAATATTTAAATGCTGATCCTGTGGAAGTGAATAGAATTAACTTCCATATCAAGAAGTTAGTGGATGGCCTTCTCCCAACAAAACCCACTAAACATCCCTTTGACATTGGATTTTCCTGGTTGCTCCCTTAGAGATCTCCCCAACTGTTATCATAGACTTGAGACCTATGCAAAGTTCAGAAATATACTAGAACTGAAACAATGTGGTTTATTGAATCACTGGCTAAAATTGAACAAACATTTCATAATGCTTTAAATTATTTAATTTTCACCAAAGAACCTAAATAATCAGGATGACTGAGTCACACACCACACCCCTTCCACCAGAAAGGATTTCATTGAACAATTATGATCCTTTTCTACTCTTATTGCATTAAATTCAGTCTATCCTAGAATTATGTATTTACTTCTTTTATTTCCACCTTGCCTATGACTTTTTATATGCTCACTAAATTATAAGCTCCTTTAGGACTGGGTCTCACCAATCTTTCTATCTTTTATGGAGTCTAGCACTATACCTTTCATGTAGTAGTTGCTCAAAGAATATTTTTTTCTTAAAAAAATTAGTGGAATTTAGTTCATTACTGCTTAATTGGAATGTTCAGCCTTGCATGTTGCCCTCAATATGATAGAGACAATTGTTATGAAACAATGGGAAAAAAGAATGAAAGAAGGAATGAAAATAGTTTCTACATTAATATCCACATCATGTCTGTCAGCTGATCCCTTTACCAAATATTAGTTGTAATAGAGATAGAGTCCAGAGTAGGTGTGACTTTGAGCCTACTGGCTTATACTTGATTGACACATACCAAACTTGTCTTTTCACTAAGGGATCTGAGGAAAG
>CM053622.1:333946793-333962248 GCA_028646595.1 Phalanger gymnotis
AGAGAGAGAGACAGAGAGACGGAAAGAGAGAGAGACAGAGAGAGAGGGAGGGAGGGAGAGAGGTTGGAAAGAACAATCCAAACAGTTTAGGTTGGGGTGGTAGTGAGAAAAAGACACTGTGTTGTGACTTTTTTGATAGAATGCCATTTCAGAATAAGCCTACATTTTGTGTTAAATGGATAGTCCATCTAACTCCTTGGTTTTGTCTTTCTTTGCCCCAATTTTTAAGCAAGAACAACCAAAAGAGAAATTTCACCCTTTCTTGGACCCCAGAGGTCAGCTTGATTCTAAGTCAAGGGTCCTGAAAAAAACAGGTTTAAAAAAATCACCAACTACAAATTATCACCCTGTCCTTGCTTTGGCTTTGAAGGCCTGTGCCAGGGCGTGTTCAAAATATTCCAGCAGGCCTTATCATAACTGAAAATCTCCTCTGGTTCCCCATCTCTCAGCACCGATAAAGATTCCCTGCAAATAACTCCTGTTGTTCTATATTACAGCTTTTTTAAACTATCTGGCAGCTGATTTGAGCCCCCCAAAGCCTTCCTTAGCTTCCACTTGCACCTCAGAATGCAATGAGAGCATGAGTTCAGCAGCTCGGTCTAAAAAGAAAAACCCTAAATGGAAGCTTTAACTGAAAATAGACACTCGGATATTATATAACCTGACAACCAAGTGTCTTTCCTTTTCACCCTTTAAGACATGATTCCTCTAATTCAGAATCTAAAGTGCATACATCAGCAAGACACTAGGGAGAAGTCAAAATTGTTCTAACTCATCCATTATCCAATGTAGCTTCAGTTTCTAATTTTATTTATCCCTCAACTTTCATAATACAAGAATATGTCTTGTAAAGCTGGCTGGCTGCTATTACTACTGATAACATATTTAAAGGGTTATGCATCCAGCAACCAACTGAATTTATATTAGGTTGTTACTTTTGATGCCCAGCAATGACATGGGTGGAATTTCATCTTCCGAAATATTTCAAATTTGTTAAAACATTTTGACATTATTTAAAATCAAGTTGAAAGATGATATTATTTGAAGTGATTAAAGAATCAGGACTTTTCCCTTCAATATTGATTAACCATCTTTGACACTGTACCAGGCATTCCATTTCTTTTTTGGCTGAGTTTAATTCCATTCCTCTTCTGAGCTGAAATGTTGATGTTGTTCAGTCATTTTCAGTCACATGCAACTCTCTGTGACCCCTCCACAAAGATACTGGAGTGGTTTGCCATTTCCTTCTCCATCTCATTTTACAGATGAGGAAACTGAGGAAAACATGGTTAAGTGACTTATCCAGGGTCACAAAGCTAGTAAGTGTCTGAGGCTGCATTTGAACTCAGGCCTTCCTGATTCTAGGCCTGGCGCTCTATCCACAGTGCCACCTAGCTGCTTATCTGAAATGCCTTCCTGGAAAGCAGCTTTTAGAATGTAAACTCTTTTTAAATAGCGATTGTTTCATTTCTTGTCATATCCTTAGAGCTTAGCTTAGTTCCTGACACATAATGGATGCTTAAAAATGCTTGTCAATTGATGGATTAGTTGATTTGCCCCACCTCCACTTACCACCTTTAAGTCAACTCTAAAATCTTCCCTTGACAGATACCCTATATACAAGTTCAAGAATTATGTCAAAATTTGAGATAACTCTTCATGTACTAAAGTAAAGACAAAACACAAGGGGAAAAAAACAAACCTTTCATGTGAAATATTCAGATCAATCAAATAGTTGTTTTAATTTGAATTATGTATATCACACATATATCAGACTTTTCTATTAAATTAAAAATCAGTTAAAGGAAACATACAAATAAAGATCAATTCATTTTAGGAATGGACTTAGGGCTTCATTTAAAAAGAAATAGATATGAAAAAGTTTGCCACATTTTAATGTTTAGTGCTTCTGATTGTCATATGTGAATTTTGTGAAACCTACTATCATGATAATTTGAAATATATTTTAAATACATGAGCTCATGTGATATGATATAAAACAGAACATTAGAAATTTAGAGGTAGAACTAGACATAAAAATATGCCAGTCGATTGTCTGCATTCCTAGGTTAGGAAGCTTTAGCAAAAAGATAAGATATGTTACTTAAGTTCAGAGAGAAAGTGTTATTGGAAGAGCATAGACAAAAATCTAGGTTTTGGATTTTCTAGCCTAGTACTCTTTTTACTAACTACCACATGTATCACAAACTGCTGCGAAGGATTTCCTCTTCCATTTTTTTCCTTTTTAAATTATAATTGACTTTTAAGGTTTGATTTAACTTTAAAGAATAGAATCTCATACTCTCATTTGCGCAATTTGATTTCTGTATAGAATGAGGATCTCAATCTAGTTATTAGGATACATTAACTTGCATGTGGTAGTAACTTAAAATATTGCTAAGGATTGGACTTATAATTTCACTGTTAAAGGGATTATCCCAATGAGAAAACTCTCTCTACCAGTGCAAACCAAAATAGGAAAACATATGCTTTTGATTTTGCAGGACAATGTCAAGAATCAAACATTCATAGATTCCAAGAGTCTGACAGTCTCTTTAATGTTCTGAAATCTGACTTATAACTCCAATGCTGGACCGAAACCAATTACTCAAATTAGTCTATCTCCTCTTAATCACCAAATAAAATGTTTTCTATTTTCATTATCCTCAAACTCCCACCCAAATTTATTATTGCTAACTGCCCTTTCTTTTTTTGAGATTCTCCCCTCCTCCTCTGTCTTCTGTCATTTGTTTCTGCTACTTATCAGCCAGGTGGCTACTTTCTTTCTTCACCTCTGTAATTGTGTTCATCTCTCAAAGTTCTGTCTTTGTCTCTTTTGATCTCTTATTATGCATGTTTGCTCAGAGATCTCATCCGCTTCCAATGTTTTGACTCTCATGACTAGTCAGATACCTTAAAAATTTCTCCCTGGGGAGATAAATAGTCTCAGGTAGAGGGAAGTGTGTTGGGTTTGCAATCAAAAGATCTGGGTTGAAAAACCCAGCTCTGCCACTTACTACCTATGTGACCATGGGCAAGTTACACTATTAACCTGGGATACAAATGTCTCATCCTGTCTGTAAAATGAGGGAGGTTGAACTAGTTATAGATGATTCCTGAAGTCCTTTCCTGCCCTAAACATATGATCTTTAGCACAGTCCCTGTGACTAACTGAATAACTATGAAAAGCTGACACTGAGGTAGAGTATTGGATAGAGTGCCAAGTCTGGAGTAAAGAAGACCTGAGTTCAAATCCAGCCTCAGACACTTACTAGATGTGTGACTGTGGGAAAGTCACTTAACTTTTATTTGCCTCAGTTTCAACATCTGTAAATTGGAGATAATAATAGCACATACCCCCCAAGGTTGCATCTAGTATCTTTGCCAAGAAAACCCCAAATGGGGTCACAAAGAGTCAGATACCCTTGAACAACAATGACATCTTTCCATTGCTAAGATTCTGACTTTAAAAAATTTCCAGCCCTAAAGTTTTAATAAGACTTTTATCATACTTTAGTCTTCTAATTAGAGCTGTTGTTCTTACTAATCTTTAACAATCTCACCCAAACCATCTTTTCCTCCAGACTTCTCAATATCATAGACTTCCCATTCTGGAAACCTCAGAATCATGTCAAGTTACTTACTTCAAATTCTTAGTCATGTCCATCCTAATTTGCCTTCCATTGTCACAGGCCTAAGTCAAGCCCTTAGTACTCAATACCTGAATAATTAGAAGTCTTCTATTCTCCCTGTTTCTAGTTCCCCTCTCCCCACCACATCCTAAGCCCTACTGCCAGATTAGTTTTCCTAATATGCTTCTTTGATCCTAAC
The DNA here is from genome assembly GCA_028646595.1 of Phalanger gymnotis. NCBI lineage: Eukaryota > Metazoa > Chordata > Mammalia > Diprotodontia > Phalangeridae > Phalanger > Phalanger gymnotis. The sequence continues at coordinate 333,950,625 of CM053622.1, forward strand.
ACTCACCATTTTCAAAGACCTTTAGGCTTAAAAAGAAATCACTGAGTTCAAATCCTGCCTTAGAACTTTACTAGCTATGTGTCCTAGGGCAAGATAAGCCTTTCAGCCTCAGTTTCCTCATATGTTAAATGAGGATAATAATAAGACACACCTCACGGAGCTGTTGTGAGGATCAAATGAAGAATCACATGTAAAGAGTTTTGCAAACCTCAAACATGTATATAAACACTAGCTATTATTATTTATAAAAGGAAGATTTTCCATTTTAAAATCACTCTTTTATATGGTATAAGACAAATTAAATATATGGAATCATAAAAATAAAGAAAACAATTCAGTAAGAAACATCATCGGTATGCCCTTGCAATGGCATGAAAAAATTGTTTAAAGCATAGATCTGCTTTGCTATTAATACTAGAATTTATTAACTTAAAACTGGGTTATTTAACATGATATTTTAAATGGCTTTCCTAAATACCAGCTACTACTTAATTGTGTGGCTTTTGGCTAGTCACCCTCTCTGGGCCTAGATTTTCTCATCTGTAAAATAAGGGAATTGGACTTAGAGAGAAATAGACTAGAAAGCTGCCTATTTAGGCTATGGTTGTGCCAGTTAGTAAGAAAGGATCCTAACGTAGAAGATGGGAGACCCAGGTTCTAGTCTAGCTTCACCAAGAAGTATCTCTATGATTTCAGAGGATTCCCCTTGCTTCTCCAAGTACTATGGTCCTAAAGAAGACCTTTGCACTTTCGCTTGAATATATTACAAGAACCTTGTTTTCCTTCACCATTCCCATGTCCAAATTGGAGATAAGAGCTAGAAAAAAAAAAGTTTGTTCAATGAAAAAAATGAAGAATTGAAAGAAATGAAAATTTCTGCTGCTTTATACCATTTTTCTTAAAGGGAAGAGTTATATTCATGGCTTTAAATTTTAAACAAGTCATCCTCTGAAAGCCATATAAGTTTTTCTTCCTTTTGTTCGTTCCTTCCTTCTTTCTTTCTTTCTCTTCCTTTTTTTAGGATAGTAAGGATACTTGCTTAACTTTTCTTCTGTTATCTATTTTTTCCTTCTAATTTTTGGCTCAATTTCAAAGCTGGTTCAATGAATATAATGTGGTAATGACAGGCACTTTCAATTCAACTCAATAAACACTTATTAAGCACTTACCCCCAATCATTCACTGTTCTAGGTTCTGGGAATATCAAAGGAACAAAAGTAACATTCCTGCCCTCAAAGAGCTTACTTTAGAGAAAGGGAGGGAAGAAGAGGCTTAATACAGGTGCAAAGAGGTAAATAAACGCAAAGGGTTTTAAGGAGGGGAAGAAAATGGCTCTAATATCGGAGATGGATCAGGGAAAATTTATGAAAGAGGTAGCACCTGACCAGGGAAGACGTAGTAAAACAGTTCCTCTGGAGTAAAGCAGGTGTAAGTGATGAAAATTGGGTCTGAAAAGGTAGGCTGGAGCAGAGTGAGACTGGACCTTAAATGGCAGATTTTTCCCTCTGTTGCCTGAATTAAGTCCTGTAAAAGGCTTTTTATTATGCACATGGTAATGCTATTTTTTCCTTTTCTTATTTTGTATTTAAGTTCTCATATTTAAGCTTAAAATATGTTTCTTTTTCTTTTCTTGTTGTCTGTTTAAGTGTTAGTATTTAAGTTTTTAAAGCCTTTGAAAAAGTTCTCCTAGTCCAAAAATACTATTAGTGGACCCAGTGTCATCTTCATCTGTACTTTCCTCTCCAATCAAATGCAATACAAAGTCCCATGAGCCTGGCCAGTCTCTATAAAGCCATTTTTATAGGAATCAAAATTTCATAAAAATCAAAACTTGCACTGACTTTCAAACCACAACTTCCAGTTCAAATTTGAAGTACGCTAAAAATTGCAACAGATCAATACGACCAGGTTCCACTGAAATAGCTTCAGATAACAGATCAATTGAGAACGTTTATCGACAGTTCCAGGCAGAAGTCGTGTGAAAATAGTCAGCATCTATACCCATAGATGAATGAAAAATAGAGACAATTTTCTAAATTATTCAAGGAAAATAAAAGCTATTTTAATATGCTGAAGATATTTCAGTTATGTGCATTTTTGCTACTTTTTTTTCTAATCCTTTAATTCTCTATTTGATTTGTCATGTGTTTCAGTGGAAAGTGTTGTACAGTTAGGCAACATGTTGCAGTACAAAGGTTGTTGGATTTGTTGTCTGATGCAGGTTAAAATCCTGCCTTTTCCTTTTACTAGCTGTATAAACTTGGGCAAGTCCCTCAAGCTCTATGAGCATTATTAGTCTATCAATAAAATCAGGTAATAGACTAAGAGGCCTCTAAGGTCTCTTCCAGTTATATATTTATGATATTATGTTCAAATGTGCAGACATAGCCTAGCTATGTCGGAAAGTGTTATAACACTGCAAAAATTCACACACAAAAACATCCATGTGGTTTAAAACAACCAAACGCTCAGAAATTTCTCACTCTGTGTGTCAACAGTTCCTATGCCAATCTGCAATATTAGTGTCCCAGAAAACAAATGACAACAAATATGAGTAAAATGACAAGAAGTGAGTTTTCCTTAATGAAGTCTTCATTAACATTTAGAGTAATGGGTTACTACTTTCTTATAAGAGCATCAACTCCTAAGCTTTGTACCTGTGACCTCATCTTGTTTGGTAGTTATTTTGTCACCTGATACTTATTAACATGTTGATTTGTTTGAAAAATTGGCCACTAAAAATAATTCACTTATAGGTTTAATCCACATTTTATTTGTATAATGTTATTGTCATGTGGCAAGCCTATCTATACTTAATAAAGTGAAGGGTTGAGTCAGGAGATTATCTTAGATGTTTGATGCACATTGACTGATTTGGATATTCCTGACACCAAAAATTCTTTTGTCTACAAATCCAAATGCCTAAAGTAATAGCTATATTTTCAAATGTCTAAAAAAATCAAAATATCCACAAAGTTAAGAGAAGAGTCATTTTGTTTTATTTACCATACAAAACCACATTTATTCATACAGGAACCAAACTCTAACATTTTTGGCCTCATTTTCTGGAATGAGACCTTCCAGGGATTCAGAACCCTCTTTCCAATAGCAATTTGTTTTGCCCCTTATAAGGCCCATTCAGAATGCTCAAGGGGCTGGAAAGGAATGAACATTTTTTTTCTTCTCATATCATGCATCTGTAGAACACTTTTGAGAAGGGGTAGCTGTTACCTTACATACTTTAGGAAGTTTTTTCCTGAGCCAAATGAAGGCTTTCTACATTTACATTAGTACTCTTAGATTTGGAAAGTCTTAGCTGACTCAAATGTCTGTAATCTCTATTTTTACATCTCAAGAGCATCTCTTCTAAGTGACCTCCATAAAATAATAATAATAACAAAAAGAATTCTGGTGCTTCTTTTATCTGGCACCCAATGCAAAGCAGGGGTTATTAATTTGTTTGGTTTTCACCATGAATTTGCAGTGGGTAAGACCATCCCTAAGTTTTCTGTTTTATTTTTAAAGATGTCCCCTCAAAATCATTTTAACATTTAAGGGGTGTTATTTGAATACTTAAAATAACATCTTTCATGTTTCCATTAATTTCTGTCCCCATTTCTGTGCTGTGTTTGGAAAATAGTTTCTTGCTGCAGATTCAATATTATATAGGTCTGTGTATAGAACATTTATATTAGACCATATGGAGAGATGTAATGTCCATGTCTTTGGTCAGTCCATGTTAACTATGCTGTGCTAGATTCTGAGAATATAAAGGGTGGAAATGCAACAGTTCTTGCCCTCAGAGAGCTTATTTTGTGTGGGGAATGGGGAAAAGACCAATTAACCAGTAAAGATTAGTTTGTGTTCCAGCAGTCTTGATCCTATGACAATCTAGAATTCTGGGAGTATTAGGCTAAACTAATGCCCTCAATAAGGGGTAGGCATTATGAAGACAAAAAAAAACTACCAAAATAAAAATGGTAATTGAAGGAAGAAATAATTTTGCTTTAACTATCCCAAAATTCACAAAGGTTTCATATAAATAAAAAAGAGTACAAAAAAGGGGAAAGAGATTTTCATTATATGTTCTACATTTTACATAGGTATTGAGAAACAAAATACATTATCTTCCTTTGTGAAGAAGAATAAAGTGATCCCATAATTCTGTGAAATGGGAAAAACAGACAGACAAATCAAAGCATACCTCTTTGGCATTTAGTACAACTCTATATAGAAGTAACTTAACTGATTGAAGACACCTAGTGGTATTGAGCCGAAGCTCCTTTTTTGGCACACTGAATCTGCTAATGATTAATAGAAAGTAAAGTTGTTATGTATAGATTAACTAATGAATAGGCACATGAGTCTGCAATGTTAGGGAATTAAAAACATAGTCATGAAATTACTAAGATCATACAGAACAACCTATTATTTGAAAGTAAAATGAATGTAGGTCAAGCTGAGTTAACCAGGATAGAGAAGGTAAAGGGTAAGAAAATAATAAAGTCAATAATCAATAACAGAAGAGAATGCCAGTAGCAATCATTTTAGAATCAAATTTGGAAGGGAATAAAGACTATGCCTTTCTGGGCACAAATGAAAGCACAGAGTCCAGGGCAAGCTAATCCTATGCAAGAAATAGAAGGGGAAAAAGCTTGAGAAAAACAAAAGGTTTGATTAGGACAAAGACAAGAAATGCTAGACTTGGGAATTTCCATTTGATTTAATAAGCAATAGCGAGACATAGTAAATCTTTAAAGATGTAGTAATATGATAAAGATGTGTTGGCTTTTTTAGCCTAATTTAAAGATAATTATTGATAAATGGTTTAAAATATGTTGTTCTCATCAAAATCAATTAGAAGACATGAAAAATAAAGTTTAAGAAAGATTGACATATGACACAAAAGGATCAAAAACAGTAGTTGACGCCATTTTGATATTGTACATGAACAATATAAGTTACTTTATATACATCTTTGAAAATATTAATTACCCTAATATTTCAAGGGCACAAGGATTTGGTAAAAATAATCCCATCTAAGGTATATGAGAAAATATTTGGTTTTTTTCTCCAATGATATAGTATAATACAAGTCATGTTGTCATGCTAAACAAGTCATGCTAGATGGAATTATTTTCTCTATGCATTTATTCAAACAACATATATAGATTATTGCTGAAATATAGCAAAAACAGGAACATTAGGACTTTTGATTGCTCTTTCTTTAAAATGTCTGGCATACCATTCTCTTGCTGAACCTGTACAAAGAAACAAGCAAGCATAGAGTGCTGGGGAAACCACTGAAGTGATCAAGACACATATTTTTCATTTCAAACAGCAATAGAACTGGGCCTAGGTCAGACTATTAGTCTAACCAATCCTCTTTCCAACCTCCTAATCTATCTTGCAAATGATGGATGATGCTACGTCCAAAGTCTGGAGTAGGAAGAAGAAAAAAATAAGAAATGGAGAGGAGTATTCGACATGAAAATAAAAAGAATATTTTGATTACATTCCTTAGTAACAAGTATTTATTATGGTTGTACAGTTCTGCAGCCTTTTATTTCAAACATAATAAATTATGCAATGTTTCATCTCTCTTTCCATGGAAGTAACATTTATAAATGTCTGATAAGCATCACAAAGGAATATTTCTCTTTCCACTCACTGGCTCTAAATTCTCTTAAATTTCACTAAGGGTCAGTTCATTAGAATGAACAAGATAAACAGATGTATCTGAAGGTTTCCTTGAACTCATCACCTTTCTAGGATAAAAAATCACATTTTGGTGATCCATTAATCTAGTCTACTCTTTTTGAATGGCATATGAATGTCACAAACTGGCCATAATAATGAATTAAAAATGCAAGGTTTATTTCTTATTTACCTTTAGCAGAGTTACCATATTAAATGAGTTCTTGCTTCCTGATTTGGAAAAGGATAGACTAACTCTTATCTTCTAGGTTTTCCTCCAAAAAGATTGGAAAATTAAAAGGATTTTTATTTTTAATGCAAAATATCAGGGAAGAAAAGGTTTTCAGGTGAAAATTATTTGAATGGGACAAACCAGTAATTCTTAACCATTTTGTGTATGAATACAACTTTTTTTCTCTTAAAAGTAAAATAATTTCACAGTACTTCTGAGAGTAATTGTACTATTAGTATCTATTATTTAAGGAAGCAAATGATAATTTTTAATGACCATAATTCAATAAGCCAGTCAATAAGCACTTATTAAGTGCCTACCATGTGTCAGGAACTGAGCTAAGTGCTGGGGATACATAGAAATGTAAAAGACAGTCCTTAACTTGCAAGGAATTTGCAGTTTAATGGGGGAGACAACATGGAAACAAATATGCACAAATTGTAAATGGGATAAATTAGAGATAATCAAAAGAGAGAAGGCACTAGACTTAAAAGGGTTATAGAAAGACTTCCTGTGGAAGGTGGAATTTCAGCTATGACTTGACAAAAGCCAGGGAAGCTGGGAGGCAGAGGTGAGGAGGGAGGGAGAGAATACTAGGCAAGAAGGGAGAGCCAATGAAAATGCCCAGAGTCTGAATTTGATTTTTTGTGAATCAAAATGGCATCTATATATATTTGGAAATATAGGTCAGGTATATGTGAGACTTTATTTATTCTATATGTAGAGGGAAGGTATTTTTTTAACTCTGTCAGGTTAAATATTTTGTTGGTGCTAAATAGAGGTAGTGCTGCCTAATGGGTTCAAGTATCTTCTGTAGCTATTTGATCCTGGCCAAGCCACCCAACCTGTCCGGGCAACTCTTTAAGATTCTTTATTGCAGAGAAGGAGCCCTTTATATTGGTAGAAGGAGTTTCCTCACTGGGAGTTCCCTACCAACAAAATCCCAGGACTTGTCCAAAAATAACAGAATAAAGATCAATGCTTGATATGAAGATGGATCTGCAGACTCCTCAAAAATTTTCCATGTCTCCCCTATCTGAGACCCATATTCATTCATTCAACAAACATTTATTAAGCAATCACTATGTGCCAGGCAGTGGACAAAACAAAACAAAACAAAAACTGTCACTGTTATCAAGAAGCTTCAATTCTACCAGAAGGAGAAAAAAATTTACAGGGGAAAATTAAATACAAAATATGTACAAAGTATTTCCCAGGGAATATACGGTATATATGTAGGTATTTGGGTATCTAGGTATGTGTGTGTGTGTGTGTGTGTGTGTGTGTGTGTGTGTGTGTGTGAATCAGGAGAGACTTCCTATATTAGGGAACACTATAGCACAGCTTTAAAAGTGAATAAGGAAAAGTGTAAGGAAGAGATGAATGTGTAAGGAAGGATAAAGTAAGGAGAGAGTGTTTTCCAGACATAGAGAGGAAAGCCTCTGCAAAAACATGGAGAAAAATGGTGGAATATCATGTGCAGGGGTATAGTAAGCAGGCTGGTTTGGCTGGATCATAGAGGGTGTGAAGTAGAGCAATGTGCAATAAACCTGGAAAGTCAGGCTGAGCTAGATTATGAAAGACGTTTCAAGCTAATCAGAGAAGTTTCCATTATATTCTAGAGGCAAAATGAAGCCACTGCAGCTTCAGAATAAGGGGCATGACCAAGGTCAGACCTGTGCTTTAGGAACATCAATCTATGGAGGATAGATTAGAGAAAAGAGAGACTAGAGACTGGGAAACTAATTAGGATGGTATTACAGTAGTCCATGGAGAGATAGGGCGGATGTGAGATATGCTCTATCATGGAGGTACAAATCCTTACTGCCATCTGATTGGATTTGGAGGATGAGGGAGATGAACAAATTAAAGATGATGCCAAGGCTAATAAGCCCAGAGGACCAGAACGATGGTGGCACTCTGAACTCAAATATGAAAGTCAGAAAGAGGGATCCTGCTCAGATGCTAGGAGGAAATATATATGTGTGTGTGTGTGTGTGCGCGCGCGCGTGTGTGTGTGTGTCTGTGTCCTTGCTACTTATTAACACTGTGTTATTAGGAACTGAGTGTACTAATTATGTTCTTCATATCTATTTCTATGGAGAGATATATAGATATAGAAATTAATTCACATACATATGCATGCATATATACATATGAACACATGTTAATATATTGAATTTTAGTAATAATGTCATACAAAACAAAGATGCTGCTGCTATAGTCTAGCTAAATTGCTTGGAAAATTGCATATTTTCTTCCCAAAACTCTGATTTTTCTTTTGTTTGTTGAACATGGACCAAAAAAATCACGTCACTTAGAATGGAAATACTGTATGCAAAAGAAGACAGCTGCATTCCTTAGTAATGATTCATTTTAATAAGAAACAGCTTCCAGACTTCACACATTACATCTTCAAACTTGCTGAATTTAGATTTAACTAGCTTTGTACTAAAACATTTGAATTCTAGATATGTACTAAATACATCTCTTCTATGTCTTCACAGATAAGTTTTGAATCCAATGCCCTGGATTCATGTGCTGCCTTTCTCCTTTTAGATGATGTTGGTACCACTGTAGGAAAAAGTTACAGATTTGACTAAACATGAACATTTAAACATTATTTAATAGTTGTGGCTTGTCATTAAAATATTTAAATTGGTTTAATTTTGACTCATACTTTTGTCTCTTGAATGAATTAACATCATTACCAACTAACACTTAATAAAGAGCAACGTAACACATTGATACAGCACTTTAAGGTTTACAAAATATTTTATATATACTATCTCATTTGATCCTTACAACAATCCTGTGAAATGGGTATTAAAACTATGTCCATTTTATAAGTGAGGAAACCAAGGCCAAAAATTATTTGCCCAAAGTCACTCAGTTAGTAAGTGTTTGAGGCAGGATTTTAACTCAGATATTCTTGATTTCAAACCTAGCACTCTATGCACTGTATAACTTATGGCACAATCCTAGGTGACATAGGGTTACACAATAATAACAAAGAGATCATACTTTAAAGCATTAGAAAGCATTCTGCTTCCCTCTCCTCTCTAAAAAAACTATAAAGTGGGTAGCAGAAATATTATCACCTTCATATTACCAATCTTTACTCTAGTTGCTTTATTTTTAAGCAAGATAATACTCCAACTCACAATTCTGGTATACAAAGCTTTTTTCTATATAAATGTAAATTGTTTCATACTGACATTGGCAAGGACAATGCCTGGATGCATCAGGGCCTCACCTACATACCATAATTCTAAAAGATTTAGCTGCTTCTACCAGGTAAGAGAAGCCAGAGTACACTAAGTATTTCTTAAGAAGTAGCCTCGGTCTGCCCAATGGAAGGCAAACTGCTCCTCCTGCTGCCACTCTTTAGAGTAACTGAACTAAAAGTCACAAAGCATTGGAAGGAGTCATGTTGCCTGCTATATTTTTTTAACTGGCTGGGGATTTGTACCAGTGACCTAGCTTTCTCTGAGACTATAAATTAAATCAACTATAGTCATTAGCAGGTTTATTCTCCTGGATCTTAAATGTCATGCAAATTCAGCTTTCTATGGCTGCATGGATACAAGTTTAGGCAAAAACATACAATCACCATTATGGTCTAGTTCATGGAATCTGTACCATACAACCCCTTTTGTACCTTTAGAGTAATTTTTTAAAAGCTGTTTGTCATTTAAACTATAGTGTCATGTATTGGGGTTTGTTTCATGGCAGCAATAATATTATATTCACTTTAGAAATGGGGAAATTAAAAGTTTATATCCAAAAAGGAAAATAATTCTGGGGAAAAAAGTGTAATTGAACATACCTCTTCATATACTAATCTATGATCAGTTTCATCAGAGATCATGAATTTAAATATTTTTTTTAAATTATTAAATTTTTCCATTGGGATTATATAATAACAATTTAGATTTGAAGATCTTTCCTACTCATTAATAGGCCATGTGATGTGCTTACATCACAGGAGGCCTAAGTCACATGTGGTGGGAAGAGCTTAGTGAGAGGAAAGGAAGTTATGTCGCAGGAAATGGAGAGAGCTGTTATGGCTGTTAATGGCCTTTCATGAGTTAGAGCCGAGGTAAAGACAGCTGAGCACGCTGCGATAGGTGTACTGTGAGTTTGTTTTGTGGGAAGGCCCCAGCAGGGGGTCAGAGAGGTTTTGGGATGGCAAGGCTCCATGCTGAGATATTGTGTTTTAAGTTCCTTGCTGTTATGATAAAGTGGGCTAATTGCTTGTGGGAGCTGAACATTTTGTTACAGGATATGGTTATCTGGTGTCTGAATAAATGTTTTACTTCTTCTACCTTATGTATGGAGTGTCTCTCATACTTTGTGATACAGAACTACATAGGCATATTCACAAATATCGTTGATATTGTGTTTATTGCCTTACTGATACAGATTACTACTTTATACAGACTAACAATATTATGTTGAATGAATTGTTTTGATAAAAACAGATAATATTCCAGAAGGAAAAAAAAATGATACTTGCAACTACAGCTACTTAGTCTAGCAGTCATATAAATGTCTCAAAAAGCAACTAGGAATCAGCAAATTCTAGGAAATAGAAATCAAACTCAAGAGGAAATTATCTTTCTTCTGAATCTCAAAAAGCATAAATGCACACACACACAAACATACACATACACATTAACACGGAATTATAGAACTGGAAGGTACATCAATCAATCATCAAACATTTATTAAGTGTCTACTATATGCTAGACACGGTACAAAGCACTAGGGATCTAAAAAGAAGCAAAAGACAGTCCCTCTCCTCAAAGGTCTCACAATCTAATGGGGAACACAACAGGTAAACACATACATACAAGTAAGTTATATACAGCACAAATAAGAAATAATTAACAGAGGGAAGGAAACTAAAATTAAGGGGAGTCAGGAAAGGCTTCCTACAAAAGATAACATTTTCGTTCATGTTTAAAGGCAGCTAAAGAAGTCTGTAGGCAGAGTTGAGGAAGGGGAATGTTCCAAGCATGGGCAGGATTGGTGGCCAACAAACATGATTGAAGCTGAGAAATATAAAGGAATTGTCTAAAACATTCATTTTAAAGATGAAGAAATGAGGGGGGGGGGGGAGCCAAGATGGCAGCCGGAAAGCAGGGACTAGGTTGAACTCCCCGCCAAGTCCCTCCAAAAACCTATAAAAATGGCTCTGAACCAATTCTAGAACTGCAGAACCCACAAACTAACAGAGGGAAGCAGGGCTCTAGCCCAGGACAGCCTGGATGGTCTCTGGGTAAGGTCTATCCCACATGGAGATGGGAGCAGAGTGGAGCAGAACTGCGGAGAGTGGAGCCCAGCCCAGTGTGGGCGGAGCAGACTAACCAGACGGGAACCAGGTGAAGCATGCCCTAGCACCCTGAATCAGTGAGCTGTGGCAGTTACCAGACTTCTCAACCCACAAACACCAAGGACAACAGAGTAGGTTAGTGGGAGAAGCTGCTGGGGACTGGGATAGAGTTTGGGGTTAGACCACCACCCCAGGGGCAGCAGAGGTGAGGCAGCTTTAGAACTACAGCTGCAGTTGCTTCTGGCCCCAGGCCCACCTGGTGGGAGGAATTAAGTGAAGGATCAGAGCAGGAGTGAAGAGCCTGCTGAAGATCTAAGTCCAGTCTGGGTTGGGTGTTCTTGGGGAAGGAGGAGAGCT
>CM053622.1:333962748-333990248 GCA_028646595.1 Phalanger gymnotis
GTCTATAATTTCTTTTTAATCTATTTTATAAACACCTATCTCATTGATCAATCATCAGGATACCTTCTACCCAAACAACTTTTAACATTTCAAATGACATTTTTTCTTTTAAATAATTTTGTCACTGATATAAAAAGCTGTTGACTCCCTATATATGTGGAATGTTATGCCAGAGGGAGATATTTTCATTTTATATTTATAAAGCTTAATTAGCAATAAGTGACTACTATATTTTTCTTTAAATGAGCCATCTTTCAAAGTGCATTAGCATATGTCAATAATCTATTTGCTAACTAAAAGATCCATAGTTGTTAAAGTGCTATTTCTAAAAATATAAAAAATATAATGAAAAGTACATTTGTGTGCTGTAAACCAGAAAGAAAGATTCTAGATATAGAGGTCTCCATATTCTATAGATAAGTGAATTTATTGTGGAGAATTTCATGGCATAAATAAAATAAATTTCCATTAAACAGAATCATTAAACATGAAACAAACTACCTAGCCATGAACAGTGAATGGAGTAGTATGGTATTACCTGAAGATCTCAGCTAACACTATTTGACCTAATCTATATGGAAAATAACAGTACATTAAAGAAGCTTACAGCCATCTAGTTATGACAAGAATTCAAGATAAGAAAACCCTATCTAAAAGGTGAATATATGGCATTCTGAATGCATTCTAAATCTCCAAGTTAAAACCTAGGAGTTCATTTACACAGGAAATATAAATGTCTGATGTCAGTCATGCAGGTGTTGGCAATTTCAGTGAAAAGTGTTCTTGGTCCCTGTCCAAATACAAGCCCCAAATTCATCAGATAACACCCAGGAGAAAGAATCAATGTAAGTATTATCTAAGCTAATGAATAGACGGAAAGGAAATATCATCACACTCTAGATGAAGGCTTAAAAGAAAGAAGGATAGATTTTGGTTAGGGAAGAGAGATCAGGGTGAAAAAAAATTAGAAAACCGAAGCCAAAGGGTTTGATGAGTATGAATGAAATCAGTACACACTCTTAATAAATCTATTTTATTGTACTAACACCAATTACTACATTTATTCAGTGAACAAATAAGTTTAAAAGTGTGTGTATATAGGATGAATAATACCTTTAAAATATACTTATTTCATTGAATTGGCAATTTTTATCTTTTCCAATCTTCTGGGGGTGGGTAACTCCCAACATTACATTTCTTTAAGTTTTTTTTTTCTGATTCCAGTTCCCAAGTTACCATCTGCATATATGTCAAATAAAGGAGAAAATTAGGTAGATTGTTAAAAAAAAAGTTTGGGCTTTGGTTTCACAGGATTATAGACTTAAAGGTGGAAAGAACCTTATAGATCATTAAGTTCCTTCCCCTCATTTTGCAAATGAGGAAACTAAGGCATAGAATAGGTTCATAGATTGAGAATTAAAATGGACTTGAGGTGTTATATACTGGGTGTTCCTAAAGTCTGGACATGTAGGGAAAAATGCATATTTTCAAGAAATGAAAGGAATGAAATTTTCAACATTTTATTTAATTGGATTATTAACAAATAACATCTTCGATATGATTTCCATCATTTGTGATGCAAAGGTTGATGAGATTTTCAAGATTCACATGAACTCAATGCAATAACTCCACATTTCCATCAATTTTAGCCCATTCATTCTTTATGTGTTCAATCAAGTGTGTTGCATGTGGTATTTTCATTGAGTGCATCTTGTCCTTTAGCATACACCAGAAAAAGAAGTCAAGGGGGTTAAAGTCTGTTAATATTCCAAATATTTTGAAATATACATTTTGCCTATGTGTCCAGACTTTAGTCCAGACTGTAGTCCAGTGCCATGATTTTACAGATGAGGGAAGTGAGGCCCAAACTGGTCAGCAGAATATAGTTCTAGATAGTGTGAATCACTTGAATACAAATTCTGTCTCAGATATTTACTAAATATATGACCCTGTACAAGGCACTTAACCTCTCTGTGCTTCATTTTCCTCATCTATAAAATGAGGGGTTTATACTCCATGACCTCTGAGGTTCTTATGACCCTAAATTCCTGTCACTTTCCAAGGTTCTTTTGCTAGAATTTCCTGGATAAATTCTCCTCTCTCCACTTCACTTTCCATGAGGAAAAACAAACTAATTTACTGACATGAGATGATGGGGGAAAAAAGAGTGTAAACAGTATGAAACATACATATAATGCCTTTCAAAAGCTATCTAACCACAACAAACAACCAGTAATTTAGAATAAAGAGGAAAAAAGATAACTTGTCCAAACCAGTTATTTGACTACTAATTGACACACTGACTTTTTCACTTTTCAAGAAGTTGTGTTATCATCGCAATTACAAACAATAATAGATCTAAAAATAATTTATCACTTCTACTCTATTAGGAAAAAAATTACAAATTCCATTCATTCTATCTTATGATAATAAGAATAACATAATACTATGGTATAGTATAGCATAATACTATAGTATAGTATATGCTATAGAAGCATAATTCTGTTCTGAAAAATAAAAGTAATGCTTCTTAAGGATAGGCTGATTCAGGAGGTACTGATTTTCCTCTCACTAGAAGTCTTCAGGACAAAGTTGAAAGTCTACACTGCCGAATCTACTCTTGCTCAAAATCAGCTTGGACAATCTGGTCACTGAAGATCTTTCCAACTCAAAACTATATGCAGCACGGTTTTGGAGGTCAATTCTCTCTGAATGTCTTACACGCATAAGGTCATCTTTAAGCCTGGACATGTACATCTTAAGAATAATGTTTGGTCACCTCTACTCAGGAAAAAACAGTGGCAGAAGAAGCAAACAGAACTCAGATTCAGGCTTGCCTCATTAGTACATGTGGTAGCTGTTATATTCTAGTCAGCTCACCATTTCTTCTTGGTAGAAATGATAGAGAAAGGTGGTCCCCACTCTCATTCCACACAGGAGAGTTATTTGACACATGAGTCCAGGAGAAATAAAAGAGCCAGAGATAAAGAGTCCCTGAAGTCCATTTAGTGATTGGCTCTTCCTGCAAAGCAGCCAATTAAACGATACCATGGGACTTCATCATTTCCAAACTATCCAAGTACTGAGGTACTCTGATATAAGTTTTACTTCTCTAAGTTGAACCAAAAATCAGGTGTACCTCCATGGAGAAATTATAGGAGGGCATGGGAAAGGTTGAGAGGCCTTACTTAGGTTGTAATAAGCATCTTTGGAGGGAGTACTCACAATGCAAAAGATTACAGAGTACATTACTATATTGATGTATCTCTAAAGAAAACAGTTGATATTATAAACATTCTGAGAATATATGTGTGCCTCCATTAAGAAAATCTGATATAATCACATGCAAAAGAAACATCTCACTAGTGATTTTTAAATAATAAAAAGTTTTTTCTTAAACTTTGAATAAAGGATTAATTTTTCATTCCATTACAGAATGGACATTTGAAATGTGATTATTCAATTAACAAACATTTGATTTACACATTTTTCTCAAGGACACAGGTATTGAGTAACATAAGGAAACTATCCAGTCTGTCACTGCAAATAGAGAAACTTAGTTCCTACTACTTCAGTGAGAAAATAGACGCCCCTTCAAGGCCTCCACAGTAGATAACCGACCTTTAATCTTGAAAGGTTCTCTGATCCATTTTCTTATGCTTAAATACTTCACTTCCCACATACAAAGAGGATTCATACAATGGGTCTAGTTCTTTGGGAGAAACACATTCTTTAACAAAGCTTTTCAAAGTACACTTCTCAGCTGTGCCCATCAGTAGATCTAATGCTCTACTTTGCCCTCTTTCCAAAAAAAAATACATCACATATATAGCTTTAAGTCAGAAGCTAGAGAACTCAAATTCAGGTTTCACCTTTAGACTAACACCCAAAAACAGTTCAGAGCTCAAAAGAAATTCAGGGCACTAAGTGAAACTTTAAGGATGTCTTTGAAAAAAAAATCATCTGAACTATCTCTGCCATTATTTGAAACACATTCACACTATTTAATTTGAAGTTTACTATGGATATCAAATATTCTTTCACATGTGGTACCAGTATGCTCAAACCTGTGCAGAACACATGGGGAAGATGAGAGTAGATAGATAGATAGATAGATAGATAGATAGATAGATAGATAGATAGATAGATATAGACAAATGTAGATAGACACATTCATAAATGTTGATTCATAAACATCTCAGAAAAGAGAAGATGGAACCTTTCCAGAGGAAGGAGAACAGTCTGGAGAAAAGACTAGAAACTAGGGCAGGTAAGGAAAGGTTGAAGAAACCTCTGGACAAAAAAGAATATGTAGAAGAAACATGATTCTATTTGTGGAGCACTGTCACATGGGAAAGGAATTAGACTTGTTCTATTTGGCCGAAGTTGGCAGAACAAGAGAAAGATGCTGAGATGCAGAATTATTCTTGATACAAAAGGAGACTTCCTGATAATTAGCATCATCCCAAAGTGGAATGAATTGGTTTGAGAGGTAGTGGGTTCCCCTCACTAGATGTCTTCAAGCAGATGAATTACCATTGATTGGGGACAATGTAGAGAAGATTCTAAGTCAGTGGCAAGTGGAGCTAAGGGCTTCTGACTTCCTTTCAAACTGAGATTCTGTGATTCAGCAACTTAACCCACACAGGCATGCCAAGGATACCCAAATCTTTGTGTCTAGCCTAACTTCTCCAAGCTCCAATCTTTCATTTCTATGTACCTTTGGACATTTTCACCTATTTATCATCTCAGTGACCCAAACTCAATGTATTGAAAACTAAATTCATGAACTTCTTTTGAACAAACTTCTCCTCATGAGTAGTGTGCTGCTGCTCCTTGGCGCACAATGATTCTTTTCAATACTTCATACTTGAAATATTAGCCTCCTTTTGCTCCTCCCTGGCCAGTAGCAATAGTAAATCATCCACTAATTCATATCAACTTCTTGTCTATTACACTTTTCATATTCATCCCTTCTTTCCATTTCCAGTATTCTAATTTAGGCTCCCATTATCACAGGATCATAGTCGGAAAGAATGTTACTCTATTTCTTGGTATAGAAGGAAAGACGACTTCTGTTTAGGATATGTTTCATTTTAGATGACTGTGGAACATTCAAGCAGAGATGTCTAATAGGAAGTTGGTGTTATAGAACAGGAAATAAGGCTAAGTGTGTAGATCTTTAAAATAATCTACATAGAGTTAATAATTGAACCCATGGAAGATAATGAGATCTCTAAGAAGTGAGAAGGAAAGAGGGCCTGTGGCAGAAACCTGGGGTACACATGCCAAGGGGGGTGAAGAACAGGTCATTGTTGAACAAAGACTGAGAAGAGCCTATCTGACAGGAAGAAGAGATCAGTGTCTTGAAAATTAATGGATGAGAGAGTATCTAGGAGAATATAGTTTATAAAAATCTATCTGTTGCTTTCTCAAATCTTAATCAAAGATGCTCTCAAGGCCTCTGTGGCTTGTTCGCATAATGATTTTATATAGGAAAGTGGGTATTAGAGTTGTTAAATTCATAATAAAAAAGAAAATTTGTGTTTAAAAAACTGTTTCTTCTTGCCTTAGGATAAAGAATGAAACCAGCTATCAGCTCCTTTATTTGCCTCTCCAAAGTGAATCAGTGTGATATTCTTTCATTTGCATTTAGCTATAATTTCCTCTTTTGGTTTTATTTATATTAAGAATTAAGACTGACATGACTCAATTTTTCTCTTAGTTTTTCTACCTTTGGCCTCTGGACAAAGAATTTACATTGAGTGTATGAATATTTAAATTAATGTTTATAGGGAGTCTAAAAGTCATGTGAGTCTTACCATTCTTTGCCCCCTTTTCTGTCATTCTGCCTCAATCACTGCAGAAGTGGAAGGGGGCTACACTGGACAAGACAAAAATACTTCTTAAATTTTTTTCATGGGGTGCATTTCAGAGAAATTTTTACAAGTATACAAATTTATTTGTATTAATCATTTTTAGAAAGCCTCTCATTTACAATCTGCTTCTCTGCTACAACAGTAATCTGAAAGAAAAACTGTCTTCCAATTCCTATTAAAAGGGGTTATTTTTTATTTGTATTAGACCAAACTATTAATTTAATATACTAAGAAAAAAATATACCTATCCTCCATCTCATCAAATCAAATAATTGATTCCCCATTTTCTATTGCCTTTTTGTTGTATTCTATAGTATTAGACAACCTCTCCTTGAAATTCCTCCCTCCTATTTTGTGGCACTGCACTCTCCTGGTTTCTTCCTACATCACTGTCCACTGCTGTTTCCTTTGCCAAATTTTCTTCCTTCTGGCCACTAATTCTGAACATTCCTCAAGGCTTAGTCTTTGGCCATCTGTTCTTCTCTTTCTACATTCTTTCCCTTGGGGAACTAATCCTGTCTCACAGCTTCAGCTATCACTTATATACTGATGACTTTCAAATCTGTATCTCCAGGCCTGACCTCTTATCTCTAACTCTCTACAGGACATCCTCACTTGGATACACCACTGGCATCTCAAAGTTCTTTGCTATAATAATATTCTGCAAAAGAAATTGTCTTCCTGTTCCTAGTAAAAGGTTTTTTTTAATTGATATTAGACCAAACTATTGACTGAACATGATGGGGGGGAGGGGAAGGTTTACCTATACTCCATCTGATTCCTCCTTCATGTCCAAAACTGAAGTCATCATCTTTCCCAGAAAACCAACTGCCCCTTCCAACTTCCCTGTTGCTGTAATTGCATCACCATCATTTTCAATCACCCAAGTATCATCTTTGACTCTTCTTTGATTCAATTTTAGTGTCTCTGTCCCCACCTAAATCAGGGTCACAACTTGCTTTCTGGCTTTTGCCTCTTTATTATCACCTTCATCAGAACCATAGATACTGACAGCAAGCAGGCGATTTACCACAGAGCAGAGAGTAAAAAATCTCTATCTTCCATAAGAAGAAAACAAGAGCTTTATTTGCTAAATAATTCCCTAACACCAAGACAATTTCTTCCTAGTCCACCACAGAGTCTATTTAAGTAAGACTTGCAGGCTACTTGCAGCTTACCCTCAGTGGAATCTCCCTATTCACTTTAGACTGAATGATTGGAAAGAATAGATTTGTGTATTTGGTAAGATTTGTTCACTAAAATGGATCATTTCTACCATTGCAGGAAATAAATGTGGGAAAAGCAGAGAGTCATATTGCTAAATACTACTTTCCTTTCAATTCAATTCAAATATAAAAAAGCATTATTGATTACTATGCCAAACTCTGGAGATACGAATATTAAAGTCCCTGCCTTCAGGGAGACTTATGTGGGGAGAATGAGAAATGGGCAGGCTACTATATAACATGTTCACAGATAAGTAAATACAGTATGTACGTGTATACCCACACATAATAGAAAAATTGATTGGTGAGAGTTGGGAGGGGGAAGAGACAATAACTAGAGAATTAAGGAAAGGATTTCTGTAGGGATTGAATTATTAAGAGATTTTGAAGGTCCATTTCAAATCTAAGAAAAGTATACAACTGGTTCACCCCCACAGATGTTAACAGAGATTGTCAGTTTCTAAAAGGATCTCTAGACTATCTCAGTTCACTTCAATGAGCATTTATCAAACGGCCATATGCAATTAGGTTTGTTAAGCACTGGAGATAAAAAGGAATATCCAAGACACAGTTCCTGCCCTAGAGAAACTTAAAATAAAATAAGGAAGGAATAAACAATTCCACAGATAATTATCATACGAGTTAGACTATGAGAGACCTAAGGACAAAATGTTATTTATACCAAAAAGAGAGAGGAGTTGGGATAGAGAAGATGAAAACTGAGCTGTATTTTAATGGAAATAGTGCTGAAAGGTAGTGTGCATGGAGGCAGAATGGTGTGCATGGAGGTAGAAGGTGGAATAAAAGATCAGTTTGGCTAAAATGTAGAGGCAGAAAAAAAGGATAATGTGAAATAAGGTTGTAAAATAAGGTTGAATCCAGCATGTGGAAAGCTTTGAATGCAAGGCTAAATTTTCATTTTATTTATCAAACAATAGGGAACCATTGGAGATTTCTGCTCAAGAGAGTAATAGTATCTGGCTTTTGGATTAGGAAGATTACTTTGGCAGCAGCGTGAAAGATGGATGAAGATGAGAAAGATTAAAGGCTAAAAGATAAGGGTGGAATCTATTACAATAGCCCAGATGAGAAATAATGAGAGTTGTGGCTGTTGGAGTGGAAAGGTTGGGACAGATGGGATATACAGAATATGGAAAATGGCAAAGACAAATCTTGGCAACTGATCAAATATGGGAGATAAGGAAATGAGTGGTTTCAAAACTCCATGACTGGGAGTACGGTTATAGAATTGGCAGAAACAAGGATCTTAAAGAGAATGAACAAGTTTAGGGATGAAAATTAAGAGTAATATTTTAAATATCCATGTAGGGGTATCCATAGATAAGGTTGGAAATGTAGAATAGGAATTCAGTAGATGGGGTGGAGAAGAAACATAGATTTGGCAGTAATTTTCATCAAAGTAATCATTGAATTCATTGCATTGGATTAACTTAACAATAGTGAAAAGGGGCTTTGGACAGAGTATTAGGAAGCAAGACAAGAAAAAGTATTTAGTAAAGGAGACAGAGAAGAAATAATCTGAGAGGCAGAAGATATTGGATAGCAAAATCTCATAATCATAATTTGGTTCAAAGAACCAAACGCTTCAGGGATATTAGAGGGAATGAGAAAAGAATCAAAAATGCAATTGGATTTGGTCATAAGGAGGTTTTTGGTGACCATGAAGAAAGTTGTATAGTAGAGGATCTAGTGGCAGATGCCATATTACAAGGGGCTGAGAAGTGAGTAAGTTTAGCGGAATTGAGACAATGTTTATAGAACAATGATAGACCCAAGTTTGGCAGTAAAAATTAAGGAGAGTTATAGAATATTAACTTGAGGGGTAAAACAAGGTTAAGGGATTTTTTAAGTTTTAGAATAAGGGATACATATTAATGTTTCTAAACAGAGATGAAAAGTAGTCAAGAAGGAGATGATGACTATGAGAAAGAGAGAATGATTGAACAATGTCATGAAAACTCTGCCTCTAACCTAGGATTCAAGTCCCGTCCTGAAATTTTGGCCTTATAGCCTTCTATATGTTGATCATTCATCCTTATCTTGCCCAAAAACAGACCCTCCTGGCCATCTTCAGACTGCCATGCTTCTGGGTTTGACCCTGCTCCTTTGAAAAAAAACAGACCCCCAGATGTTGGGCTATATAGATGGTGAGCATTCATCTTACCTGCACCCAGACCCACCACACCATTTCCCAGATATTTCCAGATCATATCAAAACATGTATGCCCTCCTCCTCCTATCCCTTTGCAACTTTATTGTGAACAATTAACAAAACATTACATTCCTGGAGATGAAGTATTACTTCACTTCAATCACCATTCCTCTGACTTCCCCCATCCAATACACTCCTCCTTGATCAACACTTTTTGTCTATTAATAACTGGTTATCCATTTATCCATTCATTAATTCACTCATGGAGACACAGAAAAATGGAATTGATGCCACAGGAGCAGGGCATAGCCTTAGCAAAGAAGCAAACCTCCTCATCCTCTGAGCCTGAAGGGAAGGAGAGAGAAGTGTAGAAAAAAAGAGAGCTATCAATATGTAGATGTATTGAGATGTAGACAAGTGGAATTGAAAGAGCTCACGTTGTACAATTTCTATATTTCCAGTAAATCAGGGTAGACTTTGGAAAAAGTTAGAAAGGTAATTTGGTTAATATGTTAGAGATAGGATATTTCAAATTACTTCTTCAATTTTAAAAAATCCATTATTTTACTGGTGCTTTTGCTCTCTACATCAACACAATTGCAATTCAATTTGTTGGGCCAACGAAGATCATTACCTGGTGTCCAACTTCGGGTTTTGAATTAGATCGGTTGGTCCTTGGACTAAAGTTCTTTGCTAGGTCAGTGATCAAAGTCTTTCCAATTTTATTGAGCTCTGCCAGAGTCTACTCTCCATTAGAACATCTCTTGAGAACCCAGGGTTATGATAGAAGACTTTAGTAATAAAGAAATCAATAAATATGAGAAAACGATTGCCATGCTGCAGTGAGGGAACAGGGAGGTTAGATCATATGAATTTGTAGTGAGCCAACTTAGCATAGTTTTGTGCTTTCCTCTAGAAGCATTTGGAAACTTTCCACTCCATCCATAGAACCTGAGATTAAAAGGCTAATATTGACTCCATTTATTCTCTGCGGCAATTTTTACCTTGTAAAAGCTGTTACCCTATTCCAAATAACCTTCCCCTCCAAAAATATGAAAGCATACTCACCCCTCCACCCTTGCAATCTTTAGAAAATTGTATCCTACTTAAATATTCAGGTATCTGAGCTAGGTTTCAGAATAATGGTCACAAGGAGCAGATGGTAGGCAGGAGTGGGCATTGGTCATTGGTAGAGGCAGTGTAGATAAGTAGCAATGACTTTAGAATGTGCAGGATAATGAAAAAGGCTGCTCCCAGAAGACATATCTGACTATCATGGAGGAGATGCTGCTGTCAGTTCTGAAGGACCAAGAAATTTACACTTCATTGCATATTGGCAGTGTGATCTGAGTTGATTAATGGACTTTAATTGAATTAGCAGTGAGGGGATATTTACAGTTAGAGGCTTTTGGAATGTGGCACAGAAGTGCCTCCTGACTAAAGTATTACTATGGTGTAATTTTTGACTCAAGATCTCAGATCTTGTTAAAAAATAAGCTCAAAACCCTAAACATTTGAGAGGAGTCACATAAAATTTTTAAACTATGTCAAAGGTGGTAAAGTGAGGACATATGTAGAGATTGGGAAGGAAGAAGAATTTCATAACAGCTGTCAAGGGGTGAAAATAGCCACAGAGAACAAATGGAGCTAATGATGACACTCTTAATCTCAATTTTTCTGTATTCAGTAGAAAGTTACTTATAGAGGAAACCACAAAACTATGCTGACTGGGCCAAATACAAATTTGTATGTAGGGCAGCTGGTGGCACAATGCATAGAGTACTGGTCCTAGAGTCAGAAACACCTGAATTTAAATCTGGCCTCAGACACTTAGTAACTGTAACCTAAAGCAAGTCAATTGACTGCTTTCTGCCTCAGTTTCCTCATATGTAAAATAGGAATGATAATAATAGCACCTACTTCCAAGCATTGTTGGGAGAATAAATCAGTTGTAAAGCATTTCTATAAAGCATTTTCAAACCCCAAAGTGATACATAAATGCTAGGTAACTATTAATTTTGTGATCTAACACAAGGAGTCTCACTATTTGGAGGCAATCTCTTACTCATCTCTTATTCTCTACTGAAGTATTCGTCTGATTCCACATCATAACCCTGAATTCTTGAAGGTCTTTCTAGGGTCTGAAACTATCCAGTGGCAATGTGTAATCTGCCTCAGGTCTCAAAAAGCTGCCTCTGGAAAGCAAGCTCTGACAGAGTCTACTAAAGTGGAAAGGACTTTGAGTATCAGCCAGCCAATGGACTGTAGTCCAAGGAGAAACATCATTGCTTCGGCCTTCACCCTTGTTCAGTCTCTGAAATTATCAGAACTTTGGGCCCATGTCCTTCTAAAGCTTTACTCCTTTTGTTACTCCTTCTACTACAGCCCATCTTCTACTCTGCTCAGCCACCAATGAGATCTTTCTAAAGGACAGGTCTCACCATGTTACTCCTTTTTTAACAAAGTACAATGGCTCCCTGCTACCTCCAGGATCAAAAATAGAATCTTCCGTTTGGTTTTTAAAATCCTTTATGATCTGGTCTCTTCCTACTTTTCCAGTCTTCTTAAATTTTGGTCCCCTACAACACAACACTGGCCTTCTTGCAGTTCCTCAGACATGACACTCCATCTCTCAGCTCCATGAATTTCAATAAGCTATCCCCCACACCTGGAATGCTTTCCCTCCCTGTCTCCACCCCCTGGCTTCCCTGGCTTCTTTCAAGATTCAGTTCAAATCCTTCTTTAAGAAGTTTTCTTTAATGACTCTTAAAAGTGGTACAGCTTACAAAGCAGGCTTATTAATGACAGATGTAAAACAATATAAAGCAGTCCCTTTCTCCATGTCCACTCCATGTGACTTCAGAACTGGCCCACCTCACTCGTAGTTCCGCCTCTGTGAAAGTCTACTTGTAGACCTCAGTGGGGAAATCTCTTATATCACTTTGGCTCAGAGGATTACATACTACAAACCTTAATGGACCTAATAAATCATCTACTTCACCAACTCCTTTATTTTACAGATGAGAAAATTGAGTCTCAGAAAGCTCAAATGACTTGCTCAAATGATTAGTTGGGAGAGCTGGAATTTGAACCCAGGTTCTTTAACTTTAAATCTAGTGCTCTTTACCCTGTACCATGCTGCCCCCTATTAAGGCATTCTTGCTGTCATTTAGCTACTGTTGTTACAATTACAGCACTGGATCTCCCCCCAAAAAATCCTTCTGTCCATTTTCCCTTCAAGCTCTTATTAAATAGGCCATTTGTGCTCATAAGATAGAATTGTGTACTATTTTAGCTCAAGTTTCAATGGAGCCAAAGAGAGGGCCTTTCTAGGGTCTGAAAATCTCCAGTGGCCATGTATAATCTTCCTCAGGTCCCAAAAAGCTGCCTTGGGACAGAGAAAGAGGAAGGACATGCAATCCTACAGGTATATGTTCCTCCTACAAACTTGCCAGACTGGCAAATGCCTCCGTGCATCAAAGGATATAGTCATCATTCCACTGACATTCAATATTCCACTTATGTATTCTTTCTCCATCCCTATCTCATACCACTTTTCCTCAGACCCTCTATACGTCAGACAATGGATTATTTTTTCTCATTCTATTTTCTACTCCTAGAGCTTGGCTCATGCCTTACTCTATGTCTGTCACGAACCCATTTTCCCCAATCTTTATCTTTATAAGCCCTTCCTTGTCATCAAGGTAACTTCTCTCTCCCATATAACCCTCTCCCTTCTCCAGTCTCTGGTGAAAATGATCTCTCTCTCTTCTTTGAGGACTCCCAAGACTTTGCCTGGTTCTCCCATTTGCACTTAGCATATTCTCTTCTGTATCATAACTACTTCAGTACATATCTTTCCTTCAATTAGAATGCAAGTACATTGAGAGTTGGAACTGTTTGGTTAAGTCTATATTTCTAGGAAGCCTTGAAGTCATGCATTTTAAACAGCTTATTTTAATAATTTGAATGTACTGGATAAAAAAAACTCTCAATTTGAAGGTTTATAGGAGTTTTAAAAGAGGTCAATAAAAATCTAATGGACAATATTAGCTTAGTTGGCATGTTTTTAAGGACCATTTATGTTAAACATTTTGATAATTTTAAGGAGATTTAGCAATTATTATACAATTATTTTGCAATCATATCCTACTGTTCTAGCCTCATCTCCAGCTATTTTACAGTGTTAAATATCTTCTCCAACCAGGCTTATCTCCTCACTACCTATGATGGAAAAAAAAGTTCATCCTCCAGTTCGTGCTGTTGTTTGCTGTGTGCCTTTTTCTCTACTTACATTCTCTATTTCTAATATTCCAAATTCTAACTATCCTTTAGCACCTAGCTATTTCTCTCTTTCCTTGAGGCCTCCCTTGGGGATTCCAATGCAAGATGCAGTTTTTCTCTTCTGAATTACTATAGCACATTCATTTTACAAGGTAATTATAGAATCTTAGAAACTAGAGGTGAGAGGAACCTAGGGCATCATCAAGTCCAGACTTTTATTTTAGAGATGAAGAAGATGAGGCCCAAATGTTATGTCACTTAGCCACTTTACATTATCTCATTAGTGGTAGAGCCACCACTATTACCTACTCTTGCTATCTCTTAGTCTAGAGTCCTTCCATCACACCATACTCTCTCCCAACTGATATGGCAATTCAGTAGCAATATTGATTTGCACAGTTAATTAACTTTTAGCATATGTATAGTTTGTCCCCCCATTTCGGATGTAAAGTCATCAAAGAAAGGACTATATTTTGTCTTCCTTTGTATCTTTAAATAAGGCCCAACACACTTCTATGTATAGAGTGAACTTTAAATCATATGTATTTGTTTAATAGATGAATAGCACGTGTGTTTTATATTTGAGTGTTGGTAAAACAATGTTTTACCATTGACTTTGATTTCAAAATGAATTTTCAAGTCTTGAAAACAAACTGAGAGATTAAAAAATGATAAATGGCTACACCACTTGTTTTTTAAGCCAAGGTGGGTAGCAATAATCTAGCTGAATGCCGAAAGAGTATTATTTTGTCATTTTCAATAAGTGATCAAAAGAGGGAAGGAAAATACAACAGAAATTCACAGTGATTCTTCATTAATTTTAAATTTCTTCTTCAAGATCCTGTGATTTCATCAGTTGTAGTGCTCTCTCCATATCTGCATGTCATAACCACTCTGAAAGTTAGATGTTCTTCAAAGATGGCTATAACTTCTATTGATGAATCAGCCAGTCTTGCGACAGGTCTCTCCAAATTTAGGTAGACTGGTCTTTGGAAGATAGACTGACAGTCTGTCACCAGCCCCATAATAAACTTCATAGAGGCTAAAATTAATATTAAGGAACTCAGAATAATTAAAAAGTGCCTAAAATATATTCCAACTTGTAAAATTGCAAAAAAAAGAGAATATTCTAAGTCAAATACTCAATTATTCAGTAAGAGAATACTAGTAAACAGAAACATCAATAGTCAGTTATAAAGATGAAAAATCTGAAGGAAATAATTAGCAATATGTATAATTCATATAAATTTGTCAATGGAAGTTCATCTACAATAAATTTATAATAAATAATACTAATTATTATAATAGAAACAAGCATTTCTATAATGCTCAAGGTTTATGAAACATTTTACAAACATCTCTTTTGAGCCTTACAACAATCTTGGGATATAGGTACTATGATTTTCTCAGTTTTACAGATGAGTAAACAGAGGCAGCGAGGTTAAGTAACTTGACCAGGGCAACACAGATAGTAAGTGTCTGAATCCACATTTGAACTTAGGTCTGCCTGATCCCAAATCCAGCTCTCTATCCACTGTTCCACCTAGCTGATAATTGGGCCAAATAGCTGCCAGTAAAACTCACTTATGTGACAAATAAAATTTTCATGTCTTGAGAATTGATTTGCCTGGGAGCATCACAGATTTAAGTGGTAATTTACCACTACATCTTTGTTTCTTTCCTTAGCAAGTCATCGAGATAGACTGGACTTGAAGTTAAAGGGCTTAGGATCAAATCCCACCTCTGACACTTAACTACTTTTGTGACTTTACACAAGTCATTTGACCTTGCTGGCACTCAGTTTTCTCATCTACGAAACGAGGGGATTAGGATAAATAATCTCTAATTTCTCTTGCAGCTCTAGATCTAGGAGGTTTTAGCTGCTACTGATATTTGGATGGGTTCATCCTCTGATGCAGACAGTAATACTTCCATTCTTCTCATCCTGAAGGATTACTCTTGGTATATTCATAAATTTTCCAAAGAAGATCTGTATCTGTTAGAGACCTTCCTCTGACTCTCAATATTTTGGGGACACCCATTCATCACTCACATTCATCTGCCGCCTCTCATTCTACATGAATATCCCACATCCTTATCTGGGGGGACACCTCATGAATTAGTTGGTATAGGGTGTTTCCTAAAGTCTGGACACATGGGCAAAAATGCGTGTTTTCAAGAAATAAAATGAATGAAATTTTCAACAACATTTTATTTAATTGGAATATTAACAAATAACATCTTCAATATGATTTCCATCATTTGCGATGCAAAGGTTGATGCACTTTGCCAGATTCACTTGAACTCAATGCAATAACTCCACATTGCCATCAATTTTAGCACATTCACTCTTTATGCATTCAATCAAGTGTTAGTGTGTTGCATCTGTGATTTTCATTGAGTAAACCTTTTCCTTTAGCATACTCCAGAAAAAGAAGTTGCTGAATGACACAGAGTCTTTGGTGAAACGGTTAATGAGATGTTAATGAGATTTCCTATGTGTCCAGACTTTAGGGACACCCTGTAGTATGATACAATTAATGTCATAACTCTTTGGGAGCTTCCAGAAAGAGTTGCCATGCCATAGAACAGAATGATGAAAATCTCTGTCTACCTGTGTCTGTGCCTAGAATATTTTATTCAGTTTTGGATACCTTAATAGCATGACAAATTAAACAAACTGGAAGGAATCCAATGAGAGTAAGGGGCGGGGGGGAAGCAGAATGATTAAGGAAATGGAAGACTTGATTCATGAGGAAAAATTAAAAGAACTAAATAGACACAACTTGGCCAGAAAATAACTATATGAAAACAAGGGAAGGTTCTAGATATACCTGAAAGGAAGCTGAGGAATTAGTATAGGAAGGTAGTGGGGAAAGGGTGAATGGAATCATGAGAAGCCTGCCAACTTTGCACATAGTGACTGCAATCCTACAACATATGCTGTTTAGAGTTCCTGGCTCTGGAAGGTGACGACACCAGTCCTGCACTGAAGCTGTGCTCAGCCATTGTAGGAGGGCAGAGCTCCAACCAACTAGTTCTTCCTCCATACTGTGGCAGCAAACTCCCATGTACTGATCTCCTTATCCCCTTAATTTGAAGTCATTAGCTGCTAAATTGATAAGCCCATTCCCCTTCTTGCTCTGTCCCCCCAAACTCTCATCCCTGGCCAGCTCAATCCTGAGTCCTCATAGTTCAAAGCCTTTTTTTCTGTAATAACATTCCATTGTGTTCTCTGGAAATCCAGCTATACTCTTAAATTCTAGATCATCCTATATATATTTACCTAACATACTTCCCATATTCTGACACTAACTCGAGGTTGGATCCCTGGAAGGAAAGAAATTAGCATGAATTAAGCACCTACTGTGTGCAAAGCACGTTACTAAGTGATTTACAAATAGCATCTTACTTGATCCTCATAACGCTCACAGGTAGGTGTTATCCTCATTTTATACTTGAGTAAATTGAGACAAAAAGAAGTTAAGTGATTCATACAGGATTACATAGCGGGAAGTGTCTGAGGCCAAATTTAAACTCTTTTTGGCTACAAGCTTAGTGCTTTAACCACTGCAACACCCAGCTGCCCCTAGACACTTTCTACAGCTCTACCTGAATGTTCCATTAGCACTTCAAACTCAACAAGTCCAAAATTGAATTCATCATCTTCCCTCCAAAAGAACTTATTTTATAAATTTCTCTAGGTGTCACTTAGGTTTAAAACCTCAGAGAATTTTTGACTCTTTCATCCTGCATATTCAAACAATTGCCAAATTTTTTCAATTCTCTTTTCATACATCTTTTGCAGCCATCTCTGCTCTCTAGTCCCATGGGCAGTATGCTAATTTAGGCCTTCATAACCTCATTCAATCAGTCTTGGGCTATTTCAATAGCTTTCTAATTGATCTCCCAGCTACCAGTCTCTCCATTCTCTAATCCATCTTCCACACAGCTGCCAAATTAATGTTTCTAAGACATTAGTGCTCTTGCACATGTCACACTTCTGATCAAAAATCTTCAGTAGCTCCCTATTGCTTCTAAGACAAAATGCATAATCCTTTTATTTTTGAGTCATTTCAATCATGTCTGACTCTCTGTGGCCCCATTCGGGGTTTTCTTAGCAAAGATACTGAAGTGTTGTTGCCATTTCTTTATCCAGTTTATTTTACAGATGAGGAACTGAGGCAAACAGTGTGACTTGCCCAGAGTGACACTGCTAGTAAGTCTCTGAGGCTGGATTTGAATGCAGGTTATCCTCACTCCAGGGTTGGCATTCTATCCACCACACCACCCAGCTGCTCCATCATAATGCTTAGCCTAGAATTTAAAACCCTCCACAATCTGGCTCCCAACTGTTTTATTTTTCTTAAACTGATTTCATATATCCCTCTTTCATGCTAAAACTTTGTGTTTTCATCAAATTGGACTACAAATCCTTTATCAAACTTGAAATTTCATTCTCCTGTTACTTTTCTCAGGCTATCACCCATGCTTGGAATAACTTCTCAGGTCTCAACACCCACAAACAAGTACCATTTGCTTCCTTCAAGGCTCAGATCAGGCCTTATCCCCTAATTGAATCCTTTCTTTTGGCACTGTGTTCTTAATTCTGTCCTTATATTGGCTCGTATTTGCTACTCTTACATTCAGGTAGAATGTAAGCCATCAGAGGTGAGGTCTTCCATTGTTGTCTTCATATCCCTAGTGCCTAGGTCAGGAGTTCTTAAGCTTCTTGTATATCATAGACTCCTCTGACAATCTGGTAAAATTTTTCAAAATGTTTGTAAACACATAAAACATATTAATTATAAGATAAATCAATGATATTAAAACAGTTATTTTTAAAGTTCATAAATCCCAAGTTAAGAACCATTGTCATAGTCATTAGTTGAATTAAATGATTTGTCCAAAGACACACAACTAGTATACATTAGGAGGCATGATATAACCCAAGATCTCTTCTAACTCAAAGTACAGTATTCTTTATCCTATATAACACTGGAAGAAACAGAAGAAATTACTCTGGGGAAAAATGAAAGAAAAATACCCTGAGGAGGCACAGAGAAAATCCAAATCAGTGTTAAGGGATTGAAGAATAGAAGACTACATCATAGAGGAGGAAGGCTAAAAGATCCAATGAGTTAACATATGCGAAGTGCTCTGTAAACCTTAAAGAAACAAGAGCTATCTATTGTTATTGTCAGGCAGCTAGGTGGCCCAGTGGATACAGTACCAGGCCTAGAATCAAGACTCATCTTCCTGAGTTCAGATTTGGCCTCAGACACTAGCTGTGTGATGGTAGGCAAGTCACTTAGCCCTGTTTGCTTCAGGTTGATCACCAGTAAAACGAGCTGGAGAAAGAAATGGCAAACTACCACTGTATCTTTGGCAAGAAAACCCCAAATGGGGTCACAAAGGGTTGGACGTGATTGAAAAGCAACTGAACAACAACTATTATTACTATTAGAGGAGAAGGAGAAGAAGACGAAGAAGATTTCTAAACAGTTGGAGTTACATAATAATAAATATGAGATATTTCAGTAGAAGGTAAATCCAGATGACCAGAGGTATCAAACATGCAACTCACTGATCCACTGGTCACATGTGGCCTACAATACTCCTGAGGGCAACCCAAACCACATTCGAATGCAGTTCTATCCTATTTTAATGTCTTTATATATTAATTTAAATACACACACACGTATACAAACACACAGCGGTTTTCTAAGCCTATGTTCCATAAAACTTTAATGTTCACAAAATACTGTCTCAATAATAGTACTGTGCGGTAAATAATATAAGAATTGCTACCCCCACTTTAAAGATATTGAAACCAAGGCTTAGAGAGTTTGTGACCTCCTCATGGTCATTCATCTAGTAAGTAGTACAGTTGTGATCAAACCCAGATCTTCTGAACCTTAATGTATTGCTACTCCTACGACCCTAGGCTGAAATTCTAAGAATAATCATCATGGCATCCAACCAAAATGAAGTATGTTTCTTTTGGCCTTGATCCTGACCAATAAAAAGGAACTTGCAAGAAAAACTGGAACCTTGAGGTGAAGTGAATATGTCATCTTAGAATCTCTGTCAGATAAAAAGGGAAATACTAAGCACAGTCAGACCTATACCTTGGTTTTTACGAAACAAGGTTTCAAAGAACCCAGAGACAAAATGAGTCTGTCTCGTTGTCTGAAGCTCTTAAAGGGAAATGGTCTCAAGAGGAATAGGAGCTTCCCTAAAATGGAATACTGACAATATCATTTTAAAATATTCTGGGAAGAGAAAAATGTGGTGTCTAGAAATACATGGGGGTTTTATGAGGAGTTGATACTTAGAGAGAACAGGTACAAGAAATGTAAGTAATAACAGGTTACCAGTTAATTTTTTTAAAGTAAGGATCAGTGGGGATAGTGTAAGGAAGAAAAGTAAACTCCAAAGTGAGTTGATGACTATGATAACTATTAATAAAAAATATTTTTTTATTTCATTTATGTTTCATGCAAGAAGAGAAACAAATAAAAGAGAGCAGTTTGTTCAGGTAGATGGAAAAATGATAAAGGATGACAAATGGAAGGACATCTTCAAATTATATTTTGCTTCTCTTATCTCTGACAAGGAGAATGATATTTGAGTAATCATAGAAAACAACAGAGATATAACATGATTTGAGATGGACAAACATCATCCCAATTTTCACAAAGAAAAAGAAAGATTCCTTGTCATCCTTCCAGGCTTGTAGGCCTGAGAACTATCCTTGAATCTTCCCTCTCTTTCGCCATGCATATCCAATCAATTTCTAAGTCTCTACAAATAGTGCATGTCAGAATCAACACCACAAAATATCTTAACAGGATAGAAAAATGTATTGAACTTAATAAAATGAATTTTAGAAAAAACTGTAAAGTCTAAAACAGGTTCGAACAAATAACTGCATAAATACAAAATCAGGGAATCAGAGCTAGAAAGTAGTTCACATGAAAAAGACCTACTAATTCTAGTAGGTTAAAAAATCAATGTTCCAGATATACTATGTGCAGCCAAAAAAAAGACAATGTGATTATAGATTGCATTGACAAAAGCATAACAACCAGAATAAGGGCAGGAATAATTCCTATGTTAGTAATAATTCCTAGTAAGAATTTGTTTGAAGTACAGTTTTCAGCCAGACATTTTAGGGCCAAAATTAACAATGGCAATCTAGACTGTACCCAGAGAAGGATAGGCATATATACATACATACATATGTGAACACATGCATGTATGCTACATGTATTATGAGAGACTTGGAGTCCAGAAGTCCCGAATTCAAATCTAACCTCAGACACTTAATAGATTGTGCCCCTAGGCGAGTCACTTAATCGGTGTCTGCTTCGGTTTCCTCATCTTTAAATGTGGATAATAGTTCCCATCCCCACATTCTCCAGGGGTCTGGTGAGTATCAAATGAAATAACATTTGTAAAGCACTTTGTAACCTTAACTGGCTATACAAAAGGTAACTATTTATTATTATTATTATTATTATTATTATTATTATTATTATTATTATCACCCAATACTCTAGAATTCTATGGAATGAGATCATGATGATATTCCTGGGGCTAACATCTGCCACCATTAGCAAGTAACTCATTTTTATAGTTCAAGTTAATTTTCCTTACACTCCTAATCCTTAAACTATAATTTCCACACTATTTGGTTGTTGTAGAAGTTCCTGAAGGAACAACAAAATAATAATACTTTGATAACTTATAATTCTTCCACTTGAGCTCTGTCCACCAATGGAAATCACTACCCCTATATGATTTAGTGCAAAGTCCTTGATAGTTGCTACGGCTAAAAGAAAATTCATCACCCTTCTCCCAACCCAGGGATCAACCTTTCCTGGGTTAGCAAGGTTGGCCCTTGAGTGACAGATTTACACCATTGAAAAATGGGTCCATGCTCTAGGTCTTTCCAACTTGACAGAATGCACCCATACTTATTCTTAGGTGGGAAAGCCTTTGAGACCCTAGGATCACCTCACTTCCCTGTGTACACATTAGGGTAGGACTTTAGTGGAGAAAATAATGAAGTTTTCCATATTTATAATTTTAAAAATTATTTACGAAGTACTTTCTGAGACGTTATTGTCATTGACTCTCCCAACAATTCATTGATATAGACAATTAAGGTATTAGAATTTCTATCTTCACATTTGAGAAAACAGGCTTAGTTGAGTTGAATGACTTGGGAAGGAAGTGACAAATAGATGACCAAAAAGGGAAATAAAACTTGGGTCTCCTGATTCCAGATCTGGCAAAGTTCCGCACTACTTCCATTTTGAATTGCTTTTATACATACATTTCACGTAAGGCCAAATGTTTTATTGTTTGTTTGCTTTTCTATCACAACTGCCTCTCGGATATTTTCCTCATGCGTATCAATGGCTTAAGGAAAAGCAGGCTTATAATTCTCAGAAGAGAGATTTACAGAAATAGAAAATTTTATTTTTATCCCCAA
Organism: Phalanger gymnotis; assembly: GCA_028646595.1. NCBI lineage: Eukaryota > Metazoa > Chordata > Mammalia > Diprotodontia > Phalangeridae > Phalanger > Phalanger gymnotis. The sequence goes on from CM053622.1 coordinate 333,984,814, forward strand.
GAATGCTATATATGGTTATTCCCTAAGTAGGTAACGCTGAACATGAATAAACTAATGTAGCAAGGTGATCATCATTTACACTCAGAATATGCATTTTATTTGAGTTTTAAATGATATGCAGGTTAGCAGATAGGCAAAGATTATGCTGAGTCACATCAGACTGATTCAATGACACAACTGCTATTGGAGGCTGACTTTTTTAAGTTACATTTTGTGTTTAACATGTTCCAATTTTATTATTCATTCTCTTCAGTTGAGCACATAGTAAATCTTCATCTCTACCTAAAATTATAGTAAAATGATATTTTGTCATGACATTGAGATTAATTATTTGAACAAGTATATTATTTGGTGTGACCTACTCATGATTTGTTTTCCTTTAGATATATAGACACATCCTCAGTTGAGAAGCTGCAAAAGGAAACAAATGTGGCAATAATTCTTAATCATTAACAAACCTGGAATGATTTCAGACCACTTGTGTAGAAGGGAAAGGCACTCTGTTAAACTAATTCCCCAAACTACTTTCAGTTTAAGGCAGTCTCCACAGTCTGTAGTGAGGCTTCCCAAAACAATTCATCTAATGCTTGACATACAGCCAAACCTAACCCCAGTTAGCCCAGGCGCTATCTATGGAGAAAAATTATTGCTTTCTTTCAGGACCTATCCTTTTGACACATAATTTTCTTTTTTAAAATTGTATTTTATTGATGTCTTTTCTCTTTGCATCGCCTTAATTTCAAATTTCATCATTTAGCTTCCTATTCCCAGAGAGCCAATCTTTGATGCAAAGAATTTTTAAAAAGAGAAAAAAAGCAGTTCAGTAAAACTAACCACCACTCACCGTGTTTAGCACACATACTGTAACCATAGCTGAATACATATTTCCAAACTGTATTGACTGTAATCATAACCTGATTTGTCAATATAATAAAATTATAAATATCTATAAGCCAAATAACCAGATTTCCCCCTGAATATTTTCATTATAAAGAAGCAAGTGACTGTAAGCAAACCAAAAGAATTTTTTTTAGAAAAGCCCTTTCCAGAGTGTGTCATAAGGTCAGAACTGATTCAGTCCAATCTCTTACAATTTCTAGTCTATATAAAAAATGTTATTCATAATGATAACCCACAGACACTAAAATATTTTATGATCCTCTTGAATCATCAGAATATATTAGCTTCAATAATGTTTTAATGGTAAATATTTTATAGTATTCTAATTCCTAGAAAATGGGAAATCCAATTAGCATGTCAGAGTCAGTATAGGAAAAAGAGGAGGTAGAAGAAGAAGGAGTAGGAGGAGGAGGAGGAGAATGAGAAGAACAAGAAAAAGGAGAAGGAGGAGGAAGAGAAGAAACAACATTTATATAAAACTTCCATATTTCCGAAGTGTTTTGCATATTATTATCTCATTTGATTCTTATAATCACAAGTAGGTGCCTTTATTATCCTTATTTTACACATGATGGAACTGAGTCAGAAATGGACTAAATGACCTGTCTAGGGTCAGACAATAAGTGATCCCCAGATATTTCTGACCCCAAGTGCAGCAAATCAGTATAGCCAAGCTTTAGTCCCATCTCAACAAACTGCACTATCTAGTGCAAAGCATTTCATGTCTCTGGGCAAGGCCCCTTCCATTTTGGTTAAAGAAAGTGGCCTGGATGATCTGTGAAAGTGCTTCCACCACTAAAATTTTATGATTTTTTGCATGTTGTATATAACTATCAATTAAAACAAAATATTAAGGTAATTAGAATACATAACCCCCAATAATTCTGGCCCAGTAAAAGTACAGTTTGATAAATGTGATATGTGATGACTGGCAACTACATGTACAGAAAACATCCACGGTGATTGTAGAAAGCATGTTCAATTCAGTTATATTTAATAATATTTATCACTTAATATACATACAAGAATTCTTATCTACGAACCACAAAAGTGGTCCACTCCAGGAAAATAGTAATTTATATTTAAATAATTAAGTGATTCGCTTCTTTTATTGGGAACCAGTATAATGTTTATTCAAAGTTATCCATTAATTTAAATGACTTAGCAAAAGAAAAGAATTTGCTGTTGCTGCATTCAGGGATTTGTAATGAACAAAAGCACTAAGCCTAGTTTGAGGAAACTAATGTTCTTTATTTTAAATTTTGCCATTCAGATAAGCAAAATTCATATGTATAAGTCTCTTTCTCTAGACTTAAGTTTGGACAAGGGGTTATAAACCACATTTTCTTCCTTTTGATAGAAGGCATGTAGGTAGGTATATATACACACACATTTTACACACACACGTTAATTTACTACTACTATGTCCTTGAACAAACCACTTCAAATGTCTTGTCCGCATCTTCATTTGTATATATGTACACAGCAGCCTGGGATCCTGTGATTTCATTGTACCTCGGGGGATTCATATTAGAGGGTTAGCATTCCGGAAAGATATTACAGGATCATCTGCACACAGGGGAGTTGATACTATTACTAAGACAGCAATAGAAAAAGAACAGAAGGGAGCACAAAACAAAGCCTTTGGGAATGAGTATACAATAAATATGATAATACTAAAAGGTGATTAAAATCAGATTGATTGCAATGACCAATCTGTCCCAGAAAAGAAGTGATGAAATGTTTCCCTACTCAAAATAAAGAGGTGGGAGGTCTATATGTGCAGAATGTTACATGTGCTATCAGAGGCGACGATTTTATCAGTCAAATTTACTTAACTATTCCAATGGTAGGAGGAAGGCTTGTGAATAAGAGGAAATGACCATTAAAAAAAAGGAAGGGAATCAATATAATTTGAGGTGGAAAAACTTGAAAACAGTAATGAAACTATGAAAATGATTCAACTAAGTTTTTTAACAGAAATAAAATGTAGGTACATGCTCAATATCCCACTTTTTGCTTCAAAAATCTTGTTACTATGAGACTTTCTTAATGATCTTTACAAACAGACCAAGTCTCCCTAGTTCCTGACAACTTTATTCAGCATCACAAATTTCCCTTTGCATCAGCAGCACAAAACAGAGGTTAGAGGTTACTGAAAAAGGTGTTTGCCTTCAAATAAAGTTGCCTATGGCTGTAAGCACTGATAAGATGCTCTAAAATAGACCCCGAAACGACTGTCACAAACCTTTCCTATCACTCTTGACTGTAGGAAGTCACAAGCAAAGAAGACTAGCTCAAATAATCCAGTGCATTATTGTTAGCAATTTGACATTAAATGAGTATAAAGTGTACACAGCTAGTTTGTTTTCTAAAATAGTTAAATTTCACCTTTGAAGTAAGGTCACATTCAATTCTAATAGTAAAATAATTATGCTTTTCCTCTGGTGAAATCAAACACTATGCTGTCCAAATGAAATGTGATAACCCATTAGTTCACTGGGAAGTGTTCCTTAGGAGGCTCATTTTTTACATTTTCATTAGAAAATACTAAATTTCATTGGCCTCTAATGCTTATATGTGGCAAATTTGACTTAAATTAGACATTTGCTTATGAAAAATGAAAAATCAGCTACCTGGAATTTTTTATCAAATGTCAACAACAAATGTACTATTCGTATGTAATATGTACATATATACATGCATATTCACATATATTTAGATATTTTATGGATAAAATATAGGTATCTAAACATTCAAAGTACCACATAAAACGTAAATGAGACAACCAACAGAAGTGCTAGATGTAAAACCGCAAGGGGAAAACCACGGAAAGAATATTCTTTATGAATAATCCATATCTATATGAATATATTATCTCAAAATCTACCACAGTTTTCTTTATATCAATGCATGTTGTTATAACTGATATCCAGACTCTTGCCTTTACATTCTACAGGGAGCATGTAGAGGGGGTTTGCTCACTTATTCATCTTTGAGAAGTATCTCATGAATATATCATGGAAAGGACATAGAGTAAGGGTTGCTTCATTCACTGGGCAAACAGAGGTGTTAATCCTATAATTTAAGTGTAAATGGTACTTGGTTAGTAGATGTTACATATTTGGTGATAATCTTACTACTTTTTTTCCCCACCTCTCAGGCTAATGCCAACATTAGCCAAATTTAATTTTAGCCATAATATAAAAACATGTGTCTATAATGTTCATTATTATCAAGTATTGTTTTCAATTGAAACCATGGAACATAAAAATGAGATTAAACAAAACAATTAAAACCCTTGACTCAAAGGTTAGAGAGGTTAGAAAAATGCATAATGCAAAAAGCAAATGATAGAGATCATTATACCAAGGTGATATCGTGGATAGTGGATAGAAACTAGAGTCAAGAAGACTTGAGTTCAAATGTAGCCCTATATAATTAATTGCTCTGTTGCCCTGGTTGTGTTATTTAACCTATCTGCCTCAGTTTCCTCATTTATAAAATGGGGCTAATAATAGCCCCTACCTCCCTAGGTTGTGAGAATCAAATAAGATAATATTTATAAGGCCCTTTGCAAACCTTAAAATGCTATATAAATGCAAGCTATTATTTTTGTCAACACGAGATATCTTTTTACTGAGGCAGATTGCAACCATTTTAAAACCTAGTCTTAAAGAAGTGCCTGAGACTCAGAGAGATTAAGTCACCCAGCCATAGTTACATAGCTAATATGTATTAGAGGCAATATCTGTTCTCAGGTCTTCCTGACTCTAACTTTGACACTATCAGTTATGACATGCTGTGTCTTTTGATCTAGGCAATATATGTAAAATAAAACTGGATGTCATTATTTTAATTTTGACATGGTACAAATAAAACTCTTCATCATTTCTTCAGAGTCCTACTTTGTAACCAATCTTGAAATAAACACTGTGACCTCTACAGGCTTATGTTTAGCCATATAATTTGATAAGATCTTCTTCCTTCTTTTTCAAAACAAATTGGAGCAAGAGAAACACCTAACAAAGACTTCACATTCATTTAATAATTTTTAAACATTAAAAGAAGTAATATTGCAAACACAACTAGCCTAGTCTTACATTCTAAGTAACCGAAATATTCTTGTGTGTGTAAACTAAATATATGTATTGTGAATATATACACAGCATATATATACATGTGCAAAATTGGCATACATAGTGTACTTTATATATGCATATTAATATACATATATACATACATGTTTCAAGGTATAGTTTTAGGAAGCAAACCTTGAGCAGAATGCTTTATGAGTCAGATACTAGCAATTATACAGTGGATTGATAAGCTTTTATAGTGGTAAAGATAGGAGATGGGACTTGTGATTTCACTGGTATATGAAACTCCTCTTTGAGACAAATGCCTCTAACAATTAGGGTCATCTTCTCTGCAATTCGTAGGCTTAGACAGCTGCCTAGATACACCAAGGAGTTCCTCAGGGTCACACAGCCAATATGTGTGAGAGGCAGGAATTGAACCCATGTCCCTCCATT
>CM053622.1:333995248-334033668 GCA_028646595.1 Phalanger gymnotis
TAAGATAGATAGCTGACTTAAAAGTCGAGACTACCTGGGTTCAAATCCCACAGCTCATATGTACTGGCTATATGATTTTGCTTTGTGAACATCTCTTAACCTTTCAGTATCCTAAGCAAATAGCTCTAACTACAAACTGCAGAACACTTAGAGAGCTGTGTCAGGAGAAGGAACTCCCTCACTTAGCATCCTCTAAAACAATGAAATCATAGGTATGTTAAGAGGAAGGAAAGTTTGTTATAAATAAATGCAGCATTAGGTTATTTGAGAATTCAATCAACTCTAAGAAAAAAAGATATTATTACTGGAATGTAAACTGAATTTTCCCCTAAAAAGGCAATTTGAAAAAGCAATTTTTAAAATTTAAGAATATTTTCTTTTATGTACTAGTTATCCTTTCAAAATTGCCTTAGAATTTATCATCAATCGACAAGTGTTTATTAAAGCCTACCCCATGCAGGGCACTGTGTTAGATGCTGAAAATATCAGGAAAATAAATAAAATAGTCCCTGCCCTTAAGAGCATATAATCTATTAGGAGAGAACACAGATGTGTGTGTATATATATGTACATACATATGTACATATGTTTATATGTATACATGTTTATATGTATATATGCACACCCTATAAATATAAGCTGATTTTAGGAAGGAAATCAAGAAAATACTCCTTTAAGAGATAGTATTTCTAATAACAATAGGAACAACTATCCTGCTTTTTTTTGTATATGGAGAGCATTATCGGGGGCAGATAGGTGGCTCAGTAGACAGAGTGCTGTGCCTGGATTCAGGAAGACCAGATTTCCAATCCAGCCTCAGACAGTTACTAGCTGTGTGTCCCTGGTCAAGTCACTTAACCTCTGCCTTGATCCACTGGAGAAGAAAATGGCCAACCACTCCAGTATCTTTGCCAAGAAAATCCCATGGACAATATGGTCCAGGGGGTCATAAAGAATAGGACAGGGCTCAACAACAACACAGATTATACCTTATGCAGTGTAACCGTAAGATTAATCAATTAAACATTCTCTGCATTTTCCTCCATGCTGATTCTCTCCTCCATGTTTGCCCTACTATATACCAGGAAGTTCCAATATACCTAAAATCTAGCTTAGTCAGTTGCCTTTAGGGTTAGCAATGCAAATCATTAGCTTAGCAGCCTTTATCTAATCCAGGTGTGAAAGGCTAGCAAACTTTAATACAATAATCATAGTGTTCTTGTGGTTGTTAAGGGGCATTACACTCCAAAATAGCTACTGTTTGACGGTTCCTAAAGTATCCCATCCCAACTGCAGAGTCCAAGACCTCTGTACACCAGAACTACCACTGATGTGTGTCCAACCATCTGAAGGGCAAGGGAGCTACAGAGATGTTCACATGACTTTGAGGAGTAAACTTCCTGGATTGAGATCCTTTGAGCAGTTATATTTTTTCTTGGTCTCTCTTCATTCCAAGTTTCCTTGTAGTGAGCAGAATTAATCCCTTACCTCTTCTCTAGTTAAAGTATCAAAAACCACAAATTAGAGATCAAGAAACATGGAAGGGAAAAGGACCCCAGAAGAAGGTATAAAAGAACAGAGAAGCCAAAGAGAGATTATAACACCTTAACCCATGGATGACATGTGATGATGCTGGCCTGGAAGACACACCCTATGGAGAATCTAAATAAAACAAAAATCTCATATCTGTCCCTTACCAGAAACAGATATTTGTGGAATAGGAGTATTAATGGAATCCATCTGCTTTGAGTCTAAGGAGATCACAGTGTCTCTAAACAAATCTGGAAGACAGGAACAATAATCAACCCATTAACCGAGGCTGAAATTGATGCACTTCTTCATCACTGTCCAGGTGTTATCAATCATACCCTTGCCACCTCTAAATCCTTAGTTCAAGTCAGTAGCCAAGTTCTGTTCATTCTCCCTTGGCAAAATCTTTCATCTAAGACCCTTTCTCTCTCTTCACTTCAATAACTCCAGTTCAAGACTATTTTTCTTATTAATTATGTGCCTCCTAATGCTCCTATAGCCTTCTAGTTTGTCTTCCTGCTTTGAGTCTATCCTCCTGCAATCCAACAGTACCCTACTTCCTAAGTTATCCTCCTATTATAGCACTTGCCTATAGAAAAAAAACATAAACTACTGATTTTGACATCCAAGGCCCTCCACCTTCTAGCCTGCCAAACTATTTTCCATTCTTTTCTCACATCACTCCCTTACCTTTGTTCTATCCAAATGGAACAAATCCCCAACTCCCGACCTTGTCCTGTCCTCTCCCACTTCTGTGTCTGCTCTCACTGTCATCCATCTCTGGATGGGTTTTCCCTTTACTTCACTCTAACCTCCATCTCTTGAAGTCTCTCATTTTCCTCAAGATCTACATGCTAAAAAATATAATAATAATAACACCTAGCATTTATATAGTATCTACTATATGTCAGGAATTGTGATAAACACTTTACAAATATCTCATTTCATTCTCACAACTGTATTGTAAACTCATTCAACACCAGGTTAGATACTCAACAAAGAGTTATTTTAATTTGTTGAAATTCATGTCGTGTCTTTGTTTTGTTTTTTTCTGTGGAACTCTAAAAAGGGAATAGATTGTATAATTCTCAAGGGTGTGGTTCATATTCAGTTCATTGAATAAAAATCTTTGAAAACCCCTAATTTTTTGTAGAGCAATGCTCTAGCCACCAGGATTATAAAGAGAAGTACAACTCTGAGCTTGAACTCAAGGATCTATTCCATATAATGGAGGGAAAGGCCCAGGCAAACATAGCTATACTACAGGGCAGAGTGAAGAAAGTCCAAAAGAGAGTTCAATGTACACAGCTCAGTGAGAAATTTGTGGAAGGAGAGATTAGGAGTGACAAGAAGGAGAAAGCAGCCATGTGGTACCTGGGCCTGGAATCAGGAAGACATGAGTTCAAATTTGACCTCAGATATTTACTAGCTGTGTGCCCTTGGGCAAGTCACTTAACTTGTTTGTCCCAGCTTCCTCAGCTGTAAAACAGGAATAATAGCACCTACATGGCTTATTTGTGATTGTTTTGTGTTTTTTCCTCTTTCTAAAAAAAAATCACTATCAAAGTTTAAATATTAAAAGTTTCTTCACAATATTTTCATCAATTGTTGATATTACTGTTCCACATCGTTTTTGTAACCTTTCTAATGTTTCTTAAATGTTGTGAGAACTTTCTCTTAATGGTTGATTAGCCATAAATAAAGTCCCTTATCTTTATTCACTTGTACTTTTCTTTACACTTACTTCTAGATATCACAATATACAGAATTCACAAACCACCCAGATTATACATAATCTGTCATTAAAATCCTAGGGAAAAAATCTATTAATTCCAGTTCTTAATATCTTTCCATCTTCAATCTAAACAGCTATTTTCAGAATCCATCCATTAAAGTTCTGTCTTAATTTCCCAATGTGTCATGGAGATGAAACTGAATTCTTGAACGAGTCCACCACACAGTAAATATTAACTAAGCATTTACTATATATCGGGAATTTGGGGCACAAAAGGCAAAACAAGTCAGTACCAGTCTTCAACAAACTCACATTCTAATGAAGACAGCGCACAAACTGGTGGTCAAGGAAGGGCATATTGGTTAAGAAAATTATGTGGAGAGTGAATGGGGCCACTGGAAGTAAATTAACACCTACTCTAAGAATGGTAGGGGAGTTGAGGTGATCATGGTCCATCACGATAATTAGGGAGACTCAGGAAAGGCCTCTTGAAGGAATTGGTACTTGATATGCATTTTGAAAGGAATTGAATTAGAGAAGGCAGAAAGTTAGGAGGGAAAGCATGGCAGGAATGGGAGATAACCTGTGCAAAAGTACTGATGAATGAGGTAGATTATAATGTACAGGGAACAGCAAAGATTTGAAATTGACTAACAAACAGAATGTGAGGGAAGTAATGTATCTTAGAGAGATAAATTGGAGCCAATTGTGAAGGAGTTAAAAGCCAAATAGTGAAAGTGTTTGTTTGTTTGGTAGCCTATGGGAGTTGATGAAATCACCACAAGAAAGTCTATAGAAAGAAAAGGAGAGGGCTCAGAACAGGGCCATGGGGTGCATACACATTGGAAGTTGAATATAGATAATGATGATTCTGCAAAAGAGTCTGAGTACAGATCATATAGGTAGGAAGGTAAACAAGATAGAGTGAGGTAAAAACCCAGGGAAGAGATTGTGAAAACCCATCATTAAAGAAGGGGTGGTTAGTAGCAACAAACACTGAGCAGAAATCAAGAGGGATGAGGACTGAGAAAGAGGCCATTGGATTTGGCAATAAAAACTCACCTGGTGACCTTGGAGACAGCAGTTTCAGTCAAGTGCTTTGTACAGGGCCTGGCACGTAAGAGATATTTAGTAAATGTTGACTGATTGATTGATTGAAATGCAGGGGCCAGAGGCCAGATTGCAAGGAGTTAAAAGGTAAGTGCAATGAAAGGAAATAGAGACAATGTTTATAGGTGGCTCAAAAATAGCTAGGAAAAGAAGGTGGGAAAAAAAGGGTGGTAGTGAAGGGTATAGCAGGGTCAAGTAGAATTTTTTTTAATAAATGTGAGAGATCTGAAAATATTTCTATGCAGCAGAGACTGAAAATGAGAGAGAGACAGAAACAGAGAGACAGACAGACAGAATGAATGATGGTGGAAGGGTCAAACTCCCAGAACAGATTAGAGGGAATGAGATCAAGGACAGGTAGAGGTATATTGATCTTAGCAAGAAAGACCTCAGAGACTAAAGCAGAGAAGATAATAAGGAATGTTTTTGAGAGGACTTGAAAGTAAGAAATTATGGAACAGAGACCACCATCCATTTTGAGGGTGAAATTCTTTGTTGAGAAGGAGAAAGTAAGGGGAGTGTAGCTTTAGGGGAGAAGAGGACTTCTGAAGCATTATTATGGAGAGTGGAACAAAGTCAATAAGAGAAGAATAAAAGGATTGGCAGGTGGTAAGGAGGACTGGTATTGATTTTTGTTGTTGTTGTTGTCTAGTTATTTTAGCTGTGTCAGAGAATTTGTGACCCCATTTTGGGGTTTTCTTGGAAAAGATACTGACATGTTTGCCATGTCCTTCTCTAGCTCATATTATAGATGAGGAACTAAGGCAAGCAGGGTTAAGTGACTTGTCAGGGTCACACAGCTAGTAAGTGTCCAATGCCAGATTTGAACTCATGAAGATAAATCTTTCTGATTTCTTAGCAGTGTTCTATTCACTGTGTCACCTGGCTGCACCTAGTGGTAATTACATAATATAAATTTGTAATTGACCCAGTTAGCACCCAATGGATAGACTAGCCCTCAGCACCTGGGGCTTCCTCATACTGGAATATCCCTCTTCTGCATTAGCCCCCTTTTCCCACTGATGAATTCTCTCAAAGGCCTCCATTTTGAGGATGAGCCCAGATTGGTCATACTTTGTTAGGTAGCAGTATAAATGCAGAAGGACATCAACTGAAAGTTAGTGACCAGGTAAAAAGTTTTCTTGGACTCAGTAACTCATGAAGGCAATCTGCGAAGACAGTAGGAGTCAGAGTGGGAGGCTGGGGATCTCACCATATTCAACCAGCAGAACTGAAAGGCACCCTCAAAAAATGTGAAGAAATGAAATAGAAGATTTGTTTAAAAATATTCATTACAATGAAAATCCAAAGGCAACAATACATCAAACTCATAACTGCATGCTGTATTATTGCCTTTAGTAGGTGGAACTCAATAAAAATGTTTAAATAAAAAAATGGCCCTTGAAATGGGAATAGATTTGAATTTTATTCATTGTTTCATCCATATTTGAGGTCGTATGATTTTTTTTAAAGAATAAGAATGTTTTCTTCCCCCTCTCATTCATTGATTTCTAGAAGATATTTGAAATAACTACAAATTCATTTTTAAACACACACAGTTCACCAAGGGTTTCCCCAAATTCCTTTGAGAATTTGTTGCTTTCCTTGAAATTCTTCTGGGAAGTTCTATTCCTCAGGGGATTTCTCAGGGTAAAAATCCCCCACAGGAAAAGGTGGATGTGACCAATGGAAGCGTTGGCTCCAGAGTTGATATCTCTCACCTCTCGGGATTTCCTGTTCATACTTCATCAGCAAGATGCTAGAATTAGCAATGGGCAAAACTAAAGAAGTCAAAACAGTAGCGTTGCTGACCAAACATGTAACTGTTTAGTAAATGTTTAATAAGTTAGCTATCCCTGTTAGCTAACTCCTTCTAGAACTTACATATGCTATTCTCAATTAGCTACTTTTTTAGAAAGGAATAGTTTCTCTAAGGTATTTATTTTTTCTTTCCTGATATGAATGTTCTCTTTTATCACCTAATTCAAGAATCACTCATTCATACACACCACACACACACACACACACAAACATACACACACACACACACATAATTTACCTTATTCTCAGTATATCATAAATATTACTTAAGAAGTCACATATCTACACAGGTACAACTATCTCACCCTCAAACTCCCCACTTTCACCTGAAGTACTTGGACTATTGAGGTAAAAAATAATTATTTGAATTCTGCAGACAATTATTTGAACTAGGTGGTACAGTGTATAAGGTGGGGCATGAAGTCAATAATATTTGAGTCTGATTTCTACCTCAGATACTAACTATATGACCTTGAGCAAGTCACTTAACTTGATTCCACCTCATTTTCCTCATCTCTAAAAGGGGATAATAATAGTAACAACCTCACAGAGTTGTGATAATCAAGTCAATAAACATTTATTGCTACTATGTTTCAGGAGTTATGCTAAGTGATGGGGATACAAAATAAAAAACGTAAAAGTCACTACTTTCAAGAAATTTACAGTCTAACAGGGATGACAACATGCAAATAACTGTACAAACAAGCTATATACTGGATAAATTGAAAATAATCAACAGAACAAATGCATTATAATTAAAGAAGATTAGGAAAGCCTTCCTATAGAAGGCAGGATTTTAACTGGAACTTGAAGGAAGCCAGGGAAGCCAGGAAGCAGATATTAGGGTGGAGGGTATTTCAACCATGGGAAACAACCAGAGAAAATATCTAGAGTTGGGAGACGGAGGGTCTTGTGCCAGGAACAGAAAGGAGGCCAGAGTAATTCTATCACAGAATGTGTAGGCACATATGTGTGCATGTATGTGTGTGAATGTATGTGTATAAGGTATGTGTATATATATATATATATACGTATATATATATGAACATATGCATATGTATATATACATATATAGTGCTTTGCAAATCTTAAAAACAGTATATAAATGCTATTATTGTTTATTATTTTAGCTGTGCTTATTATTGGTTTTGTGATTATTAGTATCTCTCTTATCATATTTAGGCATGGCATTCATGTATTCTCATTGAAAGGACAATGTTATTAAATTTAAATTTCTCTCCTAGTCCTCTTCAATCAAATAGTTCTCTTCTATTATTCTTCTCTCATAATAATATTGGAGGTACTATTGGCCTATCAAGGCATCTTAGTGCAGTGGATTGAGAGCTGGCCTGACAGCCAAGGAGATCTTGGTTCAAGTCCTGTCCGACCTTAGAAAAGTGACAAGCTAAAGGCAATTTTCTAAGAATAAAAGTTCTAGGGAAGGTGCTAAACTGAATTGGCAAAGGATGTTTGCAACACCAAAGAAGTCACAAAGCTAGTTGCTATAATTTGGCTGGTATGTATATAGACAGCATTTAGATTGATAGTAACCCAATACGTAATATAACATTTTCATATGGGAATCTTTTTTTTTTTTTGCCTTCTCCAACATCTGAAGCCAAACTTTGAAAGTAATTTTCTCTGATTTTCTTACAATCCCTAATTCCTTCATATGAACTTTGATTTGATCAAGGCCATGTACTAGTGCCACAGTGGATAGAGTGCCCAGCCTGAAGTCGGGAAGAAATTTACTAGCTGTGTGACCCTGGGCAAGGCACTTAACCTTGTTTACCTCAGTTTCCTCATCTGTAAAATGAGCTGGAGAAAGAAATGGCAACCCAGTGCAGTATCTTTGCCAAGAAAATCCTAAATGGGGTCAAAAAGAGTTGGATACCACTGAAACAACTCAACAACAATGTATGCTAGTAACTGAATTTGGCTACAATTCATAGCATAAAGAAAATTACACAAAAGGAAGAAAGTAACTCTATTTGAGAAGTAGATTTGTCCTGAATATGTCCCTTTCATTATATTAAGCTAAAAATAATATTAATCAATGAATATTTTTGCTTTTCCTTGTATCAGTTTTTATAAGCTTCTTATAAATAAGTACAAATAATTCCACACATTAGGATATCTGAGTCCATCAGTCTCAATATTCTACAGATTCAATTCAATCCAACCAATCACTTACTAGCCATGTAAAATATTGCTGGATTTGGGATCAGAAGAATGAAGTTTGAATACTGGCTCTCTCATTTCCTAACTGTATGACCCTAGACAATTCAATTCAACGTATATTCATTATTTACGATGTGCCAGATTTTGGTGATACACAGACAAAAATGATACAGGTCCTGTGCTCAAGCAACATAAGTTCTATTGTCAAGTCACTTAATTATTCTGTGTCTGAGTTTTCTCCTCCATAAAATAAGGGGATTGGATTAGGTGACCTTTAAATTCCTTTCTAACTCTGCCTAGGTAGGATTTTAGAATCCTAAGAATTATAAGGAATTTTAAGGTAGGAGAGAACACTAACAGCTGAGAGAAATTAGGAAAGGCCTTGTGGAGGAAGGGGAAGTTTATTTGCGCCCTGAAGGAAGATACATACATACATATGTGTGCATGTGAGTGTGTATGTGTGTTTGTGTGTGAGTGTGTGTGTGTAACAGATATGTGGGACAGACAACCTGTGCAAAGTCACAGAGATGCTTTGGGGTTGTGGAATTAAGCTAACAGACCAGTTTGAAACATAGCACGTGAACAGGAATAATATGAAATAAGTCTGAAAAGATACATTGGAGCCAGAATCTTGAAGGTCTTAACTAACAGTCTGGGTTCGTATTTTATCTGATATTTCATACACAATGGCTTAAGACATTTGATCAAAAAGGTAACATTGTCAGAACTGTACATTAGGGAATTATTTTAGCAGTTATATGGAGGATGGGTTGGAGCAAGAACAGACTAGAAGCAGAAAGATCAGTTTGGAGGCCATTGCTATAGTTAGACCAGAGATGGTGAGGGTCTGAATTAGAGTAATGGCATTGTATATGAAGGGGAGTCGTATTTGTGAAAACAGCAATGACAAAACTAAGAAACTGATAGGAAAAGGAGAAAGAAAGGGAGAAGAGGGGCAGCTAGTTGGTGCAGTGAGTAGAGCACCAGCCCTGGAGTCAGGAGGACCTGAGTTCAAATGTGACCTCAGACATTTGACACACGTACTAGCTGCGTGACCTTGGGCAAGTCACTTAACCCCAACTGCTCTGCCCCCAAAAACAAAACAAAAAAAATTAAGAAAAAAAGGGAGAAGAATCCAAGATAACTCTGAGGTTCACATGATTTAGAAAATTAGACAAAGCAGTTTCAATCAAGTGGAAATAGCTGAAGTTAGACTTCAAGGGATCAAGAAGGAAAGAGGAACCAAAGAAGTAGAGGAAACAAGTTCAGGCAACTTCTTCTGAGTTTGGCTCTGTATTTGTTTTTTGACCAGTAGATACAATTTGCAGCCATTGGAGCAATCATCTGTAACAACAATGTGGCTTGCCGCTACTGTGACTGTATAAGACCAAGAGCACACAGAAGGGCTGCCAGCACAGGTTCTTTGATCTGCTTTTCTAAGGAAAGCAACTTTAGGGGGTTAATAATTTCACTTTAATCAAATATACATGTATCATTCACTTAGTTCAAGGGGGAAAGCAAGCACCCTGAACTTCAGAGCAAATACAAACAGAAATTACAAACAGAGTCAATATAAACAGACTAAATCACAATATGTAGTTACCAGAGAAGCACCAACATCTCCATTTTCAAGTGGGGAAGGGGGGCTCTTAACAACAGCTGCCCAGAGTCTCATCTGGTCAAATCACACAACACTCTTCCAGTGGGTGAGAGCTCCAAACCAAATGCTAACCTCTGAGTTTATATACCCTTCTCAGGGCCCCAAAGGTTTCATATCTAATCAGCAAAAGGGTGTGGGCCTAGGGCTTAACACCTAGTTGGGTGTGGGCCTGGGACATTGTACCTAGCAAGGCTTAATCAAAGACACTTGATTACTTTAGCATTCTAAAAGAGAAAATAGTAAAAAATGTCCCACCTTAATTACCATTACATCATTTTTTAATCAGAACTCTTAAAATAACAAAATATTTCTATACCTCTTTAGGAATTATGAATTAGCACACAAAGGGGACAAATTAGTGTGCGAAGCTCTAGTGTAGCAAGGAACTTCATGACATTGAAACATAACTTGCATGATCATTGGGCTTGCAGAAGACTCTGACAATGTTGCCATTCTTCTGTGTGGCTGAATAGCACAGCATTGACCAGCAGTCTTGCCCACACTGTACTTGTGAGAAGACTGGCTGTGACATTGGTAAAGATATGGGATGACAGGCTTCGTTGGTGAAAAATTCAATCAGACTATTGCAAAAGTTTAACACAGCTGAGTAGGCTGTTTTTCAGTGCAAACAGATGACAATGATTTTTAGGCAAAAGGGATGGCATATTTTTGTGGAATATGATAACACCCTAAAACTTGATTCTAACTGAAAAGAGGTAGTATAACCACTTTCTGGTGCTATTTTTTTTAACAACGGCCTTTTAGTCTAGGTACTGATTTGTGACAGGTATTTGAATCTTTGTGAGTCTGACAAATTCAGGTACAGTTAAATTGCAAGCATGTTGAGATTCTTGACAAGAGACACAGAAATGCAAAGTTACAGGAACCTAGATCTTAAAAATGAAAAATGAAAATGAAATGAAAAAAAAAAAGTCTTCTTTGGTTCAGTAAAATCCTTGTTCCAGAGAAGAAAATCTCTTTCAAATGTCACTGACTTTTATATATCACCTTATATAGTTTAATTTTCTGCTCCTAAATATCCCACAGTGTCTCCAGCAGAGTCCTTGTGGTATCCAGGACACTGATTCAAGCATGCCTTGTGGTCATTGCTCTCTCCTGTTATTTGCCTACAATGAGCTCTCCAATAATTAGGGCTGAATACACTGCACTTTTTAAAATTAAACCAAGCCTCTGGGAAAGAATCGTGGAAATAGATGGTTAAAGGACATCCAGGCAATTAACAAGTATGATAAAGTTAAAAATTAAAGATGCCGAAGTAGGTTAAGAGCTTTTTTTTTCTTTTTCTCACCCCAGCCTCCTCCACCCACCAATGTTATATGTTAGTACCTAAGAGACTCTCCATCAGCTTGGTAACAAGAGAATAAAAGGAGGAATGGAGAAAGGAAGGGAAGTAGGAAAGAAGGAAAGAATAAAAGAAGGGAGAGGAAAAAGAGAAGAAAAGAAGGAAGATATATAAAGAATAATATAAATTCCATATTTCAATAAATTAATTCACATTTGATTTAATTTGTTTACAAAAGACTTTTTTTCTCTCAGTTCCACGCAGGGAATCGTAAATGCTGTTGGACATATCTAGCCAATACAGGTTTACAGGGAAACTTCAGACAACCCTATCCTTGTGGGAGAGATGCAGGTTTAAGTTCATTAAAAATATGACAAACATCTAAAATGAAATGGATTATGTATTTAAGATCTCTACAATCTGATTTTAACCAATCTTTCCATATTTTTTGTCCCTCTCCATACTCTATACTTCAACCCAACTAAATTATTTAATGTTCCCCATACATGACATTCCATCTCCCACCACCACCTAGCACAGGCTGTCCCTTAGATATAGAATATCCTCCCTCCTCACTGTCACCTTTTGAAATTCCTAGCATCCTTCAAGGCTCAGTTCAAATGCTACCTCCCACATTATACCTTTTTGGATCCACACCTCTCAAGTTATTATTGCTCTCCCCATACCCAAGTTACTTTCCATTATGTATACATACATATACACACATATACATATATATGTGTATATATATATATATATGTGTGTGTGTGTGTATAAATGTATACACATATAAATGTATTTATCTTTATAAATGTTTCCACCCAATAGAAAATAACTTCTTTGAGGGCAGGGACTGTTTTATTTTTTACTTTACATTCAAAAGCCTTGCATAATACACATAGCAGGTATTTACTAAATATATGTTTAATAATTGCGCATCTATAAGTAAACTAAAGGAAAAAAAACTATAATATAAATGTCACATACATTAAATAAACTTTTCCCAAGGACACAAAAATGTAACATTTTCAGAAAATATGTTTCTACAAGCTATTCATATCACATTTCATGGGCTTCTATGTCTAGAGTTGGAAGCATTTCAAAATAAAATTTAGTCATGTACCAAATCTTTCTCTTTTTTCAAAATTATAATCTCAGTTATCATTAATAGCTATCATAAGTAGATTAAAAATTACTTATGTCAGGGCAAACTATATCCCTTCCATTAACTTTATATAACGACCTATAATTTGGGCACAATCTTTATCAGCGCTTTCCTGTTACCATTTTGCTGTTAACAGGGTTTACCACTGAATTGTTTGGAATGGAAGTGAGGGTTAGGAAAGCATATTTTGAATAACTTTCAGTTAAAATTTTCATTTTAATATCCTCGTCTCTGAAAATGCAGACCTTTCCTTAGTTATATCTGTCAGTATAGTTTATAAATTTCTTCTTTGCTATGAAACAGAATTATAAACTTGAATGGTAATGCAAACAAGGAAAGATAATTTGCCAAACCAAATGGAAAAAAAAATAGTCAATAACATATTTGAAAATCATGTCATTCTTCATTTCTTTGCCATTAGGAATAGAGTTAGCCTTTTCACTTTACTCTGCAAAGACAACATGAATTCCCCCAAAGCAGTGAAACTCTTGAAACTTTCTGGAGATTTTATAAGAAGAGTACAGCACAAGGTATTCACAGTAACTATACTCTGATCCCCAAAATCTCTCATAGGAAAATAATCAATTTGATGTCTCTCAACAATTATTTCTTTTTTCAGCCTCAAAGAAGCAAAAGTTATTAATATTCTCAAACACATACATAATGGCAAGTTTAAAAGACAACCAGTTGTTACAAAGTCTGTGTACATTGGGTTTTACCTACAGGATACATAGCTATCAAGTCTATTTTATGAAGTGACAGGTAAAATCACCCAAACTAGACACTTGGCAGTAAACTGGAAAAACAAAACTGATTAACTGAATTTTTCAGCATCTAAGTGGATCTCTTGACATCCATAGGGCAGTCAGTCAGTATTTCTCATTTCCTAGATTCCAAATGAAATAAGTAAGTTAGTTTCTCCAATTTGCTCACATCCATGAAGACCACAACTGACTTACATACTTTTTACAAAAGTGAGCACATCCGAATAAACCAATAGAAAATTTAAAATGGACTATCAGTGTTTTCTCTAATATAAAGTTTTAGAAATATTAATTTGGTGTGAAAATGTATTTTTCTCTTAGTAAAATAATTAGTTCCCCATTGACAGCTCTCTTCCAGTTGTTGTTGGTTTTTTTAATACCAAAATACATCTACAAGGGTTACAGACTGTTCTCTTCTTCTCGTAAGTTACAGATGCATAGGAATCTCTTTTGGCCTGTGGCTTTTACAAAAATATCTTTTTTCATATGATTGATAAGTCAATACCTTTTGAAACATTATTTTATTGCTCTATATTTTTTTTTACATATAGCCGGTCAATAGCTGAAAAAATAATGACGTAGTCACTTTGTCTTTCTCTCCTCAATGGTACTCATTGACACTTCTTAAGCACTCTCCATTCTTATGCTGTCTCTGACACCTATCAACTCATTTACTCTAAAACAAAGGATTGATAATAACTTACAACATATCTTAGAGGAATTTGAATTTTAATGGAGCTCAAATACTTTAGGCAAGTAATAAATGTCTACTTATGGAAATTCAGATATTGCCAATATGTTTGTGGAATAATTTTGAAAAGTGCATCCTCCAAATAATATGATATAAAAGGTGCCCACTTCAAAGACAAGTCAGGCATGACATTCCAATGCCATGGAAAGTCAATAATGGCCCAAAACATGATCATACAGTCAAATAATACAGAAAAGGAAAGATTTGAGTCAGGAATGCATTAAAGAAATCTGTGATACTAGACAAATTATTTAACCTCTTTTTCTCTAGCTTCTCTCTATATCTGTAAAATAATGCCATTTAACCAGATGATCTCTTAAGCTTTTTTATATCTAAATCCTAAAAAGGCTTATCACTTTAGATTCTGTAGAAAAAAAATAATTCTGCATTATATAATTCTTTAATCATTAGTAAATTGTAACACATTTCCAATGGAGGATATGCAAGATAAGTGGTATAAAGGATGCTATTAGAGAAATGTTTTCATCGAAAAGAATGTAAGGTGAGAACAAGGGTTCTTTGATGGAAAATATCTCATTGCTATCCATAATACATCGAGAGATCTTGAGGAAGACTATCAGCAGGTTAGATGGACCCTCTAAGGAAGATTTATCAGAAAGTATGGACAAGAGTTGAACAGGATAACAAGGAATGGATGGGCCTAAGCTACATCTCTCACTGAAAAATACTTGTCAATGAAATCAGAGATGCATTAAAACAGTGAAGAATTGTGGGAAGCTTATCTTAGTGAGCATGTGTCTAAAACCCTAATTATTAGTTACTTATTGTGAATTTCAGACCACTTTGTATGAATTCCAAACAAAAAAATAAATTCTTGTTATTGTTCAGTCATGTCTAACTCTTCATGACCCCATTTGGGGTTTTCTTAGCAAAGATACTAGGGTGGTTTGCTATTTCCTTCTCCAGCTCATTTTACATATGAGGACACTAAGGCAAACAGTGTTAAATGACTTGCCTAGGGTCCCACTGCTAGTAAGTGTCTGAGGCCACATTTGAACTAGGATCTTCCTGACTCCGGTAGTGCTTTATCCACTGCACCACTTGCTGCCCAAATGAAATACTTTGTCCCCAATAACTTTTAGGTTTCATGATTAGTTGAGTCAAAAGAATCAAGAGACCTAGTTTCTCAAAATTGGGCTACAGACTCTTCTTAACAGATCGTAAGATCTATAACATCAGGAACCATTTCTTATTTATATTCGTATCCCTTTTCATGTCTTGGACACAGTGGGTAGCCAAAAATATATTGAATTAAATTGAGTCAATGTATCCTCTCTGATATCTGTCTTTCAGTCACTGGGCTACTTATTTAAGAAAAATTCAGTCCTTAGAAGCTCCTACTAGATCTTTTCCTTATATTTAACTATTTCTCTCTAGGTCTCTCCAAACTCCATAAATATCATTTTAGCAATCTTAGTTTCTAAAAAAGTAGTCAAAAATTCTACCAAAGGTGACATTATATCTATTCCAAACTATAATGCATACTATTACGTTGAATTTTCATAATTTCCTAAACTTGGATAACATTTTAAATGATTTTTTCCAAAAGCCACAGAATGTTTACTATCATGTACTCCAAATTAGAGTTTGAAAGGGGCGTTCCTATTCACTGTTTCATCAGGAATGTGGTTGGTCATGTGAGTATTATTAATCCCATTTTATAGACAAGAAAACAGAGATACCAAGCTATTTTCCTAAGATAAAATACCTAGTAAGGGAAGAAATTGATATTAGAACCCAGATCTCCTTACTCCACTTCCAAGGCACTTTCCCTTATACTTTGTGGTCTCCCAGGCTATTAAGAAGAAAGTCAATTTATCTGTCTGAACTCCACTGTGTGAAATTGGACAATACATGAATTACATAATATAATCCAATAAACTGATAAATTTTAAGTAAACAGAGGGCACTTTGAAGGGCACTTGATGTGGTTTTCCACCTACTTGGAAATATTACTTCTTTAAACTAACATTGAACAATCTTCCATGTCAATAAATTAAAATATAACTTTGTTGAAACAAAGGAATGTGAGAAGAAAGTGATAAAAATTCTATTTTAAAACATACTTCAATGTTGCAAGAAACTGTGCTTTCATCAGGACAAATACAACTTTCACCAATGCAGGTTACAACCTCTCTGACTCTTTAGACTGTCTTTGAGAAATACTATGACCAAAAAGAAAAATCATTACTTTTTTGCCAATCTCAAGGATGAGCCTGTCAAGATATATCTAGGTTAGTTATTAAGATTAAATAAATTTGATATTTTTGTTCAAAGTTATTTGTGAAAGCTTTATATTTTAATACTTCAAAAACAAGAATGAAGACAGTCCTAACATACATGCATTTTGTAGATGTACGCATAAGAAGCGAGTCACATGTATATACTGAACTATCTGAATTGATGTTTTGTCTCATGTAGCGTGGAAAGCCTGATACGTGAGTGCCTTAGACTATAGTTAAGGTTTCTGCTGATTATCCATTTTTTTTCCTCTTCTGCTTACACAATAATGATTGTCATCTATAGGATGATTTAACATTACAAAACACTTTATTTATTTTATTATAGTTGATCCTCACAACTGCCCTGTTAAGGGCTATTATAGCTAGGTTCTTTTTAGTGAGAATAATAAATTCCTTGAAGTGGCTTCACGTATTTAAATTCTCACTATTAAAAATTAATATTATATAAATATGGCATTTGATTCCAATGCAATGGAAATATGTGGTACAAATCCCTCACTTTAGAATAATTCTTTATTTGCTCTAATTGGAACCTCCTGCATTATCAACCCCATTTTACAGATGAAGCTGAAAATGTTTAAATGATTTGCTCAGGGTTGTAGCACTTGTAAGTATCTGAGACAATATGTAAAGCTAGGGAGGTCATCCTGATGCCATGTCAGTATTCTATCCACTCTGCTTTGCTGCCTCTAGATTCTAACTCCTCACGGTCTGAGTCTCTCTAGTCTTTCATCTTTGTATCTCTCATTCCTGGCACAATGCCTAGAACGTGGTAGGCAATTAAGAAAATGTTTGTTGAATTGAGTTGAAGGGAAGGCAATAACATTGACATGTAGATCTGTGATGGATCATCAAAATGATGTCAGGGTTTTTTTTTCTGTCACCATGTATGTAGATTTACCTAGTATTTTTTTAATGGATGAAGTCAAATCTCAGAAATCCAAATTTATTTTGTTTGAACCATTAGGATCAGCCTCTTCTTGGACATGCACTGCTAACTTTATCCTGTGAATTTTTTGGCAGTGTTCACAAAGCATTTACTTTTCAAAAGATACATAATCTGCCTCTTGTCTTTCTCAGGTATTACACAAACAGCTTGAATTATCGAATGTCTTTACTCTAGGGAGCTTCAACTGCTTGATATGTTATTTCCATTTTCCTAACAGCAGCCATGTGAAGGAAGAAGCAATTAGGTATTATTATCCCTATATTCAGAAGAAGCAAATTGAGACTCTAAGAGGATGAGTAATTTCCCAAAGGTCCCAAAGCTAGTCTGAGGAAGCACAGGGACTAGAACTCTGATCTGAGTATAGCTCATAGTTAATTCTACTGAAGCATGACTTGAGACTGACAAATAAGACTAGTAATCACATGTGCCAAACTGCTTTAAAGTTAAACTTTGTACATTATTACTAACGGCAGATCTACATAAGCTAGTTTTGTGCACTTATACACATATTGCATACAGGTTTTCAGCATTTTGATGAACTAGTTTTCGAGAGACAGTTCAATTTGAATCCTATCTCATATTCCTACTACTTGTATGAACCTGGGCAAGTCACATCCTTTCTGAACTTCAGTTTCCTCATCTGTAAGATGAGATGGTGAGACCTGATGATCTTTAACATCTCTCACAAATTTAAATGTATGAACCTGCAAGCCTGTGAAGTGATCGAAATGTACGACAGTATGTCTGAATAATATAGAATAATAATCTAGTGAATCTGAACAGAATATTCCATGTTAGATTTTTTTTGCTCTTCCTATGGCCTAAATTAGTCAGATGATGATTCAACCTTCTTTGCTTTGACTCTGTTAATCCAACCTTCATCTGGGTCTCATTTTTAGATATATGCCTGAGCTACAACAGTGTTAGATAATTACACAGACTTCCCTTGAAAGTCATAGATTTTTTTGTTTTGTTTTGTTTTACAGGTAGCACAAATGGAAGGGAAAGGTAATTGAACAAATATCAGGGCCTAGGAAGTTTTGCATAGAACAAGATAGAGGTTCCCAGAGTATAAGTGAGAAAATGAAAAATTTTCTCTGAATCTCTGAACACCTAATGGTAGGCTTCAAACCAAATTGTCTCCACAAAGAAATTTATTTTTAGAAGGGAAACTCAAGTGTCTAGTGAAACTAAAAATAATATATGCATTTTCCCTCATTACCGTTAAATGTGCTCATAAAATATATGGTATCCACCTAATTCATATATTGCCATCTGTTTACTCTGGAATATAAAGTAAGAGCGAATGTTACAATTCTCCGTTCAGTTCTCTCTCTGTCTCTTGTTAGTAATCTGACATAATTTATCTTATTACAAATATTTTCATTTGCCACTTAATCGTACCAAAATTTCTTATTTGAGTATTATAAAAATCAGAAGGATTTTCATGCCTAATGAAACAGGACATTGGCAGAGGAATTATTCCAATTATGCCAATATACTTCATCTGTCCAGGTCTCAGTTTCATCTCTCTGCACAGTGAAGAGGTTGGAGCAGATTGAGAGTTCTTAACCTTTCTTGTGTTATGGCCTTTTTGACAGTCTGGTGAAGTCTGTCCTTTTCAGAATAATGCTTTTAAACGCATTAAAATAAAATACACAGCATTACAAAGAAAATCAATTATATCAAGATAAAGATATGTGTATGTATACATATATACATAATAGATAGATAGATAGATAGATAGATAGATAGATAGATAGATAGATAGATAGATAGATAGATAGATATGTTCACTGACTCCAGAATAAGAACCCTTGGCCCAGATAAACTCTAAGTATTCTTGATTATAGTAATCAAGTAAATACATACCAAAAATAAAAATACTTCCCACCAATACATTAGAGATTATTTTAAAATTTTAGTTTTTCAAATAAAACATTGTATATGACAAAGTTCTACCTTTCAAACGTAACCTTGTGATGAGTCTCCATTTTAACCATTTCTCCTCATTTTTTTTTAAAGTAGACACCTGTTGGTGGAAAATTTTACCAAGAAAAAAAAAGATATTTTGGAAGTACTTTTTAAAAAATGAACTGTAACTTTACTATAAGTAATCATTTGGTATAACACAGTCATGGAATTTATGCCATTTAACAGTTTTAAATAGTATAGCATATCTTTGAGATTCACAACAGTCTATCAACTATGAACCAATGTAAGCCCTACATCCTCCACTGAGCATTTTAGTTTAATCGAGCTAAATACATAATCCATTATTTTTCTTGTACTGCCAATAGATTCAATGACTTAAAACACTTGTTTAAATTATGGGTAGGAATATTCAAATTCTGGGAAGACAAAAACTTGTGCAGGCTTTCACACTCAGTAATCCAAGCTGGATAGTGAGAAAATGAAAGGAAGTATTCCAGAGAATTGACTGCATGCAGTCAGTGCAAAGACAATAAAACAGTTAGTTAATTAGACCTTAAACCCCAGAAGGTTGAATTGTTTTCTTGTGAGAGGCTCTTGGAAAAAAAAAAAAAGTGGTCCCTTTATGACTGAGCTGCGTAATATAGGTGGAACTTCCCTTCCCTGATGTACACATCAGTGATGGAGAATTCTAGCATTAACACAGGATTGGCTGTAATACAATTCAGAATCAGAGTGCCAGAAATGGTGGCAATATGCATCAGGAAGTGAATCATAGCCTCTGGAGTGTTTATGTAGTACACAATGAGCTTTTCACACCAGAGTTCATACTAGTTAATGAAAGGCACTAGGAGGAATTAAGAAGTTATGACATCAGTCTACCTACCTTATCAGAATACAATTTGTTAACATGATATAATCCAAAGGATTTTTAATTAAAAAATATTTACATGCTATCCAATACAGCCAGAAATGACAACGGCCATCACAGAGTCACCAGAGAATTAGCAATGGTCAAAAGCAAATTTATTTGTATAAATATTGCAAAATATTTATTTGTATAAATATTGCAAAGTATGAATATTGCAAAGTATAAATATTGCAAAGTCAGAGTATCTGTCATAACAATTCAGGATTAAAGAACTTAAAACATGGTATACCCCATTGTACAAAAAACAACTACAAAATGAACATTTCAGGTGATTAATCAGCTGTCAGTTTCTTATAAATAAAACATTAAGATATCAGATAAATTTTCTAGTTTCTTTTTTTTTATCTAGTTATCATCATAGCAGCCTAATCTGCAACTTCCCTTTCATTTAGAGGGGAAGGGGATAGGCCATGTTAGCATTATTTGTCTGATATTTATAGAGGGAAAAGTGAGCCTCTTCTGCTCTACTTGTGTGTTGGAAAGCATCACCTGTCAAACATAGCATTAGCACTCTCAGATTCTCCAGCTATGGAATAAAAGAACTAGCTACTCCTACTTAATAACAGGTATACAGCTACATCCTCCCTTCTTAGCACAGGTAAAAAAAAATGTCAGATGTATGAATGGCAAAAATCTCTATCAAAATGGGCAATGTCTGATTTTTAATATGGCCATATTAATTTTCTGCAGCACATCCTAGGACAAGGGGACTGTGGCCCACAATACAGTGTGCAATGGCAATTAAGAGTGAGGTTCATGGTTTCTCCCAGTCATTTAAATGGGACAAAAAATACAATCGCATAGTCTTTATGCCTCATCAAATCCTCACTGGCAAGACAATTGACTTGTTAAATTTCATTATTCTTATTGTTTAAATTACTTCATGGTAGTAAGTTAAGCATTTTAGAAATCATATTAATGCAATTTCCTAATAGCTTTACTGAATACTAAGGAATGTAAAGTACTAAAAAGAAGGCCAAACAATTTACCACTTTGCTCTTTTATTCAGGACTTACTTATACAACTTTCATTTTTTAAATAAGTGGTGCTACAAGACACTCTAAAATTTAATTGTACATTATTGTATTATCACAGGTGTTGATTATTTTGGTGGAGAGATTTTTAAAAGATAAATTATTTACCAGTGTTTAGCAAAAAGTGAAACAGTTGAGAGTATTTTGGAAGAATGAATTAAAATATTGTGACTTTTATATTTCAAATAAACATAAATAAGTATTCACATAATAATACCTTCAGCAATTTTTTCTCCTTATCATACAACGGGTAACTACATCATAAGTCAATATCAAATATGTTTAATTGCTGTCTTAATAGTAATGATTATTTATTAATGCAAATCCACAGAAAATCCTAACTTTTTTCCATTTACTCAAGAGAAAACTACTTAATCCAAAGTCTCACATTGACTTTTTCCACAGGTAGATGCAAATTCTCTGAAAGTGAATTGTAATAAATACACACTATTATATATAAAAGTTGCTGCCATTGTCGTATTGGAAAAGTTACCTATTGTGATAGACATTTCAAAACAAATAAGAAATAAAGAAAATCTCAACATTTAAAAATATACCTTTGGTAACTCTCAAATTTTGAGTATATCATTCATTCACAGGAGTATGGGATGCCATTCTTGTCTCAGATAACTCCCAGTCTTTTCTGGATCTTAGCATGTTATCAGTAAAAGTTTTATTCTCTCAAAACTTTAACATGCTTATTTACATATATATGTGCAGATTAGTCAAGTGTCTAATGTTTATTCTTGCTACTTAGACTGGATTAGCACCACTTCCATTTTTAAAAACATATATACATTAAAATTTATGTGCATTTTAATGTAAGGGGAGATGAGATTTTGCCCAGTTTTTTTTCAGTATCCTTTTATTAAATAAAATATGATAATCCTTTTTCCTTTATGCCAAGGACATTTCCAAGTTTAACTCAAGAAATATATCTCTGTGATGTGGAAAACGTATTTGATTGTTTAGCATATTCAGTGTTAGAATCCTTCTAAGCAAACTTCTAATGAACTCTACTATAAAGGTTAATGGATCTTGACATTCCCTACTACAGTCTCAT
This sequence comes from Phalanger gymnotis, assembly GCA_028646595.1. NCBI lineage: Eukaryota > Metazoa > Chordata > Mammalia > Diprotodontia > Phalangeridae > Phalanger > Phalanger gymnotis. The sequence continues at coordinate 334,017,442 of CM053622.1, forward strand.
CTATGTCCTTTCCGAAATCATTCCCAGAAAATCATACACATACGCAAGCTCATCTCTATGCATAGATTAAAAAAAAATGTTACTAATTTCTGAGATGCTGCGAATTTCTCGGAAGGCAAGGGCAATCCTTAGGTTGTTCTTGGCAATGGGCCGAATTTTCCACAGCTACTGCCATTCAGAACTGTGGACAGCTCCTGGCTAGCTTAAATTTAAAATCTTTCCCTTCTTTTTCACACATAGCTCAAATGGCTTTCTTTTTAAAAGACTTACAAAGCTACTGAGGCGACACACTAACACGTCTTTCCACAAACTAGTTATTAAAAACAAACTGCTTACATCTACAATCAACAGATCTGAGTGGAGGTGTTTTTAATCTCCTGACAACCAAAAAACAAATGCTGATGCTTTTAAAATCAGTCAACTATTGCCGCTCATGCACAGATACAAACACCTAAGAACTACTGTTTTGTCGTTGTTGTTAAAACACCTTTTATTATTAAATGGAAAATCCAACAGTGCATTCAGAAGCTAATCTAAGTGGCTGCAGGGTGTGTGCACACTAATAAGAGGATCTTGTTTCACGACCTTCGCTCGACAATCTCCAGATGGACGTAAAGAGAACATTTCTACAATGCCAAGACCAGGAAGCGTTGCCCTTGGCTTGAATTCTACACTAGCAGAAGAGTTTAACAGCCTGCATCTTTTCCTCCCTTCTTTAACCAGGTCTACCTTAAGTTAGGTAACCTGGAGAGAAGAAAGAACAAGATTTCTTAACTTGAGCCAGATTTGTAGTCAAGGTCAAATAAGGGTGTTGCTCTGTCTCACTAGGGGGATTTTGGAAACGCCCCCTTTCCCTGCCAGAGGAACTTAATCTGAGCCTGAAGCTTCTGGTCACGCTTGTGCTGAGCCTCGCGGGGCTCTGCATTGGTTTGGGTTTTGGTTTCTCTCGAAAGCTAAAGCCAGAGAAGGTCCAAGCTTCGTTACTTACTCAAATCACACTATCTTAAAGGAAGTTGGTGGCAAGATGCCCTGTGCACATAAACATATATAAAATATATAGGAGATCTGCAGGAAGGACGTAAAGAGTCATGGTATCAGATTCTTAATCTTATCACCATGCTTACCCTGCCTCACACAAATGGCTTTCTTTGTCCCATGTTCCTTCCCTGGCGGGGGGGGGGGGGGGGGGGGGGGGGGGGGGGGGGGGGGGGGGGGGGGGGGGGGGGGGGGGGGTGCGGAGGGAGATCACGATTTATCTTAGAGAAGAAAGCATACCAAAAGCAACCAGCCTCGGAGTAGTGTTGAGAGATCCCAGATGCCCTGGGCATCTCTCTGCCCCTTGCTCTATACTTTGCATCTTCTACAGGTAAAACTTTACCTGCTTCCACTGAACACTCTTTTATTTGTGGTAGCTCTCGCCTCTGCCCCCACTAAAGTCGGAGGGAAGGAAACTGCTCTCCTAACAGTTAGTCAAGATTAAAGTAATGGTTCTATCCCAGACTTGCTAGAAACTAGTTGAAGAGAAGTGAGGCACTCCCAGCCATGGCAGCGGCAGGCACCACTACCCCACCCCGCCTCCAGCCGCCATCCCCCAGCCCAATCCCGGGGGAAAGGGGAGACCTCCCTCCCAAGAGAGAGGAAGTGGATTTGAAGAAAGGTGGAGCAAGGACCAGACCCCCGCCCCCTCACCTGAAATCACTATAAGGGTGGATAATCCAGAAACCTGCAGTTTTAACCCTTTCCTGCTCCTTCTCCACCGCCTTCTGGCTGCCGAACATGCGGAGGGAGAATTTGTTGACGCCCGGCTGCAGCATAGAGGTGAACTGCCTTTGCATGAAGCCGTACTGCCGCCGGGGTCCCTCGGCATCCTCAAAGCCCACCACGGGCTCCTCGCCGCCCGCGCCCGCGCTGCCGCTGCTGCCCCCGTCCACCTTGAAGCACACGGAGTTGCCATGCTCCTTGGTGTTGCCCCCGCCGCCGCCCCCCGGGGGGCTGCCCAGGTTCTTCTCTGCAGCGGCCCCGGTGACCCCAGCCGCCGAGGAGGGGGGCTTCACGGGGAAGACGCTATTGCCGTCGTCCCGGCTGCTGGACGAAGAGTTGGGCTTCCCAGCGCCTTCCATGCTTGGAGGACGTGGTCGGTGAGGAAGCGGAGCTCCAGGCTCGCCGAAGAGGAAGGCAGAAGAAGCAAAGTCAGAAGGGAGCCGAGGCTCGCTGCCCTGCTCTCTCGGGCTCCCCGTCTGGCTCCCGCCGCCTCCGCCGCGTTTCTGCCGCTGCTCCCGCTGCCGATGGAGCAAGCCGAGCAGAACCCAGTCTCTTGATTCTCTCCAGCCTGCCTCGCTCGGGCTGCTGCCTCAGCTGCCTCGCTTCCTCAGCGCTGCCTTCCCTTCGGCTGCCCTCTGCTGGTGGAAAAGAGCCCTCTCCTTCTTTTGCTCCCTCCTTTCAACACTTTCTCCGGACTTCTTCCGTGCGTGACATTGAGCTCAGGAGTCCTTGAAGGTCCCCCCTGCCCCCCTTTACATTTCAGTGATGTGAGACAGTTTGTATCTGCGTGTTGGAGCGAGAGAAGGAAGCAGGTCCAGGACGAGCGTGCACGTATCCGTGGGCTTTTCTGTGTGTGTTTCTGTGTTAGAGCGAGAGACACACACACAGGGCGTGTACGACTGGCTGGGAGTCTAAGGCAGAATGTTGGAGCAATGTTTGAGAAAGAGAGCCTGGGCGTGTGTGATATGAACACTGTGTGTAAAGGGAACTTGGTGTAAGGAGCTTTGAGAGAGTGGAAGGGAAGCTGCTGGGGTGGCAGATACTACCCAGCCTGTCACAGAAAGTGGAAGGGAGCAGGAGGGTGAAAGGACTAGCACTGGATGACCTTATGTGATCAGCTGCTTGTGGTTTTACAGATTAAGGACCTGTAATAGGGAACAGACAACTGACCTCCTTATACTTACTCCTATTCATGTTAGAAGAGTCCATATAATCAAAGAAAGGGTCTTTTCTCTTACCAGGGTCAAAGCAACTAGTAACTGGGATCCATTTTTCCAAAGCCACCAGGAGGGGAAAAAAATGGATGGTGGAGACCAAACCTTCACTGACCTATCTTTACAAATGAGTTATGTAAGCAATGACACACTAAGGGGCATGGGTTGGCTGGCCAATATTCGCCTAAGCCATACTCAGAAATAGAGGCTCTTTCAGCACATTTATAAAATGGCTGAGAAAGCAGTCAGAATGTAAGACCCATATAAGGAAAGGGGGGAAAAGTATTCATATAGCCTATTACAAGTACTAATTGAATTTAAAAAAAAAATATTATCATGGGACACTGGAGAGGAAAGGATAAAGGACCAATTATTCTCTGTCTGTCTGTCTGTCTCTCCCTGTCTCTCTCTACACTCCTCCCCCCAACAAAATAACAGAATTCAGGGTATATTGACAAATTGACAAAAGGCCCAGGATGTCAACCATAGAATGATGATTTTTGACACTGGGCAAGCAGGCCTTTTGATTTTAGTCCCATTGAAAGACCAGTTGAACCTAGATCAAGACCACTGCACCCAATAGAAAGCAAGATCTGGGATTGTGTATTTTCCCAATTTGGCAAGAGTTCAGTCAGACGCTACATGACAACCATGTTATAAAAGATGCTACAGAAAAGTTGCTTGAAGGGGATTGGAGATTGAAATAGATCATTTGCCAAGGTCCCTTCCAATTCTGAAAGTTCATGCATTACTCTAGGGGGAAAAATGAGTTTTAAGCAGGACAAAAAGTAGGGTAAGGTCCAGGGTATGACATACTGGGTTACCAAAGTAGTAGGTGTTAGGCAGGCACAGAGCAGGTTAAGGATATCAATTGCCCAAAACTACAGAGAACTTGAAAATAGCTTCCCTTGGATTACAACTTTTGCTGGGAGAGTCCCTAGCACCCTATGCAACCTTCTTAATTATCACAGGAAAACTCCTTTAGCTTCCTCCTCAACCTCAAAAACTCTGACCTGATAATCATAAAATTTAATGCAAATGGATTGCATTTTGTTAAAATATTTGATTACCCTGTGTATTTTGACAAGAATATAATAATCTTTCAGTGATATAGGAAAATCTCACCAATGAAATGTAGTTGTTATAATTTTCATTAAAACAGCTGTTTCTTTTCTTCTGGCCAGATGCTTAATATTTTTATGTTAATATTAATAGTATGGGGTCTAAACCCAGACCAGCAAGTTATTTTGGCTGGAGTTTTGCTGAGTTTCAAGGTCTGTACATACCTACTATGACAACCCAAATGCATACCAAGAGCTTAAAATGGTTCTCAGAAATTTCTCCATAATACTACAAATTCATTTATTGAGCCAGACTACATTCCATAATTTATTCCCCCAAAGTCTAATTTAAATTATGTTTTGTTGGGTTTTTTTTCCTATTGGTATGCAAAACCAAATGAAAATGCTAATAAAACCAAGATATGTATACAGATTGACTTTAATTTGCAAAGAGGTCAAATATATAGTCTCTTTATGCTACTTGTTTGTAACTGACTTGGATAGGTAAAGTTTTTGTAGAAGACCAAAATACAAAAGTTTTCTGGGAGAGAAGAGAATCTTGGAAGTGAATAGAAGAAGGATGAGTCAAAGAAAGGGAGGGGAAACAAAGGAAGAACTTTGGTTTCTTGAGTAAAGAAGGGGGGAAGGGAAGGGAAGGGAAGGGAAGGGGGGGGAAGGGAAGGGGAGGGAAGGGAAGGGAAGGGAAGGGAAGGGAAGGGAAGGGAAGGGAAGGGAAGGGAAGGGAAGGGAAGGGAAAAGTGTAAAATATTAAACTCTATTTTAGTATATTACCAAAGTTACTCACAATCTTTGGAGAGCATGGAATCATCATCATTTGATTCTTCCACATTTGGTTTCAGAGTATGAATTGGATCAAATTGGGCTAGAGACTAAAATTATAAGAGTCTACAATTCTCTGGGCAGAGAATAGATGAAGTACAAGCCAATCTTTAAGCATCCTTTACCGATAACCTTATACAAATGTTATCTTGCACCCTACCCCAATAGGCCAGGGTTCTCTCCCACTCATCTCTCCTCTTCAGCTCATGTCCTGATCATAACAAATTGTTTCTTTTCTCTTTTGATGTACTTTGTTATGTACCCAGTATAGTAGAAAGAGTACTAGGTTTGGTCAGACAGCTCACAGTTCTAGGCCTGGCGACTTAATGGGCAGATGTATAACCTTGGGTAAGTCACATAACCTGATAGGATCTCAGCCCTTTCCTGTATAAAATGGAGATTATAATTATTTCTCCTACCTGTCCCATAGGGTTATTGTAAGGAAAAGTGTTTGGTAAACTTGGCAAAACATGATATAAATGTGAGTTGTTATAGGTTTATTGATTGAACTCTACTAGAAGAAATTAGATGAGAGTTTTCTTGTCAGTCATTTAGTAAACGGAAATGCTATCACTTTTAATGCTGTGCTATTTTACAGTGGAAATGGTGTCAAAATGTCTCAGCATTTTAGATGAATCGGACTCATATAATCTTTAGAGAAAATCAATTATAAACTGTAAATTTGATATATTATCTCATGAGAATGTCATATCATTAGTTGTAATGTATGCTCTTCAGCATATACAAGGACTGTGCATCTTTTAAACTGTTCCTTGTCTCCTTTAATACTCTGGTTAAGATCACATTTCAGGCAGCAGCAGAAGATTAATATGAATCTAAAATAAAATCTCCATGCAGACGTAAGCATATGTGAAATGAGACCAAAAAGATAGATAGGAAGACTTGAGTTTTGACAACTCACTGAAGAATCCTAAATGAAACCTTGAGACATGGGGGCATATTACATATTTGAACCCTCAAAAGGCCTGAAGTAGAGGTTAGAGACATTTATTTGTAATAAAGTATGTTTTGAAAGTATCTTTATGCTTTGAAAAAGGCTGACAGAAAGAGGAGCAATAGATTAAAAGATAATTCACCAGTAAATATTTCCAAGAATCTCTGGAATCAAAATTAGGTAAGAAGCATCAGAGTTTAAAGAATACTGATTTTAATGTCAAGAAGCTCAGTTGTTTCTCTTTCGTGTTTAATTAGTAACAGCTGACATAAACACTATTTGATAGATTGATTTAAATAACACAAACATTTCCAAAGCACTTTATAGATTACATCATTTGTTCCTCCCAATAATCCTGTAAAGTTGGCATTATAAGTTAACACTTTATCATCTTTATTTATCATATTTATTTAACAGATGAGAAAATTGAGGGTCAAAGGTTGAGTGATTTGTCCTTGTTCAAGGTTACACAACTAGTGAATATTAAAGCCAGGATTTGAAACCATTCTTTCTGACTCAAATCTAACACCATGGGGCCTTTCCATATGATTTGCTGCTGATATTTTGTGTATGTATTGTCTCTACCAATTAGAATGTAAGCTCTTTAAGAGTAGGGAGAGTCTTGTCTGTTTCTTTTTCCCTATTTGTATCTTCAGCTTTTAAAAAATACTTTGCACATATTTAGGAACTTACTACGCTTTATTCACTCATCTCACAATATCCCTGGAAAGCTAATACAATGTTTATGGTGATTTGTTTGGCTAGTATTGATAACTGTGATATATATATATATATATATGTATATATATATGCATATATATACACATGTGTATATATACATATATGTGTATGTGTATGTATGTATGTATGTATATTTGTAAAGTCTATCTTTTTAGAGATTTCAGTCACTGTTTGTAAAACCTGACTCATTTTGGAGTTATGACTGTTTAGGTCAAATTAGACCTGGTGGCTTAACTTTGAAAATATTCCAGGTTGTTCTGTCAGTTTAATTTTGTTGTTTACCAGTTAAAAAGAAATATGTTACTCAATTTCAAGTTATGCTTCCATATGCCTTTAAAATATGTCTAAACTGTATGTGCTTGCTTTATAGTCCAGTAGTAGTTCATTTCTACATAGGATGATCTAAAGAATTTTAATGCCTCTTACAAATGTTCCAAACCACAAAAATCCAGGGAATTCCATTTTTTCCTTGTCATTTCAAAGTTATCAGAAGAGATTTTCATCCCCAGCAAAATGCTAGGAAAAAAGTAGTATGCACTTGTAAAAGAGGATTATAAATTTTGCAGACTGTGAACGAATGAGTCAAAAAGTCTGCTGAAAGGGATTATAATGTAGGGGTTATGAATTTCCCCTTTTCTGAGTCACCAACAATTGGTAACCCCTTCAGTTACAATTTTTACTTTCATCTGACTCAGAGGCAAGACACAGGTTTAGTTGTTTTGTGTTTGTTTAAAAAATGGTGATAGATTTACGTTGATCTACTTACACTCCCTCTGCTGGTCACTTTCCTTAGCAATGGCGTGCATTTTTCAGAACTGTTAGTCTCTCCCCTCATTGCTATGCCTAGCACAGAATAACGTTTAATAAATGCTTTATCTATTTTGTGTGTGTGTGGGGGGGGGGGGTGGGTGTGTGGGTGTGGGTGTGTGTGTGTATCTGTGTGTGTACATATATTCAAAGAATACTCTGAATTAAACCAGCAATCTCTACCTCTGGAATGAAGCAATATTGGAACAGATATTTTTAATGTATTTATCAAATCTTTTAGATGGTTTGTTTTCTAATCTACAATTTGTGAATGAGAGTGTTAATAAGGAAAATAACTTTTCTATTTGAAGATTTCTTATGCATTTCTTACTGGTTTCTGTCAGCCTTTTATGTGATATATAAAACTATGACAAAAATCATAATCACAATATCTACTATCTCAGAAAAGAAATTTTCAACTGATCAGCAAGCATTATTGAGTGGCTGCTACTAATTGCAGCCTCATGTAGGTGCTGGACACAGAGAAAAATACAAAACAGACATTAGTTTCAATGAATTTAGGAAAAAGATGACTGTTTATATCTTGTCGATAAAATAATAAAATGACCTCTGTATATGCAGCAATTTACACTTATAAATCTTGTAACACATTACCTAATTTGGTCCTCTCTATAACCTTGTAGGTCAGGTATTTCAAATATCATTATGCTCAGTTTATAGATGAGGAAACTGAGGCTCAGAGAGATTAAATAATTTGTTTAAGGCCACAGAGTCTTAAGCAACAGATTTGGGACTAGAAGTCAGATGGAAAGAATACCTCAGTTGGCATCAGAAAATGTGGCTGTGAATTCCAGCTCTGAATTTTCTTTGTGATCTTGGGAAGTCAGTTAAATTCTCTGAGAGTCAGCTTCCTCATCTGTCAAATAAGACAACTGAATTAGATCACCTCTTCCAGTTCTAAACCTGTGACACCATGATTATAAATTAATGCTTATTTTGAAAAGAACTGCATGAAATCATAAGTAGAATCTAGCAATGTGTGAAATGAAGCAAGTGATATGTACTTTGATTTTTTATAAAGTCATCTGTCTAAATTTTCAATTGAAATCTTAAATTACAGAATCACATGGTTAAATTTAAAAACAAATCATTAAGTAGGGACTGAAATGACTGAGCTAATATTGTCATTGAACAGCATCTAAGTGAGAAGAGTGTGGGAAGATTATGCTTCTTTAATATAACAATAAAATTTTATGTGTTTTCATAAAAGAGCTGTAGCAACAATTCAGCTAGCAGTGGTTGTGGGGTGTAAAACCCAACCAGACAAGCAACAAGAGCTGCCAGCACAGGTTCTTTGGTCTGCTTTACTGAGGAAAGTAACTTTAAGGGGTCAATGATCTAACTTTAATCACACATACAAATATCATTCACTTAGTTCAAGAGGAAAATCCAGCACTCTGAACTTCAGAGCAAATAAAAATTGCAAACTTACATTATAAACAGACCAAATACAAACGAACATCTGGGTTAGCAAAGCCAGGAGACAGTTACCACATCTTGCCCAGAGTCACCCACCACTCTTCCAGTGAGTGAGAGCCCCCAAACAAGACATTTGGGTTTCTTGAAGGCCAGGGTGGGGGGGCTCTTAACAATAGCTTGCCCGGAGTCTACAAGACCCAATATTCTCATTCCATTACATTTAAATTAAGGAACATATGAATGAAGAAAGGCCTCATTTACATCATAGACACAATAAATAATTTTTGCTTATTTTTTCTCCTAAAACTTCAGCGGAAAAGTTTCATGGCATTCCACAAAGGTCTGTGGAATAACGAATTGTTATTAACAGTCTGTTAATAACGGTCTGTGCCAATAATGAATGTTAATGGAAATATCTTTAAAGGCCAGACAGATTCTTCTTCCTGGGTATAGTTATTCCAGCATAAGAATAGTACCAAAGTCGAGAGAATTGAATTAATAAAGAGATTTCTATGATGTGAGTTGATTTTCCATAACATATATGAGGAATAACTTACTTTGCTGGCAGGAACAGAACTTGTAAAAATGATGCTTTATGCAAGTTTCTCCAGAAATTTCTTTATCTTCATAATCTTCATTGTTGTTCATCCTTCATACTCAAAAAGGACCAATGGCATAATGATATTGGGGTCAAGGTACAGTGTGTCCAGCTGTGACTGATCAAGCTTGGAAGGCTCTACCACAGGCCAGGTACAAATAGAACATCTGGGATGGACATGTCTCTAGATTTGTGCATCTCACATTTCCTTTGTGCTACTGTGATTTTGCTTTGTTTGTAGAGCACAGCCCCTTCTTTGATACGGGCACGCCATGCTGGGCAGTCTTGTGCCAATGTCTGCCATATCTTACAATTGATATGAAAGTTCTTCAGAGAGACCTCGACAATGTCCTGCTACCATTTCTTCTGATTTCCATGTGAGAGCTTGCCCACAAAGCAAGCACTCATCTATAAAATAGTCTTTTAGGTAAACACTTATTTGGCATTCAGGCTACTTGGCCAGAAATACCAACATCTTTGTACTCATTTACTGGATGACTTTTGTGATCATTAAAAACTTTTAGAGGGGGACAGAAACAAGATGATACAATAAAAGTAGGGACTCCCTTGAACTCTCCCCCAAACCCCTCCAAATATCTGTAAAATATTACTCTAAACAAATTCTAGAATAGCAGACCCCACAAAATGACACAGTGCTGAGAGAGGAGTGCAGTACAATGCAAAACATGCTAGCATAGACTGGACCCCATCAAGGGACTGCATCACCGTCAGTTGTGGCAGTTTCCAGACTTCTCAAACTACAAATGCCAAAGACAACTTAGAAGGTCATTAGCAAAGGTCTGTCAGACCTGGGTGAAAGAGGAGCATGGTACAATCTCAGGCCTGGGGTAGTGGTAGTGGATGCTTCTAGAGCTTTTGGCTCACAGACAGCAAATTCAAAGCTCCTACAAGAAAAGCCTCCAAAAAAATATAAATTGGTTTCAGGCCATGGAGGAGCTCAAAAGGTATTTTCAAAATCAAGTAAGATAAGTAGAGGAAAAATTGGGAAGAGAAGTGAGAGTAATACAAAAAAATCATGAAAAACAGGTCAACCGCTTGTTAAAGGAGACCCCAAAAATACTGAAGAAAGTAACACGTTAACAAACAGACTAGGCTGAATGGCAAAAAGAGATCCAAAAAGCCAATGAGAAGAATGCCTTAAAAACAGAATTGGCCAAATAGAAAAGGAGATCCGAAAGTTCACTGAAGAAAATAATTCCTTAAAAATAAAAGAGAAATCATAAGGGACTTATCAGAGTTGAACTGTTTACATTCCTACATGGAAAGATGCTATTTGTAACTCATGAGACCTTTCTCAGTATTAGGTTAGTTGGAGGGAATACACACACACACACACACACACACACACACACACACACATACATATATACACATACATATATAATATACATACACACACACACATATATATATATGAAGAGACAGAGAGAGAAACAAAAACAGAGACAGAAGGCACAGGGTCAGTTGAATCTGAAGGGATGGTATCTGAAAAAAAAATTATGGGGAGAGAGAAGAATATACTGGGAAAGGGAGAAAGGGAGAGGTAGAATAGGGTAAATTATCTCACATAAAAGTCAATAAAAAGCTTTTATACTGGAGGGGAAGAGTGGGGAGGTATGAGGGAATGAGTGAACCTTACTCTCATTGGATTTGGCTTAAGGAGGGAATAACATACAAACTCAATTGGGTATGGAAATCTAGCTTACCCTGCAGGAAAGGAGAGGGGAAGAGGGGAAGAAAGGAGAGGACTATAGAAGGTATAGTATTAAAGTGATGGAAGATCTTCCCCACCCATTCAATAGGCCTCAGGTGGGCCTAGGTGGGAAAGCTTGATAATGCCTAAAGCCCCTACTTACTAAGTACTAAGCCTATGCGGGCATAAAACCCTCAGGATCCTAAGGGAAGTTGCTAAAATCAGAGCCAGTGGTATGTGCACCAAGCTCTATTCAAACATGAATTCAACCAATCAGAGACCTAAGTTCTAGCCAATCAGATGCTTGCTAGGACTGCATAAAAGGAGAGAGCAGAATTGAAAGGGAGCAGAAGCAGAACTGAGAGCAGAATTAAGAGCAGCAGGACTGAGAACAGCAGGACTGAGAGCAGCAGAACTGAGAGGAAGTCATTGAGGCAGCAGACATTGCTGAAGAGCAGACACTGAGAGAACCAGAGCTGCAGAAGAGAGTGCTGAGTGGAAAATCAGGATTCTTGAGTGATTGTTTACAGGAAGGCCCTAGCAGGAGAGAAGGTTACAAGATGACTTGGTTCCTTGCTATAATGCTGTGTATAATTTCCTTGTTACTACTTTGATGTGGGCTTTCTGGTTTTGGAATATAATTGCTACTATATAGAATTGGGAGTATGGGTTCTTGAATTTTATCCTCTGGAGTTTAAATAAATGTTATACTTCCTCTGCCTTCTACATAAAGAGTTTTTCATACTTTGCAATTCTGAACCATTCAGGCATGTTCATGGTCATCTTCAAGGTCATGAATCTTGCCTTACTGATGTAGAAGGTAGCACAGATTGGGGAAGGGATAATCAGAAGCAAATATTTTTGAGGAGGGACAGGGTCAAAAGAAAGAATAGAATAAACAGAGGTGGGATATGATGGAGGGAAATATAGTTAGTCTTTCACAACCTATTATGGATGTGTTTTGCATGACTACACATATATAACCTATATTGAATTGCTTGCCTTCTCAATGAGGGTGGGTGAGGAGGGAGGAAGGGGGAGAATATGGAACTCAAAGTTTTAAAAACAAATGTTAAAATTGTTTTTATATGCAACTGGGAAATAAGATATATAGGCAATGAGGTATAGAAATTTATCTTGTACTAGAGGAAGAGAGAAGGGGAAGGGGATAAGAGAAGGGTAGGGGTGATAGAAAGGAGGAAAGATTGGGGGAAGGGGTAATCAGATAGCATGCTGTCTTGGGGTGGGGGACGGAGATATGGGGAGAAAATTTGGAACTCAAAATCTTGTGGAAGTGAATACTTATAACTAAAAATAAATAAATAAATGAAAAGAAGGAAAATATAGGACCATAAAAAAAACTTTTAGAACCTTATGATGACCTAAGATGTTAGTCTTGTCTTTACAAAGCGTATTCTTTTCAAAATGAAGATAAGAGAGATAACTTCATATGTTGTTTGTTATTGATCCTGTCATGTCTCAAAATGGCATTTACCTTATGTTTTAATTTATAGAATGGAACCATTTGCTTTTGAATCTACCTTACACTTAATTAAGATGGACCATGATATAACTTCATTGTTATAGTATTCATGGAAAACTTTATTCCTCCAATCCTTCCCATTATCTATCCATGAGGAAAATATTCTGATCCATGTTTCCAGCCTTCACTTGTTTGTAGTTCTTCAGTTTAGCCTTGCTTTCTTGTCTTCATTCTAAGGCTATTGTTGCTGAGTTAATTATCCAGCTATGGAGGATTCAATTACTTTTGAGTGAAATATCTGAGTTAGCCATCAAGATGCACTGTATTTTATTTTCCAAGCTTAGCCTCTTAAGTCACTCTAGTATAAGCCTTTGGGATAGTTTGCAGATAAGCAGCCTGAAGTGTTCCCCACTGGCCACTGGAGAGCACTCAAATTTGCAAATACTTAGGTCATTGTTAACCCTCCTCCACTCACGAACTCACTCTGGCTGTCAAGAGCTTGGTTCAGAAAGGACTTTTTAAAATTAGTTTAGGAGATGAAATGAAATTTTCATAAAATATTAAATTATGAAACCTGTGATTTGGCTTGTAGCCCCCACCCCTTAACAAAATTATACTTTCTCAGGTAATTGTCATTTCTCATGACACTCATAGATTTAAACAATTAGTATGATATGAACATATAGCCTATTCTATATAGAATAAATTGAAAATGAAAATAGACAAAACAGTCTGGTGAAGACAAAATCATTATTAACTGTCCTCCTCAGCCAGTTTTCTTTCCAGATCTTCTGTGTAGATGAGAAAATCTTATACCTTTTTAGAGAGCTACCATAGCCTTACAAAATGCACTGGGAGAGAAGTGTTTGCTCACCAGTTTCAAGCTCTTGGATAGAGGATTCTTGGGAAGATGAGGTTTTCTTCTCTCCATCTGTTGTAAAGCAGATTTCAAAGTTCTATAAAGTTCTCATCAGACTCTGAGTAGAGCTAATCATGATATCGTTTTTTCTCCATTCTGTCCTCAGTCACTGTGAGTCCCTCACTCCACTTTTTCAAATGGAAGTTCAGGATAAGGAAAGTGCAAACAGTGTCTCTTTTACATTGTTGAGTTCACTTGTTTAAGAGCAATCTTTTTGACTTTGAGAACATCCTACTTCCCTTGTCCTCATTCTCACAAGGAAGGCTACTCTCAGTGCTCTTAGTGGTTCCAACATTTTGTTCCACACAGCAAAGACCCAAACCTGGCTTGCTGGTGACTTCTAAAAAGTTAATTACTTGTGTGTCTACACTAACTAAACTTTGACCTGTATGAAAAGATGTTGACATTTACCTTCCCTGCTCTGAGAAAGCAGTACATGCTATTTTCACTTGGTTTGTTGGTTCTGAATTTGAAAGACTTTTATAATCAAGCAATGCAAGGGAAGTCAAAAAGTTCACAGAGTTCAATTTAGCCAATCATAGTCTACTATCAACTCGTGCAGAGGAGGAGGGCCTTATTGCTTATTAGTTTTTCTCTTCTCTTGACTGATACCTGCCTTCTACTGGTTCTTAGATTCAGGGTCAGCTTCCTTTTTGCCTAGACTAGATGCCATGTCTCTTTCTATAAGTTAATTGCCTACTATGTGCCAGGAACTGTGCTAAACTCAGGAGATACTAAAAATAAATGAATAATGAATGGATGAATAGATAAGTAAATAAATAAGTAAATATGAATGAATAGATAAATAAATAAAAACAACCTCAGCCTTCAAAAGCCTTACATTCTATTTGGGCAAGCAATATAGGCAGAATAAGTTATATCGGTGTACATAAATTTTCAAATTCTTAGTCACTAGGAAAAGAGCTGCTTTAAATATTCTTGTATAAATAGGTTCTTTCCCCCTTTTTATGATCTCTTTAGGACCCAGATCTAGTAGTGATATTGCTGGGTCTAAGGGTATGCACAGTTTTATAGCCCTTTAGCCATAGCTCCTGATTGCACTCCAGAATGGTTGAATTAGTTCACAACATCACCAACAATGCATTAGTGGGAGTTTTCCCACATCCTCTCCAACATTTATCATTTTCCTTTTCTGTCAGATTAGTCAATCTGATAAATGTGAGGTGGTATCACAGTTGTTTTTACTTTGCATTTCTCTAATCAATAGTAATTTAGAACATTTTATATGACTAGTTAGCTTTGATTTCTTCATCTGAAAACTGTTCATATTCTTCAACCATTTATCAATTGTGGAATGACTTAAATTCTTATAAACTTGACTCAGTTTTCTGTATGCTGGAGAAATGATCCCTTTATAAGAAATACTTAATGTAAAATCCCTCCCAATTTTCTGCTTTTCTTCTAACTTTGGTTGCAATGCTTTTGTTTGTGAAAAACTTTTTAATTACATAAAATCAAACTCATCCATTTTATATTTCTTAATGCTCTCTATCTCTTGTTTGGTCACAGATTTTTCCCTTATCCATAGATCTCACAAGTAAACTATTCCATGTTCTCCTAATTTGCTTATGGTATCACCCTTTTTGTCTAAACCATGTACCCATTTTGACCTTATCTTTCTGAAAGGTGTGAGATGTTGGTCCAATACCTAGTTTCTACCATGCTGTTTTCAAATTTTCCCAGAAATATTTGTTAAATAATGAGTTTTTGTCCCCAAAGCTTAGATCTTTGGGTTTATAAATTACTATGGTCATTTACTACAATGTATTATGTCCGTAATCCATTTCACTGATCCAGCACTCTATTTCTTAGCTAGTACCAAATTGGTTTTATGATTGCTTTTTTATAGTACAGTTTGAAGTCTGGTATGGCTAGGCTAGCCTTCCTTCACTTTGTTTCCATTGATTCCTTTGATATTCTTAGCCTTTTGTTCTTCCAGATGAATTTTGTCATGTTTTTTTTCTTGCTCCATAAAACAATTTTGTTAGTTTGATTGTATAGCCTTGAATAAGTAAATTAATTTAGGTAAAATTATCATTTTTATTATGCTGGCTCAACCTACCCATGAGCAATTAATATTTTTCCAGTTGTTTAGATCTGATTTTATTTGTATGAGAATGTTTTGTAATTGTATTTGTATAGTTCTTGGATTTTCTTCTCAGGTAGACTCCCAAGAATTTTATATATTCTCTACAGTTACTTTAAATGGAATTTCTCTTTCTATCTCTTGCTGCTAGACTTTGTGGGTAATATAGAGAAATGCTGATGATTTTGTGGGCTTATTCTTTTCATTGCAACTTTGCTAAAATTGTCTATTATTTCAACTAGTTTATTAGTTGATTCTCTAGGATTCTCTAAGTATACCATCATATCATTTACAAAGAGTGATAGTTTTGTTTCCTCATTGCCTATTCTAACTCCTTCAAATTCTTTTTGTCTTTTCATTACTACAGCTACCATTTATACTATAACATTCAATAATAGTGGTGATTATGGGCATCCTCATTTATCAAGAAGGTTTCTAGTTTATTCCCATTACAGATAATGCTTGCTAAGGGGTTTTGGTGGGTATTATTTATCATTTTTAAGGAAAGCTCCATTTTTTCATATGCTTTCTAGTGTTTTAATAGGACTGGGCATTGTACATAGTTCTTCGCATATTGTCGCCCCTCA